>CM053793.1:89539591-90167091 GCA_028749045.1 Cupressus sempervirens
ATATTTTATTTGTACAAAACTTGGGCATCTTGCAAAGAACTGTATGAACAAAGGTAGAGTAGAAGATGAAAAGAAAGCCAAAGATGACAACATTAGAAAACAAATGAGGCAACAATGGGTGCAGAAATTTCCAAAGAATGCAAGTCAAAGTCTTGCAATTATTGACACCCAAGTCAATGAGTTGGGTGACTCAATCATTTCAACTTAAACATCCATGGAGATAATTGGAACTATGATTCATAAGAAGTCATCTAACATCAATTCCAGTTAGAAAGAAAATGATCTAATCAACATTCAAGATGCATAGGGATCACCGTGCAATGATAGAAGTAGGAGACCTTACCAAGCAAGGTCAGGTCACAAGACCTTACTAAGAAAGGTTAGGATTCACTAAAGCTATGTTGTAGATGGTGAGTTGGTAACGCTAGTGAGTACCAAGTTCTGACTGAGTGATGGTGACTTTACCGAGTTCATAGTTGGTAGCTCCTACCAGGTTGAGTAATGCTACCAAGTTATAGATGTCTTCCAAGCATTAAAGACCAAACCAAGTGGAGGATAGTCTATCATCGAGTGAGTATACATATGAAGCATTAAAGGTGATTATAAACACTGGAATTCATTAAAAGAGGGAAATTGATTGTATTATCTCATTATGAATTTTCAAAGAAAAGTGAAAAGAGAGAATTCATAGCCTCTAAGTGTTTCAAGTAGTTGTTTTTGAAGATCACTTCTATTTTTGAAACCCTACTAGTAATGGAATCTTTGAGTAGAAAGATTGGGAAAGGTTTTGAAATGTTGATTCATGGAAGCGACTGCAAAGCCCCTACATTCAAATTGAGTCCAGCTATAGTAGAAGCACGTGACCCTATTGGAGCTCAATCCTAGATTCTACCAAAGGTATTACTTGTACATGACATCAATTCATTTTATCATTGTTCTATTCAAGATCTAGGAATCCTAGAAATGAATGAGGCATTCAATGAACTATGCATGGATGGTGTTTTAAAACATGAACATAAGCACTTGGAAATAAAGGGTTTGACACATATTTTACATAGGACAGGGGAATTCAAAGAAAAGTGGATCAGATTGATCCTAAGCCATGTTCATAACATGTAGTTGTGGTTGGATCAACCTATCCAAATCACAAAGAAGACGGTTCATAGAATCACTGGTCCATCTATGTTGAATAAAGCCAAAATTACTAAAACCATAGGTTGGGTTGAACTGGCAAAGCAAACTCTTATTGAATGGGATGTAAGAGGTATGAAATTATGTGGTGTGACTAACATGGAATTGAAGTTTGGGATCCATGTGATACCTCACAAAATCTACAGTTCAAGCTGGTTGAACAATGTCCCATGTAAAGCAGTTAACTTGGCATACAAGATAGTGAAGAATAACTTGTCCTTTGACCTTTTTGAGTTGTTGTTGACTCAATTAAGAGAGAATATGGAGAGTATCTAAGTCTCCAAAAATAACCTGTGTAAGTTTGGATCTCTGTTGACTTGTTTGTTTTTCTATGTTCATAAGTTTTTTCCCTCAAAAGGCACTTTAATATGGAAGAAAGATACTCCAATTTTGTACCAAATCAATGAATTCATAGCAGAGATGGGAGAAAACTTTGATAGTATTATGGATAATTATTTTGAAACATTCAAAGAAAAGATGCAAAGTAGTTTTAGGATTCCCAATAAACTAGTAGAGGATTATGGGCAAGATATTTGGTTTATGGTTGACTATGACAAGGTATACATTTAGGCAAGTAGACCTAGAGAGGCATGGGTTAAACCTCTAGAATATAAGGTTAACATAGATGAAACCAAAGACATCATTTAAGCCCTACTAAATGAGCCTTTAGATCCTAAAGCCACATACTTTGGTACATATGATGAGGTTAAGGCTAGGATAGAATTTGACATCAAGTTATCCTAGACAGTAAATAGAGGAAAGAAAAGAATTGAGAAAATGATGAAAAATGTAAAGACATCAAATTATCCTCTAATGGTTACCGAGGTAAAAGGAGATGATATTGAAGATAAACAGGATGATGTAGAGGAAGTAGAACCTAAGGAAGAGGAGCCACCAAAGAAGAAAGGGAATGTTATTATAACCAAACCTGCAAAAGCTTCCATAGTTGTGTTCACTAGAAGAGAAACCAAGTCAATAAATAAACTTAAGTTAGGAGATGATGAAGGTGAAGATGATCAAATCATACTTCAAAGGACTACCCCTAGCTTTCAAGACAAATGGAAAAGATTGGATGAAGGATGTATGATAGGTTTCAAGTCACTCAAGTATGAGACTAGGAATCAAGAATAAAAAGAGCAGATTGAAAATATTCTTCTAGAAAAATTGGGGAAGTGGAAATACTCACCTAATGAACTTTCACAACAAGTTCCTAATGCTTGTCTTAGTGCAGTAAACCTAAGTGTGATAGTGCAATGAAAATTGTTAAGGACATCAGTGAACAAACTTTGAGAAAACTTATGTTGAGTCTCAATGATAAAGAGGTGAAGGAAGCATTAAAATAGAATGAGAACAAGCTCACACCCAAGTTTAACACATGTCTTATTGTGATGAAAGACATTAAATTTTTAGTGAAGTCTGCTACTACCAAATGGATGAACATATATGGGCTACACAAGCCTAGTGTTTTTCAAATTAATGATAAAGATGAGGAGGATGAAGATGTGGAAAAAAATAATGAAGATATTTATGATGATGAAGTTGATAACATAGATGTTGATGATGCTAGCGAGGAAGAAGAATAGGAAGCCACTGGAGGAAGTCTTCTAGCGATACAAAGTATTGAGGAATCTGATGCAAAAAATATTACAGTAGAAGTTATGACTTCTTTTCCTCATTCTCCAAGCAAAGCCTTAGTGCAATCAAGCTCAGAGATAGTCTCTATCAAGTTGGTTGTGGTACCTATCAAAAAAATAATCTCTACAGTTACTCTTCCAAGTGTTACAATAACTGAAGTGCCCATCACTTCATCTATCGAGCACAAAGTCATCCCAACATCAGGATCTATCGAGCTACAACAAGGTATTCCTATTGTTAGCATTATCTCTTCTATTCCATTATTTATTTATGTTTCACCATTTCTACAATTATTTCTACACTGAGTGCAATGACAGTTGAGACTCAATCTCAAAAAAGTACTGAAGTTTTGAAGAAGGGCAAAGAAATTGTTCAATGTGCTATTCCATCAGAAAAGGGTAAAGAAGAAGAAATTGATCTTGAATAAGATATTGTAATACCAGATTGGGATCTCTCCAATCTAACACCTAATCAAATGGATACCCTGGGAGAACTCTGGAAGAAGAGGGATAAGCAACAAAAGCTTAGAGAAGAGAAGAAAAAGAAAAATCAAGTTCTTGAAGACATAAAGAGAATATTTGTTGTTTCTTTGAGTATTGAGGTTGATGAAAAATAACCTATTCTAGATCAATTAGTTGAAATTGTCTACAAATACAATAAAGATCAAAATGGACAAGAAAAGTTGAGGCAAAGAGCTGAGACAAAATTTGTAAATAAAGTTCTAGAATAGGTAGGAAAGAAAATTGTAATTGATCAAGTAGAGTTATCTACTACTCTTGCTACATTGGAAACATATTTAAGTAATGTTGTTTCTTTATTTGTCAAATTAAGTGACACATCTATCTTCACAAAAGATATAAAAGAAAAATTATCCAAGATAGATGAAGATATGAAGGCAAGTGCATATTAGATGTCACTTGATCCTAGTTGTAGTTCTATACACTTTATAAAGATCAAATATCTGACAAAACTTCAAGCATAATTACTAAGGAAAGAAGCCAAAATTAGGGCCGCATTGATAGAAATTTAGGGCATGATTCTTCCAAACATAGATGCACTACAAAATCATATTGAACATGCAAAGACACTCATCCATGATAATAAATGCTCCATAGCTGACCACATGATGGAACTATCAGCAAAAATATAGATAGCCTTGCATGCATCCAAGGTATTACAAGAAAATTGGGACAAGACTATGGTAATAATTATGAAGGTACATTCTGATTTCTTGTTACAATTTGGTATTAACTTATAGATATTATACACCTCTGGCATTAATGTCAAAAAAGATGAGTAGAAGAGTAAAAGATTATATTATCTATAAAGGGGGAGAAGATATTGTCTTGATAAAATAGGAGAAGATGTTTATACTCCAGATATATGTATAGGAGAGATATATGTATGGGGAGAAAAAGTAGTTTACAAAAGCAATTTTGAAAAATTTGAAAAAAAGAGTAATTTACTGAGCTACAACAACAATCAATCCAAAATTGAGTTGAAGACACAAAATGTTGATAAAATAAGTTTTTGACTTACAATTTTGAGAAATCAATGTTTTTGGTTTGTTAAGTGTTTTTTTCAGTAATGCCAAGGGGGGAGATTGTTGACATTAATGTCAATTTGTCTATAAGTGACTTAACACTTAGTTAGATGGTTACATTGCTACTGAGCTCTACAATTTCTACCAAGCTTATCATTCATCTAGTAGTGTTAACCAAGTGTTTTAGTTGCTCTTGAGCTAAATAGTCAAAGTGTAGTTCATGTCAAGCTTCACAGTGTCTACTAAGCAATTGAGACAATTTACTATATCCCTTGAGTGTAGCAGAGTCTACGGAGACATCTAGTAGAAGTGATGAGATCATAGTGTTAACTGAGCCTTGTAGTGTTAACCAAGCATATCCAATGGCTGTCAAGCTCATAGAACCAAGTGAATCTAATGTTGATCAAGCCATGAAGTGTTAACTGAGTGATTTAGTATCTACCAAGTTTCTTAGTGTTCATCGAGTCACACAGTGCTAACCGAGTTCATGCTACTTGAAGTGATTAGTATGGACCAAGCTTCAACATCAACTGAGTTCTAAAGCATGTTGAGCATTGATAATGGTTGCTGAGTGTCAAAGCATCACAGAGTTGTCATTCAAAACTCGAGTTACAATAATTGTGCTGACTTTGTGAATTATGATTAACTAGGTATTGTAGCTGACTCTAGAAGGTAATCAAGTGGATTGATATATATATATATATATATGTATGTATGTATGTATGTATGTATGTATGTATGTATGTATATATATATATATATATATATACATACATACATACATACATACATACATACATACATACATACATACATATATGTATATATATATGTATATATATGTATATAAATCTATATACATATATATATATACATATATGTATATATATGTATGTATGTATGTATGTATGTATGTATGTATGTATATATATATATATATATATATATATATATATATATATATATATATCATATCCAATGAGTATGTGTATGTATATGCGAAGTAAGCAATAGATGATTGTGAGTTGAAGAAGGCTACAAGAAGTATAAGGAAAAGAAAATACTTATCTATCAAAACAAGGTGATCATTGTTTTACAAGGAATCTCATTCAACAAATCAGAGTTGTAGATCAAAGATCAACCACTGGTTCATCTTAACAAGTGCAATAGTCAAATCCTCTAACAAGGTGGACTTAACAATATTATTCCAAATCTCTTAACAGAGTGCATACTTCATTGTATGTTTGCAAATATTTTCACAATGTGGACTAATATTCCTTATTGTTCCTAATATGGCAGATCACCAGAAGTGATCAATTGTAAGCCTTAACAATCTAACCTTATATTGTAGTACTAAAGCTTGTGGGTGTCATCCCCACCCTAGTTTTGCTTTCTATTTGGAAGGTTTTTGGGTCACCATATCTTGTGTCAAATTGTTATGAATATTTTATTGTGTTCATTCTTTCATGCATGCAACTAGATCAATTATGCGGTGATAATTAAATTGGTGAATTAAGTTTAAAAGTTTTATTGGTTCCTAATTCACCCCTCCCCTCTTAGTATTCTAGTCTACATTATATTTCCAACACTAACATTATCCAAATTCACATTAAAAATCACATAAATAACACAACAATCTCACTTATCCAATTCCCACACTTACAACCAAAGAAATGACATTTCCTATAAACCATGTCCTAAAACAAGTATTGAGTTAGATTTGAGGCTTTCTAAATTTATAATGAATAATATAGGACCTCATTAAGATGATACATTATAATTAAACTCTTTTCTCAAAGATATTTGTAATAGTCAACTCACAAGAAAAAACACACTAAAAAAAATTCATAAGTCATCTCAAACTGCATATCTGATTTCATCATCTAGAACATAGCATCTCAAAAATGAATTTAACCTTCCTCTAAATGGGTTGAACACAATTCCATCTCTTCTAAAAGATACAACTAATTTACTAGCACTTACTTTCCAGAAACTCTCTCTGAAAGCTACCTCCAAAAAACATCGCATAACTCAATCGTGTCTTCATATATCTTTCTACATAATTGACTATGGTATCTATAGACATATCTAAATATCTCCTTGAGTCACAAAACCCAACTCATAATACTCTAACTGTGTCAAATGTATCTTTTTCTACAACTCTAGTAATCTTCACAAAATAAAGTATATGTTGATATCAATGAAAAGTGCTATCATTAATACAACACTTAAGCACTCAATCATGTCTCCAATAATGCTAACATACTCCCACATAGGTTATGTTCACACCAATCCTCCATCATAACTATTGAATTCAACAAATTTATTCATATCTCCATCTATATGATGGGAACAACCACTATCTATAGTCAAATCAAACTTTTTCTTCTCAATCTATGATTCTAAGGCTTTTTCTTCTTTTGCTTCCTCTTTTATTTCTTTTTCAAGGATTTTTTCTTTAATAGAAAAAAAATCCTATCTCATCATCCTCATCATCACTATAATCTAGGAAATTCACCATCTTAAAATCAATTTCACCATCCTCATTAACAAAGAAGAAATCCTTGGGTATTCTTGACTTGTAATGCTTTCTAAGCTTAAATTTATTTTCTCTCTTAAGACATTTACAAGAATAATGACCAAGCTTTTTTATAGATCCAACAAACAAGAGTTTTGTTACCTTTATGTTCTCTCTTCATAAGTAAGGAAAGTCCTTCATTAATATTCTTATCTTCTTCTTCCTTTGTTGATTGACTACTACTAGTATAATCTTTAGTTGTACTTGCACCTGTTTTCAATGTAGGTATGTTTCTTTGTATGTTGAAAGCAATTTCCACACTAGGAAATGCTTCATTTTGTTTCATCCATAATGTAGATGACTACAACCTTTGAAGAAGAGTCTCTTTTGTAAATTTAGGTGTACAAGGAATAAATTGTTCAATCACATGTGCCCACTAATGGCAAGCAAGTGTTAATGTCTTCAAAATCTTCCACACAATCTCATATTTCATCTTAGTTTCACCACAACATCTAATTCCAACAACAATCTTAGATATCCTACCAAAATATCCTCTTATAGTTTCATCTTCCTACATTTTAGTATCTTGAAATAGACGTATCCAACTCTGTAATCTATCCTTTTGAGCATGATCATCTTCTTCAAATATCTTTTGTAAAGTAATCTAAATGTCATATGCAAGCTTTATGGATCTTACCTCTCCATATTTTTATTTAGGAAGAATTGATATTAGTGCTTCTCTAGCAAGAAAATTCTACATGAATAGATCTTTTTCATCTTGATCATAGGAGTCAATCTTATCTTCTCCTATCTTAATCTTTAGATTCAATGTAACTATCTAATATTCCAGAATCATGCTAAACATGTGAGTCTTCATCTTTTTCTTCCAACTATCATAATTGATTCCATCAAACTTAAAAATTTCTTTCTTGAAATAATAATCCATGGATCTCCTCAAGCTGTTAAACTTTTGCTTCAAGGAATTTATTCTTTGATACGAATTGTTAGAAAGTAAGTCCACCAAGATAACTCTGGGGGGGGGTGGGTGATGGGGGGTGAATCAATTATGTATTTAAAACAACTCTCAATATCTTTATTAGTTCTAAAACATGTAAATAACAACCATAAAAGGATAACCATCCACAATAACACTAGATATGTTAACTAGGGAAGCACTTGATCAAAGAGAAAACCTTGGTGGGAATGATGCCCACAAGATAATATAGTAATATAAAATTTCCTTTCAAATGTTGGACTCTATTAGGAGCCAATGAAATGCAATCAGTACATATGAGTCTCTATTAGGAGACTTTGAATCCTTTTTAGAAGATTCCAAACCTATTAAGAGTTGTGCCGACCCTATAAGGAGTTGAAAGGAGGACACTTAAACCCACTATTCAAATAGCCTCAAATTGTCTTCACCAAACAATCTTTAGGATAATCAATCCAAGTTCTAAACTTACGAAACAACAACTTCTTTGATAATATAGTTCCTTTGAAATTCATAGTACATCCTTATCATCAATCTTTGCTCCGACATTAGCCAAATTTGTATCCAAGCTCACATAAACAATACAATGATCTCACTGATCCAATTGCCACACTTACAACCAAGGAAATGACCATTCCTTTATACCAAGTCCTAAAACAAGTTTTGAGTTAGCTTTGAGGCTTTCTCAATTTATAATGAATAATACCAGACCTCATTAAGATGTTACATTATAATTAAACTCTTTCCTCAAGGATATTTGTAACAGTCATCTCACAGGAAAAAACACACTGAACATACTTCATAAGTTAACTCAAAGTGCATATTTGATTTTCGTATCTAGAATATAGCATCTTGAACATGTCTCTAACATTCCTCTAACCACGTTGAACATAATTCTATCTCTACTAAAAGATATAGCTGATTTATCAATACCCTCTTTCTAGAAACTCTCTCTAAAAGTTGTCTCCAAAAAACATCGCATAACTCTATCATGTCTTCATATCTCTTTCTGGACAATTAATTGTAGCATCTATAGACATGTATGAATATCTCCTTAAGTGCATAGAACCCAATTCATAATACTGTAATTGTGTCGAACACATCTTCCTTTGCAACTCTAATAATCTTCATAGAATATAATACACGTTAACATCAATGACAAACATTGTCATGAATGCAATACATAAGCACTAAGCACATCTCCAGTAATGCTAACATACTCATTAGGATTCATGCTAACAAATTTTCATACCACTCAAGACAAGTGGGATTTTCAATACAATGGTAAATCTTACTAAAAACCTCACTGTCTAATCAATATAACACCTTTTTAGTTATAGGATTGGACATCCCTTACTACCAAAGTACTATGCTAATTTTCATTAAATGTCAATCTGGGAGCGTGAACTTGAGATGATGTCTACAAAGTATATGCTCTAGTTTTTGCTAAAAGTCACTACTACTTTGAATGCAATAACCATTAAGGAAATCTAGTTAATCCAAAGGAAACAAAACTATCAAGTACTTGGAAGGAAACTCTAATTATTTAACTATACATCTATGCACCTACTACCGCAGGAACAGTGAGTGGTTTTGTTTCCAGTGGTTGCAGGAACAATAGTTCTAGTCTTAACTTAGAAAACTAAGTCTAACTCCTACATACTAAAGTAAACTACACCTTCCGCGTGGGCCCCCATGGAAGAATGAAGGAAAGATAACCTCAAATAAAAGTGTAGAAACTCAACAAAGTCATGTATTCATTCAAATATGCAATATTACAATAATTTGGGAAAAACAACAAGATTTCTATCAACTCTGTCTGTCTACTCACTACCTAACCTCATAGATACAGATGAGGTCTTATTTAAAAAGAAGGAAAAATAAAAAAAACTCCTATAATTATGACTTCTTCATGAAGGAAAGTCAGTTACAACTTAAGACTGCAAGCATGCAATTGTAAAGACATTAGTTATCCCTTAAATTTCCCACAAATATAGATCATAAAAAATGCTAGATCTGCTCTTTTATCTGACTTTAAACAGCTTCCAAGAATCTAGGTATAATGCATTGCATGTTTAATCGATCGCTTTGATGCTTGCTTCCTTGCTCAGTCGCTTTATTAGGTCCCACTTTGTTATTCATTAAAACAGGTCCCTTCTGACTTTGCCGCCAAGTCTTCCAGATGCAACAGTTTCATAATGCTTCTCTTTAATACCATCAATGCCTTAGCGCTATTCCTTCATAGTTTGTTTTTGATTAACTCCCGCTCAACTTGTATTCCTACGTTCAACATTTAATACACACAAGACTTCCTATAAACATTTATTTACATTTATTAGTTTATAAAGAAAAGGCATTAATTATTCAACTAACAGTTTTTGCAATCTCTTCAACTGCAAGAATATCTACCCATATCAAACATTCATGAAGAAATATTTTTACCACAAAATGAACCCCTTTTTAGATATAACTCCGATTATCATTTTTATACCTTATGTCCATACTTTATACATCAAAAGTTCAAAACATTTATACTAAAAGATGATAAAGTTTAGTATGTTATAGACAAATGTTCACAAAAAGGGCCAATAAGACTTCTATTTCTTCATGTCATCATTTTTCCCCCTAACCGTCTTGAGGCTGGTCCCTTTAGCATCTATAGGTTTCTCATCCTCATTCGCAACCTGAGATCATTGGCAAATTTCTCCCCTGATTCATGAGCTCTGTAATTAAAATATCCATAATTTTGTTTCAACCTTTTCCATTTCTATTGTTCAGCAATCATGTTATATTCAGCAAATGAATCATGCTTTCCAAGAATAGGATGCAAGAGTATTGGCAGTTGGAAACAAAGAGGTACCCAATAATTTTTTTGACTTGTACCTAACATCATATACCTAGGCATCCTACTGATGGCCAACTCCAAATTTTGAGGAGAGTGCAACTCCCTTGTTTTTAGATCTTCTGGCAATTAGATCCATCTTTGAAGGGAGGCTTGTATAGCATTAGGGGCATTTGCAGAACAATGTTGCTCCCAGTCTAGAAATGCCTATTCGTAGATAGGGTGAATTTTGACAGCAACACTTTGATTATTGTTAATAGAAAGCCAATCAAAGAATACTTTGTGATTGTTTTGCACCTCTGGCCGAATGTACAATGGTTCAAACATTTCCTTTTCCCTATAAGGAGCAGCCTGGTTCTCTTGACTAATCTCATTCTACATCCATGACATAACTGCCCTAAACTATACATCTCCCACATACAACAATGCATTCCAATCTTTAACATCTGGAATAGAAAGATTATGGACATATAACTCATAGAGGAGATTCTGCAGAGCCATTGGAACTAATTTGAATGCTGCATATAATTCCTGGGGAGTGTGCAAGGAAGGGTTCATCCCCTAAGTAATTTGAGACAATTGAAAATTAATTATTTGCTCCTTTAGGAACAGTGTGTAAACTGGAGATGGTGACCTACAATTTACAAGCTATGGAATACGCTCTGTAATCTTCATGACATGTTTCTACAGGACCATAATTTCACTATCCTTCTCTTCAATTTGTTGTGCTTGTTCCTGATAGTTCTGAGCAATTACTTCCTTTCTAGATCCTAGTTTTCTTTTTCCCATTGAAACTGTTGGTACAAACTAAAGCTAGCTGTTAATAGAGTAGAAATTTCAGGCGGTGTATGATGACGAACAATAGGTCTATAATATTCAAGGTGGTGCTTAGGATGATGGTGGTCAGTAGTGCTGTCATCTTGAGAATATTTACATTCAACAAAGCTATTATTTTGACAAGCAACAATGTTATCAACTTTTTCTAAAGGGGCAATGACTGCAGGATAGGGTGCAATAGTCATTTTAACTTGAAATGTTTCAATAATTTCCTAAACCATTTCTTGTGCAACAGATGGATATTCCTCTGGTGGTAGATTATCAATTTCCTCTATTGGTTGTCCAAACCTGGACACTATTTCCTCTGAGGGCTCCATGTCACTATCAACATTAATAGGGCTATTTGGCTTTGCATGAATTTCCTCAAGATCATTTCATGTTTAGGAGTAGGTTTTGTGTGCTCTGGTGACTGTGTAGGTGTGGGTACTGGAGTTTCAACATCAATAGGTGGTATAGGAGGCTCAGCAGGTGGCACAGGAGGTTTAGTTCTCAAATTTACCCCAAACATTCTGGTGACTCATTGTGGAGTAGAAATTGGGGTAGAAATTAGTTTCTTTCCCTTATCGATAAATTTCCCTTTATTCTTGTTGAGTATAGGTTCTTGTGATACTCGAGATACTTCTTCTGAACCTTCCTCTGTGGCAACTATGTGTGATTTTCTCTTTCTAGAAGTTGAGGCTTCTGTGGGCAGAGTTTTCCTTTTTGCAATTTTAGGTACAAAGGCAGAAGTGGAAGCTTCTTGAGTTGTTCTATATACTACTTTCCTAACTCCTACAACAGTTTTTTCTCTTGTCCCCATTCCTTGCCCTTTAGGTCTACCCCTCTTAGGTCCCTCTATCCTTAGTTTTACAAAATCTTCCCATGTTCCCAAGTGCTGCCCAGTCAACTCCCTTTCAATTATAGCCCTAATTAAGCAATTGTGGGATACCGATTGGGTTTTGCCTTGCTATACATAGGTAGCTTGCCTTTTGATAATATTATAAAGGAAACTTGGGAGATTTATAGGATAATCACCATGCTACAAACCACTCAAAATTTTGAAATGAATAGCATGCAAATAGGAATACCTTCCTTCATAGTAAAATATCTTATAATAAATTCAGCAGGGTGGATGAATTGCAGAGGGAGAGATCATTGTAATGTACCTTAATTTTTGTTTTCCTCCAGCCGAGGATCTCGGGGTATTGAGAATTGCTCTTTTGCTTTTCGTTCATCCATGTCCTCTGTCCAATGTTCTCCATTTGTGGGCAAACCAGAAACATCTTCCACCTTTTGTTCGATGAATTCTATCTAAATGCCCTTAACAGTTGCATATCCATCCCTTAATGTATTATGAAATTGGAGTGCAATTTCTTGATCAAACTGCTTCAAATTGAGATAGTAAGCTAGCTAACATCATTGTTGAAATAAACTACATGTTGCTGGGTCTACCAATAAGACTCTGTGGTCTACTAGTTCATGCTGCTGAGGTTCTCCACCCATATTTTTCAAACAAAAAAAATGCTATTATAGGAAAATTCACTGCAAGTGATTTTGAGAGTATGGGCGGAGATGGCTATAGGGGTTTCAACGAAGGGAATTTTTAAAAAAAGAAATACTTCAATACTTTCCAAAAATCATATCCTTTAGTACTTCATGACGACATTTTAATCACCAAACCATAATGAGGATAAAGATCATGCTTAAAAACATACGCCATATTAATGAGGGGTTATGTGAAATCATGATTTAATGGTTAGCCTTCTTTACATTATTTCACACATTTTGGAAGTACAAAGGAGTGCCAGCTCATTACTGAAATGACCTTTCCTTGTACATCCTACATGCCAACTTAAGATTTCCTTGATTTGCATTCATGGTTTAGATTTTCCCTCCCCCCAACCTAGCAGAGACTGGGTCCCACTAGACCGTAAAGATTGCAAATTTTGAAAATTGAAATAACATGCTTTTCTAAATAAATAATAAATTAAATAAATGTAAAGGGGTCAAGTGTGACTGACCTGAGGTGTGATAGGAAGGATGGTCCAAGTAGTACCGTACAAGAGAAAGTGAGATGACATGATGATGTAAAGACAAGAAGGTGGGATGGAATGAGGTCAAAAAGAAATGAATTTTGCATGAGTGTGAAATTTTTATTATGAAGGCCTTGAAAATAAATTCAAGGGGCTATAGGCATCTGAGTGGGAGACTCAGATGGAGTGGCTACAAGAAGAGATGTTTCTATTGTGGTGAATTGTTGAAGAAATTCTTCTCGAGTTGCTAGTTTATGATATAACTTCAGACAATGCCCATTAACCAGGAGTTTGAATTTGACTGGATCAATTGTTGACAGTTGAACTACTCCATTGTTAAAAATTGCAATGATTCCATAGGGACCAAGCCATCGAGTCTGAAATTTGCCTTGGTGATGCTGATATCATGAATCATATAGGAGCGCCCAATCACCAACAAAGAATTCTCTGTCTTTGATGAATTTGTCATGTCATTGCTTTCTTTGACTCTGAATTAATTTTGTGTTATGAAAAGCTGACTTTTGCCATTCATCCAACTCATTGAGATGTAAAATGCAATCCTGTTGTGCTGCAAGAAGGGTAATATCAAGTTCCAAAGCTATCCGTAGAGTTTTATGTTCAAATTCAATGGGCATAATAGTTGTCTTCCCATATAGGAGTTGAAAAGGTGTAAACCCAATAGTGGATTTCCATGTTGTTCTGTATGCCCATAAGGCTTCAGGAAGTCTAGCTGCCCAATCTTGCTGATGCAAAGACACTATTTTAGTGAGTATATGTTCCACCTCTCTATTTGTCACTTCTACCTGTCCATTGGCCTGTGGATGATACAGAGAAGATTTGCCATGCCAAATTTTACACTCCTCCATGAGTGCTACTATCAGATTAGATGTAAATTGAGGCCCTTGATCTGATTGCAATTCTCTTGGAACACCAAACCTAGTAAAGATACATGCGTACATAAACTTTGCAACATTATTGTCACCAGGATGCTTCATGGGTTTTTCTTTTGTCCACTTAGTAACAAGATCAGTGCAAACCAATATGTAACTTTTTCCTTCTAATGGTGGTTCAATAGGGCCAACAAAATCAATTCTCCATTTATCAAATGGTTCTACTACTATCTGTGGCTCCAGGGGCATTTCACCCAAGCTGCAAAGACAAATTGTAGTCTTTGCATCTTTGTAAAACCTTGTCCAAGTTCTCCTTGGATTCTTCAAATGTTTGTCCATATGTGGTGAAGTCATCCATATACACTTCCAAACAATCTGCAGATATGTCAGAAAAAATGCTAATAATAGCTCTTTGGAAAGTTGCAGGTGCATTGCACAAACCAAATGGTAGGAAAACATAAGCAAATGTTCCCCATGGACATGTGAATGTGGTCCTGTCCTGATCCTCTGGTGCTATCTGGATTTGATTGTAGCCACTAAACCCATCCAAGAATGAAAAGTATTTTTTTCCTGCAAGATTGTTAAGAACTTGATCGACAAAAGGCAATGGAAAATGATCCTTCTTGGTAGCCGAGTTAAGTTCTCTATAATCTATGCAGACTCACCATTTTCCCCTTTTTTGAGAACAATAACCAATGGTGACACCCATTGGCTATTTGAAATAGGATATATGAAGCCAACATTGAGTAGCTTTTGCAATTCATTTCTGACAATATCCCTTAATGTTGGGTTTATCCTACGCTGAGGTTGTCTCATGGGTTTGCAATCCAGACTGATATAAATCCTATGGGTACAGAGTGTAGGATCCAAACCTTTCATATCTTTATACTCCCAAGAAAAAGCATAATGGTGCTTTCATAACAGCTGTAGGGTATTATGATGTTGTGCCAAAGATAAGGACTTGCTTATATTTAATTCTCTTCCTGGAACAATTGTTGTTTTGACTACTTTTTCAGCCATTGAAATTTGCACAATTGGTTTTGAATCTATCTCATGTGGTAGGAGTGAATGCATAAGCTGTGTAGACTTAGAATAATGAAGTTCAGTAGATAAAGGCAGAATGCTTTCTAAGACACACTCTTGTTTAGAAGATGTCTTAGGTTGTGTTCCATAATCATTCAGTATGATAGAAGAAATGACATCATCTTCTTCTTTAATGTTTACAAATGAGTCCCGTGAGATTATCATCAATTGTTGAATAGAATCTATGTCCATATTAGAGTCATCCATATTTGGCCAGCTAACTTGATCATCCTACAACAAAGGCTGAGCAGGAGAATACAAGGTTAAATTTTTAGTGTTCGTTCCATCTAAAATAGTCATTTTCCCTGATTGACATGCAATATAAGCATCTGCTATTGCTAACCATAGTCATCCTAGAATGATAGGATATCCCTCAGTACCTATTTTTGGAGAGAGTACGACAAAATCAACTAGATACTCCCATGAATGTAATGTTACAGTGACATCTTCGAGCATACCATCAAGAATGATGGTAGAACTGTTTGCTAGTTGTAAGATTGTTGGTGTTTTCCTGAGACCAATGATGCTTAATTTGGACACTACTTCCTTGGTCATTACATTGATGGATGCTCCTGGGTCTATTAAGACATTCTACACTTGCACTCCTTGAATGGTGAGGGTCACTACTGGGCTTCTAGGGTCTGCATACTTAGGCTTTTTATAGTTATCAAGCATAAGGTCAGAAAGCTACCCAAGGACATGGATAGTCTTTGGGTTTTTCTTTTTCCTTCCTGGCTAACACAGGCTTCTTTGATGGCTTTTGAATATATAGGTACTTTCTTTATTGCATCAAACAAGGGAATTTTTACTATCTACTACAACTTGATTTTCACTTGGCAAAACTTGCTTTGTTAGCCTACTAGGAAATGGTAGTGTCTTGGCTGTAGGAGAAACAGTGGTGGTAGGTTCTTGAACTGACTCAACATTTGTATCATCTATTTTTGTTATAATGGGCTGCTAAGGTGAGGCAATTGTTTTTCCATATTGTAGATGGATATCATTGAGGGCGATGGAATAACTTTGTTGCTGGGCTAAAGGTTTGCACTATTAGGATTAGGCACAGGTTGTGCAGGTAATTGTGGCTATTTTGGAGGGGCTATACTAGCTGCAGAAGGCATTAAGGCTTGTTGTTGAGGAGGTTGAGTCAAGGCTGGTTGATGCTGGTGTTGCTACTAGTTCTAGGTTTGTTGCTAACCCTGCTGAGGTTGTTTCCAACCTTGCTAAGGTTGGTGCCAACCTTGGTTAGGCTACTACTACCCTTGGTTAGGTTGCTACCAATTATTATAATTACCATACTGTTGTTGCCATTGGCTATTACCACTGTAATTATGGAGTGGGTCTTGAGGAATACCTGATCTTGGAGCCCATGACCTTCATTGAGCAACATAGAGGACTTCCTTGTCTTCATCAATTGCCTTGAACTCAATAGGCACATGTTGTGATTCCAAGCTAGCAATAGGCTTACATTGGTAGTTGCATTTCTTTTCTCTGCAATGGGGGCAGTATTCCACCAATATTCTATCAACATCCTCCTTCCCTCATGCTTGCATGGTGTCCAATTTTGTAGGAACGTCATTAATGATGTCTTACTTGAAATTCGACAAGAGGTTTGATAGTTCTATCTTAGATACTCCTACCCCAGGAGTTTTTTTGGAGTAAGTCCCTCAAACCTCATCCTTTTTTTGTTGTTGCTCTGGAATAGTTCAAACAAATATTCTTGATTTTAGCCCACGTCTTCTATGTAATGTCACCTCTAGCCATTAAGTCTAAAGCTTCCATACTCCTATCATGCACTCGTTTCAGAAAGAGATGCTTTTGGGACTCCTCGTTCATCTGATGTTGTGTGTTGCGTTGTAGGTTAAACATGAACTGGGCAACATAGTCCTCCAAAGTCTCATCCTCCTTTTGTGACATTTTAGAAATGTCATCTCCTTTCAAATCATGGCCTTTGCAATATTCCTTATATTTATTAAGGAACAAGATACTCATAGTTGGCCAATTGGAGGTTTGACAGTTTTGTCTTAGATACTCTCACCCCAAGAGTTTTTTGGAGTAAGTCCCTCAAACCTCATCCTTTTTTTGTTGTTGCTCTTGAATAGTTCAAACAAATATTTCAGATTTCAGCTCACATCTTCTGTGTAATGTCACCTCTAGCCATTAAGTCTAAAGCTTCCATACTCCTGTCATGCACTCCTTTCAGAAAGAGATGCTTTTGGAACTCCTCTTCAGCTAATGTTGTGTGTTGCACTATAGGTTAAACATGAACTGGGCAACATAGTCCTCCAAAGTCTCATCCTCTTTTTGTGACATTTTAAAAATGTCATCTCCTTTCAAACCATGGCCTCTGCAATATTCCTTATATTTATTAAGGAATAGGGTACTCATAGTTGGCCAATCTGTCACAACATTGGCCTTGGACTCATGAACCATCTCAAAGCGGCTTCTTTGAGAGTTGATGGAAACAATTTCAGCTTATGGGCATCAGTTGTGTAGACATAACTTTGACAAAGGATGTCAAACTCAAAAAGAATTTTTTTTGGATCTTTAGTAATAAGGCCATAGAATTTGGGTAGGGCACCTGAGGGTATATTTTTTAGATTTTGATTACCCTACTGAGGAGGAATTGGAAAGGGAAAGGTAGGCTGAGCTGCTGCCATTTATGGATGTCCTAGTGGTGGTTGATAAATGACTAGAGCTAATGGTTTATCTTGATATTCTATCTGAACAAAACGATTGTTCAAATGGAAGGATTCTTCAGATGTGGTCGGTGATTGTACTTGTTCTGGTACTTCTACAAATACATTCTCAAACAGTTCTTGTTCTTCTTCTATTTCTTCTCTCTCTCTTCTCTTTCTTCAGGGTCAGGATAAAAAGGATCTTCCTAATTGAAGTTGGGAAGAAATCTTCCAAGGTGGTCTCTTCTCCTATGCATGCAAGAATGCTAAAAATGAAACTAAGTGACTCAATAGTGAATACTAAACCGACATCATCCCCAACAACAGTGCAAAAAATATGTCTAATCAATATAACACCTTTTTAATTACAGGATTGGACATCCCTTACTACCAAAGTACTATGCTGATTTTCATTAAATGTCAATCCGGGATTGTAAACTTGAGATGATGTCTACAAAGTATATGCTCTAGTTTTTGATGAAAGTCACTACTACCTTGAATGCAATAACCATTAAGGAAATCTAGTTTATCCAAAGGAAAGACAACTATCAAGTACTTGGAAGGAAACTCTAATTATTTAACCATACATGTATGCACCTACTACTGCAGGAATAGTGACTGGTTCTGTTTCTAGTGGCTGCAGGAACAACAGTTCTAGTCTTAACTTAGAAAACTAAGTCTAACTCCTACTTACTAAAGTAAACTCTACCTTCTGCATGGGCCCCCACGAAAGAATGAATGAAAGATAAGCTCAGATAAAAGTGTAGAAACTTGGCAAAGTCATGTATTCATTCATATATGAAATATTACAATAACTTGGGAAAAACAATAAGATGTCTATCAATTCTATCTGTCTACTCACTACCTAACCTCGTAGATACAGATGGGGTCTTATTTAAAAGGAAGAAAAAACAACAAACTCCTATAACTACGACTTCCTCATGAAGGAAAGTCAGTTACAATTTAAGTTTGCAAGCATGCAATTGTAAAGACATTAGTTATCCCTTAAATTCCCCACAAATATAGATCATAGCAAATGCTAGATCTGCTCTTTTATCTGACTTTAAACATCTTCCAGGAATCCAGGTATCGTGCGTTGCATGTTTAACTGATCGCTTTGATGCTCGCTTCCTTTCTCAACCACTTTATTAGGTCCCACTTTGTTATTCATTAAAATAGGTCCCTTCTGACTTTGCTGCCAAGTCTTCCAACTGCAACGGTGTCATAATGCTTCTCTTTAATACCATCAATGCCTTAGCACTATTCCTTCACAGTTTATTTTTTATTAACTCCCGCTCAACTTGTATTCCTGCGAGCAACATTTAATACACACAAGACTTCCTGCAAACATTTATTTAAATTCATTAGTTTATAAAGAAAAGGCATTAATTATTCAACTAACAGTTTTTGCAATCTCTTCAGCTACAAGAAGATCTACCTATATCAAACATTCATGAAAAAAGATTTTTACCACAAAATGAACCCCTTTTTAGATATAACTCCGATTATTATTTTTATGCCCTATGTCCATACTTTATACATCAAAAGTTCAAAACATTTATACTAAAAGATGATAAAGTTCAGTATGTTATAGACAAATGTTCATAAAAAGGGCCAATAAGACTTTTATTTCTTCATGTCGTCACTCACCATATCAGAGATGATTATTAGCTTCATTACTTACCTTGTGAAGGACTTCTTCAAAGAAAAAAGTACCTATTTGGAGCTAGGTGAAACTAAGGGTATAAAGTGTAATAATTTGTTCATAATGTTGGACTTTGGTGGTGTTTTATCATTATGTTTATGATGTATACCATAATCTAGTTATTATGCACGACAATAATGATAGTTTTGTCTTTTCTATTTCTAAAGGTTTGCTATGTTCCTCTTTTTTCTAGCGATGAGTGGTTGATTATATTTCTTTCTGGATGGTTATAATTCTAACTTTTTCTTTCTTGATGATTTTATTGTGTTGACGATGTTCTTCTACTATTGGACACACTTGGGGTGGATTATAAAGAGGCAATGCCCAAGTGTTTTTTGTACTATTTTATCAAAAAATATAATAAATAAATGTATATTAATAATCTATTGATAATGAAATATAATTGAAAATGAATATTAAGATAGAAAATAAATATAACATACTAAATATTAAAATTCTATTAATTTAATAAATAAGAAAAAATTTCTATAATACAACAAAATAACGGAAATAACAAAATTATCTATCATTTTTCTTATGATAATTTTTTTAAACCAATAAGAATTTAGAAAATTAATTTTAAAACTTATAAAATAAAAAATAAATTTTATCATGTATTATTTCTAATTGCAATGTAATATCTATGCACACCATCAATTCTCTAATTTTAAAAAATTTCTAATGGACAATTTGAATGGTGCACTAGAAGTAATATGGGGTTGCATATAAAAGCAATATATATCATCTCCTATGCTAGAGATGGCCCCATTAATATTAGAAACTAAAATGACAATATCACCAATATGGGGTCACATATAAAAGCAATATATATCATCTCCTATGCTAGAGATGGCCCCATTAGTATTAGAAACTAAAATGACAACATCACCAAGACATTCATTAGATTGGAATACTTTTTAAAAACAAGAACTCTTGTAGAACTAAAGTCTTTCCCTACTATTTGAAAAAAAAAAAAAACTTAGTGCATTTTACCATGAGTTGTATACTTGTCTTGGCATCTAGCATATCAATACAAACTTATTTTAAAAATAAAAGTAAAAGTAAAAAAATAAAAATAAAACAATTTTACACTTAAGAACTTAATTAATTTCCTTCAATTAAATGAAAATATTATATAAGAAAGAATTAATAATGTAAATTTATTACCTTAATCTCTTTAAACTATATCAAATACATCTTGCAGAAACAAAATTCTCTTAAAAATGTTCTTTTATAAAAATAGCTATTGTAAATACTATTACACAAGTTTAAGATCACTAAATTTAAGAATGAAAACCATATCAAAATATATTAATTATTTTTCTTATTAGATCTAAACCTTATTACAATGGCTTCCTTACTAGAACATTAATTAGCAAGGTAAAGCAAAGTATTGAAAAAATATTTAGGAAGTCTTCTAACAATGATCACTTGTTTACCCTCTTGTTCATCACAAATCTGAAAGCACTATAGCAAGCTACCTAGAAGCCGAAACAAAAAAAATACACAAAAGAAAAAGAAAAATCTCAACATTTAACATATCATCCACGATAAATTCTAGAATGATTATGGGATGCTCCTAAAAGCTTTTGTGTGTGGCCTCATCTTTTAAAGGAGAGCTTATATAGGTTTGCTTAATCAAACTGTTTTTTTCCCTATAAATTAGGAAATGAAATATTCAAGGGATGTATGTTCCACTATAATAAATACACAATCTCTAACACGTGGGAAATTATAGGGAATGGAATCTTCAAGAAATGTATGTAGAATCTTAAATGGTTATGAACATATTGAAGAGGTTATCAAAGACATTGACATTAATTAAGTTTTGGCAAATATCTAAGATTTCTATACCCTATTTTAAATGTTCTATACTTTTTTTTATAACTTAAGTTTTGTCAAGAATTTAATATTTCTATAACTTCACATTTTCATTTCTTATTAACTTTTAAATAAGCATATGTAAATTCAATTCAATTATTAAAAATAATTAATATGTATATCTTAAAATTACTTAATTGCATATTATATTTGAAAAATTAATACAATTAAAATTATTTTAAAAAATAAATAAATGATCTATTTTTAAAAATATTTAAAAATAAAACTTAGAAAGTAATCATATTTAGTAAAAATTTATTGTATTAAAATATTTTAAAAATAAATTTTGTTTAGTGAATGTTTTATGAAGTTCTGAGCTCTTGCTTTACGAATATTACAATTGTATGAAAAATAATATAACAGGTTGCTTAATGCATTGGACAATACCCAACATCAATGACTGGATGACAATTGTGGACACATGGATAAGATCTGAGTCTAGAAACAGAGAGTAAACCCTTGGCATAAATTCGTACACGTGCCTTCCAATCTTTTTCCTTGTAAGCACTATCCCTTGTGCTTCTCAAATCGTCGATATTCTTTTGATTAACTTTTGGAGCATGAAGATTGTGTAAAGAATCAATAAATAGGGGACTATCCACATCAATGAACACAATCCCACCCTTAGATTGAACAAGAAAGGGCTCCTTTACAACGATTTTCAAACCCTAAGGATATTTATCCCTTGCAAACCCTTGATGCATGGAAGAGGGATTTGAAGAAGCAATAGAAAGAGCCACAACCTTCCTAATATCCACCTCTGCCAGTAGAGTGTAGATTCTTCCAATTTTGAAAGGCTTTACACAAAGTGTGTCATGCATGAGCAAAACATTCCCAACTTGAGGATGAGTTAGGAGGTCAATCTTTAGAGGAGAGGGTTGCTGATCTTTTAGGAATCATGGTTGCCTTCTGTCTTTCCTCCTTAAATTGTTGATCTCTCTTTAAATGAAGTCCATGGAATGAAAAGACAGATTTAAGACTCATAATGGCCTCGAATGAATTTCTCGCACACTGAATGAATCTCCAGAGCTCTAAATTGATCTATCATAGAAACATATAACTTCAAACTAAATTGAAACCAAAGTTGCAATGAAAAATGGCAAAAATTATAGAAGTTGCGAATAAAGTGAATAAATCAACATTTTTCAAATTTGTAAATCATTCCTTTTCTAGAAAACACCGACATCAACAATCAGTGGCAAATAAATTTTTCCCTAATAAGGATTTAGATTTTTCCTAGTCAACATATAAGAACAAGAAGATAGGCTAAAAGGAAAATAGGCGATCCCTTGTATTCTGATCAGAAATAGATGTGCATTTTTAAACAAAGATCATTCAAAGTCGAACACATTTAGTGCCCTGGTTAAACATCGTGACGCCAAGGATAGGAAGATGATAAAGTTGAATAAAGATCCATGTGAAAATAACAATGGGTGGCAAGTTGTAATTTCAAATAGGAATCAAAGAAGAAATGCATCGCAACAAAAAAAGAGGCCAATGATGGAAGAAAATAAAAATCACTAGAAACAGTCCACCCAAATTATCAAACCAATAGAGGAAGAAAAGCGAATGAAAAAAACGGTAACTTTCCCAACAAAAGCAGACAAAAATTGTAAGCAAGCAATTTATAAACCTGACAAAATTTTTGAAGCTAACTATATTCTGCTAGGGCAGAAACAACATCAAGCAGACTTAGAAAAAGTACTTAGGGTTTCTGAGAAAAATAAAAAAATCTATATACCACCACATAAAAGGGAGAATGGTAATTCAAATTATACAAAGCTACCAACACATAAAAGTAGTATGACAACCCCACCACCAAACAAGGTAAAGGAAACTAATTGCTATAATTGTTCTGATATATTAATCATTAGTGATAGGTACACAAAAGAAAAGTGGAAGGAATGCTCAGAGCTAGGAGTATATATTTACTGGAGTGGACCAGACAAGCATTTATCAAAATTGACAAAGAAATTAGAGATCTGCAAACAACAGGTAAGTATTAGTACTTCCTCAAAATCGTCAATTTATCTTCATTTCAAAAATAAAGAAAAAATAAATAAAATATTTTCAATATCAAAATGTTATTATAAAGGACATGTAGTTAAATTTCAAATTTGGATACCTAATTGGAATGATGAAAAAGAGCATATGATATGAATGTAGTAATCTTCCAATAGAAATTAAACATTTATATACATCATTCAGAATAGGTAAATCAATTGGTAAACTTATAGGTATAGACTTAGAGTATGACAAAACCAGTAATGTTAAATTTCTAATAGGTGAGGAACCAAATCAAAAAATGATTAGGAGAATTTTTTTATATAACAAATAGATCCATTTATGAGATTGAATTTAAGAAATATGAAGGGGAAATTAAAAGCATTATTAAAACAAATCTAGAAATCGATCATAATTTGTCAACCATAGAGGAATCCTTTAGAAGTTTTAGAATAAAGATGAGGGAACAAAAGATTAAGGAAATTTATACAGACAAAAATAAGAAGATAGAAAAACTAGATGACAGGAAAAACTTTGAGCAAAGCACATAAACAGAAAACACACCTATAGTAAAAAAGAGTAAAGAAAAAAGTCAACTGGAACGTTCAAAAGTACTAGAACAGAGAACCAAAGGTATACACAAGGAAATGACAACAATAGCAACGTTGAAAGAATGCAATATTTGTCACAAGGAGAATGATAACTTGAAGGAAACATAAAGAAGTATTAAAGAATGGTATAAAATGACACATGTGATTAAATTATTACAGGTGGATATTGAAGATCAGGCTATGTTAGGAGAACAATTTCATTAGGAACATGATGTAAGACAACAACTTACAAATCAAAGAAAAGAGAAGGAGAATTATAATTCTAAGACATAAATTGGGGTAGATTAGATATAAACTATTTTGAGGAAGACACTAGTCAGATACATTGGCATGGTGAAGACATGACGATTAATAAGGATATGAACCAACAAGAAGAATTGGCAATGGAAAACATAGAAGAAGAAAGTTTAAAGCCAATATAGTGTACACACAATTAGGATGAAGAATATATAATTTTAGCAGCAGATTTAGAACAATGGAGTAATATAACAATTTGAAAAAAAAATCAAAAAAGAAAAGTTACAAATTTTGGCAAACACCAATAGATGGGAAAGATATCTTTGGAATTAAATCTACAGAGGTGAAGGATAAAACAGAGGAATATAGTATCCCTCCAAAAGTTGGAGCTTTTCTAAAGGAGTCTAAAATTTACAATCAAGAAGATTCTATCACAAAGACTGAACTTATTGAAGCGTCATAGAATTGGGAGGAATTCGGGGTACTAAAAGAGACCCCAAAAAATTGGAAAAGGAAAATTTAGAAAAAGATACAACTACAGATGTAGAAGAAAATGAAATAACAAAATAGATAATAAAAGATTTAATAAATGAGGAAGAAGATAAAGAAGGAACTACAAAAGAAAATGATAACTATAAGTATAGATAATTTGGGTATTTCAATTAATCAGGAAGGATTTAGAACTCCAAAAAGTGGTAAATCAAAATTGAAAAGAGGAAGAAAATCACATAAGGAATTAAGAAAAGTAGATGGTCAAGCCAAGGAACAAAGAAAGAAATTTGAGGTTCTTAAATCTGGGAAGGGGAAGTACCTTCCCAAAGAGTAATGAGGATCATAACATGAAATAATAGGGCCTGAATGCTCCTAGTAAACAAAGAGTGTTAAAACGTAACGTAACACTCTTTGAGTCAGATATAATTATGATACAAGAAACTAAGCTTAACAATGAAGAAGGGGAAAAACTAAGAAAAAGACTAGGTAGATGGAATGTTGAATTAAAGGAATCAGATGGAGCATTAGGTGGAATGAGAATCATTTGGAATACTAGAACAACAAACATTAAAATTATAGTATCAAATAGAAACTGGATAGGGAGTGTGGTTTCAAGTAATAAGCATAATCTCCAATTCATTCTCATAAGTGTTTATGGTCCAATACAAACTTTAGATAAACAAAAATTTTTGAATGATATATCTGCTTTTATGAAGTTATATTCTGAGACAAACATGATCATAGGTGGTGACTTCAATGCCGTACTTGACCTCAAAGAAAAATTTGGAGTTCTTAGATTTTAACAAGAAACATAGTAGAATTCAGAGAATGGGTCAGAGTTAATAAATTGATAGAAATACCAACCATCAATGGAGTATTCACATGAAATAATAGAAGAAAATACTTCAGTTATATTGCGAAAAAATTGGACAGATTTTTTTTCAAAGGAGAATTAGCAAAATTGGATCTCACAATCACTACCTCCATTCAGCCTATTGCAAGATCAGATCATTATCCAGTCAAAATTGAATTAACAAAACCTATAAAACCTAATAGGAATCCCTTGAAATGTGAAAAGATGTGGTTCTTAGATTAAACATTCATGGAAAACCTTAAACAATGGCGGGATGGAGGCAAGTTTATAGGATAAAAAATGTATTGTTTTGCATCAAAACTCAAAATGCTCAAAGAAAACATTAAAAAATGGAATAAAACACATTTCAATAATATATTCCAAAACAAACTGAATAATGAAGATCTTAGAAAACTAAATAATGAAATCGTTAAAAATGGTATGGACAATGAAAAATTCATTGAAGAAAAATAACTATTAATCATACAAGAAGACATTTTAGCAAAAGAAGAAATTTTTTGGAGACAAAAGTCAAGGAAAAAATGGCTAATAGAAGAGATAAAAATACAAAATTCTTTCATAACAATACAATACACAACAAAGCTCTTAAAAGTATTACTCAAATTAAAGATAATAATGGTATTGCTATCGATAATCTAGTAGAAATTTCTCAAAGCTTCATCACATACTATGGGAATCTATTAAACAATTATGACTCATCCAATTTAACCAAACAAAAAATTATGCTTAATAATATACCTAAAGTTATCACAAAATTTGACAACTTGGAGCTCGATAAACCTTTTACAAAAGAAGAGGTGATGAGGCATTATTCTGGGATGGTTCATGGGATGGTCAACCCCCAATTATTAATTTTGAAATATCCAAAAACAACATCAATGCCATTACTAATATTTGGGGATCCAAGGTTTCAAATGCCAAAACACTATCAGGATTGATGAGACCGAGACTTGGGTATGAAAATCTTTGAATAATATTAATATTCCAAGTATAGGTAAAACTATCCTTGAAAATATCCTCAAGGGTAGATATGTGATTCACAATAATCGAGTAGATAAACTCATTTGGGGAGCATCTAATGATGGAATATACAAAGTTAAGCTAGGATATGATCTTATAATTAACTCACAAAGATGAGATAATATTGCTATATCTTTTGATCTATGTTGTGATTCAACATGCCTACCTAATGCTGGTATCTTTCTTTGGGCAGAAAATTAGAATTAGATTCTTACAACTAATAAATTCTCTAAAATGGGGTTTGAAGGATCATGTAGATGCAATCTATGTAAAAATGAATCTGAAAATATGGAGCATATTTTTTTTAGGTGCCCCTTTGCACAAGATTGTTGGTATTGGGTTAAGAATAAATTGAATTGGACATCCCCTATACCTCAAGATATCAAGGGATTTCTTCAGGGTTGGCCTATTAAGAATAGGGTTAGCGTATATGAGAAATTATGGAATATTACACCTGCAATCATTATGTGGGAAATATGGAAGGAAAGAAATAGAAGAATATTTCAAAATTTAGAACTTAGTAAGATAACTTTTTTCAATAAAGTCGAGGTAACCATCACAGAAGTTATGAATTGCCATCTCAGGAACACACCCAAGGTGGAAGGTACATTCTCAGTATGGGATGAGAATATGAGGAAAAATTGGCTACATTTGATTAATCCTCCCTTAATTTATCCTAAAAAGGATAATATAGCTAGAAAAGAATGTAAATGGGCTGCACCTCCGATAGGATGGAAGAAATTAAACTTTGATGGAGCTTCTAGAGGGAATCCTGGGAAAGCAGGATTGGGCTATATAGTTAGATCAGAAAATGAAGATTGGATATTAAAATGAGCTAAACCATTAGGTAATGTAACTAATAATATAGCTGAATTGGAAGCATTAAAAGAAGGACTAGAATTAAGCTTTAAAAAGAATATTAAGAAGTTAATTATTGAAGGTGATTCACAAATAATCCTAAATGCAATTAGAAAGCAACAAACACCAAACTGGATATTAAATGCTAAACTAGAAAGTGTACTTAATCTTATAGATCAATTTGACAAGATTAGAATTCAACATATTTATGGTGAAGCGAATTTAGAAGCTGATAAATTGGCAAATAAAGGAGTGGAGGGAGAAGACTTTATATATTTAGCAAGACATAATTAAGTAAAGTAGAATACTAAGATTAGAGCAAAGGATAGTTTAGTAGATGTATGACATACCTTTATAAGAAGTAATTATTAGACAGACATTTGTAGCAAGTAAATCTACTTATATTTATAAGGTATCTGAGATATAATCACGAAACATTAAGAATAGTCTCTTTTAGTGTATTTTGATAATTCTACACAAATATAAGTAGGCATCAATCAATGCTTAACAACTCGAGAGTCACCATCTGTTATTTAAGGCTCGAAACACTAAATCTTTTTATGTCTCTTTTTTCTTTATAAAACCAATAGTTTCTCTGTGAGCATGGAGTCTTCAATTGTCCTCTTTCACACTCTGGAAGTGAGGACAATGTCGTTCAGAGGGGCTATCAAATAGGAGAGCTAGAATAGGATCCTTAACCCGGTTGATGATGTTTCTAGGTTTTTTGACTTCTTTAGTTGTTGCCTTACCCTAGCTTATATTGAAGCCTCCTATGTTCTCTTTTGATTTCTTCTCTCTAGTCTTTTGGGACTAAGCTAGATCTTTGTTATTAAAGATTATAATCATTATTGAACAAATGTTGGTGGTTTTTAGCTACTAATTTTGATCAATGATCTATTATTTTATTGATTTCATTTCCTCAATATTCATTAATGAAGGAAACTTAGATAGAGTATTAAGTTTATATGTATTTGTTAAGTATTTAAAATAAATGTATGGGCCTGTATGCTTGAATTTGTATTCTGTCTGGTTACCACTGCTCTACTTCTTCCCCTTCATCATTATGGATTTAGTTTGCACTTCATTATGCTTTAAGCAGAGCAAGGTGTTCATCGATTCCCCTGCTATGATTATTTTATAGCCTTAGTTAGGAAATATGAATGAATTCAAGTTGGCTATTGATTCAGACTTATCCTCTTAAACTCATAAGCATACGATAAGAATAAGATGAATCAATGAACATCTTAAATTATTGAAATTAGTTAATATAATCTTGATTGATCTATTCATTCGAACTAGATAAGAACCCTGAATATCTAATCCACTCTAAGTAAAAATAGTAAATTGAATAGGATAAGGGATGAGATTTTAGATAAAGATTCATTTAAAACATATTATAAGACTTTTCAGATTAACTCCATTGGTAAATTTAAGATTCATATTGTATGAAGAGTCTCTCAGTATGTTGATTGGTCCTTTTACTCATCCCACTTTTTTCGATCACATTGATTTGGTACTGAACCCATATTGGAAGATAGTTGTATTTTGTCATGCAGATAGTTGGTGGATCACTTCTTCATAGTGGGATCCTTGATGAATTTAGTTCGGAACCTTGCCTCTCGTTTGATTTATGTCCCCTTTTTCAAGAGAAGTCTATTTGTTATTAATTGTTTCATCAAATTTTGTATAAACTTGTACGAAGTTTCATATAAATTGAGGTATGCCCTTTTTAAAGTGTATAATATTGGACTAATGTGAAGATCACAACATAATCTAATGTGAAGATCACAAGTAATTATTTTTTAAATAAATAAAAAAAGAAAAATAATAGTTAAAGGTGGATATTTAAATTATAATCTTATGTGAATAAATTAGATTATTAATATTTTTAAATTTAAATAACATAATATTTACTAAAAATAGATTAATAAATATTATTTATTTGAATTAAATTTATCAAATATGAAAAATAATCATTTTTAAAAACGCATCAAAAACTCTTATGAAAAATTAATAAGAAAAATACAAAAATAAATGTCTAATAAATATTTTATTGACTAAATATATTATAGAAACTTAAAAATAATATATAAAGAAAAAATTAAACTAATTAAAAAAATTAAAAAATTAAAACTAAAATCTAAATCAATTTTAAAAATCAAAAGTTAATTGAATAGATCACAATATGAACTAATGTGGAGATCACAACTAATAAATAGAAAAAGAAAAACACTAGGTAGTTAAAAGTGGAGATAATAACTAATAAATTTCAATGCAAGAGTTAAAAGGAGAGGGAGATAAAAACTGGTCGGTTAATAATTAACGGGAAGGATTTTTAATTTTCCGGCCAAACTCTTTAGATCTGCCATCCCCGTGGATGTAGTCCTTTGTCATTCTATAAGAGTATATTGCTTTGTAAGTATTATGTGTGTCAATTACGTGAGAATTCAGGTGGTGTCATGTGTGGCCGCTGGGTGGATTGAAAATGGTATAAGATCGCTCATACTTACAATTGATCTTCTTCCTTTGTGTCTTCAATGGGAAGAAAGCAAGAACAAAGAAGGAAAGTAGGATAGCTGAGCATAGAGAAGTGACAACTATTGAATTGGTTATGACTGAATTTTATCTTCAACATCCTCTAACAATCCGGTGATCCAAAAAGCGATCAATCAATTTGCATATTATTCAATTCGTGTGCATTTTACTTTGAAGAAGAACACAATATTAGAAGAAAAGGGGAACTAACCATTTGGTTTTGCTCAAGCATTTGATCATGGGTCCTCAATTTTTATCATGAAAGATCTAAACTTGAGAATGGAATGTGATTATGGACAATTACATTCTGTGTTCTCCGTAACTTAATTATATTATGTACAAAGAGAGATTTTTCAATTATATAATTTTATATTTGTACTCTCACAACTTCCTCTCCCCTTATATAAAGTAAATATCAAACGATGATCATGTTAAAAACTGGGGAGCTTCAGCAGTGTTTCAAATTATGCCCCTGGAAATTGCCTCAAATTTTCTTTTCCAATAAGTTTTTATCAGTGATAAATGCAATTATTTTAAGAGGATTTTTGTAAACTTTTGGATTGGATCATGTTTTAGACATTATTTATGGGATTTTCCTGTTTTATTAATTATGTAACAATTTTGTCATACGTTTCTCTGCCCTCCTCTTAATCATTGTATGATATGAAAGAGGTTGTTGACTTAACCTTTTTATAATATAGTCATCTTTTACATTTTTTATCGGTGTACATGCAAGGAAAGCAGTTGTTGCATAATCTTTTTACAATATAGTTATCTTTTAGCTTTTTATCAGATTTATTTTGTTACAGATAGAATCCTTCATGCAAATTGGATAAATAGTTTTTTGGAAGAATTATTTTTAGGTAAACTTATTGATCTAAATTTTACATAGTAGTTTTCAAGAATTTAATCTTTTATAACATACAGATAATGCTCCATTGTAATCTATCAATGAGATAAAATCAATTTTTAAGTAAAAGCTAGGTTGTCCATTTCATATAGAAAAGGATAGTTGAATAGAAATCTAGAAAGAGAGAGTGTAGTGCATAAGTAAGAAAGATATAAAGATAGGGATAGGAAGGTAGACATTGAGAGTGTGTGAGTTGGAGAAAAATATATTTAAATAGAAACAGAGAGATATAGATCCATAGATATTCTACAATATGATCATATGATATATCTATATATATTACTATCGGTGTAACCCTTGCACCCCTTAAAAGGTTGAAGTGGCTAGTTATTCATTTCTCATAACAGCAATAACAACAATCTTGTTCATTTTATTTTTATTTTTCATTGCAGCCTTATCCTCAAAATTTTATTATAATATAATTTGATATTACCATGTTATACCATTTTTACAATATAGTTATTATCTATTAACTCCAGTATGCTGCAGTACAATATGGTATTTATAATTGTATCCTAATAAAATGAAAGGAGACAATATCTCAATCATGATAAGCTTATTTCTCCTCCACTTATTATCACCACAAGATATGAAATCTCCAGTCATCAAATTCATTAAAAGTGTGACCAAACTGTCTTCACTTCGAAAAATCAGCTGTAGAATACAATATGGTATTTATAATTGTATCCTAATAAAATGAAAGGAGACAATATCTCAATCATGATAAGCTTATTTCTCCTCCACTTAGTATCACCACAAGATATGAAATCTCCAGTCATCAAATTCATTAAAAGTGTGACCAAATTGTCTTCACTTTGAAAAATCAGCTGTAGAATTAACCTCAAAGAATATCAGTATAATTGAGCACAAGGATTAGCATGCTGTACACAGGGGCAATGTTGAATGAATAGGGTTCTGCCCAAAGCAAGGATAGGCAGTCGCATTGAATCTGCTCTTTGTATGTTTAGATATTCTTATTTGTGAAATTGCAGCACACAAAACATCTACAAGATCTACATTTGTTCCTTGCATTTCAAAATCTTTCTCTGAAAGCGATAACAGAGCATGATCAACTGCATCAACAAGTGAAGACTGTAGATTCCTGCATATGCAATTCTTTTCTGGGCTTGAATTATCTGTTTCAAGCTTTCTCTCTGCCTTGTACGGAGACATCAACTTTGAATCCGTAAAGAGCTCCATATCAGATTTTGTATAATACAAAATCCATGGATGGTCTGTAAAAGGAGACAATTGTATAAGAAAACTGTACAACAAATTGTTCAAATTTATAGTATGAACTATGAACCTATATAAATAAACATACTCAAAACTTCATCTGGAGAGAGTCTCTTGTCAACATCCCTTGACAGCATCCTTGACAGCAAATCCTTGGCCGGTTCAGAAATGGACTTCCACTTTTCAGTGTAAAAATCCAACCACACATTTTTTATTTCCTCAAAAATTGCCTCTACAGAAGCCCCAGAAAACGGTAAGCTACCAATTAAGAGTTCATGGAGGAGGACTCCAGCAGCCCATACATCCACCTTTTCAGTATATTTCCCCGCCAAAACTTCAGGGGCAACATACGCTGGACTGCCCACCAAACCTGATAAACTTTGCGCTGTTTTCAAAATAAACAAGATGTCAATAATCTTGCTAATTAACTTATTTCAATGAACACACAATCTGAATCCAGAAGACAAAAAAAATTACTACAATGAATTGTGGAAACACATGATTATTTCAAAGAGTTCGGATTTCATGAAAAGATAAGAGCTGGAATTTATGAAATTGAAACAAAAAGAGCTAGAATTTATGAAATTTTGAATCCCATACCATTTGAAACATGCAGAGATAGGCCAAAATCAGATAGCTTCAACTGTCCATCATCGGTGAAAAGAATATTCTCAGGTTTTATATCCCTGTGAATAACTCCCATCTCATGACAATGCTGAATGACGCTAACCAACTGTTTGATTAACTCTGCAGCTTCCCTCTCCGAAAAACGTCTTTTTTTCATGCAATCAACCAATCGTCCCCCAGAGAAAATCTCCATTACAAGATGCAAACAATTTGCATCTTCGTACACTGAATGGAGTGTTACAATGTTAGGCTGTCCAGATAAGTGTTGCATGATTTCCACTTCCTTGTGTGCATTTTGTGCACAACTTTTGGGCAGAGTCTTACATGCCACATCTTCTCCTGTGAACCTATTCTTGCACAGGGTTACCACTCCGTATTTCCCTCTGCCCAAAATTGGGCCCATGATATAGTCAAATTCTATTTTGCGTTCTCTGATGATTTGTGTGGTTTCCTCTATGCAACCACATTTTCTCTTTATGCCTCTTGGAGTTGCATCACTCAAGCAAATCCCCCTTCTTGGAGTAGAAAGAGTTGCAACTGGTGCTGGATGATAATGAGAAAAGCTCAATTGTTCAAGTGAAAATGGAGAGGCGGAGGATGAGGTTGATGCACCATCATCACATGAGCAGATCACCTGCTGTGATTCAATCCTATGTAGATCTGTATTGTTTGTCCTCTTCTTTACAGGAGTCATGCTTACCTTACAATTGCCTGTCAGAAAGTCACAAAGAATGATGAGTTTCAATCTCTGATAGTTATTTAGAAATTTGTTCCCATTATCTTGGATGTCACAAAAACACAACCTAATTTATCGTTACCAACAAATTCAAACATAATGACAGACTGCTAAATTAATCCAAAACTATATACACAATTTTCTGAATCATTCCTCTCAAAATACGGTGTATTAATCCAAACTGTGTACGAATACGATCAGAAAGTTGCAATAGTATAACAAATAAGAAATGTTTTAACCTTAAATTTAGTCTAATTGGATGTTACAAACACACAGACCATTTTGTCTATACCAACAAATTGAGATCAGAAATACTGAAAATCCGCTAAACAGGGGAGAATCTGAACCCAAAAAAAGTCTAGAAAACAAGAATACAATAATCTCAATCATTCTGATCAAAACACTTGTATAGAGTATTAACTCGTACCTAGTATGGATATCATTGGCATGCTTCAATACGCCCAAAGACATCCCCTTCAAATCGTCTGGCCTTAAAGTAGACTATGTTATATTTTTCAGCTTTTCTAGATCTAAACATCCTCTCACATTAACAAGAATTTAGAAGCGAGTGGGACAAACCAAACTGATCAAAAGATAACCAGTCAAGTCAATTCCGACACCGGAAACAATCTGATAAAAAAGCAGCTGGAATGAATAGCTCAATATGTATCAAATGAATCACCAAAACTTATCAAACTCTCTCTAATCTTCCTAACATTTTAAAAGAGTACTTTTGAGGCATTTCATCAATGATCAAACTATTTATTCAAATAGTTATTGTAGATTGATTGCCTCTACCCTTCATTTCCTTGAGGCAAAGTAACAAATGGTTTACATACATTGTCTATGCTTTACCATTTTGCATATATGACTCTGTTGGAAACTCTCATTGACAAAGATTGCATAGTCATCAACAGCATTTACATAAAATCTCTTAAATCCTTTCAATATACCCTTTATGTCATACTCATGCCCTCTATCGATACTTTCACTTTCTACATATAATAAATCACTTCCAACGCTGTTTACAAAGTTGTAAAAACAAGGCTATTTGGATTTATAGAGCCTGGCATTTTGTCAAACGCTTTCCAGTCTTAATACTTTCACATGCTACATACAACTTCTCAGAACTCGATACATTCCGCAACAAAAACTAAGCCGATTCAATCATTCCAAAAAAGAAATTTCCAATACAACCACAAATTTTAATATGTAGAACCCTCTGTTGATGGAGCATCCTAATAAAGGTAGAGCCCTTTATTGATGGAGCAGCAGATATAAGGAATCAATGCAAACAAGAAACCCTGGATGGACAGAAAATCTTCTTCTCTTGATCTAAACAGATTAAGAATTCATACTTTTTTCTAATGACATCAAATTCAAACATATTTTCATCTTGCATAACTACATTATTAAAGATTTTTCTTAAGAACAGAATCCACTCCTAACTTTCCAACCATCATAATTATATAATTAATCTGAAAAACGGTTCAAAACCAAAAATCAAATCCCCAAATCAAGCCCTATTTCTTGCTCTCTGTCCTTAATTTTCATACAAAAGATCAAGGAAAATACTATTTTAAAAGCGCATAAACCAAAATAAATATCTAATTAAACGAAAGAAAGCAATTTACCTTGCTATGGAGATAATTACGAGAGAAAACTTTACACTTCAACCTTTCACAAATTTGAAAAACCCTCGTTTTCTCTTGTATTTGAAAATTCTCTGCAATAATAATACCAAATGAAGCTAACAATCGTTTCACAATTCTTCAATTATTAGCGCAGTGAAAACTCAATACTTCTAACGAAATCGGCGAGAAAATTCGCATGCAATATTCCCTCTGAAATCAAGGCAGAAATTTGTTTAAACCACGGGGAAAGCTTTGTTGAACTTGTGTTACTTTTGGAAAGATTCTTTATTTATAATTTAGTGAGGCGGGAAAATAAATTATTGTTTCATTACCATTTGAGGACTACATGAAAACATTAATTTTTATTATTTTTAAAGTTTTAATAGTTCTTATATTTTAATATAATATATAAATAAATAATTTTATAATTTATAACAAGATAATTTTAACAATATTATTACTGAAAAATATAAAATGAAATAAGTTGTATAGCAATTATAAGCATTAAGTTGTACTTTACATTTTACTAATGTTTATATTTCTAAGATAAGTATTTTTAAATGCTATTTCTAAAATTTAGATGCACTCTTTCCAACAAAACACTTTCTAATAGCTACTTTTTTTTACTTTCCATTTCAAATTATTCTAAAAAGAAATTGAGTTTTAAGTTCTAAACAGTTTATTTATTTATTTTTATTGGAAGAAGAATTAAGTCCCAACATTGGTGCCACAATATTTTATATAAAAAATACAATTGAAATCTTAAGACATGTTTGTATAAGTGTTGTATTAATCTCTAACCCTAATACAATTACGACACTCTCTTATAACCACTTCCCCAAGGCCTCTCTCAAGCTTATAAATAGAGCCCTTGTCTCAAGCATTTTCCATCTCCTCCATATGCATTTTTATCATGCTAGTTTAGAGTTAGAAATTTCTAGAGATTTTATGCATAGTTACTAACCCTTTGGTAGTTGTTTATTTCTTGCATTTCTTTGCATATTCATGATAGTATTACATTCTTAGATTTTCTTTCTACATCCATTTCTATTATCTATTGAGTGCTATCAAGAATGGTTGCTTCCATAGCCATCTCTTGAAGTATTCTTCATCATTTAGCTTAGTGGCATATTCATTATTGCGTCTTTCATCATCTTGGGATTCATAGTTGTGTTTGGGGAGAGCACACTCACATCCCTCCAATCTAAAACACACGAACATGGCCTCTCATGGGTGACTTTGTTGAGCTATTTGAGGTTGTATGAGGACTTGATTTATTGGTTGCTTGGAGTTGCAAAACTCAAGCATAATATTAGTTGTGTTTCAATATTTTAATATCTATGTCCAACTAATGTTTGTTTGCTAACTGTTGCTTCCAACGGGTCAAATTCTCTTGCATACAGTTTCTTCATGCTGAAGTGCTTCTTCAATGCTCCAGAATCAGAATTGCACCACGTGGCAGAGGATCCCTCTTCCTGCATTATATTTGTCATGTTTTTCTAGTCTACGCAGGTGGTTGACTCATCTTGTTGTCCAACATCATGGTGCCACATGTCTCCATTCTAATGTTTCTCCATACTGTAGTGTTTTCATGAGGTTCCATAGCCTAGAATTGTGCCATGTGGTGGAAGTCCCACCTTTTGTGCTATCTCCTTCCTTCTTTGTTGAGATTGCTAAATTTGACGACTTTCATGTTTTCACATCTCTACCTTGGCCTCTTGCGATGCCACAATCATTGGATCTGAAACATCTTGGAGATTTCCCACAACATCTTAGCCATCCATTTTGAAGGAAGGATCTTGATTGACAAGTGTGACTTAATCCTTCATTGGGAGGAGTTTCCTAGTTGCATTTGGGTCATTCATCTCAATGGGAAATTTGCATCGATGGTGGTGACTTAATCTCTTGTTAGAGAAATTCTTGCAACATCCAAGCCATCTATTTCGAAAGGGAGATCTTCATCAACAACCAATATTTTTTTTTGGGGAAATCAAATCCCCCCATGCAATCAACCTTGCATTTTGTCGGCGGATAACACATTGTGTTATCCCTCCCCATATTTTTTCCTACCAGCAATGTGAATCAAGTTCTTATGGTCATGATACACTACCAAGGCTTGTTCTTTATTGCAAAGCAACTTCTTGGGCCTTGTTAGCATGACACCAATGCCCTTTGTACCTCTTTAATGCATGTAATGATCAAATCGTTGGTGATTTGATCTCTTTTATGACTAGATGCATTTGTTTTGTCCTTTCCTACCACTTCTAGCAATAGATTGCACTTCATAATCAAATTTCACTCTGACTCTTTAGTTATTGCTTCCTCTACAACTCAGCTCCACCTTGGTTGGGGTTTCAACTCCATAGTCAAATCAAAGTTATGCCTAAACTCCTTAAAATGCAGTTGTAAATATGTTTTTCGGGTTCTTCTCTATTGTATTTTTGTAGTAGCCTTATGCTTTGCAACTGTATTCCTTTTGCCTTCTATTAATGAAATTATTGCTTTTACCTGTTCTTGCCAGTCATGATTTGTGCATGTATTTTGCCTTGTTTTGAATGTTTCTTTCCTACTTCTTAGAGTTGTGTGTTGTGTCTAATCTATTGAAAATTGTTGTATTGTGAAAATATCCTTCCTTTTAGCATTTAATCAATTCCAAACCTGCATGTGAATTCTTACGAAATAGAATAGAATTGAGATCTGTGTATTTTGGATTTTCATTAATGTTTTGTGCAGTCATAGGAAGAGTTGCAACCGTAGTTCTATCTTGGTGCATCACCCCCTTTCCCTTTTTGCATTCCTTCTTCCTTTTCCGTCAAAGCTGTAGTTTAGGTGCACCCTAATAGAAAGGAAGTTGACCTTCTCCAAAGTTTTGGCCTCATAGTGTAAGTCCCACACTTGGAGGTCATTTTCATGTTACATGATGTAGCCAAAATTTGAGGGTACCCATGCTAGAGGTAATCTGGATCCCTACAAATAACTACACAATAGACACACAATAATAAGATACACAAATGGAAGATCTGATACCCAATGCAACTCTTTATTCATAAAACAACTTTTTACAAGCAATATGTCTGACTATAAGGCCTTCAGGGTTAGGGCCAAATACAACAACAATTACAAAATAGTTCTGCTAGATCCCTCAAGATCCAACTCCACACTAATCCTAGCTAGTCCAAATCCACACTCTAGCATAAAACCTCAAGGAAATCTCAAATTGTGTTCACAAGTCCACCAAGCAATCTCCTGGCTACTAGCCCTACAAAGTTCTCTCCTACACTTCATCCTCTTCTTCAAGTTGGATGATTTACAATCTCATTTCTTAAGACTCCACAAAGAACCCCTACTTATATCCAACTAAGCCACAGGTCAACCTAGCCATTAAAAATTAAAATAAACCTTCACATTAAATGTCCATGCAAGCCACAAGTTGATTGCAATACAAATTAGATACCCATACATAAATTGAATGCCAAAAGTTGGCTCATTGATAACTCAGGAACCATAGGAACCAAGACCAAATTGAGTGTTAGAGAAAGCCATGTTGAGTGCTAGCATTCCACTAGACTCAATGAAAATAGAAGCCTACAAAAATCTAGACTTTGTCTTCTTCTCAGTAGGTTTTCAACCCATGAAGACGATTTTCCACAAAGAATTTTAGATGATGCATACGGGTCAAAATAAGGCCGTAGTGAAGTACTTTATAATCATTTCCCTTTCCCTTAATGATTATCTACCTCGGGGAGTATCTAAGATTCATTATGGCTCCAATAGTCATTCTGGGTGGAAAACTCAAAATCAACTTCTCTTTGGTGGGTTTTCTACCCATGAAGTTGATTTTTTGTGAAAGGCAATTTCGAAGGAAAGTAAACAAAGTGTGGGCCCCTAATGGATTTTCAAACTCACTTTAGAATTTCCCAAACCCAAAGGTAACCATAGACAAAAGGTGAAGTAATATGAAAGCTTAGGTGGAGAAATGGAAATTGTCTTCTCCTTAGTGGTTTTCAACCCATGAGGACAATTTCTTGAATTTTAAAGAAAATTCAGCTTAGAAGTAGATTGGACCCACGAAATGTGTGCAAAACTTCCAAAGATGACAATAGGAGTATATTAACTATGGTGGGAAAAAGTTACTAAAGCAGAATTTGACTTAGCAGGTTTTCTCTTACGAAGTATTCTATTTGTGACTTTCCAAACTTAATGGAAAACGGGAAAATAAGTGTGAAAGGATATAAAATTACAGTTGTGCCAATGGAAAGGTGAAAAGACACTAAAATTTCTGTTCAAACCACACATTTTCTACTTCAATAGACCTCTCCTTCAATTCATTTGTGTGGTGCGAATTCTCAAAATTAACGGATGGATTGAATCTCCTATATAGATGGAGACATGAATTGTGCAAAATTACCACTCTTGCTTGAATAGTTATCCTGTTAGTTTGCACAACCCTTTCAAAAAGCTAATATATGTGTATTTGTTATCCTTTTCTTTTCTTGATTTTGAAATTCTTTCTCAAACAGAATGGCAACTAAATTCACAAGTTTTGAAAGGTTGAATGGAATTAAGTCTTCACTGCAGAATTTCATGGGTACTTCTCTTCGCTTCTTTGACGTGCGAGATTTTTAGAGGAAAGTGAGATAAGAGCCAATCCATCCCATTACTGAGAAGCTCCGAGGATGCAGGCTAGTTGAGGTAGATGGCTTTCTAGTTGTAGTCCAAGCTCCTGAACTAATTTATGAATGCATGAACCATTATAATCCGGCCACTAGGAAGATTGTATTACTAGATAACATAGTATTGTTTTCTATTGATAGGAAAATGGTGGTAAATTGCCTTCGAGTTTCTAAGCTAGAAGAATTCTGAGATTTAACATCTAGAGGTGCCATTTCTGAATTCTTTGCGAAGAAGATGATTTGGAGAAAGGACATCATGCAATCATGGTTCCAAAAGCCACAAAGTGCCAAGAGTAAGGTTCCTAAAACTCTGTATAGAACTAATGTCAAACCTGAGATTATCAACATCATGATCTTCTTGCACAGATTGAAAGGTGAGGTAGAAACTTTGAATTTTATTGACCAATATTTCTTCTTGGTGCAAGTTATTTTTTCTAATACCCAATATATTGATTGGGCTTATGAGGTAAGCGAGAATCTGTCCAATGCTCTTTGTGCCACAAAATTCTACAACACATTCTATATGTCTTCTTTCCTCACTTACATGTTAGCTTCTCTAAAATTATGGCTAGGCCTCCCAAGGGTGGAAAATTTTCTTGATGATGTGAAATCTTATGAGTTCTACACATGTTTACTATTGGAAAATAGTTATGTAGAGTATGTGAGATTTAATGATGCATTTACCATGAGAATTTGCAGGGAGCTAGAGAAATGCTTAGAAAGGAGATTCAACCCTGAAGCTATGATGACTATTAGTTAGTTTAGGAGCTTTTTCATCCAATTCTTATCCTTTTCATATTTGCATCTTGTAGCTTTTGATGGAATCCACTTGAAGCTATCGAGATATCCAAGTGATATGATCGTGTTGATTGAGATCGTGAGGCAAGTTATTCAAGTGAATGTGCTAAGTGGGGGTTTAAAGAAGAAACGTTACAAGTTCCATATGAAGGTGGGAGACTTTAGTTGTGAGTTTCATTTGGATGTAAAGAACATGCTAAAAGTGTTCAAGATGAAATACAAGTTGGAGATGTATGAGGTCTTCAGACCTATGTTTGATCCAAACGGGTATCCAGGAGATGTTCTTCAGATTGGAAGTATGATTAAACATATCACCACCATAGAAGACTACTGGACCAATTGTATGTTGATATCTGATTGAAAATATCATTTGAGTAGAAAGATTGTTGAAGAAGACTATGTGTTTCAATCATTGTTTTGTCAGTGATGCCAAACTTGCTACATGTTGGTAAGAAAATTGCTTATATGTTTCAAGTACTATCACTTAGTTTATTGATGAGAAGGATTTGATCAAAAATATGTAACAAAAGTACCTAGAGGAAAGGTTGAGTTGTGATTATGTATTAAAGTGCAAGAATCAGTTAAGATAGTGATAGCATAATCTATTGATGATCTACTTGAGGTTACAAAATGATGAGCTACACTTAGAAATTTCAAAAGAATAAAGTTAAACAAAGTTCATTTTCCAAGCTTGACCAAGTTGATAGGTGCCAAGAAAAGTTAATGCAAGTCAAGCAAAAAGAAAGAAAATTCTAGTGGATGCCAAGCAAGTTAGTAGATGCCGAGTAATTTTTAGTTGATCCCAAGTGCTAGTAAAAGCTGACAAGTTTGCTTTCCTAGAACTTGTGAATTAGGAGGAAGATAAGATTGATGAGCCAATTGCATAGAATCTTACATAAATAGTTTTGGAGGAAAATTCAAATGGATTCTAAGAGAAGTTTCTAGAAAAGACAAGATATGGGGTTGATAAATTATATCCTAGCTAGTCCATCAAAAACACTAATTTTGGTGATGGATAATGAGAAGGAAAAGTGTTCTAATTTCCTATATGTAGGAATGTCTAGTCATGAAGAAAAAATTAGAGAGTTTTGATGCAAAAATTTGATAAGGAGAAGGAAAGGGATTTTGCTTCATCAAGTGACCCAAGTGAAGAAGTCTACAATGACATACTGAGCAAGAAGGCTTAAATAGGATGAATTCTTGAAGGATGAACAGGCTGCCAGAGCTACAAAGATTGAAAGCCAAGTAGAGTTGAGGACTAAATAGTGATCTATAATCTACAAGTAAGGTTGTATGTTGTATCAGATCAAAGCTTTATTGTTACTTTCTAATAATTGTATTAGCCTAAGGTAAATCCTTTGGAGTAAGGTTGACTTAACAGTCATTGGAAAATCCTTTAACAGGGTGGCATTCCAATTGAATGGCCTAAAGTCCTCTAACAAGGCTCACTTTTGACAAGGTGACTAAAATCCCTTAACTGGGTCACATTTAATAGTGTGTATTGTAACCTGTAATAGGGCATCACTTCAGAAGAGTGAAAAAGGAGTAGCATGTTACTAGTGTTTTTTTTCAAATTGGGTTTCCATGTTAAATCATTGTGTCAAATGTGCTGATGGATATGTTGTGTTTCATGCTTTACATTTCTGTAAGTTGATTTTATAGTAACATATCAATTTTAGTTAACACACAATGAATGCATGCCTGGCTAAGAATATTTTATGGGTTCACTGAATTGTGAAAAGCTTTATTTGTACATCTGGACCTTGAATAACCGATTCATCCCCCCTCTTAGTTATTGTAAAATTATTCCAACAATTGGTGTCAGAGCCATCTACTTAAGAGGATTAGTTTTACAGCACTAGAAGCACAAAGATCAAGATGTCAAAAAGAGAGGTACCTAAGCTCAACAGAGATAACTTTTCTATATGGAAAAATTTGATGAAGCTACACCTTGGAGGACTTGGAGATTATGCAAAATCTTGTATTGTAGTAGAACATGTTGATCCAACAGGAGCCCTAACTACTAAAGATTTGAAAAAAAAGAAAGAACACAATCAAGCATTGTTGGAGATTGCCTTTTCCCTAAGCTATGTTGAATTTGATGATATCAAAGGCCTTAAAAGTGAAAAGAAAATGTGGGATGCCCTAGACACCATCTATGGAGGAGATAAAAATGTTCAAAGAGCTAGGTAAGAGAGCCTCAGAGGTAAGTTTGATGACATGAGAATGGAAGAAGGTGATAATATTGCTCAATATGTTGCTAGAATAAAAGAAGTTGTTAGTGCAATAAAATATGCTACTAGTAAAATAGATGATGATACTATGCTAAGCAAAGACTTGAGAACATTGTTGCCTATGTATGCTATTATATTATTTGCAATCCAAGAGTTAAGCTGTATACTAGGAAATGATCTAACCCTTGAAGGTTTGGTAGGAAGACTCACTACTTTTGAGCTATCTAATTTTAACACCTACATGCCAAAGAATATTGAATCAACTTTCAAAGAAAATTTGTTACTGAAGGATTTTGAGGAGGTAAAGCAAAAGAAGAAGAAACAAAAGATAAAGTATGCATCCAATGATAGTAACACAAATGAGGAAGATATTGAACAATTGGAAGCATTACTGGCAAGAAGATTTCACAAAGGAAAAGGCAAGTTCAAAGGTAAGCTACCTATTATTTGTTTCAATTGCAATTAAGTTGGTCATATTGCTACAAGATGTACATAGAAAAAGAATTATAGAGAAGGAAACAAGCACAAAAACATAAGAGAAGATGATGGAAGAGACTACAAAGACAAAGTAAAGAAGTCATGCTACATTGCTAATGAACATGACTCTGATGAAAATGATGATGAAGTGGTAAATGTTGCAATGAAGGATGAATCTAATTAGGATGAGGCAACAACACTTATGACTTGTGTGAACAAGAATGATAAATGGATCATTGACAGTGGATGCTCACATCACATGATTGGAGACAAAAGTAAGTTCATTACCTTAACCTAGTATGATGGAAATAGTGTAAGATTTGGTAATGATGCACAATGTTTGATAAAAGGAAAAGGCTCTATCAAACTCACAGACAAGATTTCATGTGACAATGCTTAGTATGTTGAAGGATTGAATTATAACTTGTTAAGTGTGTCACAATCAAATAATTTGGGATGCAAAGTTGAGTTTGAAAATATATTAGCCAAGATATATGATACAAATAGAAACTTGATTGGAAAAGGTGATCAAACTAGAAGTAATCCATTCTTTCTAAATATAGAAGATGCTACTTGTCTTATTGCAAAATTTGATGATGTATGAATTTGGCACCAGAGATTATGTCATGTAAATTTTGATAATCTAATTAGTATCAGCAGCATGAAAAGAGTTAGAGGTTTTTCTAAGTCGAAGAAACCAAAAAATATAATGTGTAAACAATGTCATCTAGGCAAGATGACAAAGTCAGGCTTTAAAAATAAAGCTTATACCTATAAGGAAATACTTGAAATTGTTCATACTAACTTGTGTGGACCTATTGAAGTGAAAAACTACAAAGGAGATAAGTATATAATGTTGTTTGTTGATGACTACTCTCTGATGATGATAGTCATGTTTCTAAAGCAAAAATTAGATGCTTTTCAAATGTTTAAATGGTACTCGGTAAGAGTTGAAAAAGAAATAGGTAAGAGTCTAAAATGATTGAGATTAGACAGAGGAGGAGAATTCACTTCAAATGAGTTTGAGATGTTCTGTAATGAAAGAGGAATCAAGGTACAAAAATCTTCACCGAGGACCCCTCCACAAAATGGAATTGCTGAAAGAAGAAACATATCAATAATGGACTATGCTAGAACACTCATGATGGAGAATAATGTTGCTGTAAGTACTGTTGTATACACCTTGAACCATGTGCAAGTCAAGAAAGGTATTCATTCAACACCTTTTGAACTATGGTATGGATATCCATCTAATGTGAAATACTTTAAGGTATTTGGAAGCAAATGCTATATTCTTAAAGATGCTAGGAGTGGAAACTTTGATGCAAAAAGTGAAGAAGGTATATTCCCTAGTTATTCCACAAGAAGCAAATCTTATAAGTGTTTAAATACTAACACTAACAAAATTGTGGAAACTACAAATGTGAATTTTGATGAGTTTACAGAAGTACATGAGGCTGAACCTAAGAAAGAACTAGAAGAATACAAATCATTTGTATACTATTATGAAGGAATGCTTGCTGAAGAAGATACTACAAATCATGCTACAAACCAACAACAAATCTCAACAATAGATGAGTCACAACCTATGGATGCCAAGTTGAATTCAGATGCTGAGTTATAGAATGAGGAAAATGCACAATTTGACTCTAAGATTAGCACACATGAAAGAGATGTACACAGTGATACTGAAGCTGAAAGACTGCATGTAGAGACAAGAACTGAGCCTAAACTATCCAAATATGTCAAAAGACACCACCCAATAGATCAAATCATTGGAGAAAAAGATGCAAGGCCAATGACAAGAAATAGATTGAGAATTGAATCATGCTTGTTAAGCATGAAGGAACCTAAGATAGTGAGAGATGCATTGGGAGATGATGGTTGGTACAAGGCTATGGAAGAAGAAATTCAATAGATAGAAAAGAACAAGATTTGGAGTCTAGTTCCTAGACCAGAAGACAAGAATGTGATTGGCACAAAATGGGTATTTAGAAACAAGTTAGATGAGAATCATGAAGTGACAAGAAATAAAACAAGACTAGTTTGCAAAGGGTATGCACAAGAAGAAGGAATTGACTATGGTGAAACATTTGCCTCTATTGCAAGAATGGAAGGAGTGAGGATTTTGCTTGCTTATGCTGCATACAAAGGTTTCAAAATTTATCAAATGGATGTCAAGTCTGCATTTTTGAATGGCATATTAGAAGAAGTGTACATAGAATAGCCAAAAGAATTTTTTGATAAAAATAAAAAGAACATGGTATGTAGACTATGCATAGTCCTATATGGATTGAAACAAGCACCAAGAGCATGGTATGAGAGACTTCATACTTATCTTGTTAAAATTGGATTTGAAAGGATAGATGATAACAACAAATTGTACATGAAGATAGATAAAGAAAAAGGTATACTATTATCTAAAATATTTGTTTATGATATCATATTTGGAGGAAAAGATGCTTTGTGTAAGGATTTTGCAAATCAAATGAAGCAAGAATTTGAAATGTCAATGTTTGATGAGATCAAATTCTTTGTGGGATTACAAGTTTATCAGATGAAATATGGTGTATACATCACTTAGTCAAAATATGTCAAAGAGATATTGAGGACATTTCGACTAGAGGATTCAAAATTAGTAAGGACACCTATGGTGACAACACTGAAGCTATCAAAGAATGATGATTTACCTGGGGTAAATCAAACATTATACAGATCTATGATTGACAAATTACAATATGTAGTACACAATAGACTTGATATTGAATTAGCTATGGGGTAGTTCCAAGATTATCTGCTAATCCTAGGGAGAATCACTTGATGGCTATGAAAAGGATAATTAGATACTTGAAAGGAATATAAGAGTTTGGTTTATACTATAAGAAGAATGAAAAGTTTGAACTAAAAGCCTATACTGATGCTGATTGGACTAGAAATATTGATGATAGAAAGAGCACCAGTGGAGGAGCATTCTTCTTGGGAAAAATACTTGTTACATGAACTAGCAAGAAGCAGAGTTGTACTTCCCAATCTACTGTTAAAGAAAAGTATGTTCCTACTGCTATTAATTGCACAAACATTATAAGGATCAAATAGCTACTTAAGGGAATGAAGGAAGAAATCACAGAACCAATGACACTTTATTGTGATAATACAAGTGCTATCAATATATCAAAGAATCTTGTAATGCATACAAAGACAAAGCACATTGCAATTAAGTATCATTATCTAAGGGAATTGGTTCAAAATAAAGAGGTGAACATGGAATATATTAACACAAAGGATAAAATTGCTAATATCTTCACAAAAGCATTACGTAAGGATGCTTATGAGTATTTGAGAGGTAAAATAGGGTTGATACCCTTACCAAAGGCTATGTAAAAGATAGAGGGAGTACCCTACATCAAAAAAGTTGACATTCATTTTATACAAATTTATGCAATGGATCTTACTTTAAGAATTGCCTAAAGTAATAAAAAAACTAGAACTACAAATTAGTCACAAGCAAGGTGAAAGAGGGAGAACATTGAAGAACCTGCAAAAGCCTATATCTACATATAACAAAGATGCCAAGTGCCGAGTGTATGTCTTTGGCATTGTTTTCAAAGAGGGAGAAAGTACATTAAATTGATCAAGTATAAGAGGAACAATGAAGAGCACACCATCAAAAGATCAGAAGATTAAAAGAAAGAAAGAGGGAGAAAGTAGACAGTAATCAGAGGAAGGATCAAAACAAAAAGAGGGAGATATTCTGATACTCTACCAATTCATGAAAGAAGAGAATCAGATAAAGAAGGAACTCAGAGGGAGTTATATTTTGTAACCTAATCAGAAGAGGGAACTTCTAATAAAGGGAGAAATTTGAAATACAAGTTCTCTTTTTGGTATTGTCTTACTGTTCTAACCTAGTTAGTTTGATAGAACAAGATGTTCATCATTTGTTTGATTGGTTGATCAGTTTGGCTTGCCATTAATGTCAAAGAGGGAGACTATTGATATCTAATTGAAAAGATCATTTGAGTATAAAGATTGTTGAAGAAGACTGTGTGTTTGAATCATTGTTTTGTCACTGATGTCAAACCCGCTACATGCTAGTAAGACAATTGCTTATATATTTCAAGTAATATCACTTAGTTGATTGATGAGGAGGATTTGATCAAAAAGATGTAACAAAAGCACTTAGAGGAAAGGTTGAGTTATGATTATGTATTGAAGTGCAAGAATTAGTTAAGACGATGATAACATAATGTATTGATGATCTACTTGAGGTTAAAAAATGACGAGCTACACTTAGAAAGTTCAAAAGAATAAAGTTAAACAAAGTTCATTTGCAAAGCTTAACCAATTTGATAGTAGGTGTTGAGAAAAGTTAGTGCAAGTTGAGCAAAAAGAAAGAAAATTCTAGTGGATGCCGAGAAAGCTAGTAGATGTCGAGTAATTTTTAGTTGATGTCGAGTGCTAGTAAGATCTAGTTGATGCCGAGTGATTTTACAGTAGATGTCGAGTAACACAGTATGTGCCAAGCATCAGAAGATTGATAATGCCAAGCTGGTGCATTATGAAAAAGATCAAAGATTCACCAAATAAAAGCTAACAAGTTTATTATCTTGGAACTTGTGAATCAGGAGGAAGATATGACTGATGAGCTGGTGGCACAGAATCTTATGTAAATTGTTTTGGAGGAAAATTCAAATGGATTCTAAGAGAAGTTTCTAGAAAAGACAGGATATGGGTAGATACGTTGTATCCTACCTAATCCATCGAAAGCCCTAATTTTGGTGACAGATAATGAGCGAGAAAAGTCTTCTAATTTCTTATATGTAGGAATGTTTGGTCATGAAGCAAACAATTAGAGAGTTTTAATGCGAAAATTTGATAAGGAGAAGGTTTTGCTTCATCAAGTGACCCAAGTGAAGAAGTCTGTAATGGTGTACTAAGCAAGAAGGCTTAAAGAGGATGAATGCTTGAAGGGTGAATAAGCTACCAAAGTTGCAAAGATTGGAAGCCAAGCAGAGTTGAGGACTGAATAGTGATCTGTAATATGCAAGTAAGGTTGTAAGTTGTATCAAATCAAAGCTCTACTGTTACTTTCTAACAATTGTATAACCGTAGGGTAAATCCTTTGGAGTAAGGTTGACTTAACAATCATTGGAAAATTATTTAACAGGGTGTCATTCCAAGTGAATGGCCTAAAGTCCTCTAACAAGGCTCACTTTTGATAGGGTGACTGAAATCCCTTAATCTGGTCACATTTAATAGTGTGTATTGTAACCTTTAATAGGGCATCACTTCAGAAGAGTGAAAAAGGATTAGCATGTTACTAGTGGTTTTTCTCAAATTGGGTTTCCACATTAAATCATTGTGTCAAATGTGTTGATGGATATGTTGTGTTTCATGCTTTACATTTTTGTAAGTTGATTTGATAGTAACATATCAGTTTTAGTTAATACACAATGAATGCATGCATGGCTAAGAATGTTTTATGGGTTCACTAAATTGTGAAAAGCTTTATTTGTACATTTGGACCTTGAATAACTAATTTACCCCCCCTCTTAGTCATTCTAAAAGAATTCCAACATTGTAGAGATGAGCTTGAGAGTTGTGATCATGCTTTTTCTAGGCTTATAGTCGATCAACTAAAGACGTATGAAATTGATCTTAATGTTGAAGGATTTGAAGATGATATGAAAAATATGTACAATAACACCTATCTAAAAAGGTTGAGAGGCATTCCTATTAGTTCTAAACCTTATGAAGATGTAGGAGAAGATTTAGATGTTATGATGACACAGATTATCAAAAAGGTCTAGAAAATAGATCCAGTGGACCACAACAAGGAAGAGCCAAAGAAAAAGTGCTATAGCTCAGGCCTCTCCAGCAGCTACTATAGCTCCATCCTGTCAAGGTGACACATAAAGTGTAACGCTAGCTATCACTCGAGGACTGGCCCAACCATCAGGTTGAGGTGATCAACCTCCCGATAAGAACCTTTTCGTTGCTCAAACTTGCTAGGGTGGCTCCCTCCTAGTAATTGGATCCCTGTCATAGGTAAAGAAGAAGAATGCAAAAGAAACAAAAGATAATGTAGCTACTCCTCTCCCTTCACCTCATAGAAATTTAGTCCTGTCTATGAGTCTTGCACTTCTCTTGCCAAGTAGTCCTCATGTACAAGTGGTGGATTGGGAGACAGTGAAAGTAGTGAAAGTGAATCCACTAAATTTGATAAAGTAGCGAAGAATTTTGTGAGAGAAGAGAAGGGCCAAGGTTCTTCACAGTGTATTTCACAAACTCCAAAGAATCCTTTTTTTTTTACTACGAAAATAATCACTTTGGCCAAAAGAAAGGTGTTTAGCATAGAATCTCTTGGGATTGCCTCCAAGGTAATAAACATAGATTGATGGTTAGAGGACAACTTAGAGAGAAAAAGGAGGAAAGATAAACGAGCCCCAAACAAAGATACTATTTCTCTTGCTATCCACTTTTGATTAGCTTTGAGCAAGGTCAATAAGAAGAATACCTTGTCCATCCTTAGAGAAGACCCTAAAATAGGGGCATTTGACCATGGAAATTGTGATGCCTACCAAGGAAGGAAGGCTTGAAGATATATCTACAAATTATTTTTCTCTACATTCTATAGATCTTGGAGAAGCTAGACATGACACCAAGGTTGGCTTGTGGAAGTCAACAAATGAAGTGATTGAAGGGCAACTAGAAAGCCTGAAGTTGTCAAAGGTTAGAATGGAGGTAGGGATACTAGAACTGAATGGCTTCATTAGGTAATTGGTTACCTCATTGGCTAGCATCTTTGAGATGCCTATGATTCAAGCACTTCTCTCCCAGCTCTAGGAAGATAAGCACTTTGGATAAACTGGTAGGGAGTAGAGCAAGAAAATCAAGGTTGAAGGACTCTTCATTATAGAGAAGATTGGTAATTCTATATTGAGGCTGAAAAGAGAGAAGGGTAACATATCATCAAATAGAGCCACCTTGGCTGCAGAAAAAACCAAGAGTGATGATTGTGTTTCCTTATTGAAGATGTTCATCCAAATGAAGGCAAAGGAGGATGTTGAAGCAAAGATTCTACCTTAAGGAGATGAGCCCTTAGTCGAATGGTTTTAGGGCATGTAGTTCAAGTCCAAAATGATCATGGTGGTAGAGGAGGGACTGAAAAAAATTGAAGCCAAAGTAAAGAAGGAGCAGGATAGGAATTATAAGCTATTAAGAGGTTTGCACATAGATTCATAGTCTAGTGAGCAAGGGAGGTAATTATCATGCTAATAAATTTCTCCAATTTCATAGATGGTTTGACATAAATATCTTCTAGTCATTAGAACAATGTCTCCAAACTTTAGAAGCTTGGTGGATGCATGCACATGGCCATTGAAGAATTACAACATTGGTTGGGCATTGTCAAAGATCTAGCCTGAGAACATGCTAAATGGCTCTTGAGATACACCAATGTACATGTCAACAGGCACGAAGAGTTAATTCCAATCATTGTAACCACTAAGGCCTAGAGGAAAAAAGTGGGAAAGGGAAAGAAGGAAAAGTGATTCACATTCCTCCCCTTTTTGTATTTTGATGTAAACTACTTCAACAAGCTAGTCAATGGCTTTGTTTGATTTCCATTCTTGTAAATGTTTGTACATATTAAAGTAGGTGTTTTTTGTACTTTCCAAGAAGTGCACAAGTACAACTATTCTTTCCTAGATATAGCAATTGTTGTAGTTTGTTGGTTTTAGAGGCATAATTTTGTGGAGTTTTATGTGGGATGATGTCTTCTTCTTTTGGTGACTCCATACCCAATTGATTGTTTAAGGCCATTGATCCTATGCTTAGCAAGAAAGTATCCCCTCTGAGTCACCAAGAATGTTGACTATTTTTGTCCCCATTCAGCTCAGTAGTGATATCCAATCTGATAGATCTTCAATGGTCTGGATTCCTTGTAGAGGGATACATGACTTTTCAAGTTGGTTCCTATGAGTCCATGATTAGTAGAGTTATGCCAATGCTAATTTGTCCATGTGTGCTAGCTGAACTTCTGTGGGTCTAAGGGTGGAAAAGTTTTATTATCTACAATTGATCCACATACTTCCACATCAGTAGTTAGCAAGGTCAGGTTTTCATATGCATGCAAATGAGATCAGCGGTTGTCATGTCTTCATGTTTGGCTTAGTGGGGTTTCATGAAAACATGAGATACTACCACACATCTTCATTCCCGTGTTTCTTCATGCTGTAGTGCTTCTTTAATGCTTTGGAACTTAGAATTGTGCCTTGTGTCTTCAAGTGGTTGGGTCCCATCTCCAACATTAAAGTTAACCCAATATGCACATGTTTAGATCAATGATGGAGATTCAATGACAGATTAAAAGATCATTGTTGGTTCTGTCAAACAACAAAATACATTGATGACTCCCATATTTTCACGTGATATCTACTCATCCTTATGAGAATAGAAGATGTTGCCACATGTCTTCATTCTAGCATTTCTTCATGCTACAGTGCTTCTTCAGTGATCCAAAACCTAAAATTTTTCCATGTGGCAGAGGGTCCCACTTCTCACATTACCTTTTTCATGTCTTTCTATTTTCGGGGTGGTTGACTCAGCTTGTTATCCAATGTCATGGTGCCATGTGCCTATATTTTGACATTTCTCCATAGTGCAGTGTTTTCACAAGCCTCCAAAGCCTATAATTGTGCCATGTGGGAGAAGTCCCACCTTTCATGCTATCTTCTTCCTTCTTTTTTGAGATCACCAAATTTGATAGCTCTCATGTTTTCACATCTTTGCCTTGGCCTCTTGCAAATATGCGACAGTCGTTAGATCTAACACATCTTTGATATTGATCATGACATCTCGACCATCCTTTTTGAAGGAAGGATCTTGATTGATGTGTGAAACTTAATCCTTCATTTGGAGGAGTTTCCTTGCTGCATTTGGGCCATTCATCTCAAGGGGAAGATTTACATTGATGATGGTGACTTAATCTCTTGTTGGGGAGATTCTTGCGGCATCTAGGTCATATATTTCAAAAGGAAGATCTTCATTGATGACCAACATTTATTTTTAAGGAAAAAAAATTCCTCCCTCCCCCTATAGTCAACCATATATTTTATAGGTATATAACACGTCATGTTATCCCTCCTTGTGACTTTTTTCGACAACAGTGTGAAATGACTTCTTGTGGCCATGGCATGCTACCAAGGTTTGTTCTTTCTTTCCTATCACTTCAAGAAGTAGATTGCATTTCATGATCAAATTTTATTTTGATTCTTCATTTATAGCTTCCTCCACAACTCAACTCCACCTTGGTTGGGGTTTGAACTCCATAGTTAGATTAGAGTTATGTACAAACTCTTTAAATGCAGTTATAAAAATGTTTTCAGGGTTCTCTGCTTGTATTTTATAGTGACATTATGCTATACAAGTTTTGCCTTCCATTAATGAAATGGCTCTATTTCTTACTTCTTCTTGCCATTCATGATTTGTGCATGTATTGTGCCTTGTTTTAAATGTTTCTTTCCTAATTCTTGGAGTTATATGTTGTGTTTAATCTATTGATATTTGTTTTATTGTAAAGATACTCTTCCTTTTAGCATTTAATAAATTCCTAACCTATATGTGAATTCTTAGGAAATAGAATAGAGTTGAGATTTATGTATTTTGGATTCTCATTAATGTTTTGTATAGTCATAGCTAGAGTTGTAACCATAGTTCTATCTTGGTGCATCACTTGCCTTTCCCTTTCTACATTTTTAATTTATGTATTCCTTCTCCCTTTTCCCTCAAAGCTATAGTTTAGGTGCACCTTGATAGTAAGGAAGTTGGCCTTCTCTAGAGATTTGGCCTCGGATTGTGAGTCCCACACTTGGAGGTCATTTTCATGTTACACAAGGTTGCTTGAGGGTCATACCTCAAGCAAGGGTGCATACTTTTGTGTCAATAGTTATCATATTGTATAGAAAAAAAATCTACCTACTTCTTTCTCCTAATTAGCCTTCAATATCTCTTTGTCCTTCCCATACTATATGCAAGAATATCTACTACTTCTTTCTCCTAATTAGCCTTCAATATATCTTCGACATTCCCATTGCACTCCAAGGTGTGATTGCTAGTTTAATATATTTGGGTTTTATGTAAGATAATAGTGTATGTAAAATATTTTAATCGATTTAAGTTATTTTGTAATAAATTTAAATTTTTTCATTTGTATTTTTTTAGAATAGTAATTTTAAGATTTCTTTTTATAGGTAGAAGGTATCCTTTGTCCTAGTTTAGTTGATTGACAATTTCTATATTGCTTACCTTTTGCAAGCTAGTATAAAATTCATTCACTTGCAAGATGTCCTACCTCATAAGCCTCTCATGGAATTCATGAGACCATGGATAATTGTATGAATTTTTTAAATGTATATATATTAATGAAAAATATAGAGGCAATTTATTTCGTAACTTTACATATTAGCCGAAGCCTAGATTATTTATCATTCAATTTTATTATTGTTGTTAGATGAATTATTATTATATGTTAATCTTAAGTAGATTTGAAACCAAGACCTCCTCAATGAGAGACTCTCAATTTACCAATGTGTTGTAGGCTCTTGCCTTTTTTGTATCTTTACATTAGCTTTCAATGTTATAATTGTGAAAAAAACATTTATGTTTAGGTAGTTTATTCTATAATGTTACTTTTGTGTTAATAATTGTTTCAAGTTTCTCTTTTTGGAAAGGAGCACAAATACTTGTATTTTTACTTCAAATTTTCTAATATAAGGCTCAATATGGTGACTTCATTTGTAGTTATCATTGTCATTTGACCTAATCCTAATGATTGTGAAAATGTGATATCATTGTTCATTACTATTATAAATTAATGATACTCTGAATTTAAATGAATATTTTTGTCTTAAAAATACATTATTTTCAAAAAATAGATGTTTCAAGATATTATTTTTTAAAGATAATTGAAGTCCTATGTTGACATAATTTTTTTTTTTCCCTTAAAGCATAGACATAACTTACCTTTATTAATATTATTGCAAATGTAAAGTGGCAATAAGTGTACATTCAACTGTTATGAAAATAGATTAAAATAAATTCATTAAAGTCTTTGAGGATGGTGAAGAAAGCATTGACATATGGATATGCTACAATGTAGAAACCTCTAGAGGACATTCCATTTGAATAGATCATGAGCTAGTTAAAGATATAGCTTCATGGTTTTTTGGAGAAGGTCGCTATTAAGAGAGGCAAGGTAGTAAAAACTTCCCTTATAGTTGTTCTACAACCAAATATGATACCACAACAACCAAGTTGAGTTGCTAATCCTTAGAATGAAAAAGTTCTCATATGGAATGAAGGCCACCTTGGATGGATCATTTGGGTTTCCCGTAGAGGGAATGATTATAAGATATTAGTAGTGTCTAATCTTTTTGGTTTAATGTTAATATCGTAACTAATCTATTATACCTCTAGTATATTCTATATGGCGATAATTTTGGCATATTAGACATATTCACATAAGTTGTTATACTATGTAAATGTTTCTTTTATTATAGTTGATAGAAGAAAAAAAATGTGTACGATAAAAAATATCAATAAGGGAGATACATAGTGTACCTAAATGTTGGTCGTATAAATTATTTTCATAAATGAAACAAGAGAAAAACATAGGAAAAACTAGAAATTTGAGTTGATTTTTTAATCAATATGAAAGAGGATAAAACTCTTAGTTATCTTATTCACAAGTTTTCATGACCTTTTAGTGATAGCCATTAAATTATAAGTCTTTGATATGAAGGTGATATTATTTGAATGAGTTATAATCTTGATAAATGAGTTAGAATGTGATGCAGAGGAAAATGAAAATCCATCATAATCTCGAAATCAACCATGTAGTCTCATTTATCTACTTTTTTTAACTACCTTTTTTATCTTCTAGTATAACTTATAGATAAACATAAGATTTTCCCCGCACTAAACCTATTCCATTGTTCCTTAACTCTGAGTAGTTTAAGAAATGAAACCATTCATTTTCATAAGATAAATTGTTCAAAAATAGATATTAACATGAATTGTCATAGATTTCAAAGCAAAAATATTGAACTTTCATTTATGTTTCAATATGATACATTGTGAAAACCTTACATAATTACATTTTGTGGATTTCTTCCTTCAACATTCTTTCTACAATCAACCCCTTATGTGAATTTTCTTCCTCCAATTTGTATTTCGTGGACTATCTATTAGAAATAGGCAATATTGAGAGGGGGTTAATCAATATTGCAACACTTTTACACAAACTAAATATTTCAAAACTTAACCATATGAATATGAAAATAATGTAACTAAAAAGTAAATCACATAACAATAAGAAACGTGTATAGCATCATAATTTATGTTTTAGGAACCTTGGCAAAGAGAAAATCTTGGTGGGGATGGTACCCATTATTAGCCCCAACTAATCATGATGAAGATAAGAGAGATTGTGTAACAAAACTATAATGTATGTGGACTAGTTAGATCAATTGTTATATTTTCATTGATGTCAAGCCTCAAAAAGTAAGACATTATGCTAATTCAATAAGGTGCCAAATCATCTTAAGGATGTAATGTTGACTGATGAAGAAGTTGGTAGAGATAATGATGATTGAATGGTGAAGAAGAAAATGGAATGGAAGATTGTGTTGGTAAGTATGTGAATTTCAATGGGCACTAGATGAGTTAGACTTTGGAAAGATAATATTGATTTTATTGTCTTACATGATTTGATTGAGCATCGAGATGATACACAATCAAGTTATTCTAGTTAGTAATGAAGGAAAGAAGCTATGAAGTTGCAAGTGAAAGAAACAATGAGTTGCACCAAGCTAGGCGATGAGATCAATAAATGAAGGACTAATATTCACCAAGCACATGTTAATAAAGTGAAAAATGAATAGCATTACCTAAGAAAATATAATGTTAACTGAGCTTAGTATTGACTGAGTGAAGTGTAGTGTTAACCGAGTAAGGGAGAGATGAAAATTTTCTAGAAGAATCAAATGAAGGATGACATTTGGTAAAAATATAGATTGATCAAGAAGTATTTAAGATAAGGATAAAGTAAATAAGAGAATTTAATAAAGGGATTGAGTTAGTTATGATTTGATTGTGGAGATTCAATAATCAGAAGAGGATTTCAAAGTTCAAGGACAAACTATGTTGATTGAGTGTGTAGATTCAATATATCAAAGTTGGAAGATGATCACATGGTTGTGATTAAGTGGAAAACTATTGGAGAATCTGATTAAGAGGAAATAATTTATCTATTTGAGAGATGAAAATGATGTTGAGAAATGTTGATCAAAGTCATTTGTGGAGGTGAAGATAAAAGAGGATACCAAGAATAACTTTATTTCTAGATCAAGTAAGTGAAGTGTGAATTTGAAGTGTGTGAGTGGATCAGCCAAAAGAGGAATATACTAGGAAAAACAATTAATAAAATGGAGATCTCAAATAGAAAAGTTGCATTATTTATCAGATCATTTCACTATCAATCTCTAGCAATTGTAGCAAAAAATCTCTTAGCCAAGTGGACTTAACAATCATATTTGTAAATCCTTTTAAAGGTGGCATTCCATTGAATGTTTATAAGTCCTTTAGTGAATACCACTCAATTTAGGAGTCATATGGTCTAGATTATTTTTGGTGTAAATCTCTAATAAGGTCATATTAACAATGTGCATGTAACCTTTAATAGGGTTTGCTCCTAATTGAGCTCACTTCAGAAGAGTGAAATTTTTGGGTTACTGATCCCAGGTGGTTTTTCCCTTCATAAGGTTTCCACATTAAAAATCTTGTATAAAAATATGTGAGTGATTGTGTTACATGTTATTTCATATTTATTTCATGTTTATTATTTATTGTTACAAGTTCATACATGAAGTTTATGATTAATAGTTATTTTCTCTGATACTTGGTATAAGCTAACAATTTACTAGTAAAGATTGAATTGGATATTATCAGAAATTTTGACCCTATTAGGATTCATTACATATATTTAGTATAATATTCCTTGCAAGAGGGAAAGACCTTGTTAGAGGTCTCAACACTGTTAGAGGTCTCAACAATGTTAGGAGTTGCAATACAATGTGAGTTCACTACTCTACAATGATATCCAATCTATATAATGAGTAATATATACAATTTTAAAAGTGATTGTAATAATATCTCAATATCTAATTAGTCCTTTATATATATTGCATCTAATTCTATCCATACGAAAAAAAACTTTCATCTGATCATCATAAAATCATCCATAAATCTCATGTATTATTAGCACATATTTTCATACTTCGCATGCTAAAACTTATCCCTTTATATACTTTTTAAAAGATTTTATACAATCAAACTTAATGATAAAACGTGTGGAACATTTCCATAATTGTGCATTAAAAGTTTTGAACCAAGGGTTAACATCTAGGATGCCATCCTTACATTACCAAGTAATTGAATTGACAAGACCATTCAATTCCTTAGGCCAATAGGCCTGATCTTTGTCACTTTCCTTGTATACTACAATATAAACATGTCTTCATGTTTTTTAGTGAAAACATGTGTCAGCTTCTATATTAACACAAATGATAATACATACTTCATATTGAGACTTCATTCATACTATATCAAAAGATGTGGCTAGAAGAACATACTTTGCTAAGCTTGTTGATAAAAACAATATAAATCTTGACAATTTTCCTATTACAATCTTAGTCATTTTTTTTTATCAACCAAAACAAAAATTGATCAGTACTTCAAGATACCTTACTAGATGAATTATGTTACCATCAATGATGACATTCATGTTCTTGTATTTGGTCACTTTCCAACAATCTCCCCCTTTGGGATTGATTGAAACACTTAGTGAAAAATTAACTAAGTGTCAATGCCAAAACATCCTTCTCAAAAACTGATTTAAAAAGTTCTAAAAATTTTATGTGTACACACTATCACTTCTTATGTCATATTTACCTTATAATATTTACTTTTATTTCTCATTTTGTACTCCCCCTTTGTTATTAATGGAAAAGGTGAGAACAAAAGAAACTATGTACAACTCAAAAACTTAGTTCTCTCCCATAAATCTTATGTAAATCTTAACGCATCTTCAAAATTCCTCTTTAATACTAAAAAACAATATCCCATATGTTCTTTATGTTTCTACTACTTGAATCTCACCGTAGATAGAATAGATTTCTATCTCTGCTACATGAAGGCCTATATGCTTTAATGTCTCATAAGTCTTCTTTGAGGTCTCCAACAAATACAATTATATTTGTATAAGTTCTAAATTGGGTAAGGTAAAACTCTTTATTTTTCCTTGTGAAGTACGTTTATTACTTGAATTACTTTAGTTACTAATTTATCTATCTCCACAACATGTTAATTTGACTTAACAATGTCCTCAAAAATATTGATTTTCTAACTTGAATTCCTCTTCCTTAATGCCCTTGTCCACATATTTTACATACTTAATAGAGTTTTTAAAAAAAATATACAATTACTTACCTTCTTCAATATATTCCTTGATATCTTTGATGTTCTCATCAATAACATTAACATCATTCTTAGTATTAGCACACACTTTTGAGAATTTCTCTACAATGCACTATTGTTATGCCTTAGCCCTAGAAGATACTTTTAGTGAAGTAAAGTGAGTATCAAAATCATCAAGTACGATACTCAAATTATTCACAAAATAATTTCCTTCAAATGTCCTCTTAGTGGACAATGCTTTCTAGAATCTATCTAATGCCTTACGTAAGACCCTTACATGTTTTTTTGACTTCTTTTTGACTTTTCCTTGGCTTTGGAAAAATATATCAATGATATCCTTATAAGGGATTCCTCATCTAATTTTTCATCCTTGTTCATACAAGAAATTAATAGTCTTATATTACTTTGTAACAATGTTTATATATTAGATGAAGTAGGTGTAACTATAATAGTATCCAATACCTTGTCCTTTAGCCCAGATGTAGTTGCAATATTATCTCAAGCTATGTGCCCCAATTTGAAGGTGTGATATATGGAATCTAACCTTGAGTATCTTTATCTATTATGCTAAATGAAGGCTTACCTTCATTAATCATGGTTTTGACCTCTTCCATAGTAATAACATCATCTTTTTCTTTTTCTTTCATCTCCTTATCTTGGTCTGCTCTCTCTTGTATTTTTTATACTTTTATGCTTTCCTCCATCATAATTCCATGTATCTCACCATTTTTCACAAATTTATCCACTTAATTATGTTTTTCTTTTCCCTTCTCTTTTAGAGTTGCATCGAATGTAATGGGTACTCCTAATACAAAGAAATCAAGTTGCTCATTGTACTATAAACTTGATTTAGATATTAATATTCTTCATATGGTTGTACTATCTATTTTGTAATTTTAATTCTAAGTGGTTTATGTGAAGTCACGTTTCCTTTTTAGTAGGTTCATCCAACACTTATGTTAAATCTTTACATGTTTCATCTACAATTTCCTCATATAATGTAGCCATGATTTTCACTACTCTTATTTTGGTTCTCTTCTTTGGCCTTGATTTATCCAAAATAATTTTCATTTCATCAAAATCACCAATTTACATAGCTCACATAGAGTCTTTTTGTTGATTTTCTAATGCCTCTATTTTAGCTTTTCTTTTCTCTATTTTCATGCTTGTATCCATAGTCTTTTTCTTGGCGATCTCATCTTTCTTAGGGCTAGGTTGTTATGACTTAATCTTCTACCTAGTAGACTTTGTTGGATTTGGTTGCACTTGTTATCCCTAACTAATAATGTTGTTAATGTATGTGAAAGAGTCATATAAGTTGTTATGCCATTATTAATGTCAAGCATTAATTGGTAAGATATTATGCTAATTCAATAGAGTACCATATCATTTGATTCATGGAGAGGACTTGAAGAAATTATAATGATAATGTAAGTATTCATAAGTGTATGGATTTGAATGGGTACTTGATCAGTTAGACTCTAACAATATAATGTTGGTTTGATTGTTTTACATGATTTGATTGAGTAATGAGATCATCTATAAGCATGCAAAGAAGTCATGAAGTGAGGAGACATTTCAGTTGGTAAATGAAGAAATAATATTAACCAAGCTACTATAATTGTCATTGAGAACATATTAAAGAAGTAAAGGATGGATAGGATTAGTTGAGAAATGATAGTGCTATCCAAGGAAAGTATTGATCAAGTAGGTGTAGTGTTGACCGAGCAAGGAAAATAAGAAAAATTTGGGAAATAATTTTATTTGAAGGCTAACATTTGACAAAAATAAAGATTGTTTGAGAAGTTTCAAAGATAAGGATAAAGTTAGTTATGACATCTATGGATGGAGAAATTCAAAGAAGATATGATGAAGGATATTTGATGATTTAAATTAAAGCACAAAATTTAAGATGAAGGCATGATACTTGCTTGTATAGAATCAATGAATATGAGCAAGATGAAGATCATACAATTATGATTAAGAAATAAAACATAGAAGAATTTGGTGAAGCAGTAAAAATTTATCTGTTTAAGGGATGAATGAATTATTCATATTACTGATCAAGTTGAAAAAGAATTTGGTAGCCAAAGGATAACCAAGCACAACTACATTGTGAAGATCAAGAAAGAGAAGTTCTAACTTGATGTGTATGCAAGTGGATTAGGAAGATGGAAGAAAGAGAATGAATAGAGGAAAGAGGATAACTAAAATAGAGATCTAACCAAGCAAAGCCATTTTTTTTGTATGTCCTTTAGTGCAAAGCCCTCTAGATATTCAAGACTGTTTCCCTTATTTTAGTCCCTTGTCATTTTTGCATGTAATAACTTGTTTAGTATGATCCCCAAGTGTCCAAGTCCAAGTCATGAAAATAAGGCTTAAGTCTAGTTCATAGTTTTAATTAAGTCTCTTCTCATTAGGATTTTAGGTTTTCCCTTCCCCTTTTGCATCTTTGGTCACACCGCATGGCTTGGGTCAAAAATTCATGTTCAAGCCACTTGTGTGGTTCTCAAGTCTAGCTAGGTGGGATAAGTCCTCAGGATCACTCCTAATGAGAACTAATGAAATCCAAGTATATTATTGTCACCATGTTAGGAAGTCAGATTCTTATAGTTTGATCTTCTACCATGATTGGAGAAGTGATAAAGTAGTGCTGGTTAGCAATCTATCTTCCTTATCTTTTTGGTTTATACCTTGACTCTTAACTTGGCCAATGGCGCATGGAGGAAAAATATGTTAACAAAAAAATGGGTCAATGTATTGGTCTATCAAGGACCCCTAAATTAAAAGGCACAACTCCCTTTTAAATGAAAGATATGTAACGAACTTTACCTTTCAGATTTTGGGCGTATGCTCTTAACTAGAGAGAAGAAGACACAAAAACCAAGTTTCTCAACACTTTAAACAACTTAGGAAATTGAAAGGGGACTAGCTCACAATATGTAGTATATTCTAACCTATAGTGAAATAAATAGAAATATGCATAACCAACTATGAGATAAGGAAGAAAGGAAGAGATGGTGAAATAGGTAATTCTCAAATTGCACAATTAGTTGATGTTTTGACAATACCTAGATTGTCTATATTTCAATTTCTCCAAACACCAGTTTTTAGCTTCCTCACACAACTAACTACACTAAGGGTCTTTAGCATTTTTCTCTTTTTTGAGTGGGTAGTCTGGAACCATGTCCTTAGCATGTATTCCCATCTAAGGGTCTTGTTCTCATTGAACATGGATGTAGAAGAGCCAAAATCAACATCACAATAATTCTCCTTCACAAGATTGTGAAAAGCGAACTACATTAGTGCCTTGTTTCTAAGTTGTATCTTTCTATGAATTCCTTCACTAAATTAGGTGCATGAATTGACATTGGAAATCCATCTTCTTCAACTAGTTCACTCTCTTTAAGTTTTTGAGTGATTGAGTGAATGGGTTGAGAATTAAGTCTTCTATGAAGATCACCTAAATTGTAGAATTTGAAAGATGTGTTTGTAAGCTCTTTTGACTCACTTTCCATGCCAATCAACTTATCATAATAGGTATTTCTAATTTTCATTTGATATGATTTCACAAGATGCAATTCTTGACAAATAGACATTTAAATATACTTGAAGAAACCAATTGCATGCAATTCTGATGAAATAAGTATAGGAATTAGAACGTTGGTGCCACATGAATGAAATTAAGTTTGATCAAAAATTATAATGGTAGGATTTGCATTTAATTCCATGAGTAACAACTATTTAAACTTTCCATTCATTTTCATTTAAAATATTAAGTTCTTGAAAGCTCTATTACTTAACTTAAAGTAAAGTGATGACTAAGAATCACTTAACAACACAAATGCTTTAGCTTTTTGGGAAGTGCCTTACTTTTCTTTAGAATCTAGAATGCAGATATACTTGATAATGTTAACATATGTGAGAGAGAGACAAACTTATCTTTTCCACAAATATATTTTCCTTCTATCTTGGATCATAGTACGAAGAGTAATCCTTTTGCTAGCTTGCGCACTTTAGTCTTATACTTTCATCTAATAGCCTTAAAGCTATATCTTGAGAATGCCTTATTGGTTATAAGACCTATTGTCACAAAAGTTTGCACCCTTGTCCAAAGTTTTTATCTAAGGACAACCTTGTGAAACATGGAAACAACCTCCAAGCTGTGGAACTTGAACTGTGAGGTTGAGTCTCTAGAGAAGGTTGTCTTCCTTTACTATTAGGGTGCACCTAACTAGACTTGGAAAGGAATGGGGAGAAGGAATTCATAGTAAATAAATATACCTACTCTAACCTAAGGGGTTGATGCACCAAAATAGAGTGTTCAAACCAATCTTCGCCAATACATGCACACTTGAAACATCATGGCACTAAAAGATATACACATCTAGACTTGTTTTAATCTAACAATCACATATAGATCAAAAACCCAAATACATGACACAAGGAAGAAGAGAATCCACTTATATATCATTTATAGGCAAAAAAGAGATATGGTCATGCAAGATTGCAAAGATCCACAATACACTAATGAGAGGCAAATAGGATTTTGCGCAATGCATCAATGTCTGAAGAGATAAAGTAGAATGTCATATAGTTTTAGAGGCAAAGGGAATTTACAGTGAATTTGTAATGCAATATCAAGAAAATAGAGAAAATTCAACCTTAACAAAATTTACAAAAACTACCTTTATAGCATAGGCATAACTAAGATATTTTCTATCCTAAACCAAACTCAACCACTACCATTTAAGAGTAAAGAGAACAATCATGTAGATCTGGGGGATATCTCATCTTGGCATAGAGTAAAATATAAAGAAATCCAACATTTTTCCAAAATAGAGCCTTGAGAAGATAGAATTATGCCATTAAATTACTCTAACCAAGTAGATGGATAAAACCAAAGATGGTGGAGTGTTTTCCTTCATTCACTAGGCATGGCATTCATTGGAAAATGGTTGGAATCGATCATGAAAATTTGGATCATGCAAGAAAACATTTCTTCTTCATAGTTGGCTCGACAAATCAACAAAGTCAATAGGTCAACTAAATTTTGCAACCAAGATGGGCCACATGGGCCAATAATATTATTTCATTTTGCCACCTAGCAAAGTCTCCATGCGGTTGACCATATCACCTACTAACTATGTCAACCTTCCAACTTAACCATGATGTCACATAACTATTAGCCTTAATTGTCACTACTTTTCTTTCAAACTAGGTCCATGAGAACACATGGTGATTAGGCACATTCCCACATTGTCTAAAATCCTTGTAGCTTCAAAATGTAGGAAAGTGTTGATCGTAGATCTCCACAAGATCAACAATTGGGAAGATCCCAATTATCATGACATTTGATTTTAAAACTTTCTAGCCCACTAGACACTCAACATCTGACTCATCAACATGTCAGCTGTCGGTGAATCAAAATGAAGCAATTCAAACAAAATTCCACCTCAGCACTTATCTATCAACTATCTAGCACTGCCTTTTTGACCCTGGTGGTCCACACTAGAAATAGGTCCTATGTGCCACATGTCGCATTGTTTCTTCCCTGCAATGTTTAAGCAAATCACATCTTCAAGAAGTGGGGAAGCACCTATCATTGACCCATATAAGATCAGATGGCCTAGAAACATGCAACCAACAAACTGTCCATGTGAATACCTTCAACCAATGACATAACACCAAAATCTCTCTGTATGCCAATGTGCTTTGATATCTCATCCACCTTATCTATGGTAGCCCATTGAAGAAGCTAGACCCATGAATCCACATGGCAGAAAGTCACTTTCCCACATTGTGAAAAAGTTTGATGAAAGATGAAATGCTTGAAAGAGTCGGCCAATCAAAATGCCAACTTGATTGATAGCTTCCTTTCCTACATTCCACAAGAGAAAATTTACCCACATGTTTCTCAAGCATAAGATCAAAACCAAGAAAAATTCCCTTTACGACCTTACAAAATCTGACAACTTTGTAAAATCTTACATCTTCACCTTTGGCCTTACGATCCTAGAACATCCTCTTTGGCTATTTTTGGTTTAACATCAAAGCCTAATCTCTTTCCTTTCATGATCCTATGAAGCATCTTAACTTTGTAGCATTTCAATGCTCCTTTTTATTTCTCTCAATGCTATGGTTAATGTTTTTTGTAACATCGTAGATGAACCCTTTAAGGCCTCCAACCACATTGTAGCATCGTGAACCTTTTAACTTTCTGTCCTAATGCTACACCATATCATAATATTGTAAACCCTTGGAAATTGCCCCACAATCTCCCGATCACATATCATCTTAGGACATAAAACCTTGTCTTACAATATTATGATGACCTTTGCTATTATGATCTTACAATTTTATAGTAGGCATTTGGTCATAACATCTCACCTTTACTTCTTGGGCTTCCTGATCTTATGACCATTGTAACATCGCAAGCCTTGACCTTTCCTTGCATGATCTTACAAATTTTTGTACCATTGTAGGAACTTTAATTTTGGTTTCTAAACTTATGATATCATATTTACATGGTATTTAAAAATTAAAAAGCATGGGAAGTGGTCATTTATCTTTTAAATACAAAAGTGGTGATTTTGGCAGGAAGGCAAATTTGGCCAACAATTTTGGCAACTTAGAGGGGATGCAAGTTGGCTATGCATAGAATAGTGGCCTAAAGCATCCATTGGGCTATAGAGTTATAAAAATGGGAGAATCTACCTAGCAAAAACCATAAAATTTTTAGAAAACATACCCAAGAAACTTTAAAATTGCCTCTCTGCGACTAGAAGTAGGAACCCAAAAAACCTTTTGCAACCTTTGCAAAACACAAATGCTTGTGCACTTCTTGGGAAACAAGAAATAAGAAAGGAATTTATCCTAAATTATATACATGAAGTACTCATCCTTTTTCAGAAGTAGGACTTAAGATATATTCCATTAATTGCAATAGGTAGAATTTCACCATTGGGCCTACTTAATTGAAAAGGATTGGCTTGTTTGCAACTAATAATTGCATAGGGACCACTCCATAGTGTATCAAATTTTGATTTCCTTCATATTTTTTCCTTTTCTTCATCCCATCTTAATACTAGATCACCTTCTCTAAAGATTTTGACCCTAGTCTTCATATCAAAACTCTTTTTTACCCATTGCCGATGTGTTTCTAGGGTCTGCATGGCCTGTTTCCTTTTCTCTTCCTATTCCATCAATTCTACTATTCTTACTATCATGACATCATTTTCCATTAGCTCCACTTGATGAGCTAGTTCTAGGGATGGAAACTCTAATGAAATTGGAAGCCTTGCTTCCCTTCAATATACCAACATAAAGGGTGAATTTCCTATGGCCCTCTTAGGTGTTATTCTATTAGCCCACAGTGCTATCCTCAAATTTTGATGCCAACATCTCTGATTGTCCTATATAGTCATTTTAATAATCCTAATTAGGTTTTTGTTGGATGACTTAGCCAATCCATTTCCCCAAGGGTAGTAGCTTGAGAATGTGCTCAAGTAGATATTATGATCAACTAGCCATGCACAAATCTGAGCTCCTACAAAAGATTTTGCATTATCTAAAATAATGGTTGAAGGGGCACCAAACCTAATCACTAACTTTGGATATAATTTGTTCCATAGAAGGAAAGGGATGGTGATCCTTAAGAGAAGCCTTATTAAGATCTCTAAAAGCTACACACAATTTAATTTATCCATTCTTCTTTCTAATAGGAACAAGATTGGCTACCCATGAAGAGTGCTTAATAGAAAAAATGATATTGGTTTTCTATAAGTTTGGATAGTTCCTTTCTTATTAAAGGCTCAATATTTGGGTTGATTGGCCTTTTCTTTTGTGTAATAGGCTTAGCATCATGGTTTAAATCTATGGTATGATGATATAAATTTGGTTCAAAACCCCTTAATTCTTCATATGTCCAAGCAATAACATCCTTGAATTCTTGAGATAAATTAATGAAAACTTTTTGTTCAACATCAATGCATACCTTTCCCAAGTTAAGAGTATTTCTATCAACAATAGTGACAAGTGTGTAGTCATCCCTCTAAGGTGACTAGACCTTTAGGCAATTTGTTGGAGTTTAGGTTCATAATCTGGTCCCCATACTAACTTTGCAACTTGGATTGAATTCTAGTAGAGAACTCTGCTTCATTTTGCAAGAAATTAACAATCTATAAATCAAAATCAAATATTTTCCAATTTGTACAATTATCTAGGATGTTAGGCCTTACAAAAATTCTAATTTGCTACTTCTTTTCATCAATAACACGCTTTGGTATATCATAATGAGCACCAATGGTTACAAGTCTATTAGAATGTTTATTTTTGTTTCATGGGACACTCTAAATATTGAAAGCCTGAAAGCCTTCAAGTAGATCCCAAACTCTATGTTTGTATGATTTGAGAAGGTTGTTCTTCATGATATTCTAATTTCTAACTTGATTAACAACAAACTCACTATCCCCAAATACCCTTAAGAGCTTGATGCCCCTCCTTTATGCATGTTGGAGACCTTGGATCAGAGCCTCATATTCTGCCACATTATTAGTGCAACTGAATTGGAGCTTAAACAAGGAGTAGTACCTTTGTAGTATAGGAGAAATAAACATCACACCAGCCCTTGATCCATTTTTATTTCTTGATCCATCAAAGTACATGTTGTATATCCCACTCATATCTTCTTTGGTTTTCATCAGATTGGGAATTAGAGCATCCTTTTTTGATATAAAATATGTACCAAGACCTATCTCAAGGGTTTCTAATATAGGATCAAACTAGTATCATTAGCCCATTCATCTAAGAGCAAATTAGTTATCTCTACTAGAGAAGTAATAGGCTCATTTACTATGTCTCTTTCCTCTTCTTCATAGATGGTGCAATTCATGTTTATGGGGCTAGGGGTATAGGACTCAGTGTTATGGAGGGATAAAGGCTCTACTCTGATTAAAGCCTTGGTTCCATATCTTGTTCTAAAAACCATGTATGATCAATCAAAAGATATGTAGCCACCTATTTGGGCAATGAAATCTCTTTAAAGACAAATGAAAAAATGCGGCTTGACTTTAGTAACAAATATATTTTAAGTCACAATACAACTATGCCATGTATGTAGGGGTATTTCCACATTCCTAAGGATCCCTACAGTCTTGATGGTAACACCATCCAATTGTAGTACATCCCTAACAATGGGCTCATATTTCATTTCTAAAGCATCAACAACATACCTAGGCATCACTGAACTAAAAGCCCTTGAATTAATCATGCAATTGTGGAATAGTTTATCCCCTATAATTAGAGAAACATAAAATGGAGGAGGTCTAACCTTTTTACTTTTTTCTACCTCCTTTGATGGTTGTACTAGGCTTCTGGCACTTTCCATGCTAGGTGGTTGATCCTTTGGTTCACTACTTTCCAACTCCTATTGCAACAACCTCTTTTGCATGGGTATAGTAGCAACAACATCCTACATGGAAATATTCACATTTTTCTACTTCATCTATTCTACCACACTAAATGAGGCATAAGGTACTTTGGTAGAAGCCTTGGGAACTGTATGTCTAGGAGGTTGGGATAGAACAACTTGGAGACTATTCACATCTCCTCTAGAATTAATCTATTTTTGTTGTAAAGGAGCATTGGCTTGATCATCTGCTACTTGTATATGAGGCACTGTATTTGACATTGAAGCTTGATTAGGAGGAGGAGGAGTAGCATTTTCAATAGCTCTTCTTTTTCTCATAGTGTTGTGAGCAATGGAATCCTGGTTTACATTACAATGTTCCTCCACCTGATGATTCATATAGGAGCAATCACTTTATCTTTGCATATATGAGGAATCTTTGGTTTGATTCTCCTTTTATAATTCTCCTATTGTAGGCTTTTGAATGGTCAAACTCAAATAAGATTTAGCCTTCTGACACATGCAATAAGCATAGGAGTAGTTACAGAAGGGACAAAAATCTTAATCTTGAGCCATTTTGTTTTGAGGGACTATGGCCCTACTTTGGTTTACATTTGAGGTAGAGGCATGACTATTCTACCTATTCTAATAAAAGGAATTGTGTCTATAATTATGAATTGGAGGCCTACCATTGTTTGGAGTTTGATATTGCAATTGATGAGCCTTACTACCTTTCCAATGTCACCACTTTGTTGCCCACTTTTTGCATCATAGAGAAGCTATCTTCCAATTTCTTCTCTTGGCCTTGCAATCTTTTATCTATGTTCAAAATCATAGATTGCATCATCTCCTTGATTTCCTTTATTCTATTTGAAGATGTGGAAGTTTGAGGGACTAGAGCAAGGGGTTGTGATGTGGATGTTATGGGAATAGGGGCCATTTCTAGTTGGTCATTTGGGACATCAGGGAAGAAGGACATAGGAGGCCTTGGGGCTAACTTTCCTCCTTGTATTAATATGTTTTCTGCCCTTATTGTTATTTCATAAGCATTAGGTAAAGTGTCTCCTCACATGGTTTGGATTGTGGTGGAAATGGCACTATTAAAAGCTTTGAGATAATGTAATAAGGCATTACCAAGGGTAGGCTTCACTGAAGTAGGTATTATGTCCCATGTTTTCTTAAATCTATAATTGAAATTAGTCATACATTCATGGGGGGATCTTTTTATAGTGGTTAGCTATTCTAAAAGTGACAAATAGTCACTTTTGTCCTCAGAGTGTTTACATAGTCCTGCTCCTAATCCATCCCAATTTGTTATAGAACCATGTGTTAGACTTTTATACCATTGTAGGGATTTTACTTTTAAAGATGAAGCTGGGAGTCTAATGACCACATCATCTTCTATAATACCATGGATATTACAAACATTTGTAACCTCTTGAATATGTTCCAAGGGAGAGATATAAGTTTCACCAATAATTTTAGGTATACTTTTAAGTGTAGCTACTAGTATGTCATGTCTTTGGGCCAATAAAGAGGACTTCTACCATTAAAGGTGGAAAAAGCATGAGCTCTAGCCATATAAGCAAGTAGTCTACTAATAAGAGTTGACGAATTTCTAGGTTGAGATCTTAGAATAAGAGGAGTGGAAATTAATATTGCAAGGGTATATATTTCTTCTATACTCCTAACTAGTGATAGAGACAATCTAGTCTTTCTTCTTCTAGGATTTGAAAATGAGAGTTCTTGATATTGAAAATTACCCCTAGAAGATTCCTTTTTTTCAGCTTTGGGCATGAATCATTACAACTTTGGTCTGGAAACTAGATATGAAGGGTGTAGAGTCACCAAGTGCTTGTGGAAATGAGCCTCTTAAGGCCTAGAATACTAAGAGCAACACTGTCTTCTCAGCATCAACTTGAAATCTTCTTGAACTTAGTCCCACTAGGTGTGCCAAAAAGTGTTATCACAAAATTTTGCATCCTTGTCCAAAGTTTTTACCTAAGGACAACCTTGTGACTCATGGAAACAACCTCCAAGATGTGGGACTTGAACTATGAGGTTGAGTCTATGGAGAAGGCCAACTTCCTTTACTATTAGGGTGAAAAGGGAGAAGGAATGCATAGAAATAAAATCTACTATTGTAACCTAAGGGGGTGATGCACTAAAATAGAGCATTCAAACCAATCTTTGCCCATACATGCACACTTGAACCATCGTAACACCAAAAGATATACATATCCAGACTTGCTTTAATCTAATAATCACATACAGATCAAAAACCCAAATAAATGGCATAAGGAAGGAGAGAATTCACTTATATATCATTTATAGGCCAAAAAGAGATATAGTCATGCAAGATTACAGAGATCCATAATACACTAATGAGAGGAAAATAGTTTTTTACACAATGCATCAATGTCTAAAGAGATAAAGTAGAATGTCATATAGGTTCAAAGGCAAAGGGAATTTATAGTGAATTTGTAGAGCAATATCAAGAAAATAGATAAAAGTCAACCTTAACAAAATTTTCAAAAACTGCCTTTATAGCTCAGGCATAGCTAAGATATTTTTTGTCCTAAACCAAACTCAACCACTATCATTTAAGAGTACAGAGAACAATCATGAAGATCTGGAGAAAATCTCATCTTGGCATGGATTCAAATACAAAGAAATCCAACATTTTCCCAAAACAGAGCCTTGAGAAGAGAAAAAAATGCCATTAAATTATTTTTACTAAGTAGATGGATAAAACTAGAGATGGTGGAGTGTTTTACTTTTCTCACTAGGCATAGCATTCATTGGAAAGTGGTTGGAATCAATCATGAAGATTGGATCATGCAAGAAAACATTTCTTCTTCATAGTTGGCTCAACGAATCAACAAAGTCAATAGGTCAACTGAATTCTACAATCAAGATGGGCCACATAGGTCAATAATCTTATTTCATTTTGCCGACCAATAAAGTCTCCATGCAGTTGACCATATCACCTACTAACTGTGCCAACCTTCCAACTTAACCATAATGTCACATAACTATCAGCCTTAACTATGACAACTTTTCTTTCAAACTGGGTCCACGAGGACACGTGGCAATTAGGCACATTCCCACATTGTCTAAAATCCTCATAGCTTCAAAATGTGGGAAGTACTAATCGTTGATCTCCACAAGATCAATAATCAGTAAGATCCCAGTTATTGCAATGTTTTCTTTAAAAAAAATTGGGCCCACCAAATGCTCAACATCCAACTCATCAACATGTCAGCCCTCAGTAAATCAAAATGAAGCAATTGGAACAAAATTCCAGCTCAACACTTATCTAGCAACTATCTGGCACTACCTTTTCAACCATGATAGTCCACACTAGAAAGAGGTCCTACATGACACACATTGCATTGTTGCTTCCCCACAATGCTTAAACATATGACAACTTTAGGAAGTGGGGAAGTGCCTATCATTGATCCATCTAAGATTGGATGGCCCAAAAACATGCAACCAAAAAACTATCCATGTCAATACCTTTGACCAGTGACATAACAAAAAACTCCCTCCATATGCCCACATGCTTTTATTGCTCATTCGTCTTGTTTGAAGCAGTGCATTGAAGAAGCTGGACCCATGAATCCATATGGCAAAAAGTCACTTTCCCACATCGTTAGAAAGTCTAATGAAAGATAGAATGTAGGAAAGTTCTAGTCAGTCAAAGTGCAAACTCAACTAATAGCTTCATTTTCTATGGCCCATAGGAGAAAATGGACCCACATGCTTCTCAAGCATAAGATCAAAACCAAGAAATTTTTTCTTTATGACCTTACAAGTTCTGGAAACTTTGTAAGATCTTATATCTTCACCTTTGGCCTTATGATCCTACGACATCCTCTTTAGCTATTTCTGGCATAACATTAGAGCTTGATCTCTTTCCTTCAACAATCCTATGGAGCATCTCCACTTGGTAGCATCACAACACTCCTTTTTCTTTCTCTTGATGCTATAGTTAAAGTTTTGTTGTAACATCATAGATGAACCCTTTCAGGCCTCCAATGACATCATAGCATTGTGAACCTTTTAAATTTCCCTCCTGATGCTACACCATATCATAATATTGTAAACCCTTGAAAATTTTGTTGTGATATCTTGATCACATATCATCTTAGGACTTAAAACCGTGTCTTACAATATTATGATGACCTTTGCTATTATGATCTTATGATCTTATGGTGGGCATGTGGTTGTAGCATCTTACCTTTACTTCTTGGGCTCCCTGATCTTATGGCTACCATAACGTCACAACCCTTCACATTTCCTCACGTGATCTTACAAACTTTCATAGCATCGTAGGCCCTTGACTTTTAGATTGCAACCTTATGATATATATTTCCATGGTATTTAAAAATTAAAAAGCATGGGAAGTGGTTGTTTATTTTTTAAATTCAAATGTGGTGATTTTGGTGAGAAGGAAAATTCAGCCAACAAGCCCTAAATGATTCATTCAACACCATGTTCACACTATTTGATTATTATGACTAAGATTTGGCTTAAGTTTATATAGCTTTAGAAGCAAAACAAAACAACTTTGTTTCCATGAATATGCAATAGAATACCCATATACTTGTGTTGCCTCATAGCACTTGATTTCATCTCCACACATTTGAATGAGATTCATTTTGGTTTCAATCCACATCTTAGTAGGCCTTTCCAACATTACATAATCATATTCTCAACTTTTAATCACTGTCACAACTTCATCCTTTGGATTCACTAAATGTAGTTCACTCAAGGGGAAAATCAGCTTGAAAGCTCAAAATATGTAAGAAAAGGAATGTTAGGGAAATATATCATATAATGAAGTGAAAAAAATCTACTCATTAGGAGGACACCAAAACACACCCCAACCATGCCTAGATCACCTAGACCTTGCGTGCACTAGAGAACAATAAATCTACCTAGATGGTGGGTAAAGGTAATGCAAGGGAGACCCATAAAATAAAGAAAGTAGAGAACTCAGGAGAGATAAGAAGTAAGTGACCTAAAAGATACTTAGACATCACACTTGGACACACACTCACTTTCATACCAAAAGAATTTAGGCTTAAAAGGAGAAGACTAAAACTTGGCAACAAGTAGATTCACACCCGTAGGAGAAAACTTTGACTTGGATCATGGAAGACTATGTTAGTGCACATGAATATTCTATAGAGATTCCTTTCCTTGTCACCATTGGAGCCTATTCATCTGCATTGAGGTTGAATTCCAAGAACATGTTGAAAGCTCTCAAGGAGAAGTATTGTTGGATACAATTGATTAATTATGTATTGTCTTTGATGTTACACAAATTTCATATCATTATCAATCAATATATGCAAAGCTCAGTTAGGCAGTGAAGACAATTTTCTATGTCTACCAAGTGTTCCTATGATTGCCTAGTTCAGAAGGTAGTGTTTATCAAGTTCACTCAGGTGTCAAAGGAAAGTATGTAGAAGATGAGTGTTAACTGATCTCACTCAGTTAACAAAGGAAACTTGGATGGAACCAGTGCTAATCAAGCTCACTCAATTTCCAAAAGATTTTATCAAGTTTGTAGTGTTAACTGAGCTTCTATTGGTTAACAAAAGAAATCATTTCTGAGTTAGTTTCTATCAAGCTAGGTTGGCTAACAAAGGATTTTCTTATTTTGGCATATCAAGCTTAATTGATTTATCTATTTGTTGTGATTCCACAATGCACACCCCATTCCCTAGTAGGAATGGTGACCCCATACTTTGTTTCAAGATCCTAGACCCACAATCAAGGATCTAAAAAAATTAATGGGGTCTTACCTAGTCCTCATTCTCACATATAAGGTCCTCACTAGAGAGTCAAATTTTCAAAAGGATATGTCTTTGTGAGAAAGTCAAAAGGTCAAAATTATTTTTTTTTGTAAAAATTAAAAATAAAATAAAATAAATAAAAATAAAAATAATAAAAGGGGATGTGAATTAGTGCATCTATGTTGGTGGACAATTTTAGAGAGCACAACATCCCATCAGTGATGTGCAAAGTGTGCACCTATGCACCCGTGTAGTTGCGCATCATGCACACCATCGATGGTGGGTAGGGTTATTTAAACCCCACACACCCTACCACTTCCTCACTTTTCCATTTTCTCCCAAGAATTTGTTTGACTATCACACATCACTTTTCACTGAGCTCTGCACTCACAAAACTCACACCCTTCATAGTTGACAACCCCTCCAGACTCTGCACCAATTGAGGTGCACAAAACACCCCTATTGCACACCCTCCACCACTCCATAAACACAAACAAAATGTGAAGGAAAAAAAAGGAGGTGTGCAGTTGTGCACCTAATTTGGTGCATGCCTGCACACCCCCTTATACTTGTGAAAAACTTAAAAAAACTCAAAAACCAAAAAAATTCAAAAAATTGTGCACTTGGATTGGTGTGTTACTATGCAAACCCACATATCAAACCCTCATGAAATCAGAATGCAAGAAACAAGTAGTGTGCATAATCATGCACCTGATTTGGTGTGCTCTTGTGCACCCCTGACCAGACCCATAATCAAAGAAAACAACAAACAAGGTGTGCACTTGTGCATCTAATCGAGTGCCTAGTGTGCACCTCCTCTAATGCATTGAAAATAAGAAGTTAAAAAAACACAAAGAGATTAACAGGTTGTGCACTTGCACACCTGATCTATTGTGCTAGAGCACACCTTATATTTAATTCTTTTTTTTGTTTTAAGAAAAGGGGGGGTGTTTTTTTGTGCATTTAATTTTTGGGTTTTGTCTGGGATGAAACTAACTTTTATCGTAAACAACCCATTATTGGATTTGAACTAATGGATGTCTTCCTCTTGTTGAATAGATATCATGGCATGTTCATCTGATGAGAAAATGGCACCAAAGCCCATTGTATTCAAGTTCCAAGGTGTGCTCTCCAAGCCTAGATTTTAAGATGACTACACTGAGATAAAAGACACTGATTAGGGACACACTAACCTAGGAGACTTCTTAAGAATTTACAACAAGACCAAGGAGAGATTAGCTTTGGTTTCAACATTAATTCGATCAGGACTGGTGAACGCAGCTTTGCACCCAACATCAGTGCAATCGTCTAAGTTAATCATGACACTGGTACAACACTTTGTTGCTGAGGAAAAGGTGGTGAAGAGTGCGACTAGAGAAGTTGTTCTTGACCTCCAACCCAACAAAATTGAAAGGGTCTTTCATCTCCCTAGGGTGGATCAATTCATTAGACTCTCTTATGAGGTAGTGGAAAGGTGGTATAGAGAAGACCTAAGCAAGGTAACTGAGATCATCTGGTCCTCCTACCTTATTGAGAAGAATCCTCTAGGGAGGATAACAGGAAAATTGGTCATGACAAGGGGGTATATAAAGGAAGATATTGGATACTCTATCATTCTTTTGAGTAGGTTCATGGGTCTACCAGTAGCTGGGCACCTGAATGTTTTCATGGTGAATTGCATCGAGACAATCAAGATTGCAAGGATGCCACTTGATTGGGCCACCACATTGAGTGAGAACTTTTGTGAACATTTGGGGGTGGTCAAGGACAAGAAGAAGTTATATATGACTTCATACATGGTATATTTTCTAGTGGAAAGGACAACAAATTATCCTGGATTATATAAGAGGGGCAACATGCAAGATCCTAAAGCTTGGCCGTATATTTTCTACCCTCAACTAGTGAGGAAGAAGCTCTTAGGATAGAGCAAAGAATACAAAATCATGAATGATGCATTCATATTTGTGATGATCCAATTCATAGAGGGAGACTACACAAAAAGATTATCTAATGATGCAATAGAACAGATAATAGCTCTTAGGGCCTACTCTATCTAGTTCAAAACATTCACGTATCTACAAGTAGTTGGTGCCACTGTTAACCTAAAAAAGCTCCCTAGATATCCTTTTTGATAGATTGGTCCTATTAGAGATTGCATGGCAAATTGAATCTACATATGATAGGGTCAGGAAGCAATGAAAACCATGTTGGACATGGCCCCTGGTCATAGGACCATATCAAGTGAAGTGAAAATAGGATATTAAATCTTTTGAATGGGAATGGGAGCAATATCCTCTTGAGGAGTACAATTCTCCTAGGCCATATTTTTACAATATTAGGAAAGTTGAGAGTTTGGCTGGTAGAGAATTCCACCATGAAGAGGCCATTGAGGACCACTCGATGAATGCAAAAAATGACTATGATGTCCATATTAGGGACTATTGTAGGATGACTTTGTATTTGGTGGAGAAGGCTCTTAAAATAAGCATTCTTGAGGAGATATCGTAGTAAGATTCTAGGGAGCTACTGGATCCTTTGTTCAACTTGGACAAAATTGGAAAGAGACCCATAATGAACACCGAGGTTGATAGGAAAGAGGGAAATGATATTAATCATTAGGTGAGGCATGTCATCAAGATGACAAATGATTGGATCAAGAAACCATTTCAACTTAATCCAATACCTGATACTATTATTTTTCCTGCACAAGCCCACCCATAGAAAGGTAGAGGAAAGAAAGTTACAATTCCTACCTTTGTAGCTTAGTTTCCTATTAGGCTAGAAATAGTATACAAACTCGACCATCTAGTTGGATACTATCACCCTCTCGAGAGGATAGGAAAGGGAAAAAGAAAGAGGAGTTCTCCTCAACAAGCCAAAAAAGAATAGGGTGAAGTGCAAGCACCTCCTCAATAGTAGGAAATAGATGTGCAAGGATTGAAGGATGCTGCAGCTGCTATAGTCCAAACAGATCCACAATTTCCTCTAGTTGCCCCAAGCTAGACAAAAGGAGAAATTCAATAGTTCTCTATTCCTCCTCCATAAGTAGAACCATCATCCCCTTCTGCCTCCATTAAACATAAGAAGATTAAGATCCACATGAAGAAGAGGCAAAGGGTGACTAAAAGAATGGTTCCTTGCCCATCTATCCTCAAAACTATTCTTTAGGGAGAAGAAGAGGAAGAAAAGGAAGATAAGGAGAAAGACATGCCTATACAGAGAAGAACCTAGCTTTCTAGAGCCACATAACTAGAGAAGAGAAGAATTTCAATAGTAACACCACTATCTACCCCAGAAGAACCTTTGGAAGTTTCTTCTTTAGAAGATGAAGTACAATAGTGGGTGGATAAGTAGGATGTCGAGGGTGATGACATGTTTAAAATGTCAAATTTGGACTTTATGTCCATAGGAAAAAAGTTAGTTGGGGATAAGATTAGGGATACCCTTATAGGTGAACCCCAACAAGAAGAGTAGATGCAGATGACACTAGAGTCATAGGGCCCCAATCTTACTCACCCATCTCCATAACAAGTCACAGTGGTAGATAAATGTTTAGTTACTCCACCTCCAAATTTTGAAGAAGAATAGGTGCAAAAGGATCCTTCACAAGAGGATCCAAAAAAAATGGTGATTGATGACATGTTAATGGAGGAACAAATGGTAGAATATTCTGAACTAGCCTCCCAATACACTGAGGTGAAAACTATAGGGTCTATGAAGATAGAGGCTACAGAAGAAGATCCCTCACAAAGGGAAAGAACTTCAAGGAGGAGCGATAAGGGAAAGGAGTTAGCCAAACATACTCCTTAATTCTCAAGAGGTAGGTCTTCAGTTGAACAAGATCTAAGGTGGTTAAGAAAGGAAATAATGAGGAGCATGAAACCACAATTCCATGCTGATGAGGAAGATATTTTTGAGTTGGTCGAGATCTTTAACAAACTTGAATTCCCATCACATGAAGCAAGACCATTGGCATTTGTTAATAGTAATTAGGATCAAGATTTGTTCACACAAGTGGTCATCCTCCTGCTAATATAGATACAAAAAGCCTCGATTCACCAAATTATCAAATCAAAGAGGCCATGCTTTAGAGGCCCACATTGTATACAGCTAGATTGATGGTGACTATGGGGATTAGGAGGTTTTTAGGAACATGGAACATGAAGAGGTTGAACTCTAAACACTTTGAAGGAAAAACAAGATCCTAAGAGGATATTTAGCCAAAGTCGTTGGTCCCCTAGATTTTGAGCACCCTGAGGAGACCTTGAATGCTATACTCAGAGAAGGGGGAGGTGTACATTTAGACCTATTTTTGAAATCCTATCAATAGTGGAAGAATTTTTTTGAAGAGAAGGGCATTTTGATCATCTAGGGGAACCGAAAGTTATTGGATGCTATGAAAGAAAATGTGAATAAGATTGTAGCAATTATGAAGCAGGATTTCAACATTATGGATGAAGTACGAGCTTGGAGAAAAGACTTAAAATTTTTGCAAATAATAAAGGGGAAAAGATAAATGATTTTGGTAGATGTGTATACAATGGAAGAGTTAGATTTGATTGATGATTGGAAAGAAAAAAATGTAGATAGTAATAAAGTAATGGAAACATTACATGTGGAGATCCATTGGCTCAAGGACCAATCTTGAGAGAAAATTTTGGAAGCGGAGAGGCATTATAGTGATGCATGTTTAGAGATTTTTGAAGATGAGGAATGATAGAAGTTGTTACTTGTAGAGGTAGTAGTGGGGAGTTTGAAGAAGATTTTTGAGAAAGCTACTAATGATGAAGATATTTGCTAGGCTTTCAAAATAGAGGAAGCCTTATTAGAATCGGACACCAAACTCGAGGATTTTGTTGAGACTTGAATTAAGGTAGGAAATTATAGATAGAAGGTTAAAGATAAATATGATGCTTTAGATTTACTATATGTGGCTAAGATAACTAAGATTATAGAGAAATTAATGGGAAAACATCTAGACATAACTTTGGGATGAAGGGGAACAAAACTCAAAAGCTAGAATTTCAATTTTGACACTTAGTAAAATTTTGAGATTTTGGACCCTATTGAGGTATGTAGCTTTGCAGATCCATAGGTGTGCAAGTCCACTTTTCCAAAGGTGCACTAATAGTTAACTACCAATTCCAAAAATAGAGCTTTCCATGCATTGGAAATACATACTTATGATAGTTTAACTCTAACAAACACCTACTGAAGGATCAACTTCCATTTTTGGCACTTCCAAACACTTCCACTTCTACTGAAGGCTTTCTTATTCTTTCTTCTCTCATAATTTCTTTGTTTTTGACATGTAAAGGATCATGCATCTAATTACTAAATAAAAAATGGATGGAATCCTTCTTAGCACTAGTTAGATCGTTAGTTTGCATATAATTAGTTTTTTTTAATTAAATTAAAAGCATTTTATTGCATTAAGATATCTCTCACTCTCAATACAAATTGAGGAGAAAATTTCTTATAAATACTCTATTGTAATATGTAATTAGGGCCATTGTTATCTTGCAATAAAATTATGCTTTTTGTGCTTGCATTTGGAGTGTACTAATTCTTGCCTAAATGTGTCATTACTTTGTATATTTATGCTCATGGAATTGTGATTGAGAGAAAGTTTTATTGCTTTGTTTGTGGTTGTGTGATTCATTAGTTTTGGTGTTTTCTATGGTTTTTACAAATTTTTCTGACGTATTTATCTTTAGAAGAAATCACCAAATTTTACTTGCATAACTCTTTGTCTCACATGACCACACTTTCCATGGCCTTGTGATTTGATGAAGAGTGAAACATATTATGATTATTAAAGTTTACCATTGATGATTGCATCAATGGAATAAAAGAGGTATTGCTCCTATTGTCATTGGTTACCCACCAATTTCTTTGAAAGCTTAACTCGTAGATGTGTTGTTTCTGTAGCTTATGTCCATTAGGAACAAATGCAAATCAAGAAAGGAACAAATGCAACACCTCTTGAATTATGGTATGGTCACTCACCTAATGTAAAACATTTCAAAGTATTTGGTTGTAAATTCTATATTCTTAAAGATATAGAAATGGAAAGTTTGATGCAAAGAGTGATGAAGGCATATTCCTTGGATACTCCACTAGAAGTAAGACATATAAGTGTTTGAATACTAACACTAACAAGATTGTGGAGAGTGAAAATGTAAATTTTGATGAGCATGTAGAAGTCTAAGTTGATGAATCCAAGCAACCAAAAGATTATATATCCTTTTTATAATTCTATGAAGGAATACCAATTGAAGATGAAGCTACCAATCAAGTTGGGAATCTGCAAAAAAATTTAGTATCCGCTGAGTCACAACTAGTGAATATCGAGCTGCATTTAGAATTTGAGTTGTAGAATGAAGAGAATGTACATTCTAACTCTAAATTTAATACATGTGGAAGAGATGACGAAATACCAGATGAAGAAGTGCTAAATAATTTTGAAGTTGAACAACCAAACATGGAAAGAAGGAAAAAACCAAGACTAGCCAAGTATGTGAGAAGACATCACCCTACAAAAAAAATCATTAGTGACAAGGATGCAAGACCAATGACAAGGAATAGACTAAGGAGTGAATCATGTCTGTTGAGCGAGATTGAACCCAAAATAGTAAAATATGCATTACAAGATGATAATTGGTATAAAGCTATGGAAGAGGAGATACATGAGATTGAGAAGAACAACACTTGGACCCTAGTTCCAAGACTAGCTGATAAGAATTTAATTGGTACCAAATGGGTCTTTAGGAACAAACTTGATGATAATGGTGAGATAATAAGAAACAAGGCCATACTAGTCTACAAAGGCTATGCACAAGAAGGACTAGACTATGGGGAAATATTTGCCCCTATTACAAGAATGGAAGGAGTAAGGATGCTACTTGCATATGCTACTTACAAAGGTTTCAAAGTCTACCAAATGGATGTGAAATATACTTTTCTAAATGATATATTAGAAGAGAAAGTCTACATAGAACAACCAAAATGATTTGTTTATGATAGTGCCAAGGATATGGTTTTGAAATTGAATAAAGCACTTTATGGTCTAAAGCAAGCACCTAGAGCATGGTATGAGAGACTACACAAATACCTTCTAAAGATAGGATTTGAGAGAATAGATGACAACAACAACCAAATCTATAAATTTAGGTAGAAAAAGGTAAAGACATTTTGATATCTAAAATCTTTGTTGATGATATAATATTTGGAGGAAAAGACACCCTATGCAAAGATTTTGTTGATCAAATGAAACACGAGTTTGAGATGTCAATTTTTGGAAAATCAAATTCTTTGTTGGATTGCAAGTACATAAATTGAAGCATGGAATATTTGTGACCCAATCAAAATTTATCAAGGAGATACTCAAGACATTTAGATTAGAAGACTCAAAACTAGGCAACACACCAATGGTAACAAGACATAAGTTATCCAAGAATGATGAGTTAACTGAAGTGAATTAGAGAATGTATAGATAAATGATTGGAAAGTTGTAGTATGTTGTACATTTTAGACTAGACATTGCATCAGCAGTTGGAATAATGGCAAGATTTTCTGCTAATCCAAGAGAAAATCATTTGATGGCAGTAAAAAGAATACTGAGGTACCTAAAAGGAAATGATGACTTTGGTTTATATTACAAGAAAAGTGAAAAATTTGAGTTGAGAGCCTTCATTAATGCATATTGGGGAGGTAATATTGATGATATTAAAAAGCACCAGTGGAAGAGCACTTTTCTTAGGTAAAAGACTGATTACTTGGACCAACAAAAAGCAAAGTTGTACCTCACAACCCACAACTGAAGCTGACTATGTTGCAGCTACTATCAATTGCACCAATATTGTATGGATCAAACATCTACTAAAAGGTATGAAGGAAGAGGTAAATGAACTTGTGATACTTTATTTGGACAATAAAATTGCCATCAACATATCAAAGAATCCTATGATGCATGCCAAAACAAAGCATATTGCAATCAAGTATCATTATGTAAGAGAATTGGTGCAAGAAAAGCAAGTAAGAATGGAATATGTTAGCTCAAAGGAATAGATTGCTAACACCTTTACAAAAGCACTACCTAAAGATGCTTTTAATGATCTTAGAGGTAAGTTAGGGGTGATACCCCTAGCCAAGGCTACTTGAGATAGACAAGACTGCCCTACATCAAATGAGCTAATTGTTTGCATATTACACATTGATGCAAAGAATATTTACTTTAGGATCATGCTTGAACTAATTAAAGTGCTAAAATTCCAAATGAGTCACAAGCAAGGTGACAGAGGGAGAAATTGGAGTATCTACAAATACTACACTTGCATGTTAAGATGCTAAAACAATATGTCTTTGGTATTGTTGTCAAAGAGGGAGATAATGAAGAAACTAATTAACTGGATCAATAGTTGAAGGAAAAGAATGAGCATTCAATTGAACAGAAGGAGAAATAATCAAGAGCAACATAAGAACAAAGTGAATAGTGGTAAGCTATTGAAAAGAGGGAGAAATAAGATGATTAGAAAGAAAGAGTCAATAGTAGCTTAGAGGAAGAAATTAGGAAATCAATTAGAGAAGACAATTTATCAGCAAAAGAATTTAGAGGGAGTCATAAGTCAACTTATGTTGCTGATAGAATGAATAGTTTTCCATTTGGCATTTGATTTACTATTTTAACCTAGTTAGCATTTTGTTAACTTGGTTGATCAGTCTAGTTTGCCATCAATGCCAAAGAGGGAGATTGCTGGAAATCTGATTGAAAATGAATACTATCATAGAGGGAGATTATTGCAAAGAAGGAAAATGGTTGATAAAGAATGTTTTTAATAATTTTTTTGTCATTGATGTCAAACCTACTACTTGCTAGAATGACAATTTCTTATAAGATCCAAGTACTATCACTTAGTTGATTGATGAAGATGATTTAATCAACAAGATGTAACAAGAGCACCTTAGGGAAGGTTGAGTTATGATTTTGTAATGAAGTGCAACAATTAGTTAAGACATTGTTAAAATAATATATTGATAACATACTCAAAGAGATAGAGGTTGGTCACACTTAGAAATATTAGAAGTATAAGTTGAAACAAGGTTGACTGCAAAGCTTAAACTAGGTTCATTAGTGAGTGCTGAGCAAGCTAGTTCAAGCCAAGCAAATTTTTAGTTAGTGCCGAGCAAATGAAAAATCTAGTGTCTGTCAAGTGATACAAAAGGAGCCAAGCGTGTTCAAGTGCTAAGCAAAGTAATAGGTGTTGAGCATTAGAAAAACTTAGTGGATGTTGAGTAAATCCACACTAGGCATCGAGTATCAGTAAAATGTAGTTGATGTCAAGTAACATAGTATGTGTCGAGTACTAGAATTTCAATAGTGCTGAGCTGCTACACTATTGGAAAAGTCAAAGATTTTCCAAATCTAAGTCAACAAGTTTGCTACCTTGAATTTTGTGAACTAGTTGGAGGATAAGGATGATGAGCTCGTGACACAAAATTCTATGTAAACTATTTTTGAGTGAATTCAAGAGGATTCTTCATGATGTTTATAGAAGGAAAAAAATATGGGTTAGATACAGTGAATCATACCTAATCCACTCGAACTACAATTAAAGGAGGGAAGAATTGACTAGGAAAAATAATTCCAAACTTTTATTTAAGGAGTCATAGACCAAGAAGCAAGACCTGTTGGAGTGCCAAATTGCAAAGTGGTTGAAGGGTGTCAAGGAGAAGACATCAAGGAGGAGGAAGAATAGAGCATAGAGACTCTACTTTGATTAGTGGTCAAAAGGAAGATTTCACTGGTACATTGAGCATGAAGATAGAAGGAGACAAAGCTTGAAAGGAGGGCAAGATATCATGAGTTGCAGAGACTAAAAGATAGGAAATGTGAAGAGCTGAATTACAATCTAAGATTTGCAAGATAAGTTGTGAATTGTAATTAGGTCAAAACCCCTTATTGTTACTCTCTAGAAATTGTACCAGTTAGGGTAAAAATCTTATAGACTTAGGTTGGTTTAACAACCATTTGTAAATCCTTTAATAGGGTGGCATTCCAAGTGAATGTTTTAAATTCCTCTAACCAGGCCCACTTCTAACAAGGTGATTAAATCCTTTAACTAGGTCACATTTAACAGTGTGTTGTAGCCTTTAACAGGGTAGGCCTTTCACAGGGCATCACTTCAAAAGAGTGAGAATTGAGTAGCATGTTACTGGTGGTTTTTCCCAAATTGGGTTTCCACATATATCATTGTGTTATGTGTTGATCTTTTCATGTGTGATGCTTGCATGTTGATTTATAGTAACCTATTGAGTAGGAAAGTCTATGTTTGGATGAGTGAATGGTTTTTAAGGCTCGCTTTAATTGATGATAAAGTTTTAATTGGACATTTGGACCTTGAATAACTGATTCATCCCCTCTCTTAGTTATTCTAAAGCATTTCTAATAGAATCTACTATTGAGATTCATCCATTTTTTTCGCTTAAACCTTCCCACTTTCTAATTGGTTGCATGCAATTGCATAGGGAATTTGCATATAGATTCATCCTTATCTTCAAAAGATCAGAATCTATCCTTAGGTCAGCTTGAAAATAGTTTAAATAGTTGTTTATACCATTACAATCAAATATGCACAATCTATGTCACTCAGCATATGAAGTCTTTGATGCTCGATATTTATTGTATTTTTACTTCTAACTTGACACCTAAGCTACTCGACATCTACTGTTTACTCGACACTTGAATCACTTGGCATGGTCTATCTACTTGGTACTTAAGTGACTCAATGCATGAGTGACTTGACACTAATTGCAACTCAGTATGGTCTAATGTTTACTTGTTGTACTCAGGATGCACTACTAGTTTGACATGAACTAAGTAAATGACTTAAGTGTGTTGACACTCGATTGTAAAGACCAATATGAGATCAACAATCTCCCCCTTTGACATGAGTATCAAAAACACTTGAATATACATAATCAATGTAATCTCCTCGAGTATAACATATCCATTACTCGGCTTATACAAAAATTCAAATTTTTAAAATTTTTCTATAACCTATATTCCTTAAAATTTATAACACCCCTTGAGTTAATATGTCTATTTTGTATCGAAAATCTAGTCTCCATTCTAAGTAGATTTGTCTTGGATGATACTCTTTGACTTCAATGCACTTATACTCTTTCATGCTACTCTATTTCTATCTCTACATTATATTTCTCCCCCTTTTTTATTCTCCTCCATAAGATATTTTCCTCCTTTTTTTGGTCTCTCTCTCTTTATCTATCTCCCTCTTTTTGTTGTCTCCCTCTCTTTATATGTCTCCCCCTTTTTGACACTTATGTCAAATGGGCTATACATGTAAAGTGTGTTTGTCCAAAAATGATTTATGGACCTCCATTATAATTTTAAGACTTGCATCCAAGTTGTCACATGCAACATCCAATGACTTGATTTGGATGACAAGCTTGGCAACAAGGTGTACTAGGCCATCTAGAGTAGAAAGATTGGGGTCTTTCTTTAGAAAATTTTATGCATAGCCTAGCTCATTGTGCAGTATCTACATATGAGGGGTGAGGGACACCTAGATACATGTCTATTTGGCTCTTATTCTAGCCTCTTTTGCTATTAGCACAACTAATTGACTTTATGTTTGAAGCAATATATGAAAATGCTTCTTTATCTAAGCTGGCTTCTACAGTAGTTGAGTACCTGACATGTTTAGGTTTCTCTCAAAGCTTAGAATACAATGTTTGGTCTCTTGGGTGGAGAGTATAGGATTACATAATTTGGTGTACAATGAGAATATATTCTCAAGTACCCTCTACACATCCGCAACATTTTTTTCCAATGCAACTTCAATCAGTGCTATTTCACTAGATATCTTCTCATTGACCTTGCTCTGGAATTTCTTTTCAGACCACTCTAAGAGTTTAGTAGTAGTATCAATGTCTTCATTATTGACCTTTTCCACTATATCTAATAGTTTTTCTTGTAATGTCTTGGTCTCTTCAGGAGTAGTAGAGTAAATGAATCCAAAAAGATGTCTTTAATGTCTTGAAGTGCTTGTTTCTACCTGTACTCTCTCCTAGGCATTTCTTGATGCTTTTTATTCTCTAAAGCTTGTTGCAAAATGCTTATTTGATCTAATTTCATTGTATAATAATCAAAATTAGGAATAAAAATCTCTTCATCAAGAGTTATATCACCATATTAAATTACCTTTTTAGCTTTTGAAGAGCTTGAGCCTAACACTAAGATTTGCAATGGTATAGCTTCTATGCTCAGCTTCTGAAGAACTTTTGTAGGAGCAGTTCCAAATTTTGGTAGAGTTACCAGTGCTTAGATGGCTTCTTACTCCTTTACCTTAAGCATTTGATCATCTTCTTTAAATTTTCTCTTGTCTATTACAATGACATGAACTACACTTTGTCCTTGTATAGAAGAATCTATCTATCCTATTTCTTGTTGTGCATTTATATCTTTCTCTTCTTCTATAATCTGCTTCTACTCAAATATGACAAGTGTATCAACCTTAGTAGATGTACCTACTATAGTTTAAATCAAATTTTTCACTTGAGTTATTAAAGGGATAGAAGAAGGTGATTCTTGTGGATTTAGCTTGTCCCTTGTGGTATCAGTTATTGCCTTTTGGAGCTCATTTATACAAACCAATACTAGATTTTCACATAACTTTTCTTGTAGTGTAAATTGGTCCAATATTTTCTTTAAATCATCTACAGTTAGTGGATTGATGTTCTAACATAAAGCATTAGGAACATCCACGACAATAATAGTTTTAGTTGACTTGACTATGTCATGTGAGGGACTGACACTCAACACTTGTGTGTCCTACACACTTTGTTCATCTTGTTGTTGTTCAACTGTTGCCTTGTTATTAGTTTTCTATTCTATTTCTTCCCCAACTGTATCATCTTTCTTATTATCATTCTTCTTGTAATCATCTTTATTTATAGAGGGATCAACTTCTTCTAGCCTCATAGTGGTTAACCCATAGATTAGTTTCCATATTTGGGTTGATTTCTTAACCACATCTTCAATATTATTTTGAAGAATGTTGAAGGCTCTATACGTAGGTGTAAAACTAATAGCATATCTCTTCACAACCTTAGCAATTTGACCCTTTGTTAGCTCTGGCATCACTAAGCTAAAGTTGTTTCTATATATACAAAAATTGAACTTGTCAGGAGCATGTGTAAACAAGTAAATTTAGTTGCACATGTATATCAAAGATTTAAATAATTTTGAAATACAACTATTTATACTTGAGTTTGACAACTTGATGCAACCAAAATGAAAAGTCCTCATACAACCTCAAAGTAACTCAACAAGGGTGCCCATAAGAGGCCTTGTTGGTGTGCTTTAGATTGGAGAGATGTGAGTGTGCTCTCCCCAAACACAACTATTAAATCCCTTGATTGATAAATGATATGCAAGATGAAATGAGTAAAACTAAACTAAATGAATGGAGAATATCTTCAAGAAATGATTATGAGTGAGCCAATCTCAAAGGATTCCATTGATGTGAATGTGGATGAAATGAAATGGGGAAAGAAACCTAACAATATCATACTACTATGAATCTAATACAAAATCTAGAAATCTAAGCAATGCAAACAACTACCAAAGGTTAGCTCTAAGCATAAAATCCCCAAGAACTCAAAAGCTAAACTAGCATGATAACAATGCAAATGAGGGAGATGAAGAAATGCTTGAGACAAGGGCTCTATTTATGGGTTTGAGAGAGGCCTCAGGGAGGTGGCATCTATGTGACATCCACATAGGTGCCACAAGGTATACACATAGGCTAAAGGACAAGCTATGCAAAATTCAAAATAGAGCCTTTACGGTTGAGAGGCTCAAGGTGTGCTCAAACATGTGTGAGCAACCTTAGGGAAAGGAGTGGGGGGAGAAAGGTGTAAGAGGTGTAAATGAAGTGGAAGCTTTATTGGATCATGAGCTTCTCACACATGTGTGAAGAAACACTTAGGCGCTAAAAGGTGTTTAAGATAAATAAGTGGGATTAAGTAGTGGGTAGGCTTAGAATAATGAGAGTGATGGGTGTAGACTAGGTTTTAGGAAGATATTAAGACTAAATTAAATAGATTTTAATTTAATCATAAGATTAGAGAATTTAATAAAGTGGAGGGGATAGAATAAATTAGAATTTATTTAAAAGAGAATTTATGGAGCACTATGCATTAAATGAATTTGATACATTAGGGGGAAGTATTTAAATTAAATTTAAATATATTAGGAAATAAATCTATTTAATTAAATAAGTAGAAGAATATGAAAAAATATAATTAATTACTAAATAATTAATTATAATGTGAAAGGAAATATTAAATGAATTAATATAGCATTTAGGACGATTTTAAGTGTCTATACTTTCTCTAATTTGTTTCTCTAAATTTAAAAAATAATGCCACTTCTGTTTAACAATTTCATATAAGAATTTTGGTATAGTGTTGGAAAACTTTAGTGGAGTATTCTTGAATTTAGATATCATGGCATACAATGCCTCTTCCACTTGACTCTTTACATATCTTCCTAATTTGTCAAAATCAATATTCTTTAAACCAAATAAATCTGCATTATTCTTGACATTTTCACATATATTTTTAATATTAGAAAGTGGTTTGTGGCTTACCACTTTGAATTGACTTAAATCATCTGACTCAGTTCTTTGTTCATCTGAATTAGGTTGTGCAACATATATTATTCTCTATTTCTTTTGCACTTGGCCTCCTTGCTCTGTAGACTTAGTCTTCTATGTGTTTGCATGTGTGTTGGTTCTTGTGGTAGGTGCACTTGGCTTGACTAGGCTAGGTTTAGCAGTTTTCTTTGCCTTAGCCACTAGTTGTGCCTTATCCTTCCTCTTCTTTGGCTTTGTTTGTGTAGGTACTTCCTCAGCTTCTTCTTCCTGGACACCTTCTATTTCTTTTTCTTCATTGTCCTCTCCCATGCCTTGGATCAATGCAAGAGGTCCTTGTATTTGTTCTTGGTATTCTTCTTCATCCTCTTCATCATCTTCCTCTTCTCCCTTACCTGCACCTTCATCGAATTTAGCCTTTAGCTTCTTTACCACCTTATCTTTCTTCTTAAGTGTGGAGGAAATTTTCAATTCCATTTCAATATTTGATTTCCTTACATCATAGTTTCTAAAGATTTGGGTAGTTTCATCAATTTCCTCTACTAGGAGTGTGGTTATTGTTGTTGATGCTTCATCAACATTGATCTCATACCCAAGTGGTCTTAACCTTTTGAGCCTTAACTATAAAATGTATATCATTGTAATGTTTCTTGTATAAAGGTGTAATCGACATTAACTATAAAATGTATATCATTGTAATGTTTCTCAAACAATGAAACAAGTATCCTCATTCTTTGCTTCATTGACTTTTTAAAGTCCTCAAAGTAGCTAGTCATCAATGTCTAAAAGTTTTCACCCATTTGTTCAATATACTCATTGATCTAAACTAAAATTGACCTATTGGTCTTCCATCCAACTATACCAAAAGAGGGAAATGTATTCTACACATAAAAGAATATGTAGACAAGTATTGAACAAAAGATGCATTGTGCACTTTTGGTTTTCCTTATAGCCCCAAGGTTTTCCATTAATTATTGTAGCTAAAGTTCTGCCAGATCATAAGTATGATCTTTCTTCACAATTTTATAACCAACATCTACTGCAATACAAGGTACACTATTCAATCTGCTAGACTGATAGAATTTGTGTGAGATTACCCTTATAGAAAAGTCTAGTAGAGGATCAGTGATAGTATCAATTATCATGCCTCTTTTCTTCCATTTTGCTCTTGTATTTTTCTCTATCACTTCCTAGGAGTCACTCCTTAGAGTCTTGGGCCAATCTAGGGCTGGATAGATAGTAACCCTATGAATTATCCTCTTTGATATTTTAATTGGTCCACCTTTTATCCATAAGCATACATCATGTATATGGCTTAACACAATTCTTATCCATTCAGTCTTGAAAACACTAGGAAAATCTAGGGAATGCGTAAAACCCTTTCTCTCAACTATTTTATATTCTTCTTTTAAAACACCATTATCACATAAGCTTCTCTAATTTCTATGTCCCCAGTGCTACCAATTTTACAGTCATAACATTTCCTAACATCTTGTACTATAATAACATTCGGTGGAATCATTGAAAGTGCACCAGAGGGATCTTGTTTATATTCTATGTTAGGGATGGCCTTGAATATGGGTTGTTTAACTTCATTATTGATAAGCTAAACATTTAGAACCTCTTTACCTTCTACATTTTTTTGAGCTAGATGCCATTCTATCAAACTAGGCTTTGTGCAAAATAAAATTGCATATCTCGACTTGTGATAAATACCTTGTGAAATTTGAAGAATTATTGTAAGATCACTATCAAATTCTTTGTAAATATCATTAAAATAAATTTTAATCACCTTTTTCTCTACTCACTCTTTTCTTGAATTCAAAATTATGAAAAATAAGTGAAAAATGATCATATACCCTTCAAAAATTTTGCATTTAATGCTTAGTGCTTATACAACTATAAACTTGGCATCAACTTGATTTTAGAATCACTTGGCATCCATAGATATTACCATCACTTGGCAGCTACTATAGACTCGACATCAACTAGCTAGCTTGGTAGCTTGATATAAATTGTGATGTCCCCTTCTAGCTAGAGACATCACTTTAGCTGGTGATTAGCCTATCAGAGACCCTTGTAGGCTAATAAGATTGGATAGAGGGTCACCTTGGTGTGGAGATCCTCTAAGGACCAGAGCAGAGTACTCTTCTGGGTTGCCAGAGTTTGTTTATGATAAGTTTTCCTTTGAGTTTGGCTTGGTCAGGCTATTTTTAGCAATTTTGGAGTTATAAAGATAGACGCCTACTATTTTTAGAAAAGGGGTATGGTCATATGCAGTTCTATCATGTTAGCTCCCAGTCCAAACGACATTCAAAAATGTTGAGTAATAATGGAGATATTAATGTTTATTTAGTTAAAATAAACATTATTGGTTTTGAGCCTATATTGTTAAGTTATAATATATAACTTAAGTGAGGGTCATGATATCATAAAAGGGGCCATCGTTTCAATTAATTGTGGGTCCAAGCTTATGGAAAAATTAAAAGGGGTTTTCTAAGTTTTAATGTAATAACATTTTTTATGTTATTATTATATCTTTTATCCCACATTGAGCGTGGAGACTCATTCTAGAGTTGAGGAGTCCTTATAAACAAACCTTGTCTTCCTTCAAGAGCAGGTTATGAGAGTTGCTTAAAAAATTTGCCTTGTGAAATTTCTTGAAGTTGTGGCAACAAGGGTTTCTACAAGTTTGAGAAGAATTCAGACTGTGGAGAACGTAGTATCTTCAGAGTTGATGCAATTTGAGAGTGTGAAATATCACTTGAATTTTTTGTGTGAGTTGACTTCATTCTGGAGTCAATATTGTGTTTCAGTAGGGAAAAAGTGGATGAATCTGTTTACAGGTTGGAAGGGGTTATAACAGAAGCTATAGTGCTATGAACAGTACAGCGCTACAGTGAATTAAAAATCAGAGATTTAATATTGCGGTTTTTGATAGGCACTGCCCAAGGAGGAAGCAACCAGCAGCGTGGTTGTGTATCGGAGACAAAAATTAGGTTTTTTTTCAACTATTAATGATGATGTTTTTAATGTATGCTTCCAGCAATAAGTATTGTACAAACATTAGGAGCCATCTAAATAAATGAATTTGATCAACATTATAATCAGATTTGAGTTGTAATTTGAGGTAGATTAGTTTTCAATATTTGTATTTTCTTTTCATCAACTCAAAAACCCAAAAATAGCTTAAAACATTCAAAAACAAACCAAAAACAATTATTACACCCAGGGAAACAAACAGTGATCAACATAGAGCCTATTTGGGGTTCTTACATTGGTATCAAACCTCATTTCTGCCATCCTGAGGGTTTGGGGAGTCATATGTAGCCACTGGAAATTGGACCACACAGGTACCATACTCGTAGGAGAGCTCTGATTGAAAGAGAACAGTTACAGGAAATAGGAAATATGGAAGAGAGGCATGATGGTAGTCCACCTAGAAATAGGAGGAATAATGATGATCAGGATACCAGAGAATTCTACCGTGCTATGGTTACAGGGCAGTAGATAATGGCACAGGCATTACAGGCACTCACTACTATGGTAGAAAGGATGAACCCACCTGTTAGACAAAATGGGGAGCCAGGAGAATAGGGAGATAACAGGAGTGCTACAAGTAATTAGAGACCACAACAGACCCATTCTCGAATAGCTGATAGGCCTACATGCCCTAAATTTGTTCCGGAGGAGCTAGAAGAAGCTCCGGTAGAGGAGGCAACAGGAGACCCCATATTCGCAGATGCACTCATAGCTGCAAATGATGAATGGGAATTATTAGCTCCATAGGTTTGGGAGAGGATGACATTTGAACGCTTTGTAAATCAGAGGAGAGAGCATTACAGGTCACTCAGACAAGATAGGAGGCCTAGAGGTCAAAATAGTGAGCTGAAGAGGGCTACAGGCAAGCTTACTATGCCTACATTTGATGGGAGTGGTAAGATGACAGCTCAAGCTTGGATTCATAAGCTTGACACATTTTTGGCACTGAGGCCAATGACAGAGATTGAAGCTATCAAATATGCCACCTTGCATTTGGAGGGAATAGCACATGATTGGTGGTACCATGGTATGGTAACACTTCAGCATAACAAAGTGATAGAATACCAGGACTTTGTGGATAGGTTGGTTGAAAGATTTGACAAGAAAGATCCAGAGATTTACTTCCGGGACTTAGCACAGCTGAAACAAACAGGAAACTTGGAGTATTTCATTGGTGAATTTCAGCGGTTGGCAGTCATGGTGCCAAACATTTCAGAGCATAGATTGATAGTTCTTTTCATTGAGGGCCTATCCAAACCACTGAGAGGTTGGATAAAGGCATTTGATCCTATTTCTTTATAGGAAGCGATGAGAAAGGCAGGAAGTATGGAACATGTAGTCCCAACAAACAAATTTCAGTCCAAAGGGGCATCTTCTAGTAAGGATAACAAACCATTTTATAAAAAACCAAAGAGGACTGATTTTAAAATTGATTCTAAAGATAAAACTCCAGCACCTTTTGACAGGGAAACATTAAACAATTTGAGGAAGAAAAAATTATGTTTCTACTGTAAGGGACCCTATGATGCAAACCATGATTGTCCTCTTAGGCCAAAGGGAAAAGCTAACAGAGTTATGTGGGCATACTATGAGGAATCAGAATCAGATAATTCAGATCAACAGTCTGATATAGAGGAAATAGATGGTGAAAAAGAGGAAGACAAGGCTGAAAAATTGTCTAAAATGGAGTCCAAGGATGGGGAAGGAGATGGGCAACTTAGGGAAGCTCGTCTCACTAGTATTAAGCAAGAAGGGTGATTCCGGATGAGAGGAGTACTTGCTGGACAGCGAGTCATAACCTTGGTTGATACAGGTGCCACTCATAATTTCATTGATGCTAGGATAGTGGAGAAGCGTGGCATACAAACAGAGGAGTTTGGGGGAATTAGAGTGAGGGTAGCGGATGGCTATGTCCTCAAATGTGATTGTAGGATCATTGGACTCCCATTGAAAGTTAATAATTATGACTTTAAGGCAGATTTTTATGTTGTACCTATGGGAGATACAGATATAGTTCTTGGGATGAGTTGGTTGCATGATATTGGTGAGTTCACTCTTAACCTCAAGGAGATGGAGATGAGGTTTAAAGTGAATGGGAAGACACATATTCTTAAGGCAATCAGGGACAGTGATCTCAGGATGGTCTCTTTCTGTAGAATGGCTAGATTGATTCGACATGATCAGGTAGAGTGGGCAGCAGAGTGCATGTTGATGCCATAACAGGAGGGACAGCATAAGATTGAATATCCTCCTGATATTCAGGAGCTTAGAGTTAAACACTCTAAGGTGTTCAGTGACATTCCACTAGGTAGACCACCAGACAGAGGTATTGAGGACATCATTGAGTTAGAGGAGGGGGCTAAGCCCATCATGATTACACCTTATAGGCATCCGAAGAGGTTGAAGGATGAAATTGAGAAAACCATAAAGGAGTTACTTGCTATGGGCCACATTAGACCAAGTAAGTCTCCTTTTGCTTCTTCAGTGGTGTTAGTAAAGAAGAAGGATGGGACATTGAGGATGTGCATTGATTACAGAGTGCTTAATAGGAAGACGATTAAAAATAGATACCCCATTCCCAGGATCGATGAGTTGATAGATGAGCTTCATGGAGCTTGCTTCTTCTCAAAGATAGATTTGAGATCAGGTTATCACCAGATCAGAGTTAGAGAGCAGGATATCGAGAAGACAACCTTTAGATGTCATTGTGGCCATTTTGAGTTTGTAGTTATGCTATTTGGGCTAACTAATTCACCTGCTACTTTTTAGGCAACAATGAATAGGGTTTTCCATCCTCAGTTGAGGAGATTTGTACTTGTCTTCTTCGATGATATCTTGGTATATAGTAGATCTTGGGAGGAGCACTTGGTTCACCTGGACACGGTGTTGGGTATATTGGATAGAGAATCCTTGTATTCAAAGGAGTAAAAGTGTGATTTGGGCATGACAGAGTTGTTGTACTTGGGTCACATCATCAGTGTAGAGGGCATGTGCATGGATCCTAAAAAAATTCGTGCCATTGTGGAGTGACCTTCACCAGTGAACCTTACATAGTTGAGGGGCTTTCTAGGACTATGTGGTTTCTACAGAAGGTTTGTGGATGGATATTCCAGGCATGCGGCACCCTTGACAGATTTGATGAGAAAGGGAGCTTTCTTGTGGACTCTTGAAGCACAGGAGTGTTTTGAGAAATTTAAGGGGTTGATGACTTCTTGTCCAGTGTTAGCATTACCAAATTTTAGCAAACCTTTTGAGCTACATTGTGATGCTTCCGGAGGGGGCATTGGAGCGGTGCTTATGCAGGAGAAGCACCCTATTGCTTATGAGAGTAGGAAATTGAGAGGGCTAGAGCGAAGCTTCAGCATATATGATAAGGAGATGTTAGCCATTATGCATGCTTTGGCCAAATTCAGGCAATATTTGGTAGGTAGAAAATTTTGTATCAAAACCAACCATAATAGCCTAAGAAACTTTTTGGGGCAGCGAGATCTCAATGATAGGCAACAAAAGTGGGTGAGCAAGTTACAGTCCTATGACTTTGACATTACATATTTTAAGGGGACACAGAATGTAGTTTCTGATGCCTTATCACGTAGGCCCCATTTGAGCTTACTGATAGACATATCGGAGGATTGGAGACACTTGATCCTTGCAGAGTATGCAAAGGACACTTGGGCAGCTGGATTCATAGATGGGACTATTCAGGACAGCAGATACACCCTTGTGAATGAGCTCATCATTTACAAAGGACGAATATTTTTGGTCCCAGGATCAGTAGTGAGGAGGGTGGTTTTGAAATCTTTTCATGATTCACCTATGGCAGGACATCCTGGTTTCTACAAGACATACTGACAGATTAGAGAGCGATTCACATGGAAAGGGCTCAAAGCAGAGGTACTTCAATATGTTAGGGAGTGTCCCACTTGCTAGCAGAATAAGCAAGAACACTCCTATCCAGCCGGTTTACTTCAGCCACTTCCGATTCCTGATAGGAAGTGGGAGTGTTTGTCTATGGACTTCATCACAAGACTGCCTAGAGCCCAAGGTAGAGATTGCATATATGTGGTTGTGGATCGCCTTACGAAGTTTACACACTTCTTTTCGATCACTGCTACATACACTGCTACACAGGTGGCAGAGTTGTTCTTCAAAGAGATATTCAGATTACATGGCTTACCTTGGAGCATTGTAAGTGACAGAGACAACAGGTTTATGAGTCATTTTTGGCAGGAGCTATTCAGGTTGTGTGCAACAGAGCTCACTCTGAGTACTAGCTACCACCCTCAGACAGATGGTCAAATAGAGATAGTAAACAAATGGGTGGAGGGATATCTCAGAAATTATATAGTAGGGAAATAGAGGGCATGGGTAAAGTGGATTTATCTTTGTGAGTATTGCTACAATACCACTTATCACATGTCTATTCAGATGTCAACCTTTATGGCCCTGTATGGGTATGAGGCAAACAATTTTATGGATCTGATTTTGAGTGACAGTAGAGTGCCCAGTGCAGGTGATTTGTTACAGGAGAGTCAAGACCTTGTTAAGACTCTCAAGGATAATCTAACTAAGGCACAAAATCAGCAAAAGCAGTATGCAGATCAGAAGAGGACTGAGTGGACTTTTGAGGTTGGAGACATGGTGTATCTTATGTTGCAGCCTTACCGTCAATCTACTCTCAAGAAGAGTGGTGCCAAGAAACTCAAGCCACGATACTATGGTCCATTTAGGATTATCAGGAAAGTGGGAGAGGTGGCTTATGAGTTAGACTTGCCGGCGGAGAGCAAGGTGCACAATGTTTTTCATGTGTCACGCCTCAAAAAGGTGCTAGGGCATCATATTGTGCCTTCTACAGTACTACCACCCCTGGATGATGAGGGAAAACTTGTTTTGATACCGGAGGATATCATTGATTTTAGAGAGAGGAACTTGAGGAAACGTACCATCCGAGAATATTTGGTGAAGTGGAAGGATTTGCCGGTAGAGGATGCTACTTGGGAGAGCGAGGAGATTTTACAACATCCAGAGTTGAGATTGCTTGAGGACAAGCAATTTCAAGGAGGGCAGACTATGATGTCCCCTTCTAGCTAGAGACATCACTTTAGCTGGTGATTAGCCTATCAGAGACCCTCGTAGGCTAATAAGATTGGATAGAGGGTCACCTTGGTGTGGAGATCCTCCAAGGACCAGAGCAGAGTACTCTTCTGGGTTGCCAGAGTTTGTTTATGATGAGTTTTCCTTTGAGTTTGGCTTGGTCAGGCTATTTTTAGCAGTTTTGGAGTTATAAAGATAGACCCCTACTATTTTTAGAAAAGGGGTATGGTCATATGCAGTTCTATCATGTTAGCTCCTAGTCCAAACGACATTCAAAAATGTTGAGTAATAATGGAGATATTAATGTTTATTTAGTTAAAATAAACATTATTGGTTTTGAGCCTATATTGTTAAGTTATAATATATAACTTAAGTGAGGGTCATGATATCATAAAAGGGGCCATCGTTTCAATTAATTGTGGGTCCAAGCTTATGGAAAAATTAAAAGGGGTTTTCTAAGTTTTAATGTAATAACATTTTTTATGTTATTATTATATCTTTTATCCCACATTGAGCGTGGAGACTCATTCTGGAGTTGAGGAGTCCTTATAAACAAACCTTGTCTTCCTTCAAGAGTAGGTTATGAGAGTTGCTTAAAAACTTTTCCTTGTGAAATTTCTTGAAGTTGTGGCAACAAGGGTTTCTACAAGTTTGAGAAGAATTCAGACTGTGGAGAATGTAGTATCTTCAGAGTTGATGCAATTTGAGGGTGTGAAATATCACTTGAATTTTGCCTGTGAGTTGACTTCATTCTAAAGTCAATATTGTGTTTCAGTAGGGAAAAAGTGGATGAATCTATTTACAGGTTGGAAGGGGTTATAACAGCAGCTACAGTGCTATGAACAATATAGTGCTATAGTGAGTTAAAAATTAGAGATTTAATATTGCGGTTTTTGATAGGCGCTGCCCAAGGAGGAAGCAACCAGCAACGTGGTTGCGTATCAGAGACAAAAATCAGGTTTTTTTTCAACTATTAATGATGATGTTTTTAATGTATGCTTCCAGCAATAAGTATTGTACAAACATTAGGAGCCATCTGAATAAATGAATTTGATCAGCATTATAATCAGATTTGAGTCATAATTTGAGGTAGATTAGTTTTCAATATTTGTATTTTCTTTTCATCAACTCAAAAACCCAAAAATAGCTTAAAACATTCAAAAACAAACAAAAAAAAATTATTACACCTAGGGAAACAAACAGTGATCAGCATAGAGCCTATTTGGGGTTCTTACATAAATCTAGCATTCCACTTGGCATCCATTGAAAACTTTCCATGCTCGACAACAACATGAAAACTTAAAGTTTTAATTTTGAATTTTCAACAACTTATTGCATCTTTATTCATGCTAATGTAGTCTTTTTAGTACTAACTTCTTTTGGAATTAGTGTATGACATAACATTTTAAATATTAGTCCCACATACCTCTTCATTGCCTAGTTAGATGAGTTGTGATCACCAGACCCATTGGGTGAAGTGATCCTTTTTGCATTTGATGTGCTGCAAGCATCTCTCTTTTTCCATGTCTTGTTCATCTCATCTCTGATGTGCTCAACATTTTCCTTCCCTTTTCCTTTATCAAATTCACAACTTGGTACCTTTGACCTAGTTGGAAAATGTGTACTTATGTGACTAGTCTTCAAACATCTAAAACATGTAGTTTGACTCAACCATCTTTTGTAATTACCATAGAAGTGTGTCCTAATACAATTCTCCAAAATATTTCCATATTCTTGACAATAGTGACATCTATATCTTGTATTATAATCCCAATTATAAAGGTTTCCATAGCTTCTTAGCTTTGTTAGTTTGTTTGTTGACCACATGGACTTGGATCTACATTTAAAGGCCCTATGTCCATACTTCTAATAGTTGTAGCAATATCCTTCAAATTTTTGTTTTTGCATGGTCTTGGTTATGCATTCATGTGCCTTCTCTGACCTTATTTGTTGCAATTATGAAAATGAGTCATGTTCTTAGGCTTGATATTCTAATTTGCATTGTTGCTCCTAAAGACATTAGCAATATGTCCTTTCTTTCCACAATTATGATAAGTAGGTTTGGAGTTCTTACCTTTGATGTTCTTTTCTTAAGCAACTTTGGATGATTCTCCTTCTTCAGTGCTTGTGTAGCCCAATCCTGATATATCTTTGTTGGATCTAGGGGATCTCAATAATTGCTCAAAATATTTGATGGCTTCATTTGGCTTGTTGAAACTTTTAGAAAATTCATTTTCTCTTTTCAAATCATTCTACAATTTTAATATGGTTTTCTCAATGTCTTTGACTTTTAGTTCATAGTTGGCATTCATCATTTTATTTAGAGTATGCAATTGCATGTTGGAGATCTTGGTCAGCTCTATTGACTTTTCCTCTAATCTGTTTGCTAGAATTCTTTTTTCTTCTTCAATCATGGCTTTGTCTTCCATGGCTTTCTTCTTTTGTTCAAGAACCTCACATAGTAGTATAGCTTGTGAATCTTGCTCTAACTTAAGATTTTTGATTTCCTAAACTTGGATTCTATTCCTCTCCATCATATCTACAACTACTGCATTGAATTCACTGGTGTTACCATCTACAAATAGCTTGGTGGTGTCTATCTCTTTGTATAGTGTTTCATTCTCTACAATAGCAATCTCTTTCCTTCTCTTCAAGGATTTCTTTAGTTCCTCTCCTACCTTATTCAATTGATGTAGTATGAGATGTATTTCAATCTCCTAGTTCTCAATAGTCTTTCCCAATTTGTAACCTTCCATTTCAAGATCTTTCCTCTAAGTTGCAAAGCTTCTCCTTTAGAGAACTAGGCTTTGATACAAATTGTTGGAATTACAAGTGGGAAAGGATTAAAATTCTTGGGGGGGGGGGGGGGGGGGGGGTGAATGAGGAGTTTAAACTTGGACCCATAAAAATTTCACCATTCATACCTTATATGCATTAATATATTGAAACAACATATAAAGCATATACATCAATCATGTAAACATATAATCAAACACACACACACACATACTTAACACTAGATATGATTAAATAGAAACTCTCCAAATGAGAAGGTAAAAAATGGGGTGGGGATGGCACCCACAAATCTTCACTACTGCAGCAATAAAGTGTATCCAATTAAGGTTACAATGGTTTGACCTTGAATCATGGTTTGCCTTGTGAGGCTTGCCCTATTAAAGGCTTACAAAGACTATTTAGTCCTACCTTGTTAGAGGATTTCAAAACCCTATTAAAAGTGTGTCTAGTTAGAGGACTTCAACTTAAAATTAAGCAAGTACCTTGTTAAAGCATTTTATATAGCTTGTTAAGAATACTTTGCTTAAGAGATTTAACTAAAATCACCTATTAGAATGTCTCAACATAGATCCTATGATTGGCACTTACTTGCTTGATAATAGATCACCTATATTCATCACTGATTTGATCCTTCATGATCTAATGTATCAATGTTGTATCCTTCTCTATCCTCTATTCTTTACTTAACTAATTCTACAATTCACTCTCACTACTAAGTCACCTTGAATGTTCTACAAACTGTCTCATTTGCCCTTCCAATTCGATCATTCACACTTTGTTACATTGTTCTCTCATCATTAAAATTTAGGGCTTCATCCTCCTGAAGAAAACTTAGGTGGCTTAGGGTTAGGTATGAATCTATCATCGAGATTCATCTATTTTGCCACTTAAACCTTACCATTTTCTATTTGGCTGCATGTAATTGTATAAGGAATCTGCTTATAGATTCATCCTTATCATCAAAAGATTTAAATCTATACTCAGGTCAGCTTGAAAATGGTTTACATAATTGTTTGTGCCATTACAAACAAATATGTCCAATCTATGTCAGTTGGCATATGAAATCTTTGATGCTTGAAATACATTGTATTTTTTCTTCTTACTCAATACCTAAACTACTCGACATCTACTATTTACTCGACACTTGAATCACTCAGCATGGTCTATCTACCCAGCACTTAAGTGACTTGGCATATGAGTGACTCAACACTCATTGCAACTCAACATGGTCTAATATTTACATGTTGTATTTAGCATGGATTACTAGTTTAGCATGAACTAAGTAAGTAACTTAAGTGTGTTGACAATCACTTGTCAAAACCAATTTGAGATCAATAGTTTTACCACTATTTTTTGTTCAAATAGTTAATTATCTTTATGTTTTATATAAGGGGAATGAACATAGATTGAATTAGATGGATTTGAAATTGAAACAAAGTTGAATCTTTCTTTTAATTGACGTTAATGGTAATCAGAGTGTTATGATGACTTGGTTGTGTTCCTTTCATTGTTTGTTTGCATGTATAGATGTTAATAAAATGAATTATTTTGATCATTCATATGGAAATATCATAGTTGCATGTTTAGTTAGAGGAAATAATTGGGAATCTAAGACATTCATAGTCTTGAGTGTGACTTAATTTAGTTGTAGAACAATTCTCCTGCCTAAACCTTTTATGAAGATGAAAGGTTTGGATATTACCTCAGTACCTCTTAGGTTAAGAGAATGACCATGTTAATTAGGAATAAAAAAAATTCATTACACATCTCATACACAAGGAGGTCATACCTTATCATTCAGAGTTAAGAGTAAAATCAAAGCCAAGGCTTTCCAACTATTGAGAATTAATTATTTTCCTATCAATTGGGTATCAGAGTGGAATACAAAGAACATAAAAGGGGACAATTTGTTAACCAACCTATTTTTGCTGACTCTACTAGTAAAATGAACAATCATATTTAGACTAAGTCACTTAGAGTATGAGGGGAAACGATACTCCCTCATGAGAATATAATCAAAGTTCTCGAACCAAATTTGGGTTTTCAGGATAAACAAGAGGATATCATTGGTCAGCTAAATACCTTAGCATGAAGAATGAGGAGGAGTCTCAAAGATTATACAAGAAAAACTTTAGTTTTAGAAGAAGAAGAAATCATAGCTGAGAACTTGATGATACCTCATCAAAGGAAAAGGTTGAGACAAGCTCAATGAAAAGTACCACATGACTAACCTGCAAGAGATAACAAAAAAATGAGAATATGTATCCAACATGGATTCTAAATGGTACACGAAGATTGCTAGGGAGAAAGGTAGGACAGATTCTATCTTTGAAGAATTAAAGAAAGAAAATTTTACTTTGTGAGAACCCATCTATTGAGGTGGAAAGGAAAGGCATGAAATAAAATCCATACATGAAGATTTAAGTTAGGTCATCTTCTTAGTGATAAACCCCATTCATCAAAGTAAGAGTTAACCGGATTCACTTGCAAAGAAAAAAAGTACAATGATGTCCATTTCTCATGCCCTAACATTACATAGAGTAGTTTCTTCTACAAGAGTTAGTCTTCAACCAATTCCTGATGTGGTACCTAGAATAATGGTTGTACCTATACCATGGGGAGTTACAATCAATCCCCTAAACTTAGTTGGACATAATGATTTTCCTAGAGGATCTAGGAAGCATTTTCCAAATAATTTAAGTGATGGGAAGGTCTTGGTAGAAGAACACATTGCATCATTCTTTTTAGTATTTAGTGTTGTAGCTCATCAATAAATTGTAGTATGCAGTATGTTGTTCACTTGCTTGTGGAGAAATTGGTAGACAAGGCCACTTATTGGTTTGACCACTTTCCTACAAGATGTATCATCAATTGGGATGACATGAAAAGGCACTTCAAAGATAGATTTAAGAGTGTTAAAGATGAGCATACCCTACTCTCCCAGCTTACCCACAAGAAGAAAGAACCCACTATCACTATGCTGGATTTTGTAGAAATATTCAATAATATTGTCAACCACATCCTAGCTAATAGTAGGCTAACCCCTAACAATTTGAACACCTTTTTCCTTGGTACCATACCCTATAATATAAGTTTTAACCTAAGATGGGCCTAGGTGGTTGACCTGGCAGCTGCCTAGAGTACAATGATCTAATTGGAGGATGATATTATTTCTACATGGAAATGGAAGAAGAAAAAACATATGGGAGCCAGAAATAGTTACATGGTGTCTTTTGAAGCCATGCTTCAAAAGCTCTCAAATGAAGTGATAAATTTAAAAAGGTAGATCTCTAAGTGTGGTTCTTTATTCTAGAAGCCCTAATAGGACATGCAAGTGAGGAACAACAATGGGAAGATGATGTTGCTAGCCTCTATACCTCATACATAGTAGAGGTTAGCTATAGAAGCACCACCCAAGAAAGGGAATATGTTCACATTTCATCTCACCACTAGCCATGATGGAGAAACTATCCAGAGATGATAAGGTTTATGCAAATTAACATCTCAAATGAGCTAATAGGTGAGGTTCCCATATGTGAAGAGGATTCAACTCTTTATGAAAACTCTAGAAATTATTACTTAGAGCATGAATCAAGAAGGGGACTACTTTACCACATCGGATGGAATACCATTGACTATGTCAACTAGGAGCCAAAAGAAAAAAATCATGGTCTCCTGAATGCAACCTCAAAATAATGCATCTGCAAACAATTCCACCAAGGTAGTTGGCCTGATACCTCACCATCCTATACCATGAAAATAAGTAAGAATTTGATCTTATTTGACATTTTTCGATTTTGTAAATATTCTCAAATTTAAATTCCTCTAGATTACCTAAATTCAAATCCTTCTAAACTTTAGAAGTTGGTAGCGTACTGCAAAGAAGATAATAGGGGTCTAAATGCTTGCATAAATCTTCCATCTGTAGAGGATCCTTCTTTATAAATTTTCTTTCATGAAAAGAACTCATGTGCTTTTGCTACTAGTTTGAGGTAGAAGCCCAAGCCTTTCTATGTGTCTTAATTAACTAATGGGCACAAATTTAGTAATTGTATCATTGCTTATAGGGAATCAAATAATGTGATGCCAACTTTAGTAGCTCATGCTCTTGAGCTACCATTGACTAAAACTTTCACTCACTACTACTGAATGGATACCAAGAAGATGACATTGGTAGGAAAAATTAAAGATGCATAGGTGGCCCTTTAGGTAGCTCACCCAACCAAGATGTTGAAGTTAATAATCCTTGTGGCTGACATCCCTTCTAGCTATGGCATGTAGTTAAATAGGAGTTTCTATAGGGACATGGGAGGAGATATTAAACTAGATTGTTTGTATGTAGTTATCCCAATTGACAATAAAAGGATCAAGCTTGAGCTAGAGGAAAAATAAAATTTCATTGTACTCAAGTGGGATGATCCAAAAGCTCAGATCCTATTTTAAGAACTTGAGTTTGGAAATTACATATTATTCAATGATTCACCAATGGTAGAGGAGAACAAAGAATTCACAGGTGAGTCCCACATTTTGACATTAGAATGTGATGGTAGTTGCTTGTCTATTGGTTTTGGAGTAAGTATAATATTGATATCTCCAAAATGTGAGATGATTCACCTCACATACAAGCTCAAATTAAAAAATACAAATAACATGAAAGAATATAAAGCCCTTCTAGTCAACATAACTATTGCTAAAGAGAGAAAGGTGAAGGTCCTCAAAGCTAAGGGAGAAGCCAAACTGATAGTCAAACAAGTTTGGGGTTTGTGCATCATAAATAATCATAGGTTGAAGAGCTACTAGAATCAGGTTTAGGATGAGATTGAATATTTTGAAGGTTTCTCTATCGAGGTCATTCCTAAAGACTAGAATGCATGATCCTACTCATTGTTAATATCTGCCTTATTACTTCTTCCACACCCAAACTTCAAAGACCAAGAACACAAAGTGGAGGTTATTTTCAAGACCAATATTGATGCCTAGCAAGTCTTCAAAGATGATTAGAAAATAAAAATGTTCTTGGAAAATGAAAAAATGTTTCCAGATTAGTACTTCAAAGGTAGTGAGAGTGTGTGCAAAGACTTCTCTCCAAATAAAAAGGAGGATTTAGATAAGGGATTCTTCAACTCAAAGGTAATAAGATCCCTCCTGCTTTGATTTCTCTTGAGAATTTTTTTGATAGACATGATGCATACATTCAGAAAAGATGGAGTGAATAAGAGAAAAGTTTGAGTTAATATGATGGTCTAAAAATCAGAGATGAGAATGACTTGAAATTAGATAACATCAAGAAATGTTGCACTAGAGAAGAAAGGGTTGAAGTGAAGAAGTTTCTTATATCTTACGAAGATGTGTTTTCTTGGGGCTATGAAGATTTGAAGAACTTCATGGGCAATAACTTCAAACATCACATTCCCCTTAAGCCAGAAGTTGGCCCTTTCCATAAAAACACATAAGAATTACAATCCCATGGTATTGAATGCCATCTTTAGGGAGGTAGACAAGATGCTAAAGGTGAGGATCATCTACCTAATCCACCACTCCACATGGATCAAAAACATCATGCTAGTAAGGAAGAAGAATGGAGAGATAAGAATATTTGTTTATTTCCAAAATCTAAACCAAGCTTCACTCAAAGACAATTATGCACTACCTAATATGGATCATTTTTTGATGACTATGAATGGGTTAAAAATGATGTCAATCATAGATGGATTTTCTAGCTACAATTAGATCAAAGTGGAAAAGGGTGACCAATATAAAACAACTTTCATCACCCCTTGGGGAACATTTTCATACAATAGGATGTCATTCGATCTAAATAATGCAAGGGCCAAATTATAGAGAGCTATGGACTTGGTTTTTGGGGGTCTAAAGGATAAAATCATAGTCATCTACCTTGATGGCTTGACAATGTTCTTTAAGAGAAGAAAGGACCACTTGAAATATTTGCAAAGGGCATAGGAGAGATGTGTTGGGAACACGACATTTCCTTGAACTCAAAGAAATTAGTCTTATGTATCATTGAAGGAAAATTTATCGAGCATATTACCTCACAAGAGGAAACTTGGATTGAATTATAAAGGTTTAGTATCATACAAAAATTGACCCTCCCCTCAAGAAAATGTTAGAAATAATAGTCCACCAATTTAACTAAGAGTGGGGGAGGGTGAATCAGTTATATAAGAATATGAAACATTTATCCTCTTAAGAGATTTTAACCATTTAGTCAAAGTAAATGACCATAAAGAAATGTATACACACAATTACACTAGATATTTTGACTAGGAAAACCCTTGATCAGAGGGAAAACCATAGTGGGAATGATGCCCACAAAAGAATGTACTAATATGAATGTTCCTTGTTAGAGGATGGACCCTATTAGGAGTCTCTTACAACACTTAGTACAAGAGTCCCTGTTAGGAGATTCTTCAACCCTGTTAGGAGTTTTGGAAGGCAGGTAAACTCACTGTCCAAATAACTTTAGGATCAGATCAACAAACCCATTGTCCAATTCACCTCAGTAATATTCCTTTGAGAATAATAGATGTGTGACAATCTTTTGCTTCTTCCTCTATCCAGTACATCAGACATCTTTACCTTAAGATCATGTTAGGAAATTCTTCAACCCTATTAGGAGTTGTGGAAGGTAGCTAAACTCACTATCTAAATAGCTTTAGGATCAAATCAATGTACCCTTTGTCCAATTGACCTTTGTAATATTCCTTTAAGAATAATAGATGTGTGACAATCTTTTGCTTCTTCCTCTATCCAGTATGTCAAATGTCTTTACCTTCAAATTTGGAACTCTGTATCCATCAAGAGTAACCCTTAAGGTCACTTACACACATTATCAAATCACTATGCTCTATTGCTTCACTATTTGTAACTGTTCTCTCTCGTGATGTCTAAAACTCAGAAAATATCTTTCCTTTATACCACACATAATATTAAATCCTTGAGTTGGCCTCACATTTTCCCTTATGTTAATAAAATGAAATACATGTTTAATTAATGTTGTTGGCTCACAGTTATATCCAAAATTTCACATGTGCAGCTTCCATACCTACACACTCAATGATGTCATTAGTGGTCAATGTACTACCTCCAATTAACTATGCAACCCTTTATTTCAAATACAATGTGTTGTATTAATCATACAATAAGAACTACTTTCCTAATGCTCTATTTCCATGTGGTCTTCTATATATCAACCATATCTTTCGTACACTATTGATTCAAGTTCTATGCACTGGCCTAAGTGAAAAATACATATTGTAGTATGTGTAGGTAATTGCACATAAGAAGATAAGTAATGTATTGTCCTAAGTACAAAAATCACAGTTTGTTGCTTTGTTAATCTTTTACAAACTCATTATTATGTTGTCATCAATGAAAAACATAGTTATAGATACATCATAAGAATGTTTTGCAATACTCTCCCATAGCAATACATCATAACAATGTTTTACAATACTCCCCCATAGCATCAACATTCATGCTAATAGAAAAATAGGGGTCAAGTCTTTATTTGGGTAGGTGAACTTCTTATGAAGTTTCATCCCTAACTTTTTGAAAATTACCAAACACATAGTGGATATGATGAAAGACAATCAAAACTTTCATTGGAGTCCATCTAGTAAGAAGGCTTTCACAAATATAAAAGGTGCTATTTCAAAATCTCAAGTTCTGGTTCACCCTAATTATAATAAGGATTTCATTGTCTATTGGTATGCCTCATAACATACATGGTTAGTTGTAATCATGTAGGAAAATAAAGAGGGGATACAAGTTCCCATTGCCTTCATGAGCATTAGACTAAAATATCATGAACTAAAGTACTCACAAGTTGAGAAGTATGTATATGTCATAGTAAAGGCCTTGAAGAATTTAAAATTTTATATATTGCATTCCCACACTATGGTATACGTTCCTAAAGATACTATGAAGATCATTCTCACCCAGTAGGATATTGTATACAATACTCAAGGAGTATGGGTAATAAAGGTCTAGGATTATGATATAGACATCAAGCCCACAAAGATGGTTTATGGAAATGGGCTATGTAGGGAAATAGAAAAGAGTCAATTAGAAGAAGTAGATGGACATATGTTGAAGGTTCTAATTATAATTCTCCAAGACCTATTGTTTTTTAATATAACATATTTTCTCACATATGGAGAATGTCATGAGCACCTTATCTTGAAGCAAAAAAGAGACCTAGGTTGAAGGCATGAAAATATGTAATTTGGGAAGATATTACCTACAAGAATTCCATTGATGGAACCTTTCTTTGATGCATAAAAAAAAACAATAGGAGAGGTTTCTTCAAACTTTCCATGATAAAGAATACAATAGTCACTTCTAATACATCGTTGGTGCCTTCAAGATCTCAAGGTAATGCTATTATTGCTTACAAATGTTTAAGGATGCCTATAGGTGGGTGGCTCAATGTGAGAAGTTTAAAATGTTCATAAGTAAGCCACAAATAGTAGCCCTTCCCTTGAGACTAGTAGTGATAGAGGGCCCCTTCTAGTAGTGAGGGTTAGATTAATATTTAAAGGCCTAATCAATCCATTTTCCCATTTGGGACACACCCACATTATAACTATCACTGACCGCTTCACTGAGTGGGTCAAGGCCAAGCCTACAAAGAAAATAACATCAACATTGCTATGTGAGTTCTTAAAGGAGACATACTAGTTTATTTTAGAGTCCCTAGGAAGCTAATCATGGATAATGCTGCATATTTTTCTTTACTGGAGATTACACAATTCTGGTATGACCATGTAATATAGGTGGGGCACTCATCTCATTATTTCATGTAAGGTAATGAAATAATGGAATCAAGGTATAAAAAATTGATGAACATTATGAAGAAGCTGGTCTCAAATAATTAGAAGAATTGGCATAAGAAATTACATGAAGAACTATGGGAAAATAGGATCACCTCAAAAAGTGCTATTGGGATATCCTCATTTGAGCTAGTATATGTTAAAGAAGTTAGTCTACCCCTTCCCCTAGAACTATTAACATGGAAACTTTAGACTTTGATCAAGCATGACATGTTTCAAGATGGCTTGGAGAAAATGATAATGTATTTTACATATTTGGAAGAAGAGAGGAAGGAAATGGTGGATATGACTATAAAGCATTAGATGTGGATGAAGAGTCTCTTTGAAATAAGGACAAGGGCCCAAAAATTCAAGAGGTTATAGAAAGGCCCATTTAGGATACACCAATCTATGAGCATAACTCTTTTAAGTTGGCATACCTTGATGGTGAATTCTTATTATTGTCTTAAAATGGCCAAGACTCGAAATTGTACCAAATGAGATGAACAAGTAACCCCTACTTTGTATTACAACAAGTAAGTTTCTTTCAAATTTCCTTCTTTTTTTTCACTTTACTTTAGTTTTAGGTTGTTTTTTGTTGTTGCATTTTTGTTGTATCTTGTCATCCTTGTACTTATAAAACTAGAAATGTCTATGCCCCTTTCTTGAGTGCTCACACACTTGAGTCCCCAATCAAAGCTAGTCATTTCCCTTGTTTCAGTCCACTATAATTTTTACATGTAATAAATTTTTTAATATGAGCCTCAAGTGTCCAAGTACAAGTCATGCAAATAAGGCTTAAGTATAGTTTGGAGTTTGAGTCAAGTCTCTTCTCATCGGCATTTTAGGTTTTTGCTTCCCACTTTGCATCTCCAAATATGTCATGTGGGTTGGGTCAAAAATTTGTATCCAAGTCACTAGTGTAGTTCTCAAGTCTAGTTGGGTGGGTTAAGTCCTTAGGATCACCCCAAATGAGAAGTAATGCAAGACAAGTATATTATTATCACCATTCTAGGAGGTTAGACTCTCATAGTTTGACATTCTACCATGATTGAAGAAGTGTTAAAGAAACTTTGCACCTGCAAGTGTAAAATTTTACTTTTATTGTGGAATACTAAGTTAGTGCATGGGAATATTCTATGAAGATTTTATTGGTGTGCTTCATAGATCAAGAAAATGGCTAATGAAGTGTGATTTCATGTATTGAATGAAAGATGGGCCCCATCAAAAATTAAAGGGAAGATACGTCTTAAATGTTTAAAGGAGGATTTTTATAAAAGTACTTTTTCTTATGTGACACTGTGAATAAGTGGAGAATGTTTAGAATTAATGCTTATGGAAAATTAAGAAAATAAATTACATGGTGTTCCTACTCTATCGAAAGGATAACCAAGGGCAAGATCAAGGTCCTACTTGGTAAAGGGAAACCACTGACTTAGAGGCTAGAGTTAAAGTTTGGAAAAGTGAACCGGTCACTAATCCCATATTGAAGAAGGAAGGTGGAGTAAAAAAATTAATCTCCTAGGATATGAATTGTAAGTAATGTGACATAATGATGTCACTTTCCAACTATTAATCATTGGACATTAAACTCAATTTTTATTATTAAAAAAAAAGTCCACTTCCTATGTAATGCATATACCCTTCATTTGTATGATGCAAGAAATTCAAGTCAAAATCTCATAAAGGAATGTTTATAACAAAGGATTTGGGGAAAATCATCATCATTATTTTTTTAATGAGAATTTTTTAGTAGTATAGTAGAGTAAAGCTATCATAATTTGTTATATGTTCTAAACTATGGAAACCAAATTCGTAGAGTTATGATAAATTAAATGGAATTTACTATGAATTGAAGAGCACAAGTGACACCTAGTTGAGGTCTTAAAACCTGGACAATCATCATAGAAGGATGAACTTCATCCCTACACATGACTACCTAGAAATTGAAAGAGAGTGGTCTTGTGGAGGCTGTAGGGTTCCTAGTGGTTGTCTAGGATTCATTGTTGATACTCGAGTGTATTTATTGATAGAACCTATCCACACACCAAATAACAATGCCCAACAATGAGGCATTACTCACCATAGATAGGTATTTCATGCATAATTATTTTTGGCTTCTTGATAACAAAGTGTTTAATGTAATGAATTTTTGGAGTTCCACATCAAGCTGCAATGAAAAGAAAATTATTAATAAATGGAACCTATTAGCCACATGGTTCTAGCCACCAAAAGGGGGAAAAAGAAAGTTTCCAAAGACTTTTTATGGTTCCAATCTAAAGTAGGAAATTGTAGACATCTTATTATTATTGCACCAATTGAAGAGAAATGAAGATGCCTTTAATTTTGTTGAGCATTATTACTACTTGGTGCAATTGGTGTCCATAGACAATGAGTATATAGATTGGGCTCAAATTTTAAGCAACCAATTAGCCACATAGTTGTAGACTACCAAAGTTAAAATTTATCTCTTTATGTCTACATTTATAATTTATGCACTAGCTACCATTCAATTGTGTCCCACTCTGCCCCATGTCAAAGAATTTGATGAGGAAATTCAAGTATAAATAGTTTCTACCCTAATCTCTAGCTCTATTAGAGTTATGTATCATTCAAAAAGGTGAGAGTCACCTTCATGATGGGGGTTATATTAGGAGCTACATGGTTTCCCACAAAGGAGATTATCCCCTAAGGATTCTTCCAATGTCACCCAGTTTGGTAGTTGTTTTATCTAGTTCCCTTCGTTCTCTTATATTATGATAGCTTGATTTGATGAATCTATGTGGAAACTACCATGATATATAGATAATAGAATAATTCTGGTGGAGCTTTTTTGGAAGATCCTAGAAACTAAACTTTGTATAGAGATGTGAGAAAGCAAGGCATTTATTTCCCTATCACCATTAGAGCCTATTCATGTGCATCGATATTGAATTTAAAGAACTTGTTGAAAGTATTCAACGAGAAGTATAATATGGAGTGTTACAGGGTGTTGAGGCTTAAATTTTATCTAGTAAATTGCATTAGAGATAATCTATAGCTAGGATCAAGCTTTAGGCATGTCCCTAAGCTCAAATATAATTGGGTAGATTGTAATACTAAATTGGTGAGAAGAGAAAGATTGTAATACTACAACGAACACTAGCTCTACAACCACCTCATCACTTGCATCAAGCCCCACACAAACCATAGGTGAAGGAGACCAACCACCTAAGAAGAACATCTCTATCTAGCCAACATGTGAAAGTAATATGGCTCTGAATATTAGGGTTATGAGGAAGCAAAGAAGGATAAACAAGGAGATAAGGAAGTTGCTATTATGCAACTGATCAACTTGAATGGCTCTTATGGTAGCCATCCCTTTATTAGAGGTAACATTAGAGTGCCACTAAAAGAGACATTGAAAAGCCAAGATAACCTAAGTAAAGCTCCTACATCTAGAATTTCTACTAAGACAATTGTATTTTCTTTTTCCTACAAGCAGAAGTCAACTCCCCTAGTGGCAAGGAAGATTTTTGATGCAGATTCCCTCTGGTCCTTGTTGAATATTTTGCTAGTAAATTCATGGATAGAAAACACTTTGGAGAAGAAAAGAGAGAGAGGAGAGGAGAGTGCTCCCTTAAAGGACCTGATCACCCAAATAGTTCATTCATCTACTCCTATTCAAAAAGTAAAGAAACCATGCACTTCGGTGTCTCCTTGAAGGGACACCACCACTAGTCATGAAGAAAACACAAGCTGAAGGTGAAGGATATTTTTCATCTCTATTCCCCTCAAATTATAATTGTCAAAAACATGATATGAATCCTCCTCGTCATGACATAATGGCAAGGATATGGAAATTCACCAAACAACATGTGGAGTAAGAACTCTAAGAGCTAAAGATATCTAAGGCCTATCTAAAGGCTTCCAATTGGGGGATCTCATAGTACATTCACTAGCTTCTCACTCCACTTTCCAATTTCCTAGTAGATTCCTTAACCTCCAAGCTATTAAACCCATTAGTAGAGGAAATTAAAACCCTACTTGCCAAGCTATAGGAGGAAAGACATTTTGGACAAATAGGCCAAAGTTGGGTAGAATACATGAAGTTCAGAGGGTTGTTCATAATAGAATATATTGGCAACCTCTACAAGGATATCCTTACACAAGGAGAGGAGGTGTTTGAAGAATTTAAGGATGTGAAGACAATCATATTGAAAACAATTGGTTAATTGTCTATTGTCTTTGATGTTACACAAAATGTCATATCATTTCTAGTCAGTGTATGTTAAGCACACTTGGGAATCAAAGATAGTTTCTTGTGTCTACCAAGAATTCTAGAGTTTGCCAAGTTTAGAAGATTGTGTCTACCAAGTTCACTTAGGTGAAAAAGGGAAGATCATATAGGTTGAGTGTTAACCAAGCTCACTCTGTTAATGAAGAAAAAGTTGGATGGAACTAGCATTAACTAAGCTCACTTATTTACCAAAGGAAATTTGTGAATATGCAATATTAGCTAAGTTTACTTGGTTAACATAGGAAAATCATTTTTAAGTTAGTGTCTACCAAGCAGGGTCAATTAGTGAAGGATTTTCTTATTTTTCCATATTGAGTTCAAGTGATTTTTTTGTTGACTCTAGCTGACTGAGGAGATGAAAATTGAGGAGATGAATATTAAGTATTCTAAGTTGTATTCAAGCTTACTTGACAATGTGTAAGCTATAAATATAATGTCAAGCTGAGGTTTGAATGTGTGCAAGTAATAGAAGATTTGAAGATGCATAGAGGAAGTGAATTAGAAGGATATGAAGAATATCCTTGTTGAGATGTAAAGATACATTTAATTAGAAAGGACCAAGTATACAAGCTAGAATTGAGATCTATAATCAATAATTTAGCTGAATCATAAATTAGGTCATCTCATTGTTACTCTCTAACCATTGTAGCAGTGATCTAAATCTCTTAGCAGAGTTGGCTTAACAACTATTTGTAAATCCTCTAACAAGGTGACATTTATAGATTGAAGTGTCTAAAGTCCTCTAACAAGGCCAATCCTAATAGGGTAATTAAATCCTCTAATAGGCTCAGACCTAACAGTTTATTTTGTAACCTTTAACAGGGTTGGCTCCTAATAGGGTTCACTTTGGAAGAGTGAAAATCAGTAATTAGTTGCAATCGGTGGATTTTCCTAAATTGGGTTTCCAAGTTAAATCTTGGTTTCACTTGTGTTCATGCTATTTTATTTATGCAACTAAATTAAATAAAGATAATCATAGATAATATCTTAAGATTTTCATTTGCCAAGTTCCTATTGCTATTTCAGTGTTTTCTGAGTTACAACATTTACTAGTGTAAACCAAGTGCTTGTGTATTAACTGAGCATCAGTAATTTTTGAAAAGTTTATGTTATGTATTTACATATAAGGTATTTGGGATTTATTTTAGTGATAATTGATTCACCCCTCCCCTCTCAATTACTCTTCTTATATTTACAACAATTGGTATTAGAGCTAATTGGTGCTTGTAGAGAAAGGTTTCAAGGACCTAAGCTAAAGATTAGGATGTCTTATTGGAGAGAGATTTCGAAGCTGAACAAAGATAACTTGTAGGCATGGAAGGAAATTATGAAGTTGTACTTGGCAACCATCAATGATTCAAGTTTGAAATACTTGGAAAATTCTTCCAAGGCTCCTACTGGAACATTTACTGTGGAAGAGATTGCTGAAAATAAAAATCATAACATCATAATGATTGGCATTGCATTGACTCTTAACTGTGCTAAGTTTGATGAAGTCAAAGGATGTGCTACTACTCATGACATGTAGAACACATTGAAGGATATCTATGGAGGTGATGATAACATAAAAAGAGCCAAGGTAGAAAGCTTGAGAGGTTAATTTGATCAAATGCAAATGAGAGAGGATGAAAAAATTGAAAAATATATTGAGAGAATCAAAGCTAGTGTTAGTGCTATCAAAACCTCTGAAGGAAAAATTGAAGATGTAATAGTGGAAAGAAAGGTACTTAGAACCCTTTTTACTATCTATTGAATCAAAGTGTCTACTATTTAAGAGATTAGATGTGATCCAAATAACTAGATAAGTTTGGATCCTCTAATCAGAAGATTGATTGCATTTGAACTAGATAACTATGATAATTATACTCCTAGTTCTAGAAATTTTGAGTTTGCATTTGAAGCCAAGGTATCACTTAAGAAGAAAGCTTAAGGTCTAAATGAAAAAAATTTGAAAGTGAAAAGGAAGATAGTTCTAATAGTGATCTTGAAGCCATTGATGAATTTCTTGCAAGAAGGTATCCCAAAGGAAAAGGAAAGTATAAAGGTAAAATCCCTCTAATCTATTTCTCTTATGAAGAAGTTGGACACATTGCTGTAACATGTCTAAACAAAGAAGAAAAAGATGAAAAGAAGCACATCAAGTAAAAAGGCAAGAAGGATTTCAAGAACTTCAAGGGCTACAAGGAAAAACATAAGAAATCTTGTTTTATGGATAAGGATTCAGATAGTAGTGAAGATGATGAAATGGTATATATTGTTGTAAACAATGAATTTGATGATGAAGGAGATAAAATGACACTTATATCTCATGTTAGAAAAAATGATACATGGATTATTAATAGTGGCTGCTCACATCATATGATTGGTGAAAAAACAAAGTTTGAACATATGAAACATTATGATGGTGGAAGTGTGAGATATTGAAATAATGAACCATGTTACATAAAGGAAAAATGTTGTATCTCACTAACCAATGAACTTAGATGTGATAATTCTTATTGGGTTGAAGGAATAAAGAATAATCTACTAAGTGTGGCATAGTTGAATAACATTTGATTCAAGGTAGAATGGGAAGATCAAGTTATTGGATGGAAAAAGAAATCTAGTTGGATCTGGCAAACAAACAAAAGATAACCTATTCTACCTAGATCTCAGTGAAAGTTCATGTTTTATTGCTGAAGTATAAGAAAGCTAGTTGTGGCATAAAAGGTTGTGTCATGTGAACTTTGTTAATCTAATCAAGATAAGAAAGAAAAGAAGAGTAAGAGGTGTTCCTAGTATGAGAAAAATTGATATGGGCCTCTGCAAGGATTGTGAAATTGGTAAAATGGGTAAGACAAGTTTCAAAGGAAAGGACTATCGTATAGAAGAGTCTTGGAGCTAGTTCATACAAACTTATGTGGAACTATTGGAATAGAGAGTTATAGTGGAGATACATATTTTATTCATTTTATTGTTGATTACTCTAGAATGAAGACTATAATGCATCTGAAAGAAAATGTTGAAGCATTTCAAAAATTTAAGTGGTATCTAGCAAGAGTAGAGAAAGAAACTAGAAAGAAGTTGAAGTGTTTGAGATCATACAGAGGTGGTGAATTCATTTCCAATGAATTCAATGAATTCTAAATTGAAATAGGAATTAAGAGACAAGTATTAGTCTCTGGTACACCACAACATAATGGTATAGTTGAAAGAAGGAAAATATCTATCATGGATTGTGCAAGAACTTTAATGATAGAAAAGAGTGTTGCAATCAAATACTAGAAGGAAGCAATCAATACTATAGTGCATACCTTGAACATAGTAGAATTGAAGAAAGAATCAAATCAAAATCCTTATAAACTATGGTATGGCTACAAACCTAATGTAAGTTACTTGAAAGTAATTGTTAGAAAAATGTTATATCTTGAAGGAATCTAGGAAAGGTAAATTTGATGTTAAAGGTGATGAAGGCATATTCCTAGGATACTCCTATAGAAGAAAATCATATAAATTTTTAAATTGATCAATTCATAAGATCATAGAAAGTGCACATGTAAGAATTGATGAGTATGCAAAAAAGAGTGAAGGAGAAAGCAATAAAGGACGTGAGGATTACAAAAAGTTTATCTATTATGAACTTGATACATTGCCAAATCAAATTAGAAATCAACAGAGTTCACCTTTTGAATCCCCAAAATATCCAAAAGCCATTGAGTTACAACTAGTGTAATCTAAGTCAAAGTTTGAAGGACTCGAGTCGCAGTTAGAAGCTACCGAGCTATTGCTCGAGAGAATTGAGTTTGATGGAACCAAGTCACAGAAAGCGAGACCTGAGCTTGATACAAAAGATCATGGTGAGGTTAGTGGAACACAAATTCCAAATCCAAAGTACTTGTGTTGGAAATATATGTTAAAAGGCACCATGCACCTGATGAGATCATTAGAGACAAGTCAGATGGAACAATGACAAATAACAAATTAAAATGTACATATTTGATTGCTAAATTTGAACCTAGACAAGCGAAATATGCTTTGGATAATGAAAGTTGGATTGACGCTATGAATGAAGAAATAGAATAGATAGAGGGAAATAAGACATGGACTCTTGTTCCTAGACCGAAGGACAAAAATGTAATTGGCACAAAGTGGGTTTTCAAAAATAGATTGAATGAAAATGGAGAAGTTTCCAGAAATAAAGCAAGGTTAGTATGCAAACGTTATTCTTAAGAAGAAGGTATTGACTATGGTGAAACTTTTTCTTCTATTTCTAGATTAGAAGGTGTTATGATAGACATAAAGGGTTTAAAATCTATCAAATGGATGTAAAATCTGCATTCTTGAATGGGATTCTTGAAGAGGAAGTTACATAGAACAACCTAAAGGTTTTGTGGATCCTAGAAAAAAGGATATGGTATGTTAATAACATAAAGAATTTTATGGTCTCAAGCAAGCTCCTAGATCTTGGTATGAAATACTTCATAACTGCTTGATAAATATTGATTTTTAAAAAACAAATGATGACAATACCCTGTATATCAAAGAAGGACTAGAGCAGAAAATTGTGTTGGCTGAAATCTTTGTGGATGACACTTTATTTATAGGAAATGATAACTTGTGCAAGGCATTTTTAGAAGAGATGAGTAAATAATTTGAGATGTCAATGTTTAGAGAGATAAAATTCTTTTTTATGTTACAAATCTAGTAGAAGAAAGATGGTATCTACATTACTCAATCCAAATATATCAAGTAGATATTAAAGAAATTTTTACAAAGGTTTAATGATATGTTTATCTATCCTCTCCATTAAATTAATATTTTTTATCATTTTATAGTTTTAAAGAAAGAAATTCACACATACAATCTCCTCCCTATAAATATAACCTTTATGACTATTCTATGGTTTAAAAGAAACAAGAAAGCTACGAAAATTTTCAACTCAAAATGACTATGGGCATACACTATAGTCCATTGTGCTCTAAATCCACTCGACAGGAGGATCCAATTTTTAAAACTTGAAAAAAAAAAAATTTAAAAAGTTTGGCCATAAATTTACTCAACCTGAGATGGATGCAAGTAATATTTTTAAAGATATAAGTACGACTACACACTGTTCACATAGGAGAGGGGTGGCAATTAAGAATAGGTATACAAATAGATGAGAGCATATTGGAATCACGATAAGGAGAATACATAGCTAGTCACACACACTCAGCTAGTTAACATTCATAGCAGACCCACAAAATGCTATAGTCAGTATTGATGGATAAAGGTCATATTTTTAGGGAATAAATTCATAGCAGACTTGAATAGATAAGCATATGTGGGAAAAACTAAACAAATTATTTGGAAACTTGTAAACATTATGTAGTAGAAAATAATATCAGTTTAGGGAAATAATGGATTAGCTTAGAAAAAATCATGAAGGAAAATCAATTCAAGCACCAAAAAACAAAGCATAGTAGTGGATAGTACTCATATATACCTAGTATGCTGGTGGTTTCCACCACCATGCGGATGTTTTATTGGATTCATCGTGGCTCCACGCACCTTGGGCCAACAGTTTCTTTTGGGTTAGGCAGTGTGAGCTTTTAGCATTGGCTTTCAGTCTGACCACCATTGGCAGTCTGATCAATCATGGCTCTGTAGCTACTTGGCACAATCTTTGTAGCTCCAAATGAAAGTTAGAAAACTATAAAACTCTTTCAGATTCAGCTTCAAAGATTGGGTAAACTGACACTTGGGGAAACAAAAACTAGGGCATTGGTTCATTGTCATGAGGAGAGTATAAATTAGTGATTTGGGTTCATGAAAAATAACTAGGCACAAATGGTGAGTGGTTAAAGTGGGCTACTTAGAATTTACTGGAAACAATGACAACATTTTTTGCAAATGGAATGGACCTGAGAAATTGTGCAGAAAAATTTCTCATGACTTGAAAATTGGCACACTTAAAGGTTTTTAGAGGAGAACATAGTGGTATAATCCATTTGATCTCACCTATCACATATTTCAAGATATGACATCACGAATAGGGGTACTGATCAATCTGCACTTCTTAACACCAGTAAAAAGTTGCAAGTTGCATTTGGAATCATGTTTGAAAACTAATTAAATAGGTTGGTCATAAGCTCAAAATTGAAACATAGTAATTCTCTAACCTCTATAATGCAACACAAAAAGAATTTTAAGATTTTGATCAACTGGGTCAAAGTTATAACAAGTTAAACAGGGCTTCGCAGAATTTAGAACAAATTGTATCAGCATGACAACATTAAAAGACCAATTTTGAGGGGTTCAAAACCTAGTCAAACATATTTGAAATGACTCAAAATCTGAAACATAGGTTCTCTAATATGGACACTAAACACTCCCAAAGTAGTGAGTCATGAAACATTATTGTTACGAGATAGTCATTTGCAAACACAGCCTCCTATCACTATTTGACACTAAAATGTAGAATTGACAATTGCTCAAAATGAGACTTCACGAAATGGCTCAGAATGGTAATTTATCATCATGAGATGCATAGAAATACTAAATGCATGGTGCTAGAAGCATTAAACACCTCTTGGAGCTCAAAAGTATAGCCAGGTTCACATGCATCAAAAAGAACTTAAGGGCTTGATTTTTTCAATGGTACTCAAAACCAGGGCCTTGATTTTGAGTCCCAACGGTGGCTCTATCTAGGGATGCATGTCCCTTGTGGGCATGGTAAGGATTTAGATCTCTAGAAGAAGTAGATTGTTCAATCGATATCAAAAAAATTTCTCGAACAACTTTATTGAAAGCAAGAAACAACTACTCCTACTATGTACAAACGATGGCCCCGACCCACCAAACTTGAACAAAAACTTTTACCTTTTTCATAAATCTAATTTTCATCTGAACTTGCATGAGGTAAACTAAAAATACTTCTCCTATCAGTTTCATCAATTAGATCAACATCTTGAAACTCACCACTTAGCAAAACTGAATCTACATCCTCACTTCCATAACGCATATAAAAACTTGCTTCATTCTCAACCACTTTCTCATTATGAAAGTACTAATCAACATGCTCAAAAATATCAATCTAAAACTAAAGACCTTCTCTAACAAATGAATCATGCATGCTACCATTTTTGAATATGAAGGTATCATATTCAACATGGGGGAAGGGATCACACATACCTTGAAAATGTGTATCCTTATGCATAACAGGAGAGTATTCACATGAGATATTAGATTTATATTCACACATGTATTAGAGTATTCATCATAAAATGTAGTACAAGGTGCATGCTGATTTTCACTAATAACTTCGTCAAACACCTTATCATCAATGTTATGAGATGCAACATCATCATAATCACTATCAAGCTTGGAAGAAGAATAATCTAATCTCTCATAGAAGTAGGATAAAGTATCATCATTAAAATCATCCTCAACTAAATTTGAACCATCCATATGCTCTTCAAAAGAGGGTTGATAATTCCATGTAAAGTGCCTTTGTAGACATTATGACAAGCGATGTGTTGATCAACATCAAAATCCTCATCATATAACAGATTAGTGAAAACTTTAAAACCATTTCTAACATCACTATCGTGGATGCTTTCAATGTATGAAGAAGAAAATTTAGAATTATATGAAGACTCAACATCCACTCCATCAATGAAGCATGTAGAAATTAAATCAAAGTTATTATCATTGTCTTCATCAAGGTGATTCAAATGTCTTGCAAACCAATTATCTTCAATCTGACCAATAAAGGCTGGTGCATTAACCTTAGAATTATTTGTATGTTGATTATCACTGCATGCATCCTCAAGACATTCATCTACACAATTGGGTAATCTATCGTTATAGATAATCCTTTTGTCCTCATATGGTGTAGACAAATCTTCTTCACACTTGCCAACCTCAAGCTGATTCACATAACTTTGAAATGAAACTTCACTTTCAAATTTACAAATAGAACTGATACCTTTACTCACATAGGAGTACTCACTTCTGTCATTGCTTTCTTCTTCCCAATTCACATCTGATTCATATGAAGACAAATATGTGCTATCACTCTCCTCTTCTTGAATCAAGCAACCACTCTCATCATTGTCTTCACATGATGCTTCTTCACAATATGTTAGATCAGCAACTTCACCTTCATCACTTGAAATAACACTTCTAGCATTTTCATCCTCATCTTGTGATGAACACCTTTCAACTTTACGATCAATTATTTTTTCAACATAGAGTGAATCACCAATGGGAGAATGAATGACTAAATTTATATCTTGCATGAATAACTCATCAAGTGAACTAAATTTATCTTCTACTATTGTAATGTTATAAACATATGCACTGTTTTCAACAATAAAAGAATCAACTCCTCTATGCAACATAGAGCCTTCATCTGCACATATTTTTAATTCTGAATTTTCAACAAAATGACTTACAATAACAGTAGTACTTATTTGCTAATCTAAAATTAAACACTCTTTTTGACATTGATTTTTCCTTTGTACCTCATCTTGCCAGCAAACATTCCTAGAGAAGTGACTCTAGGTTAAGCCATACTTTAGGATATTTTCAATCTCTGTAGCCATCATGAATGCCTAATGCAAAGTTTTAGGTTCTCTATCTCTCAATAGATAGCTCATCCTTTTATCAAATGCATCAAGATAAACCACTAAATACACTTGATCATCCAGCTTATAATGTTTAGGAATCTCATGTAAAACCTTTGTAAATCTGATATTAAATTCAAGAACTAACTTACCATTCCTGATTTGGATTTTCAAGAACTTATCAAAATAATCAGAGATGCTTATTCTTTCCCCAAACTGCTTCATGAAGGATGAAAGTAATTCATCCCAAGATGAAATTGAACATGTTGGCAGAAATGAAAACCAATCCCTAGTATCATCATCTAAAGTATGAACAAACAACTTCATATGAACATCTTCATGAGCAATTTCAAAATCACCAACCAAGTCACTAAACAACTAAACATGATGGCTAGCTGAATTTTCATGGTTCCCACTGAATTTAGGCAATACTTTCTGAGGTTATATGTCATAGGGTTAAGGAAACCATGAAGGCCATTGAAATTTAATGGCATATATCTCTTGGTAGAAACAAATATAGAATTCTTATCCATGGACTACATACTAGGTAAAGGGAAATTCCACATTTCTCACAAACTTAAAACTCAATCATCAAGATTACTTTCAGTATTCATTAATTGTAGTAGATCTAAAATTCTTTCTACCAATTTAGATATTCAAACATACTTCAAAATGTAAATTTTTTTTTGTTGAATCTATCTCTCACAAAGTATGTTGAAATGTACCAAACTAGTCTCCTACTTAGAGCTGAAATTACCACTTGATGGAGAAAATTCTGTAAATCTTACTTTCATGAAAATGAAATCACATGAAAGTGGAAAATACCTTTCAATATTAATGCCTACAACTACTTCAATGCTGCAAATAATATTAGATTCAGATCTTATCTAAATTTAGCAACATTTGCACTACATCTCACCTAATTCTTTCACCCATTGTCAAGAACTTGAGATACATTCTTCAAATCTGCATTCCAACTATTGTTTCCATCAAAATACCTTCACACTCATGAAGCACTGGTGTAGAGGTGTAACTTTGAGTTGCCACTCACTTAGTGAGAAAAAATTTACAAAACTTGCAAAACATAACAAGCTGGTTTAGAATTTACAACAGGTATGTGAAAACTTTATACAACACTTACGAATTTCACACTCTTGACAAAGTGAAAGAACCTGACATTGATTCTAAATTTTGATAGCAACTTATCAAAATGACAAGTGATTTTGATACTACAATTTAATCAATTCAATCAAACTACTACTATTAATGAATAAGGATACTGGGGGACATGAAACTTCAGCAAGGACAATAAGGAACACCTCTTGCTATAGATTTTCTATATCCAATTTGTTTCATGCTAGAGATTTTGGTTCTTTCTATATGCAACTCCCCAACAAAGTCAACATTTTGTTGGTGTTTTGAAATGTTATAGGTTTCCAATTACCCCAATGAGAACAAGACACATCTAGGGGTAGAAAACTCCCATCCTTAACATGTCCTTTTAGACACCAAGCCAACTATAAGGGAAGACCCTTCTTCTACTTAAGGCTCTGCAAATCCTAGGTGGGTGGACCTCAGACTAAATTATATGGTACCAGTGCAAAAACATATTACTGAATCTATTAAGTAGATAAAAACCCTTATATTTCCTAATAACTCATGTAATAACATAGATCTATATTAGCTAAGTGTAGCATAATGAAATTCACAAGTTGAGTGACGGCATTCAATTCTAGCTCTTCAACATTAAGGATAAAATCAACTGATTAATGATGTTGAGTTCAACAAAACCTCAAATATGCAATAGTAACAATGAATGATCATGTAACTGATCAATGCCTTGTCTATTGGGTAATTCCATGAATCAAACGTATATAGCTATGATATCAATGATATATTTCATACACCAAGAAATTAGATCTATCCTATCACTTTGTGAATCAGACATCGATGTTCATTTAGACCTTATTCTCATGAAATATCCTTCTCAAATAATGAGCAACCTTGTCAAAGACATCAAGCATTTACTTGGCCCTTTGTTCCAATAGCAAAATATATCTGACATACAATCTTAAAAGGATGCAAATGGATCTTAGCTCTTTGTTCCTAGACCACATAAGACTGTAGATTACTGAGATAGGAGACGAGAATCAGAATGAAACCAATGAAATTCTTGCTCATTTGTATTCATTTCCTTGAAACAATACAATCAAATGCATGGAATCAAAACATGAAAACACCTACATATCATAACTATCTATATTATCTTTCCTATTATTTTTCATACAAGAGAAATTGCTGAAGAAAATGTAGTGTCACAGTAATGAAAACACATCAAAATTGGAACCAATGATATCACAACAATTAGTCTTTTTCTTTCCAAAACTAGAACCAATACAATGAGAAAGAAAGAGAATGATATAGGAGGAAGTGAATTCCTAAATCTGTTGTAAAGAAGACATGTGTCCACTTGAAAAACCTCTCCTAATAGTGAAAATAATATCTTTAATCTCTCTCTATAACTAGATATGAAACCCTTGATCAGTTTTGCCTCTCAAAAGCATAAATTGATTCAAAAACTTGATGGAAAAATAACCGCTTTTGATGCTAGATCTCAAATCAAGGAAAAGATAAAAATTAGTTAAATGGCCTCTAGAATGCATTATAATCTTTTCAATTTCTTTTTTCCACATTTAGGCTTCAACAAGCTTTTATATCTGCCTCCTAGCCAATTTTGATGCTCCATGATGAAATTTGCTTGTTTTGCTAAGAATACCCTAGAATTAAAAAAATTTCTTATAACACAAACTAGTGGATATCTATGTAAAAACTAACTTCAGAAATAGATAGCTCGTCTCTTCCTGGTTTTGATGGTATATTGAAGTGCCTATTTTGGATAGAAAATGCCTCTGTGGTGTCCATTTGAAATTTTGGCTTCTGTTCATGACTTTGCATAGCATTATATTTCATAATTTCAACTTTTTCTATAGTTTAAAACTATAGAATAAATTCCCAATTCATTAAAAAATTTATGACTGCATGTTTAGAGAAAAACATAAAAAATAAGTTTTTCCCTTTATTTTCAATTTGGGTTAAACCTAGTTGACTGACCCTCGCCATGTGTCAAGATATAATTTATTGTTTACTACTTTTTCATCAGTCCCCTTGCCACTTGGATGCCATGTGGCATCATTTTATTCATCCTCTATTCTGCCATGTCAACATACTTTGTCATTATGCATTGTCATCAATTGCTATGTCACTATCCTAATTAGTATTCTACCACATCATCAACAGCATAGTGACATAGCAATACATGCCACCTATTGCCACCTCAACATCTCAGGAATCATGCCACGTCTGAAGCCTCTACCATGTATCACTATTAGACTCATCCACCTCACTACCACATTAGTGCCACACGTTAATCTTTGATTAGGTCACCATGTTTCCATGTCAATGGTCAAGCAACTTTGTCTTGGTGACATGGTGACCACCATTGGATCCACCATGAGTCATAATCTAGTGCGTCAAAGATATTTGCTTGCCACATAGTGCCATTTATCTTGTACTTTGTCCACTTCTTGCCATGTGTTACCGTCAAATTCATCCACCTCCCCTGACTACCATGTCACTAATACATCTTAGCTGACATGTCAACAAAATGGGACCAATGACTGTCTTGCCAGATTTTTGACTTTCCAGGCTGAATTTTTTGATTTTTCGATGGGTTTCCATGTTGCTTACCAAAAAATCTTCTCATTTTCTGGAGGCAACATGGCACCTTCCTAGATTCTCAAATTTTCTATTGTCTTTTAACTTTCCATGACCATATTTTTTGGCAACACTTTCTCATAGCTCTTCTTTCTTTCCAACCAAAATTTCTCCTTTTCACCAATTGACTGAGTGAGCCCCTCCACATGCAACACTGCTTACAAAAGTGTGTGTCTTGGAGACAACATACAAAGTGAGTGCTATTGTATTTAAACACTATGAAATTCCCCAACTCAAGCAATGTTGGATAAAGGTTTAAAGGAACCTCCTCTTCTCTGAGCGAATTTTAGATGTTGTCTTCTCATGTAGATTCCCTCCTCATATGACTTTGTTTTTGCTTGCAACATGGGATTTCTTTCTCCATGATGAAAGTTGCCAGTTTTGTTTGGAGTGTCTGCACATCCTTTTTGGAATTTTGATGCTCCATGATGAAAGTTGCCAGTTCTTCTCTTTGGTTACTGTAGTTTCTTTGGGTGTCACAAACCTTAGCTAATGAACAACAACCTTTAGAGGATGTGCTTTGAGTTTTGATAAATCAAAGTTCAAATCAAGATCTTCATCTAATTCTCCAACAACACTAATATTATCTCCTCGAATGATATACAAACCCAAGAAAAGTTGCTCTACCCCTACATAATAAATATAATAGAGTCTTGATGTTGCCTCTATTGCCACACACAAAACCCAACCTCACTTTTCTCAATACCATAATTGTGTCTTTTTTTGTTCCTAAGAATCTATTATGACTTGAATGTTACCTTACATGATTCAGTCAAGTTAAACTAGCTTTATGACTTCCATTCTTCTATTTGTTAGACAAGTCTTCTATTCATTGGAGCACACACATTTTTTCATTTTTATATCAAAGCATAGCTTGTTCCCTTTTAAATTTGCTAAGTGGTCTTTTTTCTTATCTTTTGAAGTGAAGGCACCACATTAAAACCATAAGGTAGCAAAATATACAATTTTTAACATCAGTAATGCTTTGGCAACATTAGGATAGAGAAAAGTCTAATCATTGATATACTTCTTCTAGAAGGTGCAATGGTTGATGTTTCAAGTGAATCCACATGAAACTTTAAGCACAATATCAACAACTTCCTTTGGAAGTTCCTTTTCAAGTGCTACGATGTCAAGATCTGATCTAGTCACACGATGTATGCAATGACTGAACAACTGATTATTTCCAGCCTCACAAAAAATGGTTCCTTGTTCTTTTGACTTTTATCTAGTCAAATTCATTGTTGGGAAATGAACTAATCTGTCTAGATATTTAGTTACTCAACACTGAAACTTGAGAATCCATTTGACCATATATGTTTCCTGCTTCTTCCTCTGAATGAGTTCCATCCAAAACATTTGTACTACTTTTATCTGATGGAATCAATTGGGCCCCAAATGGGTCTAGCTAAATTTTTTATTGTTTCCAAACAAATGATACTCCAAACTGGTCCACTAATTGCCTAGTACTAATTGGAATCAAGTTTGACAATTAATTAATCAATCAAAACTCATTTTACCATGGATCTGCAAACTGTCAACTTTGTGCCAGGAGGTCCTTTGACTAATCTAAACACCTGATTGGGCTCTGAAAATAAGCACACTTTTTCTTTGTTTCACACAATCCTACCCTATTGAATCTCATCTCATGATGAATTCTTAGTAAAAAAATATTGACTTATGAAGTTGCCCTCTTAGAATTGCCTGCAAGAAAACAAGTTAGAAAACTATAAAATGCTTTCAGATTTGGCTTCAAAGACTGGGTAAACTGACACTTGGGGAAACAAAAACTAGGGCATTGGTTCACTATCATGAGGAAAGTATAAATTTGTGATTTGGGCTCATGATGAATAAATGGGTGCAAGTGGTGAGCAGTCAAAGTGGGCTACTCAGAATTTGCAAACTGGAAACAATGACAACATTTTTTGCAAATGGAATGGAGCTGGGAAAGTGTGCTGACGGATTCGTCATGACTTGAAAATTGGAAACTTAAAGAATTTTTAGAGGAGAACATAGTGGTACAATCCATTTGATCTCACCTATCAAAAATTTCAAGATATGATAGCATGAATAGAGGTACTGATCAATTTGCACTTCTTGACACTAGCAAAAAGTTGTAAGTTGCATTCTGAATCCTGTTTGAAAACTAATTAAACAGGTTTTTCATAAGCTCAAAATTGAAACATTGCAAGTCTCTGACCTCCAAAATGCAACTCAAAAGGAATTTTAGGATTTTGATCAACTGGGTCAACGTTATAACAAGTCAAACAAGGCTTCCCAGAATTCAGAACAAATTGCATCAACATGACAACATTAAAAGACCAACTTTGAGGGATTTATAACCTAGTCAAACAAATTTGAGACGACTCAAAATATGAAACATAGGTTCTCTGGTATGGACACTAAACAGTCCCAAAGTGGTGAGTCATGAAACGTTATTGGGTGTGAGATATTCAATTACAAACACAACCTTCTATCATTGTTTGACACTTAAGCAAAAATGCAGAATTGACAATTGCTCAAAATGGGACTTCACGAAATGGCTAGGAATGAAAATTTATCATCATGGGATGCATAGATGTACTAAATGCATGGTGCTAGAAGCATTAAACACCTCTTGAAGCTCATAAGTACAGTCGGATTCACATGCATCAAAAACTTCTTAAGGGCTTGATTTTTTAAATGGTCCTCAAAATTGGGGAATATAAATCCCCATATAAATGCCTCACAAGTCTTCATTAAATGAAAACCAAATTCTTCCATCTCAATCATAGCATCATGAACATGTCTCTAACCAAAATCTAAGTCTGTTAAATAAGCTTTAACTCTATCAAAATGATATTACATGAATAATGACATTCAATTTCCTATACATCGGGTTGCAATCAATCCTCTACAAAAAATTTATAACTCACACAAAACACCATGATAGCTTTCATAAATATAGACATAGTATTTATACACATCTATGAACATACTACTATCGTCACTAAATCTAATTGTGCAACCATAAAATGCACTGAATAAAACTCTCTCTGTAACTCTTCCTAAAGTGTTCAAAAATATGATATGTTGACATCAATGACATACCAATTCATGAATGCAACACATAAGCACTCAGTCATCTCTAAAAGGATATTAGCATTATCTAAAAAGATATTCATGTCAAAAAAAATAGCTCCTACTAATACACCAGAGCATTTCAACTTGTATAACCAAATAAACATATTGAAATGAGAAAAAATAGATTTGATGAGCTAGAGTTTTTTCTTAACAGAAGAAACATTGTTCCACTTAGTAACTTAAAGAATTTTAGCAAACCAAAATAAAAATATTAAGAAATATTTTTGTTGCTACCTTCAAAGAGGAAAAGAAAAATAAGAATTTTGAAATTGTTTAGGGCCTATTTGTTTAGGAGAATTCAACTAGAATAGGAATTAAGAATTTTGTTTTAATTCTTAGTTTGGTGTGCCAAATCAAAATTGGGAATTGGAATTCATATTCCCATTTTGGCCCCAAAACGAGAATTTACAATTCCAGCAAAATAGGTGTTATTAGAATCACAATTCCAATTCCATTTTGATTTTCACAAATTTGATCAAATTTTTGAATCTGCTAAAAATTTCAAATGCTTAATCTTGTTATTTCACTGAATAGAATTTGTAGAATTTAAATATAAGTTTTAATATTTGAAATTTGTTTGATCCTTACTACCTAAAGTTCTTCATTTAGTTCCTTTTGAATTAATTATTTAATCACTCTAGAATGTTGATGAAATTCTTTGATGAATATCCAATCTCAAAAAAAAAAAACCTCCAAAATATATATTGACTTGTAGATGGATAGATTGAAAACAAAAAAAAATGCACACTCCTCTGCAATCCTTGACCTATTTCTTGGACTTGTGTACTAATGGTGGCTATGCTATTGAGGAAACATATATAGAGTGAGAAGGTTTTGACTTGAGAAATTTCATACACTTCTCTTTCTACTCTTTCTGTTGGCTTTTGCCAAATAGTTGACAACGATGTGGAAGAGAGTGATAATATTCTTTGGTCATTTGGGCATATGCAATGATACCTTCAATGTTATTTTCTTATGGCCTTCTAGTAACTTTATGTACAACACAACTAAATCTTTATTAGGTTCTATCCAATTAAAAATAATGTGTAAGCTGAATTGGTTTATGAGGTGGTGATCTAATTTCAGATTGACTGTTGATTCCTTCTTAGATTAAAAAAATTTAAATTTAAATTTCAACTCAAATTCTACTTTTAGTTTTGTCAAACTAAACAAGTTTGGAATAACAGATCCAAAATAACAAATTACGGAATGAAAAATCTAGAATAAAAATTTCCAAATTCCAATTCCTATTCCAGTAGCGAAATGGGCCCTTAATCATATCCCACAATGTTTTAGCTAGTCTTGTTCACCAAAACCCAAGTTTGGCAGTAACTCTACATTCTTAATGGAACATTGATTTCAATCTATATGAATTCTACATGGACTGGACTATTTGGGTTCGAGTTAGGAAAACTAAGGATAGAAGTAAAGCCTCTTTAGGAGGATTAAATATTTGACACTAAGGATTCCTTGATGAATTTTAAAATAACTCAAAAAGGTAATACTTAATTCAAAATTCAAAATTTTGCCTTAAAAAAAATATTACAGAAGAAAAATGTTTTTTTTTTTTTTTTGCATTCAAGAATAGGAAAAGACTTTCTTTCTCCACTACCCTCATGTAGAACAAGAAATTTTCCTTCAATAGATGCTCTCTCCTTGTAGTTTTTGAAAGAGAACCACAATGTCCACTTCCAAGGTTAGAGCTATATTTTTAATTTTTAGTTAAAGTCTGACATTTTCATCATTATTATATATAATTTTAAAAATATACAACATATTAAATAGTAGTTTTAGATTCAACAAGGGACTAAATTGTTTTATTTTTCTTAGTAGGAAATTTGACTAAAGACTACCTATCATCACACATTATAAGTATTTTATTATTTTAATGCATGGTATAGAAATTAAATCTTTAAGTCTCATATTGATTATTGGAGCATTGATTATTGGAGTATAAGTTAGAAACAAAATAGATTAAGCTAATACAATTTCATATGATCACATAGAGTAATATTTAGAAATAAAGCTTATCTTTAAACATATAATGCATCTACGTGGTGTCTGTATTGTGTGTGAAATAGTGTATCTATATAAACATAACCACACTTCAATAAAATATTAGATTGTTACTCCATAATTAGTAAGAAGAGAAAATTATAAGAAAAAACATTAACAAGAGCATTCTATGTAATTATAATGCATTGAAGATGAGTGAATTAAGACCAAATGAGTTGATTCCATTATGAAATTGAAGTTATCTAAATGCAAAGTGCAAAATTAAGCTAGACGAGCATAAATTATGCAACATGTACTTAAGATGTAAGAGTGTGGGATCAAATGAGCTTTAAATTCATTCCTTTTTATGAAAATTGAGAGGAAATGAGTGGTTAAGATTGATTCTTAAAGAGTGATTAGGATTAACCCTTAATTTATCCATGTGTGTTAACTCCCATTGGCCCATTAAAATTGATTTGTCTCTTAATGATGAATTGTAATTTAAGATATTTTATTAATGTATTTTAATTAATTACTTTAGCCAAGGGGATTTAATTAAATAGGTGTTACCAATAATTTTTTTAAAAATAAGCCAAGGTAATTAATGAAGACGCTTGATATATTAATAATGAGTTAATGCTTAATCAAGGAATTTGATGATTTTTATGAATTATGTAAGTACTTACATAATTAAGGAGTATATTTTGACTAAGAGCAAATAGGGTTTCTAGTTGGACTAACCCATTTTATGGTAGTTATATTTTCCCCTCTTTGAATCAACATGCAAGAAACACATTGACTCAAAGAAAAAGTGCCACTAACACATAGAATAGTTTGGTACATTAGTGATGAAATTATTCTTGATTCATAGATTGAGAATTCTGAGCTTAATCAAACAACATTTAGATGGTTGAAAGTTTTAATCCATCAATTTGAACTTGATGGAACGAGAATTGATAGTTCCAAGAAAGTAGTGAGAGCTAACACCACTTGGAAACCTCTTATGTTCACTTGGTGTTATCTTAATTTGGATAGTGTCATGAGAAATGGGTTGCCTTCTGGAGGATGTAGCATTAGAGACCACAATGGCTACTCATTGTTGCATATTTAGACCATGTTTTGTTGGACTCTACCAACAACCAAGATGAGTGAATGATAGTATTTTGGGGAATTAAAATTTTCCCTCTTAATTTTCATTGACTCTATTGTGATTGAGGGAGATTCTCAGTTAATTATTGAATTTATTAAAGGAAATCATTCCCTTGGCCGAGTTATCCAAGGTTTAATTGATGATGTCCGTGCCATCCTTAATGGATTTGATGAATTTAACATCCAACATATGTATAGAGAAGGTAATGTTGTTGCTAATCATCTAGCCTATGTTGGGTTGGATCTCTTGTTGTCTAGTGTGGAGTTTGATCAACCCCCAAATGGGAGATTGTTAGTTTGTGATGATTGGTTAGGGAAGTACTGTACATACTTCATAAATTCTTTGGGGTTCATGACATCACCTCAAAAAATATATTTGGGCTACTATTCACCAACAGTAGGATATTATTTACCAATAGTTGATGAGATATTCTCTTCTATTGTTAAAATGACTTCTATCCGTATTGTTTTAATTATTATGGCTACTGAAGATTTGGAATAGCTTGATGTTAAAATAGCTTCCTTCATGGTGATTTGGATGAAGAGATATATATGGCACAACCAAAGGGATTTGAGGTCTAAGGTAAGGAGAACTTAGTGTGCAGATTGAAGAAAAATTTATATGGCTTGAAGCAAGCACCTCACTAATGGTATCTAAAATTTGATAGTTTATGCATGAGCATGGATATAATAGATATCATTCAAATCATTGTGTTTATTTTAAGAGGTTGGATGATGAAAACTACATTATTTTATGTTTATATGTTGATGATATGCTTGTAGCTAGTTCTAACATAGATCACATTAAGGGGTTGAAACGCTAGTTAGCACATGCATTTTCTATGAAGGATTTGGGGGCATCAAAGAAAATCTTTGGTATGAAGATTTTTCAAGATAGGAAGAATAGGAAATTGACACTATCGGAGGTTGATTATGTTGAGAAGGTGTTGCAACATTTCTCTATGGAGAATGCTAAAGCTATCAGCACACCTTTACCTGGTCATTTGAAGTTGACTAAGGAGATGTGTCCAAAGACATGAGAAGAGGAGGATAAGATGTCCAAGGTACCCTATGCTTTAGTTGTAGGAAGCTTGATGTATGCTATGTTATGTACAAGGCTAGATATTGCACATGTAGTGGGAGTTGTTAGTAGGTATATGATTCATCCAGGGCTTGAACATTGGAATGTAGTTAAATGGATTCTAAAATATTTGAGAGGCACATCTAGTAAGTGTTTACACTTTGGGTTCTCTACTAATGATTTATAGGGTTATGTTGACTCAGATTTGGCAAGCGATATTGATACTAGGTAGAGAAATCTAGGTTATGTATTTACTATTGATGGGGCATTGATGAGCTAGGTTTCTAGGTTATAGAAGGTTAATGCTTTATACACTATAGAGGCAGAGTAGGTTTTTGCTACAGAGGAAGCCAAGGAGATGATATGGCTTCAGTACTTCTTGGAAAAATTGGGACACCCTTAGAGGGATAATTATTTATTTATAGATAGTCAGAGTGCCATTCATCTTGCGAAGAATTCAGCTCTGCATTCAAAGACAAAACACATTCAATTGTAGTACCATTTCATTTGATCAATTTTGGATGATGGACAATTAACGTTGGATAAGATACATATAGGTGATAATGCAACATATATGTTTACAAAGGTAGTGACAAGGGAGAAGTTGAATTCCTCTTTAGCTTTGGTTGGTCTTCTAGAGTGAACAAGAATAAAAGAATAGTAGAGTCCAAGGTGGTTTGATCCAATAGGAGCCCCATGTGGTAGCGGTATTACTATAGGATCAATCTCAAAGTGTGAGATTATTGTCTAGTGTGGACTGTAACCAATCCCCAAGTGGGAGATTGTTAGTTTGTGGTGACTAATCAAGGAAGTACTGTACATACCTCATAAATTCTTTGGGGTTCGAGGTATCACTCCAAATTTTTTTTTTTTTTTTGCTACTATTCGTCAATAGCTAATATTTTCCAATTAGCTATTGTTTATATTCACCAATTTATGGCCGACATGTTGTAACTCATTTTAACCCTAAAGCAACAAAAATACTTGTATAAAAAGGCTTAGGATTAAGGATTGTCTCATAAGGTGTGATGTGAAAATTGCTTCTTGTAATGGTTTTGAGTTGTAAGGGATTAAAAATTGTGATCATTGGATCATATTAATATTGGACTTGTTTTTGGGGTACGTAGCCTAGGGATTGGGTGAACCACATTAGATCTTGGTGTCCTATGTTGTCTTTTTTGCGATCTACTATTTTTTGGTATTAGTTATATTTGCATATAACTATGATTTCTATCTAATGTTAATCCTAACATCTCTTAGGTATCAAATATTGGTGAAAGAAGAGCTCCCTCCCCCTTGAGACTCACTTTCATGAGAAAAGATGCTACTTTGTATTCTTATGATGATTAACAATTTTAATGAATGTTTTTTTGGTGCAAGCCTTTTTAGTGTTAGAAATTTTTAGCAGGCACTTTTTTTCACACATTAGAGACCCTTCTCTATTATGATTCAAATTTGTTACATAGATAATTTCTTCTATTCTTACATATCCCCTCTACTAAAAAATATGATCCTCAAGGTGAATGTCTCATAATTTTGTTAGAAAGTAAAGTCCACCAAGACAACTTAGAAGGTGGGAGGGGATGAATTAGTTATATATTTAAAATAAATCTTGTTATCTTTATTAATTCTCAAACATGTAAAAAATAGATGCAACAACCATAGAAAGATAACCATGAACAATAACACCATATATGTTAACAAGGGAAACTCTAAATCAGAGGGAAAACCTTGATGGTAATGATGTCCACAAGATGATGTACTAATATAAATGATCCTTATGAAAGGATGGGATTTTTTAGGAGCCAATGAAATACAATTAGTACATATGAGTCCCTATTAGGAGAATTTGAACCCTTGGTATAAGATTCAAGCCCAATTAGGAGTTTTTCCAACCCTTTTAGGAGTTGAAAGGAGGATAACTGAACCCACTGTTCAAAAAGCCTCAAACTATATTCACCAAACAATCTTCAAGATTATCTATCAGAGTTTTAAACTAACTAAACAACACCTTCTTTTCCAATCTAGTTCCTTTTAAGATTACACTACATACTAATCATCAATCTATACTCTAACTATTGACATTAAGGTCAATTTGTCTATTAGTAACTTAAGAGTTAGTTAATTTTTTACATTGTTACCAAGCTCTACAATTGCTACTGAGCTTATCAATCATCTAGTAGTGTTAACCAAGTTTTTTAGTTGTTCTTGAGCTAAATATTCAAACTAAAGTTCATGTTGAGCTTTATAGTGTCTAGTAAGTAGTTGAGACAGTTTACTGTATTGCCTTAGTCTAGCAGAGTCTACCAAGCTATCTAGTAGAAGTGATGAAGATCATAGTGTTACCCGAGCCCTATAGTGTTAACCAAGCATATCTAATGGCTACCAAGCTTTCTATATTAACCAAGTGAATCTAGTGTTGATCAAGCCATGGAGTGTCGACTAAGTGATTTAGTATGTACCAAGTTTCTCAAGTTTCTCAGTGTTCATTGAGTCACACAGTGATAACTGAGTTTAGGCTACTCAAAGTGATCAATATGGTCTGAGCTTCAATTTTAACTAAGTGCCAGAGCATGTTGAGTAGTGACAATGGTTGCCGAGTGTCAGAACATCACTGAGCTATCATTCAGAACCTGAGTTATAGAAATTGGGTGGACTTTGTAAATTATGATTAACTGGGTATTATAGCTGACTCTAGAAGGTAATCAAGTGGATTGATATATATATATATATATATATATATAGATATATATATATATATATATATATATATATAGATATATATATATATATATATATATATATATATATATATATATATGCATTATATTATACCATATCTAATGAGTATGTGTATTTACATGTGGAGTAAGAAGTAGATGAGTGTGAGTTGAAGAAGGCTACATGCAGTGTAAGGAAAAAAAGAGACTTATTCATCACAACAAGGTGATCATTGTTTTACAAGGAATCTCATTCAACAAATCAGAGTTTTAGATCAAAGACCAACCACTGGTTCATCATAATAGGTGCATCAACCAATTTCTCTAACAAGGTGGACTTAATAGCCTTATTCCAAATCTCCTAACATAGTGCATACTTCATTATATCTTTGTAAATCCTTTCACAAGGTGGAATAATACTCCTTATTGCTCCTAATAGGGCAAATCACCAGAAGTGATGAATTGTAAGCCTTAACAGATCGACTTTATATTGCGATACTAAAGTTTGTGGGTATATCCCCACCCCAGTTTTACTTTCTATTTGGAAGGTTTTTGGGTCACCATAACTTGTGCTAGAGTATTATTAATGTTTTATTGTTTTCATTCTTTCATGCATGCAATTAGATCAAATTATGTGGTGATAGTTCAATTGGTGAATTGAGTTTAAAAGTTTTATTAGTTCTTAATTCACCCCTCCCCTCTTAGTAACCTAGTCTATATTATATTTCTAACAATTGGTATCATAGCTTTTGGTTCTCACATCAAAAGTCCAATAGCTTGAGAAAAGATCAGAGGCAATGGAGGTATAGATGCTAGACAAAGCTATTGAGAATGAGAAGTTGGATCTACAATTGGCCATGGGATAGATAAAGAGATTAAAGGAACAACTCTCTCAATCCTTGCAAATAAATAGCCATGAAAATGAATGATAATATCTTCATTGAAGAAAAGATTGAAGACATATGTCATGAAAGAAGTTTAGACAAAGCTAATGCAACAATCAAAGACCTACTTGAAAAGAATCTCACTCTTCAAGAAGAAGTTAGAAAGTAGAAAAGAGAGAAAGAGATTTAATCAATAAGGATGTGTAAAATCTTGGAACAAAAATATTAAGCCGATGAAGAGAAAATATTTCTATTTGAGAAGACAGAAGAAAAATCTAATGAAATCCATCAACTATCTCTTCAACAATCAAATTTTATTGATCAACTCACTGGTGCAAATGAGGAACTTATGAATCTAAGATCAAACAATTAAAGATTGAAGAATGATCTCATCTTGGAGAAGAAAACCAATGAAAGGATGATGAAATCTCAAGAAAGCATGAATGAAATGGATAGACAAATTCATTCAAGACACACAGACAAAGCTGCCTTAGGTTATATAGTTGAAGGAAAATCTTCTAAGTAAGGAGCCCAAAAAAAAAAAGGCCTACTTGTACACTATGGTAAGATAGATCATAGATCAAATACGTGTTAGAGAAATGACAAAGCAAAATTCAATGGAAAGTGCTACAATTGCAACAAGCATGGGCATAGAGCAAGTGAGTGCATAGAGAAAAACAAGTTTGAAGGAAAATGTTTTAACTACAACAAATAAGGACATAAATCCTTAGAATGCAAAACCAAGAAGTTGAATCTAGTAGAGAAAATTGTGAAAGCAATATTTGGTTGGGGTTACAACACATGGTGTAGATGTCACTACTATGTGAGTTTGGACACATTGGAGAAAATTGTGTAAAACATCATATGAGGAAAAGAGAAACTACAAAGAGATGTTTTATTTGTACAAAACTTGGGCATCTTGCCAAGAACTATATGAACAAAGGTAGAGTAAAAGATGAAAAGAAAGCCAAAGATTACAACATTAGAAAACAAATAAGGCAAAAATGGGTGCAGAAATTTCCAGAGAATGCAAGTCAAAGTCTTGCAATTATTGACACCCAAGTCAATGAGTTGGGTGACTCAATCATTTCAACTTAAACATCCATGGAGATAATTGGAACTATGATTCATAAGAAGTCATCTAACATCAATTCCAGTTAGAAAGAAAATGATCTAATCAACATTCAAGATGCATAGGGATCACCGTGCAATGATAGAAGTAGGAGACCTTACCAAGAAAGGTCAGGTCACAAGACCTTACTAAGAAAGGTTAGGATTCACTAAAGCTGTGTTGTAGATGGTGAGTTGGTAACTCTAGTGAGTACCAAGTTCTAACTGAGTGATGGTGACTTTATCGAGCTCATAGTTGGTAGCTCCTACCAGGTTGAGTAACGCTACCAAGTTATAGATGTCTTCCAAGCATTAAAGACCAAACCAAGTGGAGGATAGTCTATCACTGAGTGAGTATACATATGAAGCATTAAAGGTGATTATAAACACTAGAATTCATTAAAAGAGGGAAATTGATTGTATTATCTCATTATGAATTTTCAAAGAAAAGTGAAAAGAGAGAATTCATAGCCTCTAAGTGTTTCAAGTAGTTGTTTTTGAAGATCACTTCCATTTTTGAAACCCTACCAATAATTGAATCTTTGAGTAGAAAGATTGGGAAATGTTTTGAAATGTTGATTCATGGAAGCGACTGCAAAGCCCCTACATTCAAATTGAGTCCAGCTATAGTAGAAGCACTTGACCCTATTGGAGCTCAATCATAGATTTTACCAAAGGTATTACTTGTACATGACATCAATTCATTTTATTATTGTTCTATTCAAGATCTAGGAATCCTAGAAATGAATGAGGCATTCAATGAACTATGCATGGATGGTGTTTTAAAACATGAACATAAGCACTTGGAAATAAAGGGTTTGACAAATATTTTACATAGGGCAAGGGAATTCAAAGAAAAGTAGATCAGATTGATCCTAAGCCATGTTCATAACATGTAGTTGTGGTTGGATCAACCTATCCAAATCACAAAGAAGATGGTTCATAGAATCACTGGTCTACCTATGTTGAATAAAGCCAAAATTACTAAAACCCTAGGTTGGGTTGAACTGGAAAAGCAAACTCTTATCGAATGGGATGTAAGAGGTATGAAATTGAGTGGTGTGACTAACATGGAATTGAATTTTGGGATGCATGTGATACCTCGCAAAATATATAGTTCAAGCTAGTTGAACAATGTTCCATGCAAAGCAGTTAACTTGGCATACAAGGTAGTGAAGTATAACTTGTCCTTTGACCTTTTTGAGTTGTTGTTGACTCAATTGAGAGAGAATATGGAGAGAATCTAAGTCTCCAAAAATAACATGTGTAAGTTTGGATCTCTATTAACTTGTTTGTTTTTCTATGTTCATAAGTTTTTACCCTCAAAAGGCACTTTAGTATGGAAGAAAGATACTCCAATTCTGTACCAAATCAATGAATTCATAGCAGAGATGGGAGAAAACTTTGACAGTATTATGGATAATTATTTTGAAACATTCAAAGAAAAGATGCAAAGTAGTTTTAGGATTCCCAACAAACTAGTAGAGGATTATGAGCAAGATATTTGGTTTATGGTTGACTATGACAAGGTATACATTTAGGCAATTAGACCTAGAGAGGCATGGGTTAAACCTCTAGAATATAAGGTTAACATAGATGAAACCAAACACATCATTTAAGCCCTACTAAATGAGCCTGTAGATCCTAAAGCCACATACTTTGGTACATATGATGAGGTTAAGGCCAGGATAGAATTTGACATCAAGTTATCCCAAACAGTAAACAGAGGAAAGAAAAGAATTGAGAAAATGATGAAAAATGTCAAGACATCAAATTATCCTCTAATGCTTACCAAGGTAAAAGGAGATGATATTGAAGATAAACAGGATGATGTAGAGGAAGTAGAACCTAAGGAAGAGGAGCCACCAAAGAAGAAAGGGAAGGTTATTATAACCAAACCTGCAAAAGCTTCCATAGTTGTGTTTACTAGAAGAGAAACCAAGTCAAGAAATAAACTTAAGTCAGGAGATGATGAAGGTGAAGATGATCAAATCATACTTCAAAGGACTACCCCTAGCTTTCATGCCAAATTGAAAAGATTGGATGAAGGATGTATGATAGGTTTCAAGTCACTCAAGTATGAGACTAGGAATCAAGAATAAAAAGAGCAGATTGAAAATATTCTTCTAGCAAAATTGGGAAAATGGAAATACTCACCTAATGAACTTTCACAACAAGTTCCTAATGCTTGTCTTAGTGCAATAAACCCAAGTGGGATAATCCAATGAAAATTGTTAAGGACATCAGTGAAAAAACTTTGAGACAACTTATGTTGAGTCTCAATGATAAAGAGGTGAAGGAAGCATTAAAATAGAATGAGAACAAGCTCACACCCAAGTTCAACACATGTCTTATCGTGATGAAAGACATTGAATTTTTAGTGAAATCTGCTACTACCAAATGGATGAACATATATGGGCTACACAAGCCTAGTGTTTTTATTCTACAAATTAATGATAAAGATGAGGAGGATGAAGATGTGGAAAAAGATAATGAAGATATTTATGATGATGAAGTTGATAACATAGATGCTGATGATGCTAGCAAGGAAGAAGAACAGGAAGCCACTGGAGGAAGTCTTCTAGTGATACAAAGTATTGAGGAATCTGATGCAAAAAATATTACAGTAGAAGTTATGACTTCTTTTTCTCTTTCTCCAAGAAAAGCTTAGAGATAGTCTCTATCAAGTTGGTTGTGGTACCTATCAGACAACTAATCTCTGCAGTTACTCTTCCAAGTGTTACAATGACTAAAGTGTCCATCACTTCATCTATCGAGCACAAAGTCATCCCAACATCAGGATCTATCGAGCTACAACAAGGTATTCCTATTGTTAGCATTATCTCTTCTATTCCATTATTTATTTATGTTTCACCATTTCTACAATTATTTCTACACTGAGTGCAATGACAGTTGAGACTCAATCTCAACCAAGTACCGAAGTTTTGAAGAAGGGCAAAGAAATTGTTCAATGCGCTATTCCATCAGAAAAGGGTAAAGAAGAAGAAATTGATCTTGAATAAGATATTGTAATACCAGATTGGGATCTCTCCAATCTAACACCTGATCAAATGGATACCCTAGGAGAACTCTGGAAGAAGAGGCATAAGCAGCAAAATCTTAGAGAAGAGAAGAAAAAGAAAAATCAAGTCCTTGAAGACATAAAGAGAATATTTGTTGATTCTTTGAGTATTGAGGTTGATGAAAAATAACCTACTCTAGATCAATTAGTTGAAATTGTCTACAAATACAATAAAGATCAAAATGGACAAGAAAAGTTGAGGCAAAGAGCTAAGACAAAATTTGTAAATAAAGTTCTAGAATAGGTAGGAAAGAAAATTGTAATTGATCAAGTAGAGTTATCTACTACTCTTGCTACATTGGAAACATATTTAATTAATGTTGTTTCTTTATTTGTCAAATTAAGTGACACATCTATCTTCACAAAAGATATAAAAGAAAAATTATCCAAGATAGATGAAGATATGAAGGCAAGTGCATATTAGATGTCACTTGATCCTAGTTGTAGTTCTATACACTTTATAAAGATCAAATATCTGACAAAACTTCAAGTAGAATTACTAAGGGAAGAAGCCAGAATTAGGGAATTGATAGAAATTTAGAGCATGATACTTCCAAACATAGATGCACTACAAAATCATATTGAACATGCAAAGACACTCATCCATGATAATAAATGCTCCATAGCTGACCACATGATGGAATTGTCAGCAAAAATATAGATAGCCTTGCATGCATCCAAGGTATTGCAAGAAAATTGGGACAAGACTATGGTAATAATTATGAAGGTACATTCTAATTTCTTGTTACATTTTGGTATTAACTTATATATATTATACACCTCTGGCATTAATGTCAAAAAAGATGAGTAAAAGAGTAAAAGATTATATTATCTATAAAGGGGGAGAAGATATTGTCTTGATAAAATAGGAGAAGATGTTTATACTCCAGATATATGTATAGGAGAGATATATGTATGGGGAGAAAAAGTAGTTTACAAAAGCAATTTTGAAAAATTTGAAAAATAGAGTAATTTACTGAGCTACAACAACAATCAATCAAAAATTGAGTTGAAGACACAAAATGTTGATAAAAGAAGTTTTTTTCTTACAATTTTGAGAAATCAATGTTTTTGGTTTGTTAAGTGTTTTTTTCAGTAATGCCAAGGGGGGAGATTGTTGACATTAATGTCAATTTGTCTATAAGTGACTTAACACTTAGTTAGATGGTTACATTGCTACTGAGCTCTACAATTTTTACCAAGCTTATCATTCATCTAGTAGTGTTAACCAAGTGTTTTAGTTGCTCTTGAGCTAAATAGTCAAAGTGTAGTTAATGTCAAGCTTCACAGTGTCTACTAAGCAATTGACTCAATTTACTATATCCCTTGATTGTAGCAGAGTCTACGGAGATATTTAGTAGAAGTGATGAGATCATAGTGTTAACTGAGCCTTGTAGTGTTAACCATGCATATCCAATGGCTATCAAGCTCATAGAACCAAGTTAATCTAATGTTGATCAAGCCATGGAGTGTTAACTGAGTGATTTAGTATCTACCAAGTTTCTTAGTGTTCATCGAGTCACACAGTGCTAACCGAGTTCATGCTACTTGATGTGATTAGTATGGACCAAGCTTCAACATCAACTGAGTTCTAAAGCATGTTGAGCATTGATAATGGTTGTTGAGTGTCAAAGCATCACAGAGTTGTCATTCAAAACTCGAGTTACAATAATTGTACTGACTTTGTGAATTATCATTAACTAGGTATTGTAGCTGACTCTAGAAGGTAATCAAGTGGATTGATATATATACATACATATATATATATATATACATATACATATATATAAATATATATATATATATATATATATATACATATACATATACATATATATATATATATACACATATATATGTATATATATATAAACATATATATGTATATATATATATATACATATATACATATATATATATACATATATATATATATGTATATGTATATGTATATATCTATATGTATATGTATATATATATATATGTATGTATATATATATACATATATATGTATATATATATATATATATATATATGTATGTATATGTATATATAGATATATGCATTAAATTATATCATATCCAATGAGTATGTGTATGTATATGCAAAGTAAGCAATAGATGATTGCGAGTTGAAGAAGGCTACAAGAAGTATAAGGAAAATAAAATACTTATCTATCAAAACAAGGTGATCATTGTTTTACAAGGAATCTCATTCAACAAATCAGAGTTGTAGATCAAAGATCAACCACTGGTTCATCTTAACAAGTGCATCAGTCAAATCCTCTAACAAGGTGGACTATTATTCCAAATCTCTTAACAGAGTGCATACTTCATTGTATGCTTGTAAATATTTTCACAACGTGGACTAATATTCCTTATTGTTCCTAATACGGCGGATCACCAGAAGTGATCAATTGTAAGCCTTAACAATCCAACCTTATATTTTAGTACTAAAGCTTGTGGGTGTCATCCCCACCCTAGTTTTACTTTCTATTTGGAAGGTTTCTGGGTCACCATATCTTGTGTCAAATTGTTATGAATGTTTTATTGTGTTCATTCTTTCATGCATGCAACTAGATCAATTATGTGGTGATAGTTAAATTGGTTCCTGATTCACCCCTCCCCTCTTAGTATTCTAGTCTACATTATATTTCCAACACTAACATTATCCAAATTCACATTAAAAATCACATAAATAATACAACAATCTCACTTATCCAATTCTCACACTTACAACCAAGGAAATGACCTTTCCTATAAACCATGTCCTAAAACAAGTATTGAGTTAGCTTTGAGGCTTTCTAAATTTATAATGAATAATATAGGACCTCATTAAGATGATACATTATAATTAAACTCTTTTCTCAAAGATATTTGTAATAGTCAACTCACAAGAAAAAAACACACTAAAAAGACTTCATAAGTCATCTCAAACTGCATATCTGATTTCATCATCTAGAACATAGCATCTCAAAAATGAATTTAACCTTCCTCTAAATGGGTTGAACACAATTCCATCTCTTCTAAAAGATACAACTAATTTACTAGCACTTACTTTCTAGAAACTCTCTCTAAAAGCTACCTCCAAAAAACATCGCATAACTCAATTGTGTCTTCATATATCTTTCTACATAATTGATTGTGGCATCTATAGACATATCTAAATATCTCCTTAAGTCACAAAACCAACTCATAATACTCTAACTGTGTCAAATGTATCTTTTTCTACAACTCTAGTAATCTTCACAAAATAAAGTATATGTTGACATCAATGAAAAGTGCTATCATAAATACAACACTTAAGCACTCAATCATGTCTCCAATAATGCTAACATACTCCCCCATAGGTTATGTTCACACCAATCCTCCATCATAACTATTGAATTCAACAAATTTGTCCATATCTCGATCTATATGATGGGAACAACTACTATCTATAGTCAAATCAAACTTTTTCTTCTAAATCTATGATTCTAAGGCTTTTTCTTCTTTTACTTCCTCTTTTATTTCTTTTTCAAGGATTCTTTCTTTAATAGAAAAAAAATCCTATCTCATCATCCTCATCATCACTATAATCTAGGAAATTCACCATCTTAAAATCAATTTCACCATCCTCATTAACAAAGAAGCAATCCTTGGGTATTCTTGACTTGTAATGCTTTCTAAGCTTAAATTTATTTTCTCTCTTAGGACATTTACAAGAATAATGACCAAGCTTTTTTATAGATCCAACAAACAAGAGTTTTGTTACCTTTATGTTCTCTCTTCATAAGTAAGGAAAGTCCTTCATTAATATTCTTATCTTCTTCTTCCTTTGTTGATTGACTACTACTAGTATAATCTTTAGTTGTACTTGCACCTCTTTTCAATGTAGGTATGTTTCTTTGTATGTTGAAAGCAATTTCCACACTAGGAAATGCTTCATTTTGTTTCATCCATAATGTAGATGATTACAACCTTTGAAGAAGAGTCTCTTTTGTAAATTTAGGTGTACAAGGAATAAATTGTTCAATCACATGTGCCCACTAATGGTAAGCAAGTGTCAATGTCTTCAAAATCTTCCACACAATCTCATATTTCATCTTAGTTTCACCACAACATCTAATTCTAACAAAAATCTTAGATATCCTACCAAAATATCCTCTTATAGTTTCATCTTCATACATTTTAGCATCTTGAAATAGACGTATCCAACTCTGCAATCTATCCTTTTGAGCATGTTCATCGCCTTCAAATATCTTTTGTAAAGTAATCTAAATGTCATATGCAAGCTTTACGGATCTTACCTCTCCATATTTTTATTTAGGAAGAATTGATATTAGTGCTTCTCTAGCAAGAACATTCTACATGAATAGATCTTTTTCATCTTGATTATAGGAGTCAATCTTATCTTCTCCTATCTTAATCTTTAGATTCAATCTAACTATCTAATATTCCAGAATCATGCTAAACATGTGAGTCTTCATCTTTTTCTTCCAACTATCATAATTGATTCCATCAAACTTAAAAAATTCTTTCTTGAAATAATAGTCCATGGATCTCCTCAAGCTGTTAAACTTTTGCTTCAAGGAATTTATTCTTTGATATGAATTGTTAGAAAGTAATTCCACCAAGATAACTCTGGGGGGGGGGGGGGGGGTGGGTGATGGGGGGTGAATCAATTATCTATTTAAAACAACACTCAATATCTTTATTAGTTCTAAAACATGTAAATAACAACCATAAAAGAATAAGCATCCACAATAACGCTAGCTTTGTTAACTAGGGAAGCACTTGATCAAAGAGAAAACCTCGGTGGAAATAATGCCCACAAGATAATATAGTAATATAAAATTGCCCTACAAAGGTTGGACTCTATTAGGAGCCAATGAAATGCAATCAGTACATATGAGTCTCTATTAGGAGACTTTGAATCCTTTTTAGAAGATTCCAAACCTATTAAAAGTTGTGCCGACCCTGTAAGGAGTTGAAAGGAGGACACTTAAACCCACTATTCAAATAGCCTCAAATTGTCTTCACCAAAAAATCTTTAGGATAATCAATCCAAGTTCTAAAATAACTAAACAAAAACTTCTTTGATAATATAGTTCCTTTGAAATTCATAGTACATCCTTATCATCAATCTCTACTCTAACATTAGCCAAATTTGTATCCAAGCTCGCATAAACAATACAATGATCTCACTGATCCAATTGCCACACTTACAACTAAGGAAATGACCATTCCTTTATACCAAGTCCTAAAACAAGTTTTGAGTCATCTTTGAGGCTTTCTCAATTTATAATGAATAATACAGGACCTCATTAAGATGTTACATTACAATTAAACTCTTTCCCCAAGGATATTTGTAATAGTCATCTCACAGGAAAAAACACACTGAACATACTTCATAAGTTAACTCAAAGTGCATATTTGATTTTTGCATCTAGAATATAGAATCTTGAACATGTCTCTGACATTCCTCTAACCATGTTGAACATAATTCTATCTCTACTAAAAGATATAGGTGATTTATCAATATGCTCTTTCTAGAAACTCTCTCTGTAAGTTGTCTCCAAAAAACATCGCATAACTCTATCATGTCTTCATATCTCTTTTTGAACAATTAATTGTAGCATCTATAGAAATGTATGAATATTTCCTTAAGTGCATAGAACCCAATTCATAATACTCTAATTGTGTCGAACACATCTTCCTTTGCAACTCTAATAATCTTCATAGAATATAATACACGTTAACATCAATGACAAACATTGTCATGAATCCAATACATAAGCACTAAGCACATCTCCAGTAATACTAACATACTCATTAGCATTCATGCTAACATAATCATTAGCATTCATGCTAACAAATTTTCTTACCACTCAAGACAAGTGGGATTTTCAATACAATGGTAAATCTTACTAAGAACCTCACTGTCTAATCAATGTAACGCATTTTTAGTTATAGGATTGGACATCTCTTACTACCTAAGTACTATGCTAATTTTTATTAAATGTCAATCTGGGAGCATGAACTTGAGATGATGTCTGCAAAGTATATGCTCTAGTTTTTGCTAAAAGTCACTACTACTTTGAATGCAATAACCATTAAGGAAATCTAGTTTATCCAAAGGAAAGAAAACTATCAAGTACTTGGAAGGAAACTCTAATTATTTAACCATACATCTATGCACCTACTACCACAGGAACAGTGATTGGTTCTATTTCCAGTGGCTGCAGGAACAACAGTTCTAGTCTTAACTTAGAAAATTGAGTCTAATTCCTACATACTAAAGTAAACTACACCTTCCGTGTGGGCTCCCATGGAAGAATGAAGGAAAGATAAGCTGAAATAAAAGTGTAGAAACTCAACAAAGTCATGTATTCATTCAAATATGCAATATTACAATAATTTAGGAAAAACAACAAGATGTCTATCAACTTTGTCTGTCTACTCACTACCTAACCTCATAGATACAGATGAGGTCTTATTTAAAAAGAAGGAAAAATTAAAAAAACTCCTATAACTATGACTTCCTCATGAAGGAAAGTCAGTTACAACTTAAGATTGCAAGCATGCAATTGTAAAGGCATTAGTTATCCCTTAAATTCCCCACAAATATAGATCATAGAAAATGCTAGATCTGCTCTTTTATCTGACTTTAAACAGCTTCCAATAATCTAGGTATCATGCGTTGCATGTTTAACTAATCGCTTTGATGCTTGCTTCCTTGCTCAATCACTTTATCAGGTCCCACTTTGTTATTCATTAAAATAGGTTCCTTCTGACTTTCTCGCCAAGTCTTCCAGATGCAATGGTGTCATAATGCTTCTCTTTAATACCATCAATGCCTTAGCGCTATTCCTTCGTAGTTTTTTTTTGACTAACTCCTGCTCAGCTTGTATTCCTACGATCAACATTTGATACACACAAGACTTCCTATAAACATTTATTTACATTTATTAGTTTATAAAGAAAAGGCATTAATTATTCAACTAACAGTTTTTGCAATCTCTTCAGCTGCAAGAATATCTACCCATATCAAACATTCATGAAGAAATATTTTTACCACAAAATGAACCCCTTTTTAGATATAACTCCGATTATCATTTTTATGCCCTATGTCCATACTTTATACATCAAAAGTTCAAAACATTTATACTAAAAGATGATAAAGTTCAGTATGTTATAGACAAATGTTCACAAAAAGGGCCAATAAGACTTCTATTTCTTCATGTCATCATTTTTCCCCCCAACCCTCTTGAGGCTATCCCTTTAGCATCTATAGGTTTCTGATCCTCATTCGCAACCTAAGATCATTGGAAATTTTCTCCCCTGATTCATGAGCTCTGTAATTAAAATATCCATAATTTTGTTTCAACCTTTTCCATTTCTGTTGTTCAGCAATCATGTTATGTTCAGCAAATGAATCATGCTTTCCAAGCATAGGATGCAAGAGTATTGGCAGCTGGAAACAAAGAGGTACCCAATAATTTTTTTGACTTGTACCTAACATCATATACCTAGGCATCCTACTGATGGCCAACTCCAAATTTTGAGGAGAGTGCAACTCCCTTGTTTTTAGATCTTCTAGCAATCAGATCCATCTTTGAAGGGAGGCTTGTATAGCATTAGGGGCATCTGGAGAACAATGCTGCTCCTAGTCCAGAAATGCCTATTCGTAGACAGGGTGAATTTTGGCAGCAACACTTTGATTATTGTTAATAGAAAGCCAATCAAAGAATACTTTGTGAGTGTTTTGCACCTCTAGCCAAATATACAATGGTTCAAACATTTCCTTTTCCCTATAAGGAGCAGCCTGGTTCTCTTGACTAATCTCATTTTGCATCCATGACATAATTGCCCTAAACTATACATCTCCCACATATAACAATGAATTCCAATCTTTAGCATCTAGAATAGAAATATTATGGACATATAACTCATAGAGGAGATTCTACAAAGCCATTGGAACTAATTTGAATGCTGCATAGAATTCCTGGGGAGTGTGCAAGGAAGGGTTCATCCCCTAAGTAATTTGAGACAATTTAAAATTAATTATTTGCTCCTTTAGGAATAGTGTGTAAACTGGAGATGGTGACCTACAATTTGCAAGCTATGGAATATGCTCTGTAATCTTCATGACATGTTTCTATAGGACCATAATTTCACTATCCTTCTCTTTAATTTGTTGTGCTTGTTCTTGATAGTTCTGAGCAATTACTTCCTTTCTAGATCCTAGTTTTCTTTTTCCCATTGAAACTGTTGGTACAAACTAAAGCTAGCTATTAACAGAGTAGAAATGTCAGGCGGTGTATGATGATGAACAATAGGTCTATAATATTCAAGGTGGTGCTTAGGATGGTGGTGGTCAGCAATGCTGTCATCTTGAGAATATTTACATTCAACAAAGTTATTATTTTGACAAGCAACAATGTTATCAACTTTTTCTAAAGGGGCAATGACTGCAGGATAGGGTGCAATAGTCATTTTAACTTGAAATGTTTCAACAATTTCCTAAACCATTTCTTGTGCAACAGATGGATATTCCTTTGGTGGTAGATTATCAATTTCCTCCACTGGTTGTTCAAACCTGGACACTATTTCCTTTGAGGACTCCATGCCACTATCAACATTAATAGGGCTATTTGGCTTTGCATGAATTTCCTCAAGATCATTTCATGTTTAGGAGTAGGTGTTGTGTGCTCTGGTGACTGTGTAGGTGTGGGTACTAGAGTTTCAACATCAATAGGTGGTATAGGAGGCTCAGCAGGTGGAACAGGAGGTTTAGTTCTCAAATTTACCCCAAACATTCTGGTGACTCATCGTGGAGTAGAAATTGGGGTAGAAATTAGTTTCTTTCCCTTATCGATAAATTTCCCTTTATTCTTGTTGAGTACAGGTTCTTGTGATATAAATTTCCCATGTTCCACTAGACCGTAAAGATTGCAAATTTTGAAAATTGAAATAACATACTTTTCTAAATAAATAATAAATTAAATAAATGTAAAGGGGTCGAGTGTGACTGACCTGAGGTGTGATAGGAAGGATGGTCCAAGTAGTACCGTACAAGAGAAAGTGAGATGGCATGATGATGTAAAGACAAGAAGGTGGGATGGAATTAGGTAAAAAAGAAATGAATTTCGCATGAGTGTGAAATTTTTATTATGAAGGCCTTGAAAATAAATTCAAGGGGCTGTAGGCATTTGAGTGGGAGACTCAGATGGAGTGGCTGCAAGAAGAGATGTTTCTATTGTGGTGAATTGTTGAAGAAATTCTTCTCGAGTTGCTGGTTTATGATATAACTTCAGGCAATGCCCATTAACCAGGAGTTTGAATTTGACTGGATCAATTGTTGACAGTTGAACTGCTCCATTGTTAAAAATTGCAATGATTTCATAGGGACCAAGCCATCGAGTCTAAAATTTGCCTTGGTGATGCTGATATCATGAATCATACAGGAGCGCCCAATCACCAAAAAAGAATTCTCTGTCTCTGATGAATTTGTCATGTCATTGCTTTCTTTGACTCTAAATTAATTTTGTGTTATGAAAAGATGACTTTTGCCATTCATTCAACTCATTGAGATGCAAAATGCAATCCTATTGTGCTGCAAGAAGGGTAATATCAAGTTCCAAAGCTATTCGTAGAGTTTTATGTTCAAATTCAATGGGCATAATAGTTGTCTTCCCATATAGGAGTTGAAAAGGTGTAAACCCAATAGTGGATTTCCATGTTGTTCTGTATGCCCATAAGGCTTCAGGAAGTTGAGTTGCCCAATATTTTTGATGCAAAGATACTATTTTAGTGAGTATATGTTCCACCTCTCTATTTGTCACTTCTACCTGTCCATTGGCATGTGGATGATATGGAGAAGATTTGCCATGCCAAATTTTACACTCCTCCGTGAGTGCTACTATCAGATTAGATGTAAACTGAGGCCCTTGATCTGATTGCAATTCTCTTGGAACACCAAACCTGGTAAAGATACATTTGTACATAAACTTTGCAACATTATTTTCACGAGGATGCTTCATGGGTTTTGCTTTTGCCCACTTAGTAACAAGATCAGTGCAAACCAATATGTAACTTTTTCCTTCTAATAGTGGTTCAATAGGGCCAAAAAAATCAATTCTCCATTTATCAAATGGTTCTACTACTATCTGTGGCTGCAGGGGCATTTCACCCAAGCTACAAAGACAAATTGTAGTCTTTGAATCTTTATAAAACCTTGTCCAAGTTCTCCTTGGATTCTTCAAATGTTTGTCCATATGTGGTGAAGTCATCCATATACACTTCCAAACAATCTACGGATATGTCAGAAAAAATACTAATAACAGCTCTTTGGAAAGTTGCAGGTGCATTGCACAAACCAAATGGTAGGACACCATAAGAAAATGTTCCCCATGGACACGTGAACGTGGTCTTGTCCTGATCCTCTGGTGCTATCTAGATTTGATTGTAGCCACTAAACCCATCCAAGAATGAAAAGTATTTTTTTCCTACAAGATTGTCAAGAACTTGATCGACAAAAGGCAATGGAAAATGATCCTTCTTGGTAGCTGAGTTAAGTTCTCTATAATCTATGCAGACTCACCATTTTCCCCTTTTTTGAGAACAATAACCAATGGTGACACCCATTGGCTATTTGAAATAGGATATATGAAGCCAACATTGAGTAGCTTTTGCAATTCATTTTTGACAATATCCCTTAATGTTGGGTTTATCCTACGCTGAGGTTGTCTCATGGGTTTGCAATCTAGACTGATATAAATCCTATGGGTACAGAGTGCAGGATCCAAACCTTTCATACCTTTATACTCCCAAGAAAAAGCATCATGGTGCTTTTGTAACAGCTATAGGGTATTATGATGTTGTGCCTAAGATAAGGACTTGCTTATATTTAATTCTCTTCCTCGAACAATTGTTATTTAGACTACTTTTTTAGCCATTGAAATTTGCACAATTGGTTGTGAATCTATCTCATGTGGTAGGAGTGAATGCATAAGCTATGTAGACTCAGAATAATGAAGTTCAGCAGATAAAGGTAGAATGCTTTCTAAGACACACTCTTGTTTAGAAGATGTCTCAGGTTGTGTTCCATAATCATTCAGTATGATAGAAGAAATGACATCATCTTCTTCTTTAATGTTTACAAATGAGTCCCATGAGATTATCATCAATTGTTGAATAGAATCTATGTCCATATCAGAGTCACCCATATTTGGCCAGATAACTTGATCATCCTGCAACAAAGGCTGAGCAGGAGAATACAAGGTTAAATTTTTAGTGTTCGTTCCATCTGAAATAGTCATTTTCCCTGATTGACATGCAATATAAGAATCTTCTATTGCTAATCATAGTCATCCTAGAATGATAGGATATCCCTCAGTACCTATTTTTGGAGAGATTACGACAAAATCAACTGGATACTCCCATGAATGTAATGTTATAGTGACATCTTCAAGCATACCATCAAGAATGATGGTAGAACTATTTGCTAGTTGTAAGACTGTTGGTGTTTTCCTGAGACCAATGATGCTTAATTTGGACACTACTTCCTTGGTCATTACATTGATGGATGCTCCTAGGTCTATTGAGACATTCTACACTTGCACTCCTTGAATGGTGAGGGTCACTACTGGGCTTCTAGGGTCTACATACTTAGGCATTTTATAGTTATCAAGAATAAGGTCAGAAAGCTACCCAAGGACATGGATAGTCTTTGGGTTTTTCTTTTTCCTTCCTGGCTTTTTAACACAGGCTTCTTTGATGGCTTTTGAATATATAGGTACTTTCTTTATTGCATCAAACAAGGGAATTTTTACCATCTACTACAACTTGATTTTCACTTAGCAAAACTTTCTTTGTTAACCTACTAGGAAATGGTGGTGTCTTGGCTGTACGAGAAACAATGGTGGTAGGTTCTTGAACTAACTCAACATTTGTATCATCTATTTTTGTTATAATGGGCTGTTGAGGTGAGGCAAGTGTTTTTCCATATCGTAGATGGATATCATTGAGGGTGATGGAATAACTTTGTTGCTGGGCTAAAGGTTTGCACTATTAGGATTAGGCATAGGTTGTGAAGGTAATTGTGGCTATTTTGGAGGGGCTATATTGGCTGCAAAAGGAATTAAGGCTTTCTGTTGAGGAGGTTGAGTCAAGGCCGGTTGATGCTGGTGCTGCTACCAGTTTTGGGTTTTTTGCTAACCATGCTGAGGTTGTTTCCAACCTTGCTAAGGTTGGTGCCAACTTTGGTTAGGCCACTACTACCATTTTTTAGGTTGCTACCAATTATTATAATTACCATACTATTGTTTCCATTGGCTATTACCACCGTAATTATGGAGTGGGTCTTGAGGAATACCTGATCTTGGAGCCCATGACCTTCATTGAGCAACATAGAGGACTTCCTTGTCTTCATCAATTGCCTTGAACTTAGTAGGCACATGCTATGATTCCAAGCTATCAATAGGCTTACATCGGTAGTTGCATTTCTTTTCTCTGCAATGGGGGCAATATTCCACCAACATACTATCAACATCCTCCTTCCCTCATGCTTGCATGGTGTCCAATTTTGTAGGAACATCATTAATGATGTCTTACTTGAAATTCGACAAGAGGTTTGACAGTTCTATCTTAGGTACTCCTACCCCAGGAGTTTTTTGGAGTAAGTCCCTCAAACCTTGTCCTTTTTTTTTTGTTGCTCTGGAATAGTTCAAAAAAAATTCCAAATTTTAGCCCACGTCTTCTATGTAATGTCACGTCTAGCCATTAAGTCTAAAGCTTCCATACTCCTATCACGCACTCATTTCAGAAAGAGATGCTTTTGGGACTCCTCATTCAGCTGATGTTGTGTGTTGCGCTATAGGTTAAACATGAACTGGGCAACATAGTCCTCCAAAGTCTCATCCTCCTTTTGTGACATTTTAGAAATGTCATCTCCTTTCAAATCATGGCCTCTGCAATATTCCTTATATTTATTAAGGAACAAGGTACTCATGGTTGGCCAATTGGAAGTTTGACAGTTTTGTCTTAGATACTCCCACCCCAGGAGTTTTTTGGAGTAAGTCCTTCAAACCTCATCCTTTTTTTGTTGTTGCTCTTGAATAGTTCAAACAAATATTTCAAATTTCAGCTCACATCTTCTGTGTAATGTCACCTCTAGCCATTAAGTCTAAAGCTTCCATACTCCTGTCATGCACTCCTTTCAGAAAGAGATGCTTTTGGGACTCCTCTTTAGTTGATGTTGTGTGTTGCACTATAGGTTAAACATGAACTGGGCAACATAGTCCTCCAAAGTCTCATCCTCTTTTTGTGACATTTTAAAAATGTCATCTCCTTTCAAATCATGGCCTCTGCAATATTCCTTATATTTATTAAGGAATAGGGTACTCATAGTTGGCCAATCTGTCACAACATTGGCCTTGGACTCATGAACCATCTCAAAGCAGCTTCTTTGAGAGTTGATGGGAACAATTTCAGCTTATGGGAATCAGTTGTGTAGACATAACTTCGACAAAGGATGTCAAACTCAAAAAGAATTTTTTTTGGATCTTTAGTAATAAGGCCATAGAATTTAGGTAGGGCACCTGAGGGTATATTTTTTAGATTTTGATTACCCTACTGAGGAGGAATTGGAAAGGGAAAGGTAGGCTGAGCTGCTGTCATTTATGGATGCCCTAGTGGTGGTTGATAAATGACTAGAGCTAATGGATTACCTTGATATTCTATCTCAGCAAAAAGATTATTCAAATGGAAGGATTCTTCAGATGTGGTCTGTGATCGTACTTGTTCTAGTACTTCTACAAATACATTCTCAAACAGTTCTTGTTCTTCTTCTATTTCTTCTCTCTCTTCTCTTTCTTCAGGGTCAAGATAAAAATGATCTTCCTAATTGAAGTTGGGAAGAAATCTTCCAAGGTGGTCTCTTCTCCTATGCATGCAAGAATGCTAAAAATGAAACTAAGTGACTCAATAGTCAATACTAAACTGACATCATCCCCAAAAACAGTGCAAAAAATATGTCTAATCAATATAACACCTTTTTAATTACAGGATTGGACATCCCTTACTACCAAAGTACTATGCTGATTTTCATCAAATGTCAATCCAGGAGTGTAAACTTGAGATGATGTCTACAAAGTATATGCTCTAGTTTTCGTTGAAAGTCACTACTACCTTGAATGCAATAACCATTAAGAAAATCTAGTTTATCCAAAGGAAAGACAACTATCAAGTACTTGGAAGGAAACTCTAATTATTTAACCATACATCTATGCACCTACTACTGTAGGAATAGTGACTGGTTCTATTTCTAGTGGCAGCAGGAACAACAGTTCTAGTCTTAACTTAGAAAGAACTAATAATGAAATGAACTATAAAATGAAAATATTATATAAAAATATTAAATGAAAATATTAAATGAAAATATTATATAAGAAAGAACTAATAATTTACAATTTATTACCTTAATCTCTTTAAACTATATCAAATACATCTTGCAAAAATAAAATTCTCTTTAAAATGTTCTTTTATAAAAATAGCTATTTTAAATACTATTACACAAGTTTAAGATCACTAAATTTAAGAATGAAAACCATATCAAAATATATTAATTATTTTTCTTATTAGATCTAAACCTTATTACGATGGCTTCCTTACTAGAACATTAATTAGCAAGGTAAACCAAAGTATTGAAAAAATATTTAGGAAGTCTTCTAACAATGATCACTTGTTTACCCTCTTGTTCATCACAAATCTGAAAGCACTATAGCAAGCTACCTAGAAGCCGAAACAAAAAAATACACAAAAGAAAAAGAAAAATCTCAACATTTAACATATCATTCACGATAAATTCTAGAGTGATTATGGGATGCTCCTAAAAGGTTATGTGTGTGGCCTCATCTTTTAAAGGAGAGCTTATATAGGTTTGTTTAATCAAACTATTTTTTTCCCTATAAATTAGGAAATGAAATATTCAAGGGATGTATGTTCCACTATAATAAATACATAAGCTCTAACATGTGGGAAATTATAGGGAATGAAATCTTCAAGAAATGTATGTAGAATCTTAAATGGTTATGAACATATTGGAGAGGTTATCAAAAACATTGACATTAATTAAGTTTTGGCAAATATCTAAGATTTCTATACCCTATTTTAAATGTTCTATACTTTTTTTTATAACTTAAGTTTTGTCAAGAATTTAATATTTCTATAACTTCACATTTTCATTTCTTATTAAATTTTAAATAAACATATGCAAATTCAATTCAATTATTAAAAATAATTAATATGTATATCTTAAAATTACTTAATTGCATATTATATTTGAAAAATTAATACAATTAAAATTATTTAAAGAAATAAATAAATGATCTATTTTTAAAAATATTAAAAAATAAAACTTAGAAAGTAATCATATTTAGTAAAAATTTACTGTATTAAAATATTTTTAAAAAAAAATTGTTTAGTGAATGTTTTATGAAGTTCCAAGCTCTTGCTTTACGAATATTACAATTGTATGAAAAATAATATAGCAGGTTGCTTAATGCATTGGACGATACCCAACATTAATGACTGGATGACAATTGTGGACACATGGATAAGATCTGAGTCTAGAAACAGAGAGTAAACCCTTGGCATAAATTCATACACATACCTTCCAATCTTTTGCCTTGTAAGCACTATCCCTTGCACTTCTCAAATCGTCGATATTCTTTTGATTAACTTTTGGAGCATGAAGATTGTGTAAAGAATCAATACATAGGGGACTATCCACATCAATGAACACAATCCCACCCTTAGATTGAACAAGAAAGGGCTCCTTTACAACGATTTTCAAACCCTAAGGATATTTATCTCTTGCAAACCCTTGATGCATGGAAGAGGGATTTGAAGAAGCAATAGAAAGAGCCACAACCTTCCTAGTATCCACCTCCTCCAGTAGAGTGTAGAATCTTCCAATTTTGAAAGGCTTTACACAAAGTGTGTCATGCATGAGAAAAACTTTCCCAAATTGAGGATGAGTCAGGAGATCAATCTTTAGAGGAGAGGGTTGCTGATCTTTTAGGAATCATGGTTGCCTTCTGTCTTTCCTCCTTAAATTGTTGATCTCTCTTTAAATGAAGTCCATGGAATGAAAAGATAGATTTAAGACTCATAATGGCCTCGACTGAATTTATCGTACACTGAATGAATCTCCAAAGCTCTAAATTGATCTATCATATAAACATATAACTTCAAACTAAATTGAAACCAAAGTTGCAATGAAAAATGGCAAAAATTATAGAAGTTGCGAATAAAGTGAATAAATCAATATTTTCAAAATTTGTAAATCATTCCTTTTCTAGAAAGTACCGACATCAACAATCAGTGGAAAATAAATTTTTCCCTAATAAGGATTTAGATTTTTCCTAGTCAACATATAAGCACAAGAAGATAGGCCGAAAGGAAAATAGGTGATACCTTGTATTCCGATCAAAAATAGATGTGCAGTTTTAAACAAAGATCATTCAAAGTCAAACACATTTAGTGCCTTGGTTAAACATCGTGAAGCCAAGGATAGGAAGATGATAAAGTTGAATAAAGATCCATGTGAAAATAACAATGGGTGGCAAGTTGTAATTCAAATAGGAATCAAAGAAGAAATGCATCGCAACAAAAAAAGCGGCCAATGATGGAAGAAAATAAAAATCACCAAAAACAGTCCACCCAAATTATCAAACCAATAGAGGAAGAAAAGAAAATGAAAAATCGGTAACTTTCGCAACAAAAGCAGACAAAAATTGTAAGCAAGCAATATATAAACCTGACAAATTTTTTGAAGCTAATTATATTCTGCTAGGGCAGAAACAACATCAAGCAGACTTAGAAAAAGTACTTAGGGTTTTTGAGAAAAATAAAAAAATCTATATACCACCACATAAAAGGGAGAATGGTAATTCAAATTATACAAAGCTACCAACACATAAAAGTAGTATGACAACCCCACCACCAAACAAGGTAAATGAAACTAATTGCTATAATTGTTCTGATATATTAATCATTACTGATAGGTACACAAAAGAAAAGTGGAAGGAATGCTTAGAGCTAGGAGTATATATTTACTGGAGTGGACCAGACAAGCATTTATCAAAATTGACAAAGAAATTAGAGAAGATCTACAAACAATAGGTAAGTATTAGTACTTCCTCAAAATCGTCAATTTATCTTCATTGCAAAAATAAAGAAAAAGTAAATAAAATATTTTCAATATCAAAATGTTATTATAAAGGACATGTAGTTAAATTTCAAATTTGGATACCTAATTGGAATGATGAAAAAGAGCATATGATACCAACTTGGTATGAATGTAGTAATCTTCCAATAGAAATTAAACATTTATATACATCATTCAGAATAGGTAAATAAATTGGTAAACTTATAGGTATAGACTTAGAGTATGACAAAACCAGTAATGTTAAATTTCTAATAGGCGAGGAACCAAATCAAAAAATGATTAGGAGAATTTTTTTATATAACAAATAGATCCATTTATGAGATTGAATTTAAGAAATATGAAGGGGAAATTAAAAGCATTATTAAAACAAATCTAGAAATCGATCATAATTTGTCAACCATAGAGGAATCCTTTAGAAGTTTTAGAATAAAGATGAGGGAACAAAAGATTAAGGAAATTTATACGGACAAAAATAAGAAGATAGAAAAACTAGATGACAGGAAAAACTTTGAGCAGGGCACATAAACAGAAAACAAACCTATAGTAAAAAAGAGCAAAGAAAAAAGTCAACTAGAATGTTCAAAAGTACTAGAATAGAGAACCAAAAGTATACACAAGGAAATGACAACAATAGCAATGTTGAAAGAATGCAATATTTTTCACAAGGTGAATGATAACTTGAAAGAAACATAAAGAAGTATTAAAGAATGATATAAAATGACACGTGATTAAATTATTACAAGTGGATATTGAAGATCGGGCTATGTTAGGAGAACAATTTCATTAGGAACATGAGGTAAGACAACAACTTTAAAATCAAACAAAAGAGAAGGAGAATTATAATTCTAAGACATAAATTGGGGTAAATATGGACAATAGGATCGTAAACAGATTAGATATAAACTATTTTGAGGAAGACACTAGTCAGATACATTGGCATGGTGAAGACATGATGATTAATAAGGATATGAACCAACAAGAAGAATTGGCAATGGAAAACACAGAAGATGAAAGTTTAAAGCCAATATAGTGTACAAACAATTAGGATGAAGAATATATAATTCTAGCAGCAGATTTAGAACAATGGAGTAATATAACAATTTGAAAAAAAATCCAAAAAGAAATGTTATAAATTTTGGCAAACACCAATAGATGGGAAAGATATCTTTGGAATTAAATCTACAAAGGTGAAGGATAAAACAGAGGAATATAGTATCCCTCCAGAAGTTGGAGCTTTTCTAAAGGAGTCTAAAATGTACAATCAGGAAGATTCTATCACAAAGATTGAACTTATTGAAGCGTCACATAACTGGGAGGAATTTGGGGTACTAAAAGAGACCCCAAAAAATTGGAAAAGGAAAATTTAGAAAAAGATACAACTGTAGATGTAGAAGAAAATGAAATAACAAAATAGATAATAGAAGATTTAATAAATGAGGAAGAAGATAAAGAAGGAACTACAAAAGAAAATGATAACTATAAGTATAGATAATTTGGCTATTTCAATTAATCAAGAAGGATTTAGAACTCCAAAAAGTGGTAAATCAAAATTGAAAAGAGGAAGAAAATCACATAAGGAATTAAGAAACGTAGATAGTCAAGCCAAGGAACAAAGAAAGAAATTTGAGGTTCTTAAATCTGGGAAGGGGAAGTGCCTTCCCAAAGAGCAATGAGGATCATAACATGAAATAATAGGGCCTGAATGCTCCTAGTAAAAAAAGAGTGTTAAAACATAACCTAACACTCTTTGAGTCAGATATAATTATGATACAAGAAACTAAGCTTAACAATGAAGAAGGGGAAAAACTAAGAAAAAGACTAGGTAGATGGAATGCTGAATTGAAGGAATCAGATGGAGCATTAGGTGGAATGAGAATCATTTGGAACACTAGAACAACAAACATTAAAATTATAGTATCAAATAGAAATTGGATAAGGAGTGTGGTTTCAAGTAAAAAGCATAATCTCCAATTCATTCTCATAAGTGTTTATGGTCCAATACAAACTTCAGATAAACAAAAAATTTTGAATGATATATCTGCTTTTATGAAGTTATATTCTAAGACAAACATGATCATAGGTGGTGACTTCAATGCCGTACTTGACCTCAAAGAAAAATTTGGAGTTCTTAGATTTTAACAAGAAACATAGTAGAATTCAGAGAATGGGTTAGAGTTAATAAATTGATAGAAATACCAACCATCAATGGAGTATTCACATGAAATAATAGAAGAAAATACTTTAGTTATATTGTGAAAAAATTGGACAGATTTTTTTTCAAAGGAGAATTAGCAAAATTGGATCTCACAATCACTAACTCCATTCAACCTATTGCAAGATCATTATCATTATCTAGTCAAAATTGAATTAACAAAACCAATAAAACCTAATAGGAATCCTTTCAAATGTGAAAAGATGTGGTTCTTAGATTAAACATTCATGGAAAACCTTAAACAATGGTGCGATGGAGGCAATTTTATAGGATAAAAAATGTATTGTTTTGCATCAAAACTCAAAATTCTCAAAGAAAACATTAAAAAATGGAATAAAACACATTTCAATAATATATTCCAAAACAAACTGAATAATGAAGATCTTAGAAAACTAAATAATGAAATCATTAAAAATGGTATGCACAATGAAAAATTCATTAAAGAAAAATAACTATTAATCATACAAGAAGACATTTTAGCAAAAGAAAAAAAAATTTGGAGACAAAATTCAAGGGAAAAATGGCTAATAGAAGAGATAAAAATACAAAATTCTTTCATAACAATACAATACACAACAAAGCTCTTAAAACTATTACTCAAATTAAAGATAATAATGGTATTGCTATCGATAATCTAGCAAAAATTGCTCAAACCTTCATCACATACTATGAGAATCTATTAAACAATCATGACTCATCCAATTTAACTAATCAAAAAATTATGCTTAATAATATACCTAAAGTTATCACAGAATTTGACAACTTGGAGCTCGATAAAGCTTTTACAAAAGAAGAAATCAAATCAGCCCTTTTTAAGCTTAGCCTAGATAAATCTCTAGGGCCTGATGGTTTCCAAACCTTCTTCTTCCAAAAATGATGGGAAATCTTAGGAAAAGAATTATGGAAAGAAATAGAGGCAACTAGAAATGGGGGATCAATCTTAACTAAAATTAATCATAGTTTTTCAGAATTAATACCAAAAAAAATTGCAGCAGTGTCACCTTCAAATTTTTACCCCATTGCATTATGTAATAAAATATATAGAATTTATTCAAAAGCAATAGAAAATAGGATTAATACTTTGCTTCCAAAAATTATCTCAGAAGAACAAACTAGGTTTGTACCTAGTAGATCAATACTCGATGAAATATCCATCATTTAGAAAACTATACATTCAACAGTTAAAAATAAAGAAGCTTGTATGTTTATGAAGTTAGATATAGAAAAAACATATGATGTAGTAGATTGGAGGTTTTTATGTAAATGCCTAGAAAATTTTGGATTTTCCAAACAATGGATAAATATAATTTTTAATAGTATATGTACTCCAAAAATCTCACTACTTATTAATGGCACTCCTGAAGGTTTCTACAAGATTTCAAGGGGTATCCGACAAGGAGACCCCATGTACCTTTTTTTTAATAATTATGGCAGAAACATTTGGTAGAGCTATTCAAAAGGCACAACGTGTAGGATTAATTAAAGGCATTACTGTTACTAAGAATGTTCCAAATACTACCCATCAATAGTTTGTTGATGATACCATTCTTCCAGGAATTAGTACCAAGGAAGAAATCAAATCTTTTAAACAAATTATATTGGATTACTCAGCAACATCGAGACAAAAGGTTAATGAAGAAAAATATTTTTTTTTCTTTTTAAACACTCCAAGGAACATGGAGGAATACATATGCAATTATATGGGATACAAAAAGAGTAACTTTCCATGCAAATATTTAGGGATATACTTAGAAAAAGGAGTTAGGAGTAAAAAAGGATGGGACAATATCTTAGAAATAGTTGAAAAAAAAATAGAATCATGGAAAGGAAAATGGCTAACTAAAGCTAGGAGAGTATCAAAAATTAAATATGTTCTGTCAGTTATTCCTACTTATCCTCTATCTTGCCTTCTGCTACCAAATAATGTTAATAAAAAGTTGGAAGGAAAACTTAGAATTTTTTTCTAGAGTGGAACAAAAGAGAAAAAGAAACAAGCACTAATAAAATGGGATAAGATATGCCGTCCTAAGAATAAAGGAGGATTGGGTAAAAAAAATCTCAATTGGAAAAATGAGGCATTAGGAGCAAAGCTAGTTGTCATATACAAGGAAAAAGATAAAAGATGGAAAAATTACTTTATAATAAATATCTTAATTCATTAGACCCTTCGTCTCTCTTTAGAATTAGAAATCCACCAAGTGGTTCTCAAAATTAGAATTTTATGATGAAGTGTAGGCCTCTGGTTAGCAAATATCTAACTTGGGATTTAGGTAGAGGTGATGAGGCATTGTTCTGGGATGGTTCATGGGATGGATTAACCCCCAATTATTAATTCTAAAATATCCAAAAACAACATCAATGCCATTACTAATATTTGGGGATCCAAGGTTTCAAATGCCAAAACACTATTAGGATTGATGAGACTGAGACTTGGGTATGAAAATCTTTGAATAATATTAATATTCCAAGTATAGGTAAAACTATCCTTGAAAATATCCTCAAGGGTAGATATGTGATTCACAATAATCGAGCAGATAATCTCATTTGGGGAGCATCTAATGATGGAATATACAAAGTTAAGCTAGGGTATGATCTTATAATTAACTCACAAAGATGAGATAATATTGCTATATCTTTGGATCTATGTTGTGATTCAACATGCCTACCTAATGCTGGTATCTTTCTTTGGGTAGAAAATTAGAATCAGATTCTTACAGCTAATAAATTCTCTAAAATGGGGTTTGAAGGATCATGTAGATGCAATCTATGTAAAAATGAATATGAAAATATGGAGCATATTTTTTTTAGGTGCCCCTTTGCAAAACATTGTTGGTATTGGGTTAAGAATAAATTGAATTGGACATCCCCTATACCTCAAGATATCAAGGGATTTCTTCAGGGTTGGCCTATTAAGAATAGGGTTAGCGTATATGAGAAATTATGGAATATTACACCTACAATCATTATGTGGGAAATATGGAAGGAAAGAAATAGAAGAATATTTCAAAATTTAGAACTTAGTAAGATAACTTTTTTCAATAAAGTCGAGGTAGACATCACAGAAGTTATGAATTGCCATCTCAGGAACACACCCAAGGTGTAAGGTACATTCTCAGTATGGGATGCGAATATGAGGAAAAATTGTCTACATTTGATTAATCCTCCCTTAATTTATCCTAAAAAGGATAATATAGCTAGAAAAGAATGTAAATGGGTTGCACCTCTGATAGAATGGAAGAAATTAAACTTTGATGGAGCTTCTAGAGGGAATCCTGAGAAAGCAGGATTGGGCTATATAGTTAGATTAGAAAAAGAAGATTGGATATTAAAATGAGCTAAACCATTAGGTAATGTAACTAATAATATAGCTGAATTGGAAGCATTAAAAGAAGGATTGAAATTAAGCTTTAAAAAGAATATTAAGAAGTTAATTATTGAAGGTGATTCACAAATAATCCTAAATGCAATTAGAAATCAACAAACACCAAACTGGATATTAAATGCTAAACTAGAAAGTGTACTTAATCTTATAGATCAATTTGACAAGATTATAATTCAACATATTTATTGTGAAGCGAATTTAGAAGCTGATAAATTGGAAAATAAAGGAGTGGAGGGAGAAGACTTTATATATTTAGCAAGACATAATTAAGTAAAGTAGAATACTAAGATTAGAGCAAAGGATAGTTTAGTAGATGTATGACATACCTTTATAAGAAGTAATTATTAGACAGACATTTGTAGCAAGTAAATCTACTTATATTTATAAGGTATCTGAGATATAATCACGAAACATTAAGAATAGTCTCTTTTAGTGTATTTTGATAATTCTACACACATATAAGTAGGCATCAATCAATGCTTAACAACCTGGGAGTCGCCATCTGTTATTTAAGGATCGAAACACTAAATCTTTTTATGTCTCTTTTTTCTTTATAAAACCAATAGTTTCTCTGTGAGCATGGAGTCTTCAATTGTCCTCTTTCACACTCTAGAAGTGAGGACAATGTCATTCAGAGGGGCTATCAAATAGGAGAGCTAGAATAGGATCCTTAACCCGGTTGATGATGTTTCTAGGTTTTTTGAATTCTTTAATTATTGCCTTACCCTAGCTTATATTGAAGCCTCCTATGTTCCCTTTTGATTTCTTCTCTCTAGTCTTTCGGGACTAAGCTAGATCTTTGTTATTAAAGATTATAATCATTATTGAACAAATGCTAGTGGTTTTTAGCTACTAATTTTGATCAATGATCTATTATTTTATTGATTTCATTTCCTCAATATTCATTAATGAAGGCAACTTAGATAGAGTATTAAGTTGATATGTATTTGTTAAGTATTTAAAATAAATATATGGGCCTATATGCTTGAATTTGTATTCTATCTGGTTACCACTACTCTACTTCTTCCCCTTCATCATTATGGATTTAGTTTGCACTTCATTATGCTTTAAGCAAAGCAAGGTGTTCATCGATTCCCCTGCTACTGATTATTTTATAGCCTTAGTTAGGAAATATGAATGAATTCAAGTTGGCTATTGATTCCGACTTATCCTCTTAAACTCATAAGCATACAATAAGAATAAGATGAATTAATGAACATCTTAAATTATTGAAATTAGTTAATATAATCTTGATTGATCTATTCATTCAAACTAGATAAGAACCTTGAATATCTAATACACTCTAAGTAAAAACAGCAAATTGAATAGGATAAGGGATGAAATTTTAGATAAAGATTCATTTAAAACATATTATAAAACTTTTCAGACTAACTCCATTGGTAAATTTAAGATTCGTATTGTATGAAGAGTCTCTCAGTATGTTGATTGGTCCTTTTACTCCTCCCACTTTTTCCGATCACATTGATTTGGTACTAAACCCATATTGGAAGATAGTTGTATTTTGTCATGCAGATAGTTGGTGGATCACTTCTTCATAGTAGGATCCTTGATGAATTTAGTTCAGAACCTTGCCTCTTGTTTGATTTATGTCCCCTTTTTCAATAGAAGTCTATTTGTTATTAATTGTTTCATCAAATTTTGTATAAACTTGTACGAAGTTTCATATAAACTGGAGTATGCCCTTTTTAAAGTGTATAATATTGGACTCCGGTCCTGGGTGAGACGGGAGAATTTCTTGCTCCATTCTTTCCTACCAGTGCCCGTTTGAATGGAGAATTATGTAAATTTAATATAATACAAGACTTTGATCGTTTATCGATAAAAAATATTAAAAAATAAATAAAACTAATATAATATTTTTCGTGATCAAAATAGGATAAAAAATAATAAGAAATATTTACAAGCTTAAAAAGTTAATAAATTAAAGAAATTGTTTTGAAAAGCCATTTTACAAATTTGACACATTCTCGGGGGATCTTAAACCTTAGAATATTTGATGTCTATTTTGGAGAAAAAATTAAATATAACATTCATTAGATTGAAATACTTTTTAAATTAAATTAATTTTGACAATTAATGTTCTTTAAGATATATATTTTTTTGACTCAATCTCAAAAAAAAAACTTTGGAATACAAATTTATGTAGAAATATTAAAGAAAAACATCCTTTTTAAACTACTTTTAACTAGCAGTAGCGTGCTTTTGTACATGCAATGAGTGTGCTAATAGGAGATGAGATTTAAGAGAAAAATGTAGAATGAATATTAAATAATGCAAATATAAGTGTTTTTAAAATGAAAATACAAAAAAAAAAAAGTTGAAGATTAAAACATAGATATAAAATTTACAATATTTAGGAAATTTGAATATTGCTTAAGAAACGTGTTCAATAATTTTAATATTTTACAATTAAATTAAATTTATCAAATATGAAAAAAAAATTATTTAAAAAAAAAACTTAGAAAAATTTTTATTATGAAAAATTAATAAGAGAAATACAAAAAAAGAAAATGAAAAATAGCGACATCTCTAACAAATATTCTATTAACTAAATAAATTATAGAAACTAAAAAAATAATATTTAAAGAAAAAACTAAACTAATATAAAAACACAATTTAAAGTAATTTAAAAACTAAAACCTAAATCAATTTAAAAAATCAAAAGTTTAATAAATAAAGATCACAACATAATCTAATGTGAAGATCACAAGTAATTATTTTTTAAATAAATAAAAAAAGAAAAATAATAGTTAAAGGTGGATATTTAAATTATAATTTTATGTGAACAAATCAGATTATTAATATTTTTAAATTTAAATAACATAATATTTACTAAAAATAGATTAATAAATATTTATTTAAATTAAATTGATCAAATATGAAAAAATAATCATTTTAAAAAACACATCAAAAACTCTTATGAAAAATTAATAAGAAAAATACAAAAAAAAATATCTAATAAATATTTTATTGACTAAATATATTATAGAAACTTAAAAATAATATATAAAGAAAAAATTAAACTAATAAAAAAAAATTAAAATTAAAACTAAAATGTAAATCAATTTTAAAAATCAAAAGTTAATTGAATAGATAACAATATGAGCTAATGTGGAGATCACAACTAATAAATAGAAAAAGAAAAACACTAGGTAGTTAAAAGTGGAGATAATAACTAATAAATTTCAAGGCAAGAGTTAAAAGGAGAGGGAGATAAAAAATGGTCGGTTAATAATTAACGGGAAGGATTTTCAATTTTTCGGCCAAACTCTTTAGATCTGCCATCCCCTGTGCAGTGGAAGTATTGTGCGTGTCAAGTATATGAGAATTCAGGTGGTGTCATGTGTGGCTACTGGGTGGATTGAAAATGGTATAAGATCACTCATACTTACAGTTGATCTTCTTCCTTTGTGTCTTCAATGGGAAGAAAGGAGGAAAGTAGGATAGCTGAACATAGAGAAGAAGTGACAACTATTGAATTGGTTGTGATTGAATTTTATCTTCAACATCCTCTAACAATCCGGTGATCCAAAAAGCGATCAATCAATTTGCATATTATTCAGTTTGTGTGCATTTTACTTTGAAGAAGAACACAATATTAGAAGAAAAGGGGAACTAACCATTTGGTTTTGCTCAAGCATTTGATCATGGGTCCTCAATTTTTATCATGAAAGATCTAAGCTTGAGAATGGAATGTGATTATGGACAATTACATTCTGTGTTCTCCGTAACTTAATTATATTATGTACAAAGAGAGATTTTTCAATTATATAATTTTATATTTTTACTCTCACAACTTCCTCTCCCCTTATATAAAGTAAATATCAAACGATGATCATGTTAAAAACTGGGGAGCTTCAGCAATGTTTCAAATTATGCCCCTGGAAATTGCCTCAAATTTTCTTTTTCAATAAGTTTTTATCAGTGATAAATGCAATTATTTTAAGAGGATTTTTGTAAATTTTTGGATTGGATCATGTTTTAGACATTATTTATGGACTTTTCCTGTTTTATTAATTATGTAACAATTTTGTCTTATCAAAATTATCATACGTTTCTCCGCCCTCCTCTTAATCATTGTATGATATGAAAGAGGTTGTTGACTTAACCTTTTTATAATATAGTCATCTTTTACATTTTTTATCGGTGTACATGCAAGGAAAGCAGTTGATGCATAATCTTTTTACAATATAGTTATCTTTTAGCTTTTTATTAGATTTATTTTGTTACAGATAGAATCCTTCATGCAAATTTGATAAATAGTTTTTTGGAAGAATTATTTTTAGGTAAACTTATTGATCTAAATTTTACATAGTAGTTTTCAAGAATTTAATTTTTATAACATACAGATAATGCTCCATTGTAATCTATCAATGAAAACAATGAGATAAAATCAATTTTTAAGTAAAAGCTAGGTTGTCCATTTCATATAGAAAAGGATAGTTGAATAGAAATCTAGAAAGAGAGAGAGTGTAGTGCATAAGTAAGAAAGATATAAAGATAGGGATAGGAAGGTAGACATGGAGAGTGTGTGAGTTGGAGAAAAATATATTTAAATAGAAACAAAGAGATATAGATCCATAGATATTCTACAATATGATCATATGATATATCTATATATATTACTATTGGTGTAACCCTTGCACCCCTTAAAAGGTGGAAGTGGCTAGTTGTTCATTTCTCATAACAACAATCTTGTTCATTTTATTTTTATTTTTCATAGCAGCCTTATCCTGAAAATTTAATAATAATATAATTTGATGTTACCATGTTATACCATTTTTACAATATAGTTATTATCTATTAACTCCAGTATGCTGCAGTACAATATGGTATTTATAATTGTATCCTAATAAAATGAAAGGAGACAATATCTCAATCATGATAAGCTTAGTTCTCCTCCACTTAGGATCACCACAAAATATGAAATCTCTAGTCATCAAATTCATTGAAAGTGTGACCAAACTGTCTTCACTTCGAAAAATCAGCTATAGAATTAACCTCAAGGAATATCAGTATAATTGAGCACAATGATTAGCATGCTGTACATAGGGGCAATGTTGAATGAATAGGGTTCTGCCCAAAGCGAGGATAGGCAGTCACATTGAATTCACTCTTTGTATGTTTAGATATTCTTATTTGTGAAATTGCAACACAGAAAACATCTACAAGATCTACATTTGTTCCGTGCATTTCAAAATCTTTCTTTGAAAGCGATAACAGAGCATGATCAGCTACATCAACAAGTGAAGACTGTAGATTCCTGCATATGCAATTCTTTTCTGGGCTTGAATTATCCATCTCAAGCTTTCTCTCTGCCTTGTATGAAGACATCAACTTTGAATCCGTAAAGAGCTCCATATCAGATTTTGTGTAATACAAAATCCATCGATGGTGTGTAAAAGGAGACAATTGTATAAGAAAATTGTACATCAAATTGTTCAAATTTATAGTATGAACTATGAACCTATATAAATAAACATACTCAAAACTTCATCTGCAGAGAGTCTCTTGTCAACATCCCTTGACAACATCCTTGATAGAAAATCCTTGGCCGGTTCAGAAATGGACTTCCACTTTTCAGTGTGGAAATCCAACCACACATTTTTTATTTCCTCAAAAATTGCCTCTACAGAAGCCCCAAAAAATGGTAAGCTACCAATTAAGAGTCCATGGAGGAGGACTCCAACAGCCCATACATCCACCTTTTCAGTATATTTCCTCGCCAAAACTTCAGGGGCAACATATGCTGGACTACCCACCAAACCTGATAAACTTTTCCCTATTTTCAAAATAAACAAGATGCCAATAATCTTGCTAATTAACTTATTTCAATGAACACAATCTGAATCCAGAAGACAAAAAAATTACTATAATGAATTTTGGAAACACATGATTATTTCAAAGAGTTCAAATTTCATGAAAATAAAAGAGCTAGAATTTATGAAATTGAAACAAAAAAGGTTAGAATTTATGAAATTTTGAATCCCATACCATTTGAAACATGCAGAGATAGGCCAAAATCAGCTAGCTTCAACTGTCCATCATCGGTGAAAAGAATATTTTCAGGGTTTATATCCCTGTGAATAACTCCCATCTCATGACAATGCTAAATGACGCTAACCAACTGTTTGATTAACTCTGCAGCTTCCCTCTCCGAAAAACATCTTTTTTTCATGCAATCAACCAATCGCCCCTCAGAGCAAATCTCCATTACAAGATGCAAACAATTTGCATCTTCATACACTGAATGGAGTGTTACAATGTTAGGGTGTCGAGATAAGTGTTGCATGATTTCCACTTCCTTGTGTGCATTTTGTGCACAACCTTTGGGCAGAGTCTTACATGCCACGTCTTCTCCTGTGACCCTGTTCTTGCACAGGGTTACCACTCTGTATTTCCCTCTGCCCAAAATTGGGCCCCTGATATAGTCAGATTCTATTTTGCAGTCTCTGATGATTTATGTGGTTTCCTCTATGCAACCACATTTTCTCTTAATGCCTCTTGGAGTTGTATCAGTCAAGAAGATCCCCCTTGTTGGAGTAGAAAGAGTTGCAACTGGTGCTGGATGATTGTGAGAAAAGCTCAATTGTTCTAGTGAAAATGGAGAGGTGGAGGATGAGGTTGATGCACCATCATCACATGAGCAGAGCACCTGCTGTGATTCAATCCTATGTAGATATGTGTTGTTCGTCCTCCTCCTCTTTATAGGAGTCATGCTTACCTTACAATTACCTGTCTGAAAGTCACAAAGAATGATGAGTTTCAATCTTTGATAGTTATTTAGAAATTTGTTCCCATTATCTTGGATGTTACAAAAACACAACCTAATTTATCGGTACCAAAAAATTCAAACATAATGACATCCTGCTAAATTAATCCAAAACTATATACACAATTTTCTGAATCATTCCTCTCAAAATATGGTGTATTAATCCAAACTATGTAAGAATACGATCAAAAAATTGCAATGGTATAACCAATAAGAAATGTTTTAACCTTAAATTTAGTCTTCTTCGATGTTACAAACACACAGGCCAATTTTTCTATACCAACAAATTGAGATTAGAAATACTAAAAATTCGCTAAACAGGGGAGAATCTGAACTCAAAAAAACTCTAGAAAACAAGAATACAATCCTGATCAAAACATTGGTATAGAGTATTAATTCGAACCTAGTATGGATATCATTTGGCATGCTTCAATTTGCTCAAAAACATCCCCTTCAAATCGTCTAGCCTTAAAAGGAGACTATGTTATATTTTTCAGCTTTTCTAGATCTAAACATCCTCTCTCTTTAATCACATTAACAAGAATTTAGAAGTGAGTTGGACAAACCAAACTAATCAAACGATAACCAGTCAAGTCAATTTCAACACCGAAAACATATTGGTTGTTTAATTTAACAAAACATAGTTTTCCTTTTTATGCTAGAATGAAATTTTGAATCCCCGCAGGACAACATCTTTCTTGATCTAAACAGACTAAGAATTCATATTCTTTCTTAATGACCTCAAATTCAAACATATTTTCAACTTGCATGACTACATTATTGAAGATTTTTCTTGAGAACAGAATCCACTTCTAACTTTCCAACCATCATAATAATATAATTAATCTAAAAAATGGTTCAAAACCAAAACTCAAATCCCTAAATCAAGCCCTGTTTCTTGCTCTCTGTCCTTAATTTTCATACAAAAGATCAAAGAAAATACTATTTAAAAAGTGCATAAACCAAAATAAATATCTAATTAAATGAAAGAAAGTGATTAACTTGTGGTTTAGCTTCAATTTTCTATGGAGATAATTACGAGAGAAAATAAAACACTTCAACCTTTCACAAATTTAAAAACCCTCGCTTTCTCTTGTATTTCAAAATTCTCTGCAATTACAATACCAAATGAAGCTAACAATCGTTTCACAATCCCTCAATTATTAGCACAGTGAAAACTCAAGAAAATTCGCATGCAACTGTCTCTCTAAAATCAAGGTAGAAATTTGTTTAAACCATGGGGAAAGCTTTGTTGAACTTCTATTACTTTCGGAAAGATTCTTTATTTATAATTTAGTGATGCAGGAAAATAAATTATTGTTTCGTTACCATTTGACGACGACATGAAAACATTAATTATTATTATTTTTAAAGTTTTGATAGTTCTTATATTTTAATATAATATATAAACTAGCAATAGCACCTTAGTGTGCAATGGGTACGCCGGAAAGTCATGGAAGGTTAAGTATATATTTGTCATTTTTTTCCATTTCTCCCTGTCATACTTTATATATCTCCTTATTTCTTTATTAATCTATCTCACTCTCCATATCTATTTCTCTCTATCTTCCCCTCTCTCCTCTCTATGTCTTGCTTTATATCTCCCTAGTTATTTTTTAATCTTTACCTATTGATACACATATCTCCATATCTCTCTATCTATTTTTTCACATCTTCTCACTCTATCCATTTCTCTCCATCACCCTCTTCCTATACCTTTAACTCTCTACATCTCCATACTTTATATCTCCCTAGTTATTTTGTAATATTTACATATTGATATATATATCTCCATATCTCTCTATCTATTTTTTCACATCTTCTCACTCTATCCATTTCTCTCCATCACCCTCTTCCTATACCTTTAACTCTCTACATCTCCATACTTTATATCTCACTAGTTATTTTGTAATCTTTACCTATTGATATATATATCTCCATATCTCTCTATCTATTTTTTCACATTTTCTCACTCTATCCATTTCTCTCCATCACCCTCTTCCTATACCTTTAACTCTCTACATCTCCATACTTTATATCTCCCTAGTTATTTTGTAATCTTTACATATTGATATATATATATATATATATATATATATATATATATATATATATATCTCCATATCTCTCTATCTATTTTTTCACATCTTCTCACTCAATCCATTTCTCTCCATCACCCTCTTCCTATACCTTTAACTCCATACATCTCCATAGTTTTCTCTTATAAATCTTCCCTTTCTTTTCCCTTACAATGTATGTTGAGATCTAACCCATGAAGGTCTGGTTTATAGTTTTTAGAAGTGGGTGAATAAAAATGTTATTTTGTTAGGTTTACTGTCAAGTCCAACTCTGCTAACTAGACATTCATGTAGCTAATGTATACTAATGGCAAGAAATCTCTTCAAAATCCAAGATAAGTTCTAAGTAAGAAAATTATGACTTGTCAATTATGATTGTGCCACTAATTGACTCATGCTCTAACTATCATTCTCATCATCTTGAATATATATATATATATATATAAAAACTTATACATTTTTCTTACTTTATAAAATTTATAGAAATCAAACATTATAAAGCTTATATTTTTTCCTTGCTTTCTTCCACTTGAATTAGATACCAATACACTTGACATAGAGGTGTATATAAAACTAAAATTTCCATTAGGAAAATCAAAGTAAGAAAAACTGTAATATCAATGCATGGAGACAAGTTTACAGAGGAATAAATATATTAAATATTAAATAAATTGTCAAGTTCAAATCTTAGTACTTCTTCGATATAGGGGAAATGATCCAGTAGCCACCCATGTTCTAATCACTGCTGCATCTGCCATTATAGATCCCCCCATTACCACTCATAAAGAGCACCCAAAAATGATAGCATGTGTACTAATAGTCGATCACACATGTATTAATAGTTGATCATTTTTTGGCTCTCTCCGTTGTTGATTGGTTCATTTGTGTAAAAAATATAAAAAATCAACAAGCAACTAATAAGAGGTGAACGTAACAAGTTTCAACAAATGTCTCAAAATAACACTTTTAGACCACCTCAAACTCTAAAAGTTCTACAAAGAGTCCTGTAAGTGTGGAAAAAAGATTAGCTTTAAGCTCTTCACTCACCTATAAAAGTAGAGTGAAAAAATTGACAAATTTCACATACAAATTAAGAATTCTATATGAGACAGTTAACTTGGACAAATATCAACTCACCCCACGATCTAATTAAGCTCAAATCAAAGTGTACATTATAGTCTCACACACTCATAAACCCAATCCAACGTGCTGGAAATGAATAGTATTAAATACTATACAATTGTTAGGGAATCCAAGGGAAATATTATCTAGTAAATAAATAAATTATTAAAAAGAATTGAAAAATAAAGAAACTTGAGAGAAATTAAACCTCACGCCTTATCCTTGATCGAGGTCTAATGTACAGGTTGAATTCTACTAGTCTACGTGGAAATTCAAGCTCATTGTTGACTGGACCTACAATTGCCTCTAAGTCAGTGGAAATGCTACTCTTGACCTCAGCTTTGGCAGATGAACCTAAACCTATCGGCTCGACAGAGAGAAAATCCATTTGACCCGTATAATTATCTAGGACAATCATTCTTTGCTAGTTTGGCTTTTGGCCAAGGAGGTATAGGAGCAGAGGGAATTTCACATAATCAAAGTTATCTTGTATTTGAAGCTTTATGGTTTTCAACATGTGAGTTAAGTTGGAACTCTTAGTCACAGATCTAGACACCCATTTGTGTTTTCTATAGGCTCGAGATATGGTTTTCTCAATGGATTGCCTCAAATATGGTGTTTTGGGTTTCTTCCTTGTTCTTTTTTATTGTAAGTCCAGAAGGTTGAGAAATCCTCATCTGGGATATCTTCAAATGCTCAAGCTTTAGCTAGATCATCTTCCTCATTGTCCTCTCAATCGGCAATCAACTCCAACTCGGTATTGGTTGCATTGTTGGATTTACATTATATCGAACTAGCCGAGCTTGTTGAGAAGGCATTGCTCTTGCAACCTCTAGAAGCAATTGTGGGTGGCAGCAATATTACAATCTTTGTGCCCCAAAATGTCATGCTAGAGAGGAAGTTGGATCCTGAATCCAAGCAGTTTTTGCACGAGCCTGGGAATCTCAAGTCATTACAAAAGTTGCCTATGTTCCATGTTGTGCCAAGCAGGATTGTTGCGAAACAATGGGGGAACAAGGTTCATGAGACATTGGCTTAGTATGGGTTGAGGTTTTTTGAGAAAGGGGGTAAGAAGATTGTAGATCTGGCTTACATATCACACCCCAATGTGGTCATTAGGCCCGATGGTGTTATCCATGACATTGATAAAATGTTGATACCCAAGTCAGTTTAGGATGATTTTAATCAGGCTTTGGTTTTCATTCCACAAGGGGCTCCTACTATGGATCTTAGGAACAACAAGGCCACCAAAAAAGTTTCCACCAAGAAGCATCCCAAAATTGACTGTCACATATACATTAAAACATTAACTATTTGTATACCAGCTAACACTACCATTTCAATGGCTACTAATAGTGGCATCAACATCATTATAATCTCCCATTGATAGCGACATCAACTGGTATAGTTTGGAGTGAATGATTAGATGTGAGGCAAGCCTATAAAGCTAACCATCTACTTTCAGCTTAGAGTAGTTATAAGGAAACAATATTGGATCGGTTGCCATTGGGTTATTTGCATGGCCCACTCCATGTCTTTTGTTGAAAAAATCTAAAACAATGAATAAGCAATCCAATGGTCCACAAGACTTCCATGGTCGTCAAGGCCTCATCTATGTTTTAAACCATTGGATTGATATTCTAGCTTCTCAATTGCATATAGGAAATTCTTACGGTGTAATAATAAATAATTTTATTATTTATAACAAGATAATTTTAACAATATTATTACTGAAAAATATAAAATGAAATAAGTTGTATAGCAATTATAAGCATTAAGTTGTACTTTACATTTTACTAATATTTATATTTCTAAGATAAGTATTTTTAAATGCTATTTCTAAAATTTAGATGCAACATTTTCAAAAAAACACTTTCTAATAGCTACTTTGTTTTACTTTCCATTTCAAATTATTCTAAAAAGAAATTGAGTTTTAAGTTCTAAACAATTTATTTATTTATTTTTATTGGAAGAAGAATTAAGTCCCAACATTGGTGCCACAATATTTTATATAAAAAATACAATTGAAATCTTAAGACATGTTTGTATAAGTGTTGTATTAATCTTTAACACTAATACAATTACTACACTCTCTCTGTAACCATAATGCCATAGTTAGGTTTAGAGTTTTGGCTACGATCTTATTTAAGAGTAGAGTTTATTGTTTGGATTATGATAGGGTTAGAGTTAGGGTTGGGATTAGGCTTGATAATAAGGTTTAGGGTTAGGGTTGGGGTTAGGGTTACAATTATGGTTATGTAAGGGGTTACATATTGGTTAGTATTATGGTAAGAGCTATGATTTTGATTAGGGTTAGGGTTAATGTCAAGATTGAGAATATAGTTTATTTTATGGTTAAAAGTTACAATTTTTATTTTGATTAGGGTTGGGATAATGGTTTAGGTCATGCTGAGGGTCAAGGTTGTCTTTACAATTTGGGTTATTATTCACTATTTTCGCCCACATTCAGCCTAGAAGTGATATTTGATCTGAGACATCTTTAGTGGGTTGGATTCCTTGCAAAGGGATAACACAATTTTTTGAGTTAGCTCTTGTGGGTCCACGATTAGCAGAGTTATGTTGATGTTGATTCATCCATGTGTGTCATCTCAGCTTCTGTTGGTCCGCTGGTGACAAAGTTTTGTTGTCCATGAAACGTCCATGTACTTCCATGTTAGCAGTTGGCTAGGTCCAGGGTTTCATACACATGCAAATGAGATCAACGGTTGGCATGTCTTCGTGTTTAGCTCAATGGGGTTTCATAAAAGCATGAGATTTTGCCACGCATCTTCATTCTAGTGTTTCTTCATGTTGCAACACTTCTTCAATGCTCCAGAACATGAAATGCATCATGTGTCTTTGGGTGGTCATGTCCCATCTCCGACATTTAAGTCAACCAAATATGCACACGCACAAATCAACAACGAAGATTCAATGAAAGATTAAAAGATTGTGGTCAGTTCTATCAAACATCAAAACATACTGATGACTCCCATGTTGTGTGATATCTGCTCAGCATCATGAGAACATAAGATGTTACCATGGGCCTTCATTCCGACATTTCTTCATGCTGAAGTGCTTCTAATAGTCCTTATTGCTCCTAATAGGGTAGATCACTAGAAGTGATCAATTGTAAGCCTTAATAGGCCAAATTTATACTGTAGTACTAAAGCTTGTGCATATCATCCCCACCTTAGTTTTACTTTCTATTTGGAAGGTTTCTGGGTCACCATACCTTGTGTCAAAGTGTTATGAATATTTTATTGTGTTTATTCTTTCATGCATGCAACTAGATCAGATTATGTGGTGATAGTTCAATTGGAAAATTAATTTTAAAAGTAATATTGGTTCCTAATTATCTCCTCCCCTCTTAGTAACCTAGTCTAAATTATATTTCCAACACTAACATTATCCAAATTCACATTAAAGCTCACATAAATAATACAACAATCTCACTTATCCAATTGCCACACTTATAACCAAGGAAATGACCTTTCCTCTAAACCAAGTCTTAAAACAAGTATTGAGTTAGCTTTGAGGCTTTCTAGATTTACAATGAATAATATAAGACCCCATTAAGATGTTACATTATAATTACACTCTTTCCTCAAAGATATTTCTAATAGTCAACTCACAAGAAAAAACACACTAAACAAACTTCATAAGTCATCTCAAATTGCATATCTAATTTCATCATCTAGAACATAGCATCTCAAAAATGAATGTAACCTTCCTCTAAATGGCTTAAACACAATTCCATCTCTTCTAAAAGATGCAACTAATTTACTAGTACTTAAATTTCCAGAAACTCTCTCTGAAAGCTACCTCCAAAAAACATCGCATAACTCAATCATGTCTTCATATATCTTTCTACATAATTGACTATGGCATCTATAGACATATCTAAATATCTCCTTAAGTCACGAAACCCAACTCATAATACTCTAATTGTGTCAAACGTATCTTTCTCTACAACTCTAGTAATCTTCACAAAATAAGGTATATGTTGACATCAATGAAAAAGGCTATCATAAATACAACACATAAGCACTCAATCATATCTCCAATAATGCTAACATAGTTGGCCATAGGTTATGTTTCAATCCACCCACAAAGTAAACATCCTCAGTGTTGGTCTTTCCATCAAGAGTAACATATCCTTTTCCTTTTTGTGACATGTTGCATTATTTCTAGTTTTAACTATTCCTCCATCATAACTATTGAATTCAACAAATTTTTTCATATCTCCATCCATATGATGGGAAAAACCACTATCTATAATCCAATCAAACTTTTTCTGCTCAATCTATGATACTAAGGCTTTTTCTTCTTTTAATTCCTCTTTTATTTCTTTTTCAAGGGTTTCTTCTTTAATAGAAACAAATCCTATCTCATCCTCCTCCTCATCACTATAATCTAGGAAATTCACCATCTTAAAATCAATTTCACCATCCTCATTAACAAAGAAGCAATCCTTAGGTATTCTTGACTTGTAATGCTTTCTAAGTTTAAATTTATTTTCTCTCTTAGGACATTTAGCAGAATAATGGCCAAGTTTTTAATAGATCCAACAAACAAGAATTTTTTTACCTTTAGGTTCTCTCTTCATAAGAAAGGAAATTCCTTCATTAATATTCTTGTCTTCTTCTTCCTTTGTTGATTGAGTACTACTAGTATAATCTCCAGTTGTACTCGCACTTCTTTTCAATGTAGGTATGTTTCGTTGTATGTTGAAAGCAATTTCCACACTAGGAAATGCTTCATTTTGTTTCATCCATAATTTATATGACTACAACCTTCGAAGAAGAGCATCTTTTGTAAGGTTAGATGTACAAGGAAAAAATTGTTCAATCATATGTGTCCTCTAATAGTAAGCAGGTGTCAAAGTCTTCAAAATATTCCACACAATCACATATTTTATCTTATCTTCACTACAACATCTAATTCCAACAACAATCTTAGATATCCTAACAAAATATCCTCTTATAGTTTCATCTTCCTATTAGATTGTGGTGACTGATCAGGAAAGTACTGTACATACTTCATAAATTCTTTGGGGTTCAGGGCCAACGTTGTAGCCGATGTTGTAGTTGACATATGGTCGACATGTTGTAACCCTAAAATGAAATAAAATACTTGTATAAAAGGGTTTAGGGTTAGGTATTTTCATTATGTTATGATGCGAAATTGCTTCTTGCAGTGGTATTGAGCTATAAGGGATTACAAATTGTAATCAGGTTGTAATCACTGGATTGTAATAATATTGGACTTGTAGTTTGGTGGACATAGCCTAGGGATTGGGTGAACCATGTTAAATCTTGGTGCCTTGTGCTCATTTATGTGTGATCTATTATTTTATTTTATTGGTTATATTTGTATGTAGTTTTTATTTCTATCCGTGGTTTATCCTAACACTTCCTACATTTTAGCATCTTGAAATAGACATATCCAACTCTGCAATCTAGCCTTCTTAGCATGATCATCATCTTCAAATATCTTTTGTAAAGTAATCCAAATGTCATGTGCAAGCTTTAAGGATCTTATCTCTCCATATTTTTTTCTAGGAAGAATTGATAATAGTGCTTCTATAGCAAGAACATTCTGTATGAATAGATCTTTTTCATCTTGACCATAGGAGTCAATCCTATCTTCTCCTATCACAATCTTCAGATTCAATGTAACTATCTAATATTCCAGACTCATGCACACCAAGTGAGTCTTCATAGTTTCCTTCCTACTATCATAATTGATTCCATCAAACTTAAAACTTTCTTTCTTGAAATAATAATCCATGGATCTCCTCAAGTTGTTAAACTTTTCCTTCAAGGAATTTATGCTCTGATACCAATTGTTAGAAAGTAAGTCTACCAAGATAACTTGAGGGGCAGGGTGGGGGGGGTTGAATCAGTTATGTATTTAAAACAATTCTCAATATCTTTATTAATTCCAAAACATGTAAATGACAGCCATAAAAAGATAACCATCCATGATAACACTAGATATGTTAACTAGGGAAACCCTTGATTAGAGAGAAAACCTTAGTGAGAATGATGTCCACAAGATAATGTAGTAATATAAAATTTCCTTTTAAAGGTTGGACTCTATTAGGAGCCAATGAAATACAATCAATACGTATGGGTCCCTATTAGGAGACTTTGAATCCCTTTTAGAAGATTCCAACCCTATTAAGAGTTGTGTCGACCTTGTAAGGAGTTGAAAGGAGGACACTTAAACCCACTGTTTAAATAGCCTCAAATTGTCTTCACCAAACAATCTTAAGGATAATCAATCCAAGTTCTAAACTAACTAAACAACAACTTCTTTGATAATACAATTCCTTTGAAATTCATAGTACATACTCAACATCAATCTCTGCTCTGACATTAGCCAAATTTGTATCCAAGCTCGCATAAACAATACAATGATCTCACTAATCCAATTGCCACACTTACAACCAAGGAAATGACCATTCCTTTATACCAAGTCATAAAACAAGTTTTGAGTCAGCTTTGAGGCTTTCTCAATTTATAATGAATAACATAGGACCTCATTAAGATGTTACATTATAATTAAACTCTTCCATCAAATATTTGTAATAGTCATCTCACAGGAAAAAACACACTGAACATATTTCATAAGTCAACTCAAACTGCATATTTGATTTCACCATCTAGAATATAGCATCTTGAACATGTCTCTAACCTTCCTCTAACCATGTTAAACATAATTCTATCTCTACTAAAAGATATAGTTGATTTACCAGTACCCTCTTTCCAGAAACTCTCTCTGAAAGTTATCTCCAAAAAACATCGCATAACTCTGTCATGTCTTCATATTTCTTTCTACACAATTAATTGTAACATATATAGACATGTATGAATATCTCCTTAAGTGCACATAACCCAACTCATAATACTCTAACTGTGCTGAACGCATCTTCCTTTGCAACTCTGATAATCTTCATAGAATATAATATATGTTAACATCAATGAAAAACATTTTCATGAATGCAACACATAAGCACTTAATCACATCTCCAGTAATGTTAGCATACTCCCCCATAGGAATATCATTAGCACTCATGCTAACAAAATTTTCATACCACCTCAAGACAAGTGGGATTTTTTATACAATGGTAAATCTTACTAAAACCCTTATCATATCAAAGATCATTATTACCTTCATTACTTACCTTGTGAAGGACTTCTTCCAAGAAAAAAGTACCTATTTGGAGCTAGGTGAGAGTAAGGGTATAAGGTGTAATAATTTTTTCATAATGTTGGACTTTGGTGGTGGTTTATCATTATGTTTATGATTTATACCATGAATTTAGTTATTATGCACGACAATACAAATGATAATTTTGTCTTTTCTAATTCTAAAGGTTTGCTATGTTCCTTTTTCTTAATCAAAAAATATAATAAATAATTGTATATTAATAATCTATTGATAAAGAAATATAATTGAAAATGAATATTAATATAGAAAATAAATATAACATACTAAATATATTAAAATTCTATTAATTTAAAAAGCAAACAACTTGGAAAAAATGCGAGCGAAAATGGCAAGAAAAGAGTGAAAGACAAATTTGGAAAAAAGTAGAGATACCAAAGCAAATCAAATAATGTGGATTCAAAACCATATTACAAAGCACTAAATAAAGGACATCAAACGACAGTCGTAAACAATCCAAACCCTAACAATAGAGCAAAAAACCATAGACATCAAGTAAACATTAGCCATATCAATCACAAAAATACGCAAGGGCAAGAAGAAACAAGAGTTAATGGGAATCGCATCGATACAGTCAATCAGTTTCAAATTCTATCAGATAATAAGGCTAGGCAAATTAACTCTTTCAAGGAAACTGTCGAGACATATGATAACAGAAAGCTTGAGATCTTAAACAAAGGAAAAAACAAAGACTTTCCATCGAAGGCAGAGGAAGGGTGGCAAATCATTCAAAGAAGGAAGAAGAGATCAAAACAATGCCAGAAACACCAGTCGCTGCAAAAAAAGCAAAATTGACAAAATAAAAAAAAAGACCTAAAATTTAAGATCCAAAATAGAGGAGATGGAGACGACATAGAATGTAAAAAGAAAAAGAAGGAGGGTAATACAATACCACCAACACTTTACATATCTAAAGCTAACCGTACGACATTAGGGTAGTGGTAAATTTTAAAGGAAAAAATGGAACTTGAGCCCTCGATGGATAAATTGTATATCCCTCCACATAAGAGGAACATGGAACCTCTGAAACAAAACCAACTGCTAGATAAAAGCTTTGCCGATACACTGATCATTAGTGACATATTCATAGAAGAAAGCTGGCAAGAATGTGAAGAAAGGGGGCTTTATGTAGTATGGAATGGCCCTAACAAATATATCCCGAACCTTAAAAGGAGAATAGAAAAATACTGTCAGGACCAAGTTTTTAAGTTAAATTTCTAATATGGAAACCTAACTGGTTTGAAGGTAAAACTAACAAAACTGCCTACTGGTTAAAATGCAAAAATTAAAACCCTAACAAGAATCGAGAATTTTTTAGGTAAGCTAATTGGTATAGAATTTGATTATTATAAAGAAAGTACCATCAAATTCTTGATAAAATTAGATTGTAAGCCAACAAAACCTATAATCAAAAAATTAATTACAAATAGATCAATTTATAACCTAGAGTTTTCAACCTGTGAGGGAGAATGTTCTAGCATAATCATTCCTAGCACTAAAATTGGATTTAAAGCTACAAACATTAAAGACATGCTTAGCGATTTCACTCAGAGAAAAAGATGTAATAATGGAGTAGCAGATTGGAAATTATACAAAAAATTAGTAATAGACGAACAGTGTATAGAGGATCCTAAGGACTCTTAGGAAGGGATAATAAATAATGATCACAAAGAACACGAGACAATAGAATGAGATATTTTACTAGCTATTAATTAATGCACTAAATGCAAAAATAATGTTGAGGAATTAGAGACTAATAAGAACAAACTCAAGGCACTAAATTATGAAATTGCAACCACTCAGAGCAATATTGAAGATTTGTTAATCATCACAGAACAAATGCACAAAGAACATTGCAAAGCGGGGGAGAATTCTCAGACTTTAATAAACCCCCTAATCCATAAAGAGAATAGTTAGGAACCATTGGATATTGAGGACCTACAGGTAGAAATAGAAGAATACATAGAATCTCTAAAAAGCATAGATACTCCTATTCAAAAATTAGCTAAAATCCCAGCAGCGGGTGATGAACAATGGCACAATATAAAAATTCGCAAAAAGAATAAGAAAAAGAGTTACAAATTTTGGCAAACCCAATGGATGGCTCAGATTTGTTTGAAGAAGTTGGGAAAAGTCAGACCACGGGCATGGAAATGCAAGCAACAATGGAATTAACTAAAGCCACTGAGATTTTAAAAGAAGCAGGCCTATTAGAAAGAGAGGTAAATAAAATAAAAGAAGGACTTAAATCCAATATACATGAGAAGGAAGGAACGAATAATACCGAAACCAATAATAGTCCTAACCAGGTAGGAAAAGAAGAAATAGAAGATATAGAAGAAGGAGATTGGAACTATGAGACAAAAGAGGATGAATTAACTGATTTTCTTATTAATGATCTACTAATGGATGAACCAAAAAGTGATGAAGATGAAAACAAATAGATCACTTCTGAGTTGCTGGGAATAGCTACCAATGAAGAAGGATGTAAACAATCTAAGTGTGGTAAAATTAAAAATAGAAGGGGGAGAAAGTCTCTTAAAGAATTAAGAGAAGTAGCAGGACAAGCCAAAGAACAGTAGAAAATCAATGATTTATTAAATGTAGGGAAGGGGAAGAGCCTTCCCAGTATACAATGAAGATCACTTCCTGGAATGCCAGAGGGTTAAATGCCCCTAGAAAAAAAAGGCTATTAAAAAAAAATTTAATATCTTTTGAGTTAGAAATTATAATCATTCAGGAAACTAAATTAGATATTACAGAAAGTATTAAACTAGGGAAAAGATTAAATCAATGGTAGTCAGACTTCAAAGAATCTTTGGGAACTTTAGGAGTACTAGGAATAATTTGGAATCCTCGGAAGGTCAATCTCACTATAATAAACAAAAATTCTAATTGGATAAGCAGTAGAGTGACAAGTCTCAAAAACAATGTTAAATTTCTACTACTTAACATCTATATACTATATAGAAAATCCTATCAAAAGCCCTAGCCGCCTGACTCAAGACTCTGTTATCCAAAATTATATCAGAAGAACAAATAGGCTTCATGCCTGGAAAATCCATAATTGATGGAATATCCATTATACAGGAAAAAATTCACTTAGCAAAGACTAACAAAGAAACTTGCATGTTCCTCAAATTAGATATTCAAGAAGCATATGATAAAATAGACTGGCAATTTTTATGCAAGACTATGGAGAAATTTGGATTCTCAAAAAGATGGATAAACCTCATCTACCAGTGTATAGCTACACCATAATTTTTAATACTCGTCAATGGAACCCTTGAAGGTTTTTTCAGTGCTTCAAGAGGCATACGACAGGGTGACCCAATATCACCCTTTCTTTTTATAATGATGGCTGAAACCTTGGGTAGATCTATCAAACAAGGTCAAATCGTATCCATAATTCAAGGCATTCTGGTAATAGAAAATGTTCAAAATATAACTCATGACCAATTTGCAGACGACATTATCATGGCTAGACTTAGCACTATCAATGAAGCAAAAAATTACAAAACCATCTTAGATAATTACACCAAAGCATCAGGACAAAAAATTAATGTAGAATAATAAGAAATTTTTCTTTATGAACATAGAAAATAACCAAGAAGAACAAATATGCAATTTATTAGGGTATAAAAAAGGGAAATTTCCTTGTAAATACTTAGGAATATACATAGGAGAAGGTAAAAATCAAAATCCAGGCTGGCAAGACGTCCTCTCTAAAATAAATAAACACATAGACAGTTGGAATGGGAAATGGTTAACAAAAGCCAGTAGAACTACCAAAATTAAAGCAGTCCTATCAGCACTTCCGACATATCAGTTATCCTGTCTTCAAATTCCTAAAAATATCAGTAAAAAAATTGAAGCCAAACTCAGAAACTTCTTTTGGAATAGGATTGAAAATAAAAAGAAAGCGGCTCTAATTAAATGGGAAAATATATGCCGAACAAAGAAGATGGGAGGATTAGGCATAAAAAACCTAGAATGGCAAAATGAAGCATTAGGGGCTAAACTGGCATGTCGCATGTTCCAGGACAAGGATAGTAAATGGTCCAAAATCCTATACAATAAATACCTAAATCTTGATAATCCAACCTCCTTATTTAGAATTAAAAACCCTTCCCGAGGATCAAAATTTTGGAATTTTCTGACAAAATGTTATCATACCATCTCTAAATATGCAACTTGGGACATTGGAAATGGTAGTAAAGCCCTCTTTTGGGAAGATTCCTGGAATGGGCTTCCTCGTCTTGAAAATATAACATTTCCAATCAAACAGTGAACCTCCTCAAAGAGAGATGGGGGACAAAAGTAAAAGATTATGTGGATCATGATCCAGCCAGTGAGGATACTCCATGGAAGTAGAAACCCCTATCCAATACTAACATATCTATTATCGATCAATCCAAGCTAGAAGATATCCTCCAAGACCAGAAAATACATCTTACTAATAGAGAAGATAAATTAAGATGGGCTTTATCTAATGACGAAACATATAAAGTTAAAGAAGGATACAATGTGATCCTCAACTCCCAATGATGGGAGGAAATCAACATCCCTATGAACCTTTGTTGGGAACCTGCCATTTTGCCCAAAGAAAGAATCTTCTTATGGGCCGCTTTCCAAAATCGTATTCTCACTGCTGATAGAATAATTAAAATGGGTTTCCAAGGTCCCTCTAGATGTTCTCTATGGAACAACAATAATGAAATAGTAAATCATTTACTCTTCCAATGCAGCTTCTCCAATGAATGCTGGCATAGGATCAAGAGAAAACTCAGCTAGACATCGCCTCTTCCTGAGACTTGGAAGGATCATATCGATGAATGGCCTAAAAGCAGAGAGATCAACATTTATGATAAAATCTGGAATGTCACTCCTGCAATTGTAACTTGGGAATGATGGAAAGAGAGAAACAGAAGAATATTCAATAACATCGGAATGAAAATCCCTCAATTAGTCAATAAAATGGAAATATCCATAACTGAAGTCTTAAATAATCACCTTAGAGCTACCCCTAAATAGGAAGGCACTTTTACAACTTGGGATGCATAAATCAAAAAACACTAGCCTTAGTTAATAAATCCCCCATTAGTTTACAATTCGAAGAATACATTAGCATGCAAAGAATGCAAATGGGAACCACCCCCTCAAGGATGGAAAAAACTTAATTTTGATGGAGCCTCCCATGGAAACCCAAGGGTATTTGGATTAGGGTTTATCCTAAGAGATCATTTGGGACAATGGATTGTCAAAAAAGAAAAACGCCTAGGTATTACATCCAATAACTTGGCAGAATTAGAAGCAATAAATGAAGGACTTTCATTCTGCAATAAATACAAAATTAAAAAATTAATAATCGAAGGAGATTCCCAAATCATCCTAAATGCCCTTAGGAAAAGATATACTTCGAATTGGAAAATCAATTCTAAATTAGAAGAAGTAAATAAAAAATTTAGATAGAATAGAAGAAGTTATTATTCAGCATATCTACCATGAAGGAAATTGTGAGGTAGATAAGTTGGCGAATGAAGGAGTGAATGGTAACGACATTCTTTTACTCAATCAAACAATAAACTAACAAATTAATATTTTTTTAGAAATCCCAACAGAAATACTCAACTTCAGGACATATAAACATAGATTCAGATAAATTCTATTTAGATAAGTTATTATATTTATAATGGGCTATATGAAATTCAAATAGATCCTCTTGTCCTTATGTTAAGAAACTAAAACCATAGATTAGTCCTTAACCACTTGTATAAGAACTAGAAAAGTAGGGATAACATAGTGTCTTCGAAACTTTTAACTTAAGATTAAAATCTGGCTTAAGGTTTCAATATTAACCCTATGAATAACTTTGAATACTTCTAACCTCTAAACCATTAGAAATAAAGTAGGCTGCTGAATTCTTGGAAAGATTGAAGGGAACTTTCTAGAACCTCTAGAAGCTCCTCAAATTCTCTAGAACCTTCGAAGTCTATACCTAGCTTTATCTGCATCCCCTGTCTCTTTCTACCTCACCTTAGCCAAAACAATGGAAACTTTCATCAGCCTGTATCATGTTAATGAAAACCAAACTATGGCATTTAGGGGGAACATTACACTAAAACAATGGACTCGGATCCTTAATCCAGTTGATAATATGACAAGAATTACAATTAGCAGGGCAATTGGTGAAAGTGTTTTCAGGTATGAATATACATGGAGAACAAACAGTGATATTATAGGATCATTTATAGGGTGCATGATAAGGGAACAAATTGATAAATGGGTTACTATTCATCTTTGTTATAATATTTTCAATCCCGTATGGCTAGTAGGGTTGGAAGAGGCAATTATGAGTATTGATAACAAAAATAGAATTCCTCTTCCAGAGCTTTGCATGGCCCTACCCCCAAGAATTCTTGATACCACCCTTCACCCCACTCGACCTGTAATCCTTATTTGCAACCCTCCCACCTTCAACAAAGAATGGGCAAACATGGAGACTAGCATCCACTTTCTGCTGCGATGGAGAGGAATCCTTGAAGATAATAGCCAGGAATGGCTTCTAAACTATCTCACATCCACCAAAGCCTACATAGAACCGGGTTCAGATTTTGATAATCTTCCTTCACTCTCCTTTTGCATGCCCAATTTGGACAAATCCAGCAAAGCCAGAACAACTTATGTGTTTCCCCCCAACTTCCAGATGGAAGACTCAATGGATATTTTAGAAATTATCATGGTGTTCAAAGAGAAAATTTTAGAATTAGAGTAAATTTGTTTGCACTCAATATGAAGCTCACAAAATAGGCTAAATGAGAGAAAATTTTGATTAAAATATAGCAGGTTTCTCTTAAGTAGTAGCTCTTTCAAACTCTATAGAATTTAGGTTGTTGTAAGTAGGATTTAAATATATGTATATGGATAAATCTGTACAGGTAAACAGTATATGCTAGAGATGATAAACTCTTAGAAAATCCTCTCTTTTTGTGGCTACCCTCTCTGCACCATATTATAGTAAATCAATATTATGGGATACATATATAACAGCAAGATTAATTGATGAATCTTATGTTTAAGCTGAACCATTGAGGCATATATTGACCAAGCTATTTTTTATCTCTTTTCCTATATTAGCCTTTTTTCACTTCTATTCACCGTCATGATGACAGTAATGGCTGGAAGATTTATATATTAGGATAAATATGCTAAATCTGTGAAAATTCACTCATAGCTTATTATAGCCCTTCTATGTCTTTATTTGTTATCAACATATAGGATTTTCAGCTCTTAGACACTACTTAAGATGGTTTTTAATGTATAACAAATGGTAAGGATTTGGTAATAACTTTACAGTCTAGAAAGAGGAACATATGTTATTATATGTGGGGCATTGATATATATATGTTAGCATGAGTAAGCATGTATATATGAGTGTCAACATAGATAAAAGGAAGTTCTGTTAAATATATGATGTGAAGTTATTACAAATTCCCATCATAAAAATCCCCTCTTTCGTTAATCCAGTGACATCTAAATGGATCTCAATCCGAAGCTTGGAAGATCAAATAATTCACACAAAAATATTAAAATGTTCCAATATCAAATGATTGTGATATTAGCATGAGATACTAATATAAAACTTATATGGAATTCTAACAATGCTAATTCCCTCTCTTTGGAAGCATCTCTTGTTTGATTTTGTTGTGAAGCAAGCAGGTTAAAGCAAGTTACTCAACAATTGTCAAAGATATTCTCCTTGGCTCTCACTCTTTATAACAGCAGCCCATGAATTCCATTGGAAACTACCATTTGTAAATTGTATGATAAATGATTCAAAGTGATAATTGTAAAAGTGATATTAAAACATGATGTAATTGCTAGGGTATGCCCCTAAGATACATGTAAAATAAAGGACATTTGTCCTGAGCAAGACTGGAGGTTTTCTTCCTCGTTCTTTCCTACCAGTGCCTGCTTGAATGGTGGATTTGTAAAAAAACTTATATTAATAAATAAAATCAAGGCTTTTGCCATTTATTGATCCAAAAAAAAAAATTATAAATTTATTAATTTAATAAATAAGAAAATTTTCTATAATATGACACAAAAATAACAAAATTATCTATAATTTTTTTTATGATAAAATAAATTTAAACCAATAAGATTTTAGAAAAACAATTTTAAAACTTATAAAATAAAAAATATATTTTATCACATATTATTTCTAATTGCAATGTAATGTCTATGCACACCATCAATTCTCTAAATTTTTAAAATTTCTCATGGACAATTTGAATGGTGCACTAGAAGTTTTATGGGATTGCATATACAAGCAATATATATCATCTCCTATGCTAGAGATGGCCCCATTAGAATTAGAAACTAAAATGACAACATCACCAAGACATTCATTAGATTGGAATACTTTTTAAAAACAAGAACTCTTGTAGAACCAAAGTCTTTCCCCACTATTTAAAAAAAAAAACTTAGTGCATTTTACCATGAGTTGTATACTTGTCTTGATATCTAGCATATCAATAAAAACTTATTAAAAATAAAAATAAAAGTAAAAAAAATAAAAATAAAACAATTTTAAACTTTAGAACTTAATTAATTTCCTTCAATTAAATGAAAATATTATAAAAGAAAGAACTAATAATGTAAAATTTATTACCCTAATTCCTTTGAACTATATCAAATACATCTGGTAGAAGAAAAAATCTCTTTAAAATGTTCTTTTATAAAAATAACTATTGTAAATACTATTACACAACTTTAAGATCAAGCCACACTAAATTTAAGAATGAAAACCATATCAAAATATATTAATTATTTTTCTTATTAGATCTAAACCTTATTACAATGCCTTCCTTAATAGAACATTAATTAGGCAGGTCAACCAAAGTATTGAAAAATAATAACCAAATGATTTTTAAATCACATATTTAGGAAGTCTTCTAACAATGATCACTTATTTACCCTCTTGTTCATCACAAATCTCAAAGCACTGTACCAAGCTACCTAGAAGCCGAAACAAAAAATGCACAAAAGAAAAAGAAAAATCTCAACATTTAACATATCATCCATGATAAATTCTAGAGTGATTATGGGATGCTCCTAAAAGGTTATGTGTGTAGCATCATCTTTTAAAGGAGAGCTTATATAGGTTTGTTTTTGAAATATAAAGCGACCAAAACAAGGGGGTTGGCCCTTACAATAAAAAAGTAGGCAACTAGCACATTGCCAGCAAAAACAAGAAGATGGCAGTCACTGCATCAGAGAACTACACTATCGATAAAAAAACTAACAGCTACCCGAAAGTCATCTATACTAATTTTAAAACTATAGTACAAAACATACTATGATTGTTCAAAACATAAACTATTGGCATAAACAAACCAACCCATCCCAAAAAAAACACACTATTAGAGTATCATCTATTCTAATGTTAAAGACTATAGTACTCAACATACTATTAAAGTTCAGAAAATAAAACTATTGGCATAAACAAGCCAACCCAAGTCTGAGTATAAGCTATAGACCAACAAATCAAGTAGCAGTAGAAAACATAAAACCAACTAGGGCTAAAAAACCCCTAGAGACTACCATATTATTTCTCATCCTTATCCTTTCCTTTCCCAGCCAGAAGCACCCTAGCCCAATCCTCAACTAGAAACTTATAAAGGAGCTTGTTGTCCTCCATGTCTAGCCATGTTTCATCCTTGTCCTGCACCAATAATTGGAGGGTAGTAGTAGCAACATGGGTAACCTTCAATGCAAATTTAGAGGAGTAGAACCCATCCTCTAGGAATTTGACCCTTTTCTCTAATTGTGCATTCTTCTCGTTTTGTTCCTCCTCTTTCTCCTTGCTTTCTTTTTGTACATTCTTATGCACTTCCTTAGTCTTTGTCAATAGATGGTTCTCATCTTGCAAAACCTAAGGGTTAGTAAAAACATTGGTTTGTTTTTTTTTTAACCTAGGAGGAGATGGTGATAGGGGAGGTATCCACTTTGTTGTTGTCCTCACAGAAGGTAATAGGCTACGAGGTAAAACTTGTTGACACATGTGTAGTCTCGATGGTATTGACATTACCAATAGACACCTAGGTATTACTAGCAGATACTTGGGTATTATCAACAAAGTTTTCACTTTTTTCTTTCTCCTCATTCCCCTTTTCTCTCTTGGAGTTAGAAAGTTTCTCCTCCTCCAGCTCTCTTGAATCATTGTTCTCAGAACTCTCCTCCTCTGCCTCCTCAACCCTAAATCTATTTGCCTTTTGTTTATACCTTGTCTTTGTTTTGGCTTTCCTTCCTAACCTTCTCCTACCCTTTCCTCCCTCCTTTTCTTTCGAATCCCCAATGTCCATCTCCACTACTCTTTCAATTTTGATTTTTTTTACTACCCTTTTGTTCAATAACTAGGTCAAGGTTTTTCTTTTTCTTATTATCCCTACTAGGGGAAGGGTATGACGTGTGGATTCTAGTTCCAGTGCTGGTATTCGATGGGGAATTCTGGTGGCAGCATTGATTATCAACAATAACAACCCTGGGGGGGCAGAGGGCAAGATGGAATTGGTAAAGTCTAAAAATTAGGCCTTGGTGGATGATAGTCAAATTATGACACTTACTTCTCTTCTCCCTGACATCACTTATCATGTCCTCAAGGGAATGTAATAGAAAGAATGGAATAGAAATAAAGTCTCTATTTCTAAAATAGTTCAGTAGGGGGAAGTGATAGTAATAATAAACTCCAAACCTACCTTTGAGCATGAGGTATTTCATGATCACCAGGCAGACATCATCCCAAGGAGTCGACAACTTATCCCTTTGGAAGCCTCCCCTATAGCGAATAGGTTCTTCATCCTTGGCAAAAAAACTATTCATGTTGGCCTTTTCCACCATTTTCGTGACCTTCCATTTTTTCCCTTTCATGGACAACCCAGTGACCATCACACTAACATCCTAATTTACTTGAAATGTGATACCATTTATGGTAACCCTGCAGTCATTTCATCCATTCACAAATTGAAGAGCACAATTTTCATCATAGCCCACCATAGCCTGCATATAAGGAAGAAATCCCCCTTCTTTTAACAAGAACTTGGTTGCCATCCTATCCTTAAAATTTTCTATCTTTGTTGGCTCTAATTGATTCAAATTTTATATAGGTTTGTTTAATCAAACTATTTTTTCCATATAAATTAGGAAATGAAATATTCAATAAATGTATGTTCTACTATAATAAATACACAAGCTCTAACACATGAGAAATTATAGCCTGGAATGAAATCTTCAAGAAATGTATGTAGAATCTTAAATGGTTATGAACATATTTAAGAGGTTACCAAAAACATTGACATTAATTAAGTTTTGGCAAGTATCTAAGATTTCTATATCCTATTTTAAATGTTCTATAAATTTTTTTATAACTTAATTTTTGTCAAGAATCTAATATTTCTATAACTTCACGTTTTTGTTTTTATTTAGATTTATTAAATTTTAAATAAACATATGTAAATTCAATTATTAAAAAAAAATTAATATGTATATCTCAAAATTACTTACTTGCATATTATATTTGAAAAATTAATACAATTAGAATTATTTAAAGAAATAAATATATTATCTATTTTTAAAAATATTAAAAAATAAAACTTATAAAGTAATCATATTTAGTAAAAACTTACTATATATAAAAATTTAAAAAATAAATAAATCTAATATAATATTTTCATTGTCAAAATAGGATAAAAAATAATAAGAAATATTTACAAGCTTAAAAAGTTAATAAAGTAAAGAAATTGTTTTCAAAAGTCATTTAAAAAATTTGACACATTCTCGAGGATCTTAAACTTTAGAATATTTGATGTCTATTTTGGAAAAAAAATTAAATTTGACAGTCTGATGACTAACAAGTGCCAATAAAATAAATATTTATTGATATAATTATAAAATAAGATTAATTGCATCAATGTATTTTTTAGATTTGCTCATTTTTACATTAAATCAAAGTGAAAAATCTAAAAGACTAAAACTTGTGTATAAAAATATAAAGATTTTCTATAAATAAATTGTATTTAATCTACATAATTTGTCTATATAAAATATTTTTTTCTTTTGATCTTTAGGAAAATATTCTTATGCAGGTAGACTCAAATGTATTAATTCAATCAGATTTTTTTTTGAGTCTTATATCCCTTTAGCATGAATTTAGCCAAATAAATTGGAATAATCTCCGAAGAAAAGGGCTCCTACGCAAAATCTAATGCAAAATCTATTTAATTTTAATAACATATAAAATTTATAAATGATTAATAAAACTTTAGAAATATTTTAACTATTGAATAATATTTACTTGTACTATATTGAAACTAATATAATTTTTCAAAAAATTGAACACAATACTACTACTATTGCAGTAGCAATAAATTAAGACATTCATTAGATTAGATTGGAATACTTTTTAAATTAAATTAATTTTGACAGTTAATGTTCTTTGAGAATTATTTTTGGCTCAATCTCAAAGAAAGTATACTTTGGGATAAAAATTTATGTAGAAATATGGAAGAAGAACATCCTTTTTAAACTACTTTTAACAAGTGATGGAACTATATTATTTTCACAAGAATGCTTTAGGATAAGACTTTATATAAAAATATATAGAACATTATATTCATAAATGTTTAAATAAGCATTAAAATTTATAGTGAACAAAAATAAAAAGAAATTGGCATTTCTGATTAAAATAATTATTCATTTCTCATAATAGCAATCTTGTTTATTTTTATTTTCTTATACATCTTTTATTTTTTATTTTCATGACAACCTTATCAACAAAATTTAATAATAATATAATTTGATATTTCCTTGTTATACCATTTTTAGTACTTGTCAGTAGGCTAAGTACTATTGTGACACATTTTGAATTTTAGACTTTAACTATGAATATAATTTAACTATAAGATTTGTGTTGATTAAAATATTTTATATATTATAATAAATTTATTATTTTAATATTATTATACTAAAACCTATCAAAACTAAGGCAACTACTAAGCCATTATATGGCACTTATTATAATATAGTACAGTTTCTTATTATCTCCTAATATAGTGCAAATTGTTATCATCTCTTAACACCAGTATGCTGCAGTACAATATGGTATTTATATGTTAATCCAATTGTATCCCAATAAAATGAAAGGAGATAGTATCTCAGTCATGATAAGCTTAATTCTCCTCCACTTAGTATCACCACAAAATATGAAATCTCCAGTCATCAAATTCATTGAAAGTGTGACCAAACTATGTTCACTTCGAAAAATCAGCTGTAGAATTAACCTCAAAGAATATCAGTATAATTGAGCACAATGATTAGCATGCTATACACAGGGGCAATGTTGAATGAATAAGGTTCTGCCCAAAGCAAGGATAGGTAGTTTCTTTGAATCTGCTCTTTGTATGTTTAGATATTCGTATTTGTGAAATTGCAGCACACAAAACATCTACAAGATCTACATTTGTTCCTTGCATTTCAAAATCTTTCTCTGAAAGCGATAATAGAGCATGATCAACTGCATCAACAAGTGAAGACTGTAGATTCCTGCATATGCAATTCTTTTTTGGGCTTTAATTATCTATTTCAATCTTTCTCTTTGCCTTGTACGGAGACATCAACTTTGAATCCGTAAAGAGCTCCATATCAAATTTTGTATAATACAAAATCCATGGATTGTCTGTAAAAGGAGATGATTGTATAAGAAAACTGTACAACAAATTGTTCAAATTTATAGTATGAACTGTGAACCTATATAAATAAACATACTCAAAACTTCATCTGGAGAGAGTCTCTTGTCAACATCCCTTGACAGCATCCTTGACAGCAAATCCTTGGCCGATTTAGAAATGGAGTTCCACTTTTTAGTGTAGAAATCCAACCACACATTTTTTATTTCCTCAAAAATTGCCTCTATAGAAGCCCCAGAAAACGGTAAGCTACCAATTAAGAGTCCATGGAGGAGGACTCTAGCAGCCCATACATCCACCTTTTCAGTATATTTCCCCGCCAAAACTTCAGGGGAAACATACGCTGGACTGCCCACCAAACCTGATAAACTTTGCCTTGTTTTCAAAATAAACAAGATGTCAATAATCTTGCTAATTAACTTACTTTAATGAACACACAATCTGAATCCAGAAGACAAAAAAATTACTACAATGAATTGTGGAAACACATGATTATTTCAAAGAGTTTGGATTTCATGAAAAGATAAGAGCTGGAATTTATGAAATTGAAACAAAAAGAGCTGGAATTTATGAAATTTTGAATCCCATACCATTTGAAACATGCAGAGATAGGCCAAAATTAGATAGCTTCAACTGTCCATCATCGGTGAAAAGAATATTCTCAGGTTTTATATCCCTGTGAATAACTCCCATCTCATGACAATGCTGAATGACACTAACCAACTATTCGATTAACTCTGCAGTTTCCCTCCCTGAAAAATGTCTTTTTTTCATGCAATCAACCAATCGCCCCCCAGAGAAAATCTCCATTACAAGATGCAAACAATTTGCATCTTCATACACTGAATAGAGTGTTACAATGTTAGGGTGTCTAGATAAGTGTTGCATGATTTCCACTTCCTTGTGTGCATTTTGTGCACAACTTTTGGGCAGAGTCTTACATGCCACATCTTCTCCTGTGAACCTGTTCTTGCATAGGGTTACCACTCTATATTTCCCTCTGCCCAAAATTGGGCCCATGATATAGTCAGATTCTATTTTGTGGTCTTTGATGATTTTTTTGGTTTCCTCTATGCAACCACATTTTCTCTTTATGCCTCTTGGAGTTGTATCAGTCAAGCAGATCCCCCTTCTTGGAGTAGAAAGAGTTGCAACTGGTGATGGATGATAATGAGAAAAGCTCAATTGTTCAAGTGAAAATGGAAAGGCGGAGGATGAGGTTGATGCACCATCATCACATGAGCAAATCACCTGCTATGATTCAATCCTATGTAGATCTGTGTTGTTCGTCCTCTTCCTCTTTATAGGAGTCATGCTTACCTTACAGTTGCCTGTCAGAAAGTCACAAAGAATGATGAGTTTCAATCTTTGATAGTTATTTAGAAATTTGTTCCCATTATCTTGGATGTTACAAAAACACAACCTAATTTATCAGTATCAACAAATTCAAACATAATGATAGCCTGCTAAATTAATCCAAAACTATATACACAATTTTCTAAATCATTCCTTTCAAAATACGGTGTATTAATCCAAACTGTGTACGAATACGATCAGAAAGTTGCAAAAAGAAATGTTTTAACCTTAAATTTAGTCTAATTGGATGTTACAAAAACACAAGCCAATTTGTCTATACCAACAAATTGAGATCAGAAATAGTGAAAATTCGCTAAATAGGGAAGAATCTGAACCCAAAATAACTCTAGAAAACAAGAATAAAATAATCTCAATCATTTTGATCAGAACACTTGTATAGAGTATTAATTCGAACCTAGTATGGATATCATTGCCATGCTTCAATACACCCAAAAGCATCTTATTCAAATCATCTGGCTTTATCAGATCTAAACATTCTGTCTCTTTATTCACATTAAAAAGAATTTAGAAGCGAGTGGGACAAACCAAACTGATCAAAAGATAACCAGTCAAGTCAATTTCGACATCAGAAACATATTGGTTGTTTAATTAAACAAAACATAGTTTCTTTTTATGCTAGAATGAAATTTCAAATCCACGCAGGACAACATCTCTCTTGATCTAAATAGATTAAGAATTCATACTCTTTTCTAATGACATCAAATTCAAACATATTTTTATCTTGCATAACTACATTATTAAATATTTTTCTTAAGAACAAAATCCACTTCTAACTTTCCAACCATCATAATAATATAATTAATCTGAAAAATGTTTCAAACCCAAAAATCAAATCCCCAAATCAAGCCCTATTTCTTGCTCTCTGTCCTTAATTTTCATACACAAGATCAAGGAAAATACTATTTAAAAAGCGAATAAAACAAAATAAATATCTAATTAAATGAAAGAAAGTGATTTACCTGTGTTTCAGCTTCAATCTACTATGGAGATAAACCAATTATCTGCAATTACAATACCAAATGAAGCTAACAATCATTTCACAATCCTTCAATTATTAGCGCAGTGAAAACTCAATACTTCTAACGAAATCGGTGAGAAAATTTGCATGCAATTGTCTCTCTGAAATCAAGGCAAAAATTTATTTAAACAACAAGGAAAGCTTTGTTGAACTTATGTTACTTTTGAAAAGATTCTTTATTTATAATTTAGTGAGGTGGGAAAATATATTATTGTTTCGTTACCATTTGAGGACGACATGAAAACATTAATTTTTATTATTTTTAAAGTTTTGATAGTTCTTATATTTTAATATAATATATAAATAAATAATTTTATAATTTATAACAAGATAATTTTAACAATATTATTACTGAAAAATATAAATTGAAATAAGTTGTATAGCAATTATAAGCATTAAGCTGTACTTTACATGTTACTAATGTTTATATTTCTAAGATAAGTATTTTTAAATGCTATTTCTAAAATTTAGATGCACTCTTTCCAACAAAACACTTTCTAATAACTACTTTTTTTTACTTTCCATTTCAAATTATTCTAAAAAGAAATTGAGTTTTAAGTTCTAAACAGTTTATTTATTTATTTTTATTGGAAGAATAATTAAGTCCCAACATTGGTGTCACAATATTTCATATAAAAAATACAATTGAAATCTTAAGACATGTTTGTATAAGTGTTGTATTAATCTCTAACCCTAATACAATTAGGACACTCTCTTATAACCATAATGCCATAGTTAGGTTTAGAGTTTTCGCTACAATCTTATTTAGGAGTAGAGTTTATTGTTTGGGTTATGATAGGGTTAGAGTAAGGGTTGGGATTAGGCTTGATAATAACGTTTAGGGTTAGGGTTACAATTATGGTTATGTAAGGGGTTACATATTGGTTAGTATTATGGTAAGAGCTATAATTTTGATTAGGGTTAGGGTTAATGTCAAGATTGGGAATATACTTTATTTTATGGTTAAAAGTTACAATTTTTATTTTGATTAGGGTTGGGATAATGGTTTAGGTCATGCTGAGGGTCAGGGTTGTGTTTACAATTTGGGTTATTGTTCACTATTTTTGCCCACATTTAGCCCAGAAGTGATATCTGATCTGAGAAATCTTTAGTGGGTTGGATTCCTTGCAAAGGGATAACATAATTTTTTGAGATGGCTCTTGTGGGTCCAAGATTAGTAGAGTTATGTCGATGTTGATTCGTCCATCTGTGTCATCTCAGCTTCTGTTGGTCTGTTGGTGACAGAGTTTTGTTGTCCATGATTGGTCCATGTACTTCCATGTTAGTAGTTGGCTAGGTCTAAGGTTTCATACACATGCAAATGAGATCAATGGTTGTCATGTCTTTGTGTTTATCTTAGTGGAGTTTCAAAAAAACATGAGATGTTGCCACACATCTTCATTCTAGCATTTCTTCATGTTGTAGTTCTTCTTCAATGCTCCAGAACATGTAATGCATCATGTGTCTTTGGGTGGTCATGTCCCATCTCCAACATTTAAGTCAACCAGATATGCACATGCACAAATAAACAACGAAGATTCAATGAAAGATTAAAAGATTGTGGTCAGTTCTATCAAACATAAAAACACATTGACAACTCCCATGTCCTGTGATATCTGCTCATCATCATGAGAACATAGGATGCTGCCATGTGTCTTCATTCTGACATTTCTATAGACACTTAAAATTGTCCTAAACACTATATTAATTCATTTAATATTGCCCTTGACATTATAATTAATTATTTATTAATTAATCATATTGATCATATTCGTCTACTGATTTAATTAAATAAGTTCACTTTCCTTATGTATTTAAATTTAATTTAAATACTTCCATCCCTAATGTGTTAAATTTATTTAATACACGATTCTCCATAAATCCCCTTGTTAAATAAATCCTATTTATTTAATTCCTCCATCTCCATTAATTTCTCTAAACCTATGATTAAATTGAATCCTATTTAATTTAATCCTAATCATATCCTAAAACCTAGTCTACAACCATCACTCTCATCCTTTTTAAACCTTTAGGATTAATTAGGGACCTAACAAATGCTAGGAAAATTTAGGACTTTCTAACAACCTTCTGAAATGCAGATTACTCACTAATCAAGATTAGGGTAATTAACCTCAATTACTCACTAACTAGCAAAAAAGTCACTAGCCAAATCTAACTTATATCTTTAGGTCACTCGGTTAACCCTAATTATCACGTTGGAATGGATATACAATTCACAAGTGTCAAGCAACACTGTAAAAACACTGTTACGAAACATTAACATTTAAAGATTATAGAATGATACATTCATTCAATGCATGACACAAATAAAATACGAACAACAAGGTTTGCATCTTTCATCAGATTCAACCTTGGTTTCCACAATTGGTACATAGGGTTCAGTTTCGTCTCTCCATTAGATTTTTCGGCTAAAATATCCTACACACTCATTGCACACATTAGTATCTCAAGAAATCATATGCATATATGTATATAATGTATCAGGGAAATCACATAACTAAAACCTCCATCTTTCAAATAATCAGTTGTTTATCTCATTCTACTCATATTCTCAATCATTAAAATTGCATAATCAAAGTGTTAATTCTACATTCACTTACTTCATCAGTATACATGTTCATAAAGTATTAAATGACAAAATCAAATATCTGAAGGTAAAACATCACACGACATGAAATATCATAATATGTTTAGTGTATCTAGTAGTGTCTCGACATATTGAGTCGTGAATATCAAAATAATAAGTATCAACTATGCTACGATGGGTCAGGGGGAGGCCTCACAGTAATGATGTCCACAAGATGATGTACTAATATAACTAATCCTTATGAAAGGATGGGATTTTTTTAGGAGCCAATGAAATATAATTATTACATATGAGTCCCTATTAGGAGAATTTGAATCCTTGGTATAAGATTGAAGCCCTATTAGGAGTTTTTCCAACCTTGTTAGGAGTTGAAAGGAGGATAACTGAGCCCACTGTTCAAAAAGCCTCAAATTGTATTCACCAAACAATCATCAAGATAATCTATCCAAGTTCTAAATTGACTAAAAAACACCTTCTTTTCTAATCTAGTTCCTTTGAAGATTACAGCACATAGTCATCATCAATCTATACTCTAATTGTTGACATTAAGGTCTATTTGTCTATTAGTGACTTAAAACTTAGTTAGTTCATTACATTGCTACCAAGCTCTACAATTTCTACCAAGCTAAATAGTCAAAGTACAATTCATGCTAAGCTTCACAGTGTCTACCAAGCAATTGAGACAATTTACTATATTGCTAGAGTGTAGCACAGTCTACCAAGCTATCCAGTAGATGTGATGAAGATCATAGTGTTACCCGAGCCTTGTAGTGTTAACCAAGCATATCTAATGGCTATCAAGCTTGCTGTGTTGACCAAGTGAATCTAGTGTTGAGTGAGCCATGGAGTGTCAACTAAGTGATTTAGTATCTACCGAGTTTCTTAATGTTCATTGAGTCACATAGTGATAACCAAGTTTGTGCTACTCAAAGTGATTAGTATGGACCGAGTTTAAATGTCAATTGAGTGACAGATCTTTTTGAGCATTGACAATGGTTTTTGAGTGTTAGAACATCACCGAGTTGTCATTTAGAACTAGAGTTACAACAATTGGGCCAACTTTGTGAATTATGACTAACTGGGTATTGTAGCCAACTCCAGAAGGTAATCAAGTGGATATATATATATATATATATATATATATATATATATATATATATATATATATATATATATATATATATCATATCCAATGAGTATGTGTATTTATATGTGAGGTAAGCAGTAGATGAGGGAAAGTTGAAGAAGGCTACAAGCAGTATAAGGAAACACAAAGACTTATCTATCACAACAAGGTGATCATCCCTTTACAATGAATCTCATTCAGCAAATCAAAGTTGTAGATCAAAGATCAGCTACTGCTTCATCGTAACAAGTGCATCAGTCAAATCCTCTAACAAGGTGGACTTAACAACCTTATTCCAAATCTCCTAACATAGCACATACTTCATTGTATGTTTGTAAATCCTTTCACAAGGTGGACTATAGTCCTTATTGGTCCTAATAGAGCATATCACCAAAAATGATCAATTATAAGCCTTAATAGGCAAACTTTATTTTGCAGTACTAAATTTTGTGGGTATCACCTCCACCCCAGTTTTACTTTCTATTTGGAAGGTTTCTGGGTCATCATATCTAGTGTCAAAGTGTTATGAATGTTTTATTGTTTTCATTTTTTCATGCATGCAATTAGATTAGATTATGTGGTGATAGTTCAATTGGTGAGTTAAGTTTAAAAGTTTTATTGGTTCCTAATTCACCCCTCCCCTCTTAGTAACCTAGTCTACATTATATAGTTCTAACAATTGGTATCATAGCTTTTGGTTCTCACATCAAAAGTATAACAACTTGAGAACAAATCAGAGGCAATGGAGGTATACATGCTAGACAAAGCTATTGAGAATGAGAAGTTTGATCTACAATTGGCCATGGGACAGATCAAGAGATTAAAGGAAAAACTCTCTCAATCCTTGTAAAGAAGAAAATAAATAGCCACACAAATGAATGACAATCTCTACATTGAAGACATATGTCATGATAGAAGTTTAGACAAAGCTGATGCAACAATAAAAGACCTACTTGAAAAGAATCTCACTCTTCAAGAAGAAGTTAGAAAGTAGACAAGAGAGAAAGAGATTCGACCAATAAGGATGTGTAAAATCTTGGAACAAAAAGATAAAGCCAATGAAGAGAAAATATTTCTATCTGAGAAGATAGAAGAAAAGTCTAATAAAATCCATCAACTATATCTTCTGCAAGAAAATTTTATTGATCAACTCACTGCTACAAATGAGGGACTTATGAATCTAAGATTAGAGAATGAAATATTGAAGAATGATCTCATCTTGGAGAAGAAAACCAATGAAAGGATGATGAAATCTCAAGATAGCATGAATGAAATGGATAGAAAAATTCAACCAAGACACAAAGGCAAAGCTAGCTTAGGCTATATAGATGAAGGAGAATCATCTAAGCAAGAAGCCCAAAAGAACAAAAGGACTACTTGTATAGATTGTGGTAAGATAGGTCATACATCAAATAAGTGTTGGAGAAATGGAAAGGAAAAATTCAATAGAAAGTGCTACAATTGCAACAAGTATGGGCATAGAGCAAGTGAGTGCATAGAGAAAAATAATTCTGAAGGAAAATGTTTTAATTGCAACAAACAAGGACATAAATCATCAGAATGCAAAACCAAGAAGTTGAATCTAGTAGAGAAAATTGTGGAAGCAATATTTGGTTGGGATTACAACACATGGTGTAGATGTCACTACTGTAGTGAGTTTGGACACATTGGAGAAAATTGTGTAAAACATCATATGAGGAAAATAAACACTACAAAGAGATGTCTTGTTTGTACAAAACTTAGGCATCTTGCAAAGAACTATATGAATAGAGGTAGAGGAGAAGATAGAAAGAAAGCCAAAGATGACAACATCAAAAAATAAATGAGGTAGCAATGGGTGCCAAATTCTCCAGAGAATGCAAGTCAAAGTCTTATATTTATTCACACCTAAGTCAATGAGTTGGTTGACTCAATAATTTCAACTTAAACACCCATGGAGATCATTGGAACTATGATCTAGAAGAAATCATCTAACATCAGATCTAGTTAGAAAGAAAATGATCCAATCGACATTCAAGATGCACAGGGATCACCGAGCTATGATAGAAGTGGGATACCTTACCAAGTAAGGTCAGGTCACAAGACCTTACCAAGAAAGGTTGGGATTCACTAAAGTTGTGTTGTAGATGGTGAGTTGGTAACTCTACCAAGTACCAAGTTTTGACTAGTGATGGTGACTTTACTGTGTTCATAGTTGGTGGTTCTTACTCAGTTGAGTAATGCTACTGAGTTATAGATGTCTTCCAAGCATTAAAGACCAAACTGAGTGGGGGATAGTCTGTCATCAAGCGAGTATATGTATAAGCATTAATGGTGATTGTAAACACTAAAATTCATTAAAAGAGGGAAATTGATTGTATTATCTCACTGTGAATTTTCAAAGAAAAGAGTGAAGAGCGAATTCAGAACCTTCAAGTGTTTCAAGAAGTTGTTTTTGAAGATCACTTCCATTTTTGAAACCCTACTAAATGATGGCATCTTCAAGTAGCAAGATTAGGAAAGATTTTGAAATGATGATTCATGGAAGTGACATCAAAGCCCCTACATTCAAATTGAGTCCAATTATAGTAGAAGCACTTGACCTTATTGGCGCTAAATACCAGATTCCACCAAAGATATTACTTGTACATGACATTTGTTCATTTTATCATTGTTCTATTCACAATCTAGGAACCCTAGAAATGAATGAGGCATTCAAAAAACTCTACATGGATGGTGTTTTAAAACATGAACATAAACATTTGGAAACAAATGGTTTAACACATATTTTACATATGCTGAGGGAATTCCAAGAAAAGTGGATTAGATTGATCCTAAGCCATGTTCATAACATGTAGTTGTGGTTGGACCAACCTATCCAAATCACAAAGAAGATGATTCATAGAATCACTATTCTACCTATGTTAAATAAAGCCAAAATTACTAAAACCCTAGGTTAGGTTGACCTGGCAAAGCGAAATCTTACTGAATGTAATAGAAGAGGTATGAAATTGAGTGGTGTGATTGGCATGGAATTGAAGTTTGGAATCCATGTGATAGCTCACAAAATCTAAAGCTCGAGCTAGTTGAATAGTGTTTCATGCGAAGTAGTTGGCCTAGCATACAAGGTAGTGAAGAATAACTTGTCCTTTGACCTTGACAATTTGCTTCTAAATCAATTAAGAAAGAATATGGAGAGCGTCCAAGTCTCCAAAAACAACCTGTATAAGTTTGGTTCTCTCTTGAGTTATTTATTTTTCTATGTTCATAAGTTTATCCCCTCAAAAGACACTGTAGTATGGAAGAAAGATACTCCAATTTTGTACCAAATCAATGAATTCATAATAGAGATGGAAGAAAACTTTGATAGTATTATGGATAATTATTTTGAAACATTCAAAGAAAAGATGCAAAGTAGATTTAGGATTCCTAAGAAACTAGTAGAGGATTATGGGCAAGATATTTTTCTATGGTTGACTTTGACAAGGTATACATTCAGGCAGTTAGACCTAAAGTGGCATGGATTAAACCTCTAGAATATAAGGTTAACATAGATGAAACCAAGACATCATTGAGGCCCTACTAAATGAGCCTATGGATCCTAAAGCCACATAATTTGGTACATATGATGACGCTAAGGCCAGGATAAAACTTGAGATCAAGTTACCCCAAGCAGTAAACAGAGGAAAGAAAAGAATTGAGAAAATGATGAAAAAAGTCAAGGGAAAAGGAGATGATATTGAAGATAAACAAGATGATGTAGAGGAAGCAGAACCTGAGGAAGAGGAGCCACCAAAGAAGAAAGGGAAGGTTATTTTAACCAAACTTACAAAAGCTTCCACTATTGTGTTCACTAGAAGAGCAACCAAGTCAAGAGGGAAACTTAAGTCGAGAGATGATGAAGATAAAGATGATTAGATCATACTTTAAAAGACTACCCCTACCTTTTAGGACAAACTAAAAGGATTGGATGAAGGATCTGGTATGAAAGGTTTCAAGTCACTCAAGTATGAGACCAGGAACCAAGAATAAAAAGAGCATATTGAAAATATTCTTCTAACAAAATTGGGTAAGTGGAAATATTCACCTAATGAACTTTCACTACAAGTTCCTAATGCTTGTCTTAGTGTAGTTAAACCTAAGTGGGATAGTGCAATGAAAATTGCTAAGGACATCAATGAACAAAATTTGAGACAACTTATGCCAAGTCTCAGTGATAAAGAGGTGAAGGAAGCATTGAAACAGAATGAGAACAAGCTCACACATTTCTTATTGTGATGAAAGACATTGAATTTATAGTGAAGTCTGCCACTACCAAATGGAAGAACATCTATGGACTACACAAGCCAACTTTATACTACAGTACTAAAGCTTGTGGATATCATCCCCACCCCAAATTTACTTTCTATTTGGAAGGTTTATGGGTCATCATATCTTGTGTCAAAGTGTTATGAATGTTTTATTGTGGTCATTCTTTCATGCATGCAACTAGCTCATATTATGTGGTGATAGTTCAATTGGTGAATTAAGTTTAAAAGTTTTATTGGTTCTTGATTCACCCCTCCCCTGTTAGTATCCTAGTCTACATTATATTTCCAACACTAAAATTATCCAAATTCTCATTAAAGCTCACATAAATAACACAACAATCTCACTTATCCAATTACCACACTTAGAACCAAGGAAATGATGTTTCCTCTAAACCAAGTCCTAAAACAAGTATTGAGTTAGCCTTGAGGCTTTCTAAATTTACAATGAATAATATAGGACCTCATTAAGATGTTACATTATAATTAAACTCTTTCCTCAAAGATATTTCTAATAGTCAACTCACAGGAAAAAATACACTGAACAAACTTCATAAGTCATCTCAAACTGCATATTTGAATTCATCATCTAGAACATAGTATCTCAAACATGAATTTAACCTTCCTCTAAATGGGTTGAACACAATTCCATCTCTTCTAAAAGATTCAACTAATTTACCAGTACTTACTTTCTAGAAACTCTCTCTAAAAGCTACCTCCAGAAAACATCTCATAACTTGATCATGTCTTCACATATCTTTCTACATAATTGACTGTGGCATCTATAGACATATTTGAATATCTCCTTAAGTCACGAAACTAAACTCATAATACTCTGACTGTGTCAAACATATCTTTCTCTACAACTCTTGTAATCTTCACAAAATAAAGTATATATTGACATCAATGAAAAATACTATCATAAATACAACACATAAGCACTCAATCATGTCTTCGATAATGCTAATATACTCCCCCATAGGTTATGTTCAATCCATTGACAAAGTAAACATCCTCAGTGTTGGTCTTTCCATCAAGAGTAACATATCCTTTTCTTTTTTGTGTCATGTTGCATTATTTCCAGTCTTAACTATTCCTACATCATAATTATTGAATTCAACAAATTTTTTCATATCTCCATCCATATGATGGGACCAACCACTATCCATAATCCAATCAAACTTTTTCTTCTCAATCTATGATACTAAGGCTTTTTCTTCTTTTACTTCCTCTTTTATTTCCTTTTCAAGGATTTCTTCTTTAATAGAAACAAATCCTATCTCATCATCCTCATCATCACTATAATCTAGGAAATTCACCATCTTAAAACCAATTTCACCATCCTCATTAACAAAGAAGCAATCCTTAAATATTCTTGACTTGTAATGCTTTCTAGGCTTAAAATTATTTTTTCTCTTAGGAAATTTAGAAGAATAATGACCAAGTTTTTTATAGATCCAACAAACAAGAATTTTTTTACCTTTAGGTTCTCTCTTCATAAGCAAGGAAAGTCCTTCATTAATATTCTTATCTTCTTCTTCCTTTGTTGATCGACTACTACTAGTATAATCTCCAATTGTACTCGCACTTCTTTTTAATGTAGGTATGTTTCTTTGTATGTTGAAAGAAATTTCCACACTAGGAAATGCTTCATTTTGTTTCATCCATAATTCATATGACTACAACCTTTGAAGAAGAGTCTCTTTTGTAAAGTTAAGTGTACAAGGAATAACTTGTTCAATCATATGTGCCCTCTAATGGTAAGTAGGTGTCAAAGTCTTCAAAATATTCCACACAATCTCATATTTCATCTTAGTTTCACCACAACAACTAATTCCAACAACAATATTAGATATCCTACCAAAATATCCTCATATAGTTTCATCTTCCTACATTTTAGCATCTTGAAATAGACGTATCCAACTCTGCAATCTAGCCTTCTTAGCATGATCATCACCTTCAAATATCTTTTGTAAAGTAATCTAAATGTCATGTGCAAGCTCTAAGGATCTTACCTCTCCATATTTTTTTCAGGGAGAATTGATATTAGTGCTTCTCTAGAAAGAACATTTTGCATGAATAGATCTTTTTCATCTTGATCATAGGAGTCAATCTTATCTTCTCCTATCACAATCTTCAGATTCAATGTAACTATCTAATATTCCACACTCATGCACAATAGGTGAGTCTTCATCTTTTCCTTCCAACTATCATAATTGATTCCATAAAAATTAAAACTTTCTTTCTTGAAATAACAATCTATGGATCTCCTCAAGCTATTAAACTTTTCCTTCAAGGAATTTATACTCATACCAATTGTTAGATAGTAAGTCCACCAATATAACTTGGGGGGTGATGCGGGGCGAATCAATTAAGTATTTAAAACAACTCTCAATATCTTTATTAATTTTAAAACATGTAAATAACAACCATAAAAAGATAACCATCCACAATAATGCTAGATATGTTAACTAGGGAAACCCTTGATCAGAGAGAACTTTGGTGGGAATGATGCCCACAAGAAAATGTAGTAATACAAAATTTCCTTTCAAAGGCTAGACACTATTAAGAGCCAATGAAATACAAGTAGTACATATGGGTCCCTATTAGAAGACTTTGAGTCCTTTTTAGAAGATTCCAATGCTATTAGGAGTTGTGCCGACCCTATAAGGTGTTGAAAGGAGGGTACTTAAATTCAATATTCAAATAGCATTAAATTGTCTTCACCAAACAATCTTTAGGATAATCAATCGAAGTTCTAAACTAACTAAACAACAACTTCTTTGATAATATAGTTCCTTTGAAATTCATAATACATCCTTAGCATCAATCTCTGCTCCAACATTAGCCAATTTTGTATCCAAGCTCACATAAACACTACAATGATCTCAGTGATATAATTAAAATCTTTCCTCAAATATATTTGTAATAGTCATCTCATAGGAAAAAACACACTGAACATACTTTGTAAGAAAACTCAAACTGCATATTTGATTTCGCCATCTAAAATATAGCATCTCAAATATGTCTCTAACATTCCTCTAACCACGTTGAACATAATTCTATCTCTACTAAAAGATATAGCTGATTTACCAGTGCCCTCTTTCCAAAAACTCTATCTAAAAGTTGTCTCCAAAAAGCATCACATAACTCTATCATGTCTTCATATCTCTTTCTACACAATTAATTGTAGCATATATATATACATGTATGAATATCTCCTTAAGTGCACAAAACCCAACTCATAATACTCTGACTGTGTCAAATGCATCTTCCTTTTTAACTCTGATAATCTTCATAGAATATAATATATGTTAACATAAATGACAAACATTGTCATCAACACAACACATAAACACTTAATCACATCTCCGGTAATGCTAACATACTCTCCCATAGAAATATCATTAGCATTCATGCTAACCAATTTTTCATACCACCTCAAGAAAAGTGGGATTTTTTATACAATGGTAAATCTTACTAAAACCCTCACCATATCAGAGATCATTATTACCTTCATTACTTACCTTGTGAAGGACTTCTTCCAAGAAAAATGTACCCATTTGGAGCTAGGTGAAACTAAGGGTATAAGGTGTAATAATTTGTTCATAATGTTGGACTTTGGTGGTGTTTTATCATTATGTTTACTATTTACGATGCATACCATGGATCTAGTTATTATGCACAACAACAATGATAGCTTTTTCTTTTATATTTCTAAGGGTTTGCTATGTTCCTTTTTTTTTCTAGCGATGAGTGGTTTATAATATTTCTTTTCGGATGGTTAAAATTCTAACTTTTCCTTTCTTGATGATTTTATTGTGTTGAAAATGTTCTTCTACTATTGGTCACTCTTTGGGGTGGATTATAGAGAGGCAATGGCTAGGGTTTTTTTTTTAAAACTATTATATCAAAAAATATAATAAATAATTGTATATTGATAATCTATTTATAATGAAATATAATTGAAAATGAATATTAATATAGAAAATAAATATAACATACTAAATATTAAAATTCTATTAATTTAATAAATAAGAAAAAAATTTCTATGATACAACAAAATAACGGAAATAACAAAATTATCTATAATTTTTTTATGATAAAGAAAATTTAAACCAATAAGACTTTAGAAAAAAAATTTTAAAACTCATAAAATAAAAAATATATTTTATCACCTATTATTTCTAATTGCAATGTAATGTTTATGCACACCATCAATTCTCTATTTTTTTAAAATTTCTAATGGACAATTTGAATGGTGCACTAGAAGTTCTATGGGGTCACATATAAAAGCAATATATATATCATCTCCTATGCTAGAGATGGCTCCATTAGAATTAGAAACTAAAATGGCAATAGCACCAAGACATTCATTAGATTGGAATACTTTTTAAAAACAAGAATTCTTGTAGAACTAAAGTCTTTCCCTACTATTTAAAAAAAAAACTTAGTGCATTTTACCATGAGTTGTGAACTTGTCTTGGCATCAAGCATATCAATACAAACTTATTTTAAAAATAAAAATAAAAAAATTTTAAACTTTAAAACTTAATTAATTTCCTTCACTTAAATGAAAATATTATATAAGAAAGAACTAATAATGTAAAATTTATTATCCTTATTTCTTTGAGCTATATCATCTTGCAAAAACAAAAATCTCTTTAAAATGTTCTTTTATTAAAATAACTATTGTAAATACTATTACACAAGTTAGATCAAGCCACGCTAAATTTAAGAATGAAAACCATATCAAAATATATTAATTATTTTTCTTATTAGACCTAAACCTTATTACAATGGCTTCCTTAATAGAACATTAATTAGGCAGGTCAACCAAAGTATTGAAAAATAATAACCAAATTATTTTTAAATCACATAATTAGGAAGTCTTCTAACAATATCACTTGTTTACCCTCTTGTTCATCACAAATCTCAAAGCACTGTACCAAGCTACCTATAGAAGCCAAAACAAAAAAACGCACAAAAGAAAATGAAAAATCTCAACATTTAACATATCATCCATGATAAATTCTAGAGTGATTATGGGATGCTCCTAAAAGGTTATGTGTGTAGCTTCATCTTTTAAAGGAGAGCTTATATAGGTTTGTTTAATCAAACTATATTTTCCCTATAAATTTTTGTGTAACTTAAGTTTTGTGAAGAATCTAATATTTCTATAACTTCACATTTTTATTTTTATTTAAATTTATTAACTTTTATGTAAATTTAATTATTAAAAAAATTAACATGTATATCTTAAAATTACTTAATCACATATTATATATGAAAAATTAATACAATTATAACTATTTAAAGAAATAAATATATGATCTATTTTTAAACATATTATAAAATAAAACTTAGAAAGTAATCATATTTAGTAAAAACTTACTATATATAAAAATATAAAAAATAAATAAATCTAATATAACATTTTCGTTGTCAAAATAAGATAAAAAATAATAAGAAATATTTACAAGCTTAAAATGTTAATAAATTAAAGACCACATTCTTGGAGATCTTCAACCTTCGAATATTTGATGTCTATTTTGGAAAAAAAAATTAATGTGACAGTGTCATGACTAATAGATTAAGACATTTATTAGATTGGAATACTTTTTAAATTAAATTAATTTTGATAGTTAATGTTCTTTGAGAATTTTTTTTGGCCCAATCTCATAAAAACAATACTTGGATAAAAAATTATGTAGAAATATGGAAGAAAAACATCCTTGAAAATCTATTTTTAACAAGTGATGGAACTAGATTATTTTCAAAAGAATTCTTTAGGATAAGACTTTATATAGAAATATATAGAACATCATATTCATAAATGTTTAAATAAGCATTAAAAATTATAGTGAACAATAATAAAAGGAAATTGGCATTTCTGATTAAAATAATTATTCATTTCTCATAACAACAATCTTGTTCTCTTTATTTTTTAATATGCCTTTTAGTTTTATTTTTCATTATAGTCTTATCCTCAAAATTTAATAATAATATAATTTGATATTACCTTGTTATACCTTTTTTACAATATAGTACAATTTGTTATTATCTCTTAACTCCAGTATGCTGTAGTACCATATGGTATTTATAATTGTATCCCGGTATTTATAATTGTATCCCAGTATTTATAATTGTATCCCAATAAAATGAAAGGAGACAATATCTCAAGCATGATGAGCTTAATTCTCCTCCACTTAGTATCACCACAAAATATGAATTCTCTAGTCATCAAATTCATTAAAAGTGTGACCAAACTGTCTTCACTTCGAAAAGTCAGCTATAGAATTAACCTCAAAGAATATCAATGTAATTGAGCACAATGAAAAGCATGCTATACATAGGGGCAATGTTGAATGTATAGGGTTCTGCCCAAAGCAAGGATAGGCAGTCACATTGAATCAGCTCTTTGTATGTTTAGATATTCTTATTTGTGAAATTGCAGCACACAGAACATCTACAAGATCTACATTTGTTCCTTGCATTTCAAAATCTTTCTCTGAAAGCGATAACAGAGCATGATCAACTGCATCAACAATTGAAGACTATAGATTCCTGCATATGCAATTCTTTTCTGGGCTTGAATTATCTGTCCCAAGCTTTCTCTCTACCTTGTACAGAGACATCAACTTTGAATCTGTAAAGAGCTCCATATCAGATTTTGTATAATACAAAATCCATGGATGGTCTGTAAAAGGAGACAACTGCATAAGAAAACTGTACAACAAATTGTGTAAATTTATAGGAAAAACTGTGAAACTATATAAATAAACATACTCAGAACTTCATCTAAAGAGAGTCTCTTGTCAGCATCCCTTGACAGCATCCTTGATAGTAAATCCTTGGCCGGTTCAGAAATGGATTTCCACTTTTCAGTATGGAAATCCAAATGCACTTTTTTTATTTCCTCAAAAATGGCCTGCACAAAAGCCCCACAAAACAGTAACCTACCAATTAGTAGTCCATGGAGAAGGACTCCAACAGCACATACATCCACCTTTTCATTATATTTCCCCGCTAAAACTTCAGGGGCAACATACGCTGGACCGCCCACCAATCCTGATAAAGTTCTCTCTATTTTCAAAATAAACAAGATGTCAATAATCTTGCTAATTAACTTATTTCAATGAACACACAATCTGAATCCAGAAGACAAAAAAATTGCTACAATGAATTGTGGAAACACATGATTATTTCAAAGAGTTCAGATTTCATGAAAAGATAAGAGCTGGAATTTATGAAATTTTGAATCCCATACCATTTGAAACATGGTATCTAATTAAACTCTTTCCTCAAATATATTTGTAATAGTCATCTCAAAGGAAAACAACATACTGAACATACTTCATAAGTCAGCTCAAATTGCATATTTGATTTTCCATCTACAATATAGCATCTCAAACATGTCTCAAGCATGTCTCTAACATTCCTCTAACCACATTGAACATAATTCAATTTCATCTAAAAGATATAGCTAATTTACCAGTACCCTCTTTCTAGAAACTTTCTCTGAAAGTTGTCTCCAAAAATCATCGCATAACTCTGTCATGTCTTCATATCTCTTTCTACACAATTAGTTGTAGCATCTATAGACATGTATGAATATCTCCTTAAGTGCACAAAACCCAACTCATCATACTCTGGTTGTGTCGAATGCATCTTCCTTTGCAACTCCAATAATCTTCATAGAATATAATATATGTTAACATCAATGATAAACATTGTCATGAATGCAACACATAAGCACTTAATCAAATCTCCAGTAATGCTAACATACTCTCCCATTGGAATATCATTAGCATTCATGCTAACAATTTTTTCATAGCACCTCAAGACAAGTGGGATTCTTTATACAATGGTAAATCTTACTAAAACCCTCACCATATCAGAGATCATTATTACCTTCATTGCTTACCTTGTGAAGGACTTCTTCCAAGAAAAATGTACCCATTTGGAGCTAGGTGAAACTAAGGGTACAAGGTGTAATAATTTGTTCATAATGTTGAAATTTGGTGGTGTTTTATCATTATGTTTACGATGTATACCATGAATCTGGTTATTATGCATGACAATAATGATAGTTTTGTCTTTTTTGTTTCTAAAGGTTTGCTACATTCCTTTTTTCCTAGTGATGAGTGGTTGATTATATTTCTTTCTGGATGGTAAAAATTCTAACTTTTTATTTCTCGATGATTTCATTGTGTTGACAATGTTCTACTATTGGTCACTCTTTGGGGTGGACTATAGAGAGGCAATACCCAGTGTTTTTTTGTACTATTTTATCAAAAATATAATAAATAATTGTATATTAATAATCTATTGATAATGAAATATAATTGAAAATGAATATTAATATAGAAAATAAATATAACATACTAAATATTAAAATTCTATTAATTTAATAAATAAGAAAAAAATTCTATAATACGTCAAAATAACAAAAATAAAAAAATTATCTATAATTTTTTTATGATAAAAAAAATTTAAACCACTAAGACTTTAGAAAATAATTTTAAAACTTATAAAATAAAAAATATATTTTATCACATATTATTTCTAAAGCAACGTAATGTCTATGCACACCATCAATTCTCTATTTTAAAAAAAATTCTAATGGAAAATTTGAATGGTGCACTAGAAGTTTTATGGGGTCCCATATGAAAGCAATATATATCATCTCCTATGCTAGAGATGGCTCCATTAGAATTAGAAACTAAAATGACAACATCACCAAGACATTCATTAGAGTGGAATACTTTTTAAAAACAAGAACTCTTGTAGAACTAAAGTCTTTCCCTACTATTTAAAAAAAAAAACTTAGTGCATTATACCATTAGTTGTATACCTGTCTTGGCATCAAGCATATCAATACAAACTAATTTTAGAAATAAAAATTAAATAATTTTAAACTTAGAACTTAATTAATTTCCTTTAATTAAATGAAAATATAATATAAGAAAGAACTAATAATGTAAAATTTATTACCCTAATTTCTTTGAACTATATCAAATACATCTTGCAGAAACAAAAATCTCTTTAAAATGTTCTTTTATAAAAATAGCTATTGTAAAGACTATTACACAACTTTAGGATCAAGCCACACTAAATTTAAGAATGAAAACCATATCAAAATATAGTAATTATTTTTCTTATTAGATCTAAACCTTATTACAGTGGCTTCCTTAATAGAACATTAATTAGGCAGGTCAATCAAACTATAGAAAAATAATAATCAAACGATTTTTAAATCACATATTTAGGAAGTCTTCTAACATTTTTAAATCACTACTCATGAAACATGGGCCAATAAGTTTGACTCAAAATCACACAGTTAAATCATGATAGCAATATCACAATGATCACTTGTTTACCCTCTTGTTCATCACAAATCTCCAAGCAGTGTACCAAGCTACCTAGAAGTTGAAACAGAAAACACACAAAAGAAAAAGAAAAATCTCGACATTTAACATATCATCCACGATAAATTCTAGAGTAATTATGGGATGCTCCTAAAAGGTTATGTATGTAGCCTCATCTTTTAAAGGAGAGCTTATATAGGTTTGTTTAATCAAACTATATTTTCCCTATAACTTTTTTTATAACTTAAGTTTTGTCAAGAATCTAATATTTCTATAACTTCATGTTTTTATGTTTATTTAGATTTATTTACTTTTAAATAAACATATGTAAATTCAATTATTATATATATATATATACCTTAAAATTACTTAATTGCATATTATATTTGAAAAATTAATACAATTAGAATTATTTAAAGAAATAAATATATGATCTATTTTTTAAACATATTAAAAAATAAAACTTAGAAAGTAATCATATTTAGTAAATACTTATTATATATAAAAATTTAAAAAATAAAATAAAATCTAATATAATATTTTTGCTGTCAAAATAAGATAAAAAATAATAAGAAATATTTACAAGCTTAAAAAATTAATAAATTAAAGAACACATTCTTGGGGGATCTTCAACCTTAGAATATTTGATGTCTATTTTGGAAAAAAATTTAAATGTGACAGTCTCATGACTAATAAACTAGCTTATATACATTTTATATATATACAAAAAGCTAAGAGATATCCTTTGATGTGCCTATTGCACTGAGTCCGATTATGAAAATAGGTGCCTCGAGAAGGATATCTCTTGGCTTTTTGTATATATATAAAATATATATAAGCTAGTAGCAGCCGCGGAACAAAATTAAAGACATTATCATAGGAATATATAATATTTTATGGTACATTATATATTTTATATGCATGTTATATATTTTATGTGTTTACCTCAAAAAATCTTTAATGTAATAGATTCCCTTTGAAACAAAATGTGTTACCACTTATATGATAATTAGTACAATCAAAATATATATATTTTATTCAAACAATTAGAATTAAAATTATAGTTTTAGTTTGCATTAGTGGTAGCATAAATTTGTATTGTTAAGGTTAGATTATAATTTGAAATAGAGAAAAGGTCAGAGTAGGGCTTTTATATATATATGAGAGAAGAAAAGAGTTATCAAAGCTTTATTTTTAATAATATATAATTTTTTAATAAATTATTAAATGAAAACATCTCTCTCACACTCATGTCTCTTTATCCCTCATCCTCTTACTCTATGTATACCTCATGTCTTACCCTCATCCCTTGTATCACTCTCTCACATTCTCCCTCCTATGATTACCCATCTCTCTACACTACTCTTCCTCTCCTCATCACCATATCCACCATTTTTTGCCTCAATTGTCCTCTTTTTTATATTTAACTCTCCTCTCTCTACTTCTCCTTCTAGATTTCTTCAATCTTCCCCCCTTACCATTGCTTCCACAATATGACCATCTCTCCCTCCCTCCCTCCATGGACACCTATTACATGTCATAATTATTCTCTTTATCCCTCTACCTCATTTGACTCCTCATCCTCATTCTCTCTCTATATGATTTATCCCCTTCCATCTTCTCCCTTTCTTCCATATCCATCCCCCTCTCACCATCTATTCCCTCTAGTTACCATCTCTCTCTCTCTCTCTCTCTCTCTCTCTCTCTCTCTCTCTCTCTCTCTCTCTCTCTCTCTCTCTCTCTCTCTCTCTCTCGCACACACACACACAAATTCTATCCACTCAATTCCCTAATTTATACCATATACCTTTTCATCTCTCTCTCTCTGATAGTATCTTTACCACTAATCCTCTCTCTTAGTGTCTACTTCATGTCTCACCCTCATCTACTTATTTCATTTTATCTAACACATATTTCCTATAATTACATCTTTGTCAATATCTCTCTCTAACACACACACACACACACCTCCCCCTAATTAATCTCTTTCACTCTCTCCCCTCCCTCATCTCACTATTTCTTCCCCCTAGTTATGCTCTCTCTCTCTCTCTCTCTCTCACACACACACACACACACACACACACACACACACACCCTGTCTTATGTCTCTTTATCTCTAAAGTTCTCTATCTATGTCTACCTCATGTCTTCACCCTCTCGCCCTTATCTCACTCTTTCTCTCTATCATGTTGTCTATTTCATGTCTCACCCTCATCTACTTATTTCATTTTCTTTTACATATATTTCCCTATAATTACATCTCTCTCTCTCTCTCTCTCACACACACACACACACGCACACACACACACACACCCTGTCTTATGTCTCTTTATCTCTAAAGTTCTCTATCTATGTCTACCTCATGTCTTCACCCTCTCCCCCTTATCTCGCTCTTTCTCTCTATCATGTTGTCTATTTCATTTATCACCCTCGTCTACTTATTTCATTTTCTTTTACATATATTTCACTATAATTACATCTCTCTCTCTCTCTCTCTCTCTCTCTCTCTCTCTCTCTCTCTCTCTCTCTCTCTCTCTCTCTCTCTCTCTCTCTCTATTGTGGACCCAAGTTATCCTCTTTCTCTCCATATCTCATCTCTTCCCGGACTGCACTCTAGTTCTAGTCTCCGCATGGCCTTCCCTGAATCATAGGTTCTTCTACGCTATAGCCTTTCCTTTCTGAAGTCTCATCTTTCTCCAAGCCATGTTCCCCATAGAATTGTAGGGCACCCCACCATATACAAATATTGGAGATATTCATCTCCCCCTATATAGATAGGCAATCTTCATTCCTTCGATATCTCCCATACCATTCATTCCTATCTAGAGAGTTGGGGTGTCCGTCTATTAAATAGGGGTGATGGCTATTGCTCGAATCACCTGCGCTAGTGTGTTGGCTCGATCGCCCATAGAATTGTAGGCCCGATCAATAACCCAAGTCCCCATTGTTTCTATATCCACATGCCATAGAATAGAATAGTAGGGGCCACCCCTGCATGCAAGGGGAAGAAGCTGCTCCTCTCCACGTTCGGATCCTCGGCTGGGTAGCGGACCCTACTATTAGTAGAGGTGCAGAGGCCCCTACAATTTATTTTTGATGGCACCCCAGAAATTGATAGAGGTAGGGGCCCCGACTTCTAATGGCTTGAGTAGGGGGACTCTAGTATTATATACGTAATATAGGTAGTTGGCTACGATAAAAAGTGGCCCTCTGCATGCACACATGCACCGACAGAATTATAGTTGCTCAAGCCATAGAATTGTAGGGCCACCCACCATGCCTATAGAATGGTAGGGCTATCCTCCATGTGTGGGTTTTCTTAGCCTTAGCCTTAGCGCCGAGGTAGGGATATGCCAGAAGGGGTATGCTAGCAGGGGGTATGCATGTGAGCAGGGGCCCTTCAAAGATATACCATATCTAGTCGTTGGAACCACACAATTCCCAATTTCTTAGTTTAGGCATGCAGCCCCAGCGGCCCACAATTTAATAGGGCCCTCCATGATAGAAACTAGGGCTACCCGAAGCCATAGTAGGGCTCTCCCATCCTTCCAACCTTCCTTCCTATCCGGTGACTTGGAGTGAATGGGTGGGATTTGATCCAGCCAATAATTATTGGCTACCGCGCCCCTAAACTAAATTATTGTTTGCACGAAGACCCCTAAAATAAATTATTCAGCCCTCGGCCCATAGAATTTTAGGGTAGGGTGCCCATAGCCCTACTATGGAACAAGGTACGGAGATGGCCATAGAATTTTAGGGTGAGTTATTATATATGTAACATGCCAACTATCCCCTCGCCCCCCCTTTCAGATTATTGTAGGGCTACCCTTAGATATCGTTATCGACCCTCGTTATAGTGCAAACAGTATGCCACCTATTCTAAAGGGCCTGGCCCATAGAATTGTAGGGGCTCACGAAGGCTGCTGTCGAAGATAGGTGAGAACGGGTGTGTCGATGATGCAATTTTTGTTGAACATGTGGAAATGACTTCTACATCGTTATGGAGCAGATTTTGGATTGTATCTCCTTTGATCTGATACCTGGTGCGAAGTGGACAAAGCTATTGTGATGGATCAACATTTCGTTCTAACAAAAAAAACCCATTACTAAGCTCAAAAGTGTAGGTTCTTATGGTGCTGACAGACCAAAGAGACTTAGATGTTGACCACAGAGGGATGATAGATGACATACATCAAGTTTGCAATAAAGCAACTATCGGAGACACTGCTGGAACTGCTTGAATTGACGGTTAGTCAAAACCAGCGAACGAAGTCTCATTCATTGCTCCACAAGCATCTGACACTTCCCTCTTATGGGTAAGGGCCATTTCCCACTTAAGTCCACCCTCTCATTTGATTTGGTTGGTGCGATCGGGGAAGTAAAACATGCCTCAAGGAGAATAAAATGCCAGAAGGCAGTCAAGAGAAGTACTCTGCCCCTCTCTCTAGCCAGTACTATCACTGCGAAGGTCTTGACCTGAACATCACGTAGTTCGGCCCCTTCTTATATTATTCATCTTCCACCTGAGGCAATATTTTGATTAGTGGTGTTACGATCACTGGCCAATAAGCCATTGTAAAGTAGGCATATATCGTAATGTAAGGCGTAGTCTATTGAAAACCTCAACTGACGTGGGAGTTTCATTCTCTGGTGGGCATTGTGGTGCATGCAGGGTAACATGCCCAACGCACCCTTACCATTTATATAGGCATCTCACTCTCTCTCTATCATGTCACCTTGAGTTATTTATCTCATATATCTCTCTCACCCCCATCCTCCCCCCCCTCTCTCTCTCCTATACTTTCTTCTTCTCATCTCCATCTCCATCTCCATCTATTGTGGACCTAAGTTATCCTCTTTCTCTTGATATCTCATCTCCCCCCCTCTCCCTGTTTCCATCTCCCCATTCTAAAAATTTGACTTCATTTTTAACTTTCATTTGTATTACTAAATTTTATATAACATTAAACATTTTTCATCTAATTTTTAAATTTTTTTCAGTTTCAAAAGTTTATTGTTATTGTTGTAACTTCATTATTTAATCACATCATTAAAGTTTAATTATACTAATTTAATATTTAACTTTAATCTAACTATTCAACATTAATTTAATATTTAGATATACAAATAATAAAATTTAAAATTTAATTTATTAAATTTTAAATTAAAGAATGTCTATAATGAACTTAAAATAATAAATAAATTTTAAATATAAATTTTGAACATTCACCTAAAAGATCTTATGTGCAATAATTTCTAAAATAAAATTTTATTATTTTGAGTAGTTCATTATTTTGACTAATCTAATTTTATTAAAATTTATATTTAATTATAAATTATTCAAGGAACAAAGAGGAAATCCATAATTATTGTGATCTTATTTTTATTTATTATTTTTATGTGAATGTGTACATCATATAATGTATGGACACTTGTGAGTCCAAATTTGATTAAAAATATTAATCTCATCAATATTATAATTTACTATTAAAAAATAGATTAATAAAAATTCAATATAGAAATATCATTATGTTTTATGTTTGTAGTCTAATGTTGTGTAGCTTTATTATCATTAACATTTGAAATTGTACTGTATAATCTATTATCAAATTAAAATACCATTTTATACCATTTATATGTCTGTGAGGCCTCGCCCCGACCCTTTGTAACCATAGTTGATACATTATTATTTTGATACTCACGACTCAAGATGTCAAGACATTATCAGATACTTGAACATATTATATTATTTCATGTTGTTTGATGTTACTTTTAGATATTTGAGTTCATCATTTAATGCTTTATGAACATGTATGTTGATGAAATAAGTAAATGCAGGATTAACACTTTGATTAAGAGATTTTAATGATTAAGAATATGAGTAGGATGAGAGAAACCCTGATTGAGTTATAAATGTATGTGATTCCCTAATATGTATATACATATGTGCATGTGATTTTATGGGACTACTGATGTGTGCAATGAGTGTGTAGGATATTTTAGCCGAGAAACCCGACGGAGGAACGAGACTAATCCCTATGTGCTATTTGTGGAAAACTTGTTGTTCGTAACTTAATTATTTTGTGAGATGTATGAATGTATCTTTCCATGATCAGTAAATGTTAATGTTCATAACTATGTTCTTATAGTGTCACTTGACACTCGTGAATTGCATATACATTTTAGCATGCTAGTTAGGGTTATCTATGTAACCTTTGGACCTAAGTCGGACTAAGTTAGTGTCATTTTTGCTAATTTGTTTTTAATCAAGTTTAGTCACCCCTAATCCAATTTAGTGTTTAATCTGTATTTTTTGAGTTGTTGGATGGTCCTAAATTTTTCTAGCATTTGTTTGGCCCCAAATCAATTCCTAAGGCCTTAAAACATGAAATCTTTATACCCAAGGGGTATGGGTATGGGTTGGGGGTGTTTTACACCCCCTAAGCCCCTTTTATTGACTTTTGAGGTCACTCAAAAAGTTTACTTTTGTCTTTGTGCGAAAATTGAAAGTGGTTACCATGAGTTGCATAACCTCAACTCCACTTAGTGGTTAACCTTAGGATTGGTCGAGTTAGAAACTTCTAGATTTTTAGGTGAGTGGGGGGAGTTATTGCCCTTTTTGGTGGTTGAGTTTGGATATTATTTAGAGGCCCTTTTTGGAGTAGTTTTGGTGGTTACCCAATCTCTACTTTTAGAGGGAAGTCTTGGAAGATTGAAGGCAAGGAAGGAAAAGCTCTTCTCAAAATTGTTCATTTACCATAACCTCTTTGTGAAGGTAGGAGTTCTTCATCTCCTTTGTTCAGATTGTTCATGATTTTTTAATGCTTATGCTATTGGGATTGTTTATTGTATGCTTGTATGTATGTTGGGTATGTTGGGAAGGACTAAAACTTTCTTGAATGCTTTTCTTTCATGTTTTTGTTTGAATTTCGAAGTTTTCTTGTATGGGTGTTTTGGCATTACTCACCCTTGGATAGGGCAGAAGTGGCCAATTTTGGGAAAGGTCTTTTTAGTTGGACTCCAAAAGTGTAGAGTCTCTTCTCAGGACGAGAAGCGGGAGAGAGGGTAGGGTGTTATGGGTCCCTACCTATCAACATAGACCACGCATGAGTTTTGGCATGTAAGAATGGAAGAATAGAAGTTCTTGAGTTATGGCCCCGATTGGGCACCTGGTTTGGTGTTGTGTCTGACATCTCCTATTGGAAAAATCCACCTTTCCCTAGTTTTGATTCATTGTTGAATCCTATTGTGAAAACCTAGTATGAATATGAATGTTCGATTTTGTCTCCTTGTTATGCTAGTTTGTCACCTGGTCAGATTCTGGTCCCTCCACAATCTTAGCAATGTATTGCAGAAAATGATATGGATCCCTTGCTAAGGGACATGAAAGAAATTTATTTGATTGTTGTAATTTTGAAATTGGAATCCTATGAAAATTTTATTTTAATAACTTTGTTGTAATGGCAACGACACCAGGTTTTCTTCCTGGTTCTTTCCCGACTGAGCCTTTGAATCAGGTTGCCAATAAAATAGTGATTGAGTATTATTGCTTCTCATGAGTTTTCTTTGTAATTTTTTGATTATATGGATGCACATCATAAATAAGATGAAATGATGATGTTCAATTAGGAAAACTTCAAGTTTCATATATGTTGAAAACAAAAATTATGATTATGAATGTAGGTTCAGTTTTCGTGATTATTGGAAACAAAACAATTCTTGCATTGTTGTTAAAATGGATCATTCAAACTTTTGGTATATTTAGTTTGTAACTAGTCCTATTAGATTGATTTTTAAAAAAAGAAAAAGAAAATATAACCCCTCTTGGTAATATATCAACTTGAAAATCTATACTTAGCATAAATAAAGACCTTCAAAAAAATATATATCTATCCTAGAGCCAAAAAGGTCTCTGGATTTTGTATGGAGAAATGATTTATCCTTTTTTTTTCAATAGAGAATCTTTAAAGATTCTCCTAACTATGCTTCTTTGAATAAAATGAATAAACTAAAATTTGAATTATATATATATATATAAGGTAATTCAAAATATATTTTCCAAAAATCCTTTTACTTCTTACCTTTCCACTCACCAAGAAAACTTTTAAACTTAAAGTCTCCCCCTCCTTCCAAGGCGTTGATTGGAAAAGTGTCATCATGATGAGATGACATCACCCTGCCATGTCTCTCATTTTGGTCGTTACATGTGTTTGAGGAAAGTGGCTGCTTAAAGTTGCATTAAGTCAAACCTTCACATTCACCAATTTCCATTGGAAGGAGGCGCTAGTGTTTTGTTATGTTTTGTAGACTGCATTTGGTTTAATGCAAAACTGTCCCCTTGTCCTTGGATTGCCACCTCACACATCATTGGTTAGCACATGGTTATTTCGGGCAGGGTGCCATTGGGAAGTGCTTTTGAAGTGCTTGGTTAGCACATGGGGAGGGGACAACCCTTGGATTGAGTGCCCATGTGGGTGATTGGTGTGTGAGCACTTGGGAAGTGCTAAGGAGAGTGGGGTGGGAGAAATTTTAGTGAAGGGGTTTGGGGTACTTGTCTTATGCATGGTTAGAACAGGGGTTAAGTTTAGTGGTTAGTTGGGAGATGGGTTAGGTTAGGGAGGGTTAGTATTAAAGTAGGAAGTGGTGGGTAGTTAGTTTAAGTAATTGTTTAAGTTAAATGTTAGGAGTTTTAGATGGTTCATGGGGTTAGCTTAATAAATTAAGTTAATAATTTTTTCTTTTAGTTAGGAGTTAATGGTAGAATTTGTTAAGTTAGGATTTATTTAGTTTTGTTTTAGTCAAGTTTTATGTTAGTAGTTTAATTTATATATATTTTTAATGTTGGTTAATTTTTATATTTTTTACATGTTAATATTTATTATTGTTTTGTGTTTGTAGTTAGTATCATCTTATTAATAGAATTTATTTTATTATTGAGTTAGTAATAGTTATATTAGTAGAACGTGTTAATTTCTAGTTTTAGTTAATTATTAATTAGTTAACTTAAGTTTAAAATATTATTGTTTTATATTATTTAATCACTTTCGATTTATTTATGTGATAAGTACAAAGTAATTTAAATTAATGTTAGAATTGAAATTTATGTTTTGGTTAACTACATTGATTATTTAATAATAGTTAAGAGCTTTGTTAAGTAAATAAATTTATATGTTTCCTTAATATTAGTTAGTAATTATTATAAATTTAAAATGCTTAGTAAATTTAGTCAATAGAAAGTTAAATAGTTTAAAAGTTATGTAAGTTACTTAGTTTAGTTTTAGTTTATAAATATTAATTAGTTTTGATTAGATTAGTAAAATTTTTGGTTAAATGAAATAACGAAATCAAAATTTGATATGAATATTATGACGAATATTTACTATGGAAATGGATTACTTCTCATGATGTTAAACTTTTGATGAACGTAGTAAATCTGTTGTTGCAATTCAACTCTTAAACCTTAGTGAACTTTATTATTATTAAAATTATTATTAAAAAATAAATTGGTGTGTGTTTTTCCCCTCAAAATTTGGGCATGACAATGTCAATCGTAAAAAGATAAGCAGAGAGATTTCTAAAGTCTATTATGCAAAAATATTCTTCTAACACAAGACTTTATTTCTGTGTAATGGAGCTATTTTTGGCTTTTCAAGGACATGGAAACCGAATGAGGAGCAGCAACGGGGGAAGAATAATGATAATTGAAACCACCATAAATCAGGGGATTGACATTTAACAAATGATTGGTGTGATGAGTGTAGGAGAGTTATAGTGAAGTGGACATAGCAGCCAGAGTTGGGTAGCAAAATGCATACCTCACTAGACTATTATACTACAGACATGGAGCTTGCAGGGAGATGCAATAGTTTTGTGAAAGCCATGTCATATGAGTTGAAGCCATGGCCTTCGATCCAGTCCTCTCCTCTTGTTCCACAAATGGAGGCATTAAGGTTTAAACAAAAAAGAAACTTGCACAAACTTTCACCTCCGGCCTCTCGTATTCCTCCAACAAGTTTTATAGATCCTTGTTGGATTTGATCAAAACTAGTGTGTTAGAATCCTTGGTCAACAATTGGAACTTTTAGGCGATGCTTGAACCAAGGATCTTAGTCATTTTCGTTACAAGATCTGCGAAAGAAAATGGATCAGCCTAAAACATCATAGAGATACCATAGGTTGTAAAGCTCACATAAATTCGTACAAATTTCACTCATCCAAACCTACAAAGTTAATGCTTTGATCAAATACTTTGGTCTCCCCTCTGACGTGCCAGAGCTTCCCATCAATGAGACAAGGAAGAGTCTACCTGCCATAGCTATAGACAAATGATCTCCATCAAAGAGAGTGGTAGATGAGGAAATGAAATATTTGCCCAACTCATAAATTAAATTTGTTGTAGAGCTGAATAATATTCTTCACTTATCATTTTTCAGAGGTAGTGGCCATGAATAAACTTAATCTAGTACAACATTCACTCTCCTTCTCCACTCTCATTAAATATTAATGAAAATTTAAATATTAATGAAAATCACAAAGTGCGGTGGTTATTGTTTGCAGAAAATGACTCTTTAACATTTGTGCATTATTATCAGTTTTTTGTGGTGAATAGATTTTAAAAGAATTATTAACTATTTGACTCTTAAATGAATGCCAATTTTTTTAAAATTGTCAAAATATTTACAACCATGAATGCTTCCATTGTAGAAGTCTCTCATTCATTAGATTAGAATACTTTTTAAATTAAATTAATTTTGATATTTAATATTTTTTGAGAATTTTTTTGGCTCAATCTCAAAGAAAGAATACTTTGAGATAAAAATTTATGGAGAAATATGGAAGAAAAACATCCTTTTAAAACTACTTTTAACAAGTGATGGAACTAGATTATTTTCAAAAGAATGCTTTAGGATAAGACTTTATATAGAAATATATAGAACATCATATTCATAAATGTTTAAATAATCATTAAAAATTATAGTGAACAATAATAAAAAGAAATTGACATTTCTGATTAATAGCAATCTTGTTCTTTTTATTTTTTTATACACCTTTTACTTTTATTTTTCATAGCAGCCTTATCCTCAAAATTTAATAATAACATAATTTGATATTACCTTGTTATACTTTTTTTACAATATAGTACAATTTGTTATTATCTCTTAACACTAGTATGCTGCAGAACAATATGGTATTTATCTGTTAATCCAATTATATCCCAATAAAATAAAAGGAGACAATATCTCAATCATGACAGGCTTAATTCTCCTCCACTTAGTATCGCCACAAAATATGAATTTTCCAGTCATCAAATTCATTGAAAGTGTGACCAAACTGTCTCCACTTCAAAAAATCAGCTGTAGAATTAACCTCAAAGAATATCAGTATAATTAATTATTTTCCTTCAATGTACCATATACCTCATCATTTCCTAAAGTTAAAGTTAGCATTCTAGGACAAACTTGTTTACCATCACAGGTAAACTAGTTTTGATACATGCTACAGAAGTAATGGAAGAACATAACACAGAAGTAAACCTAACACAATGCTTCAACAAACCAGATTTCTTAGCACAATGATTAGCATGCTGTACACAGGGGCAATGTTGAATGTATAGGGTTCTACCCAATGTAAGGATAGGCAGTCACATTGAATCTGCTCTTTGTATGTTTAGATATTCTTATTTGTGAAATTGCAGCACACAGAACATCTACAAGATCTACATTTGTTTCTTGCATTTCAAAATCTCTCTCTGAAAGTGATAACAGAGCATGATCGACTGCATCAACAAGTGAAGACTGTAGATTCCTGCATATGCAATTCTTTTCTGGGCTTGAATTATCCGTCTCAAGCTTTCTCTCTGCCTTGTATGGAGACATCAACTTTGAATCCATAAAGAGCTCCATATCAAATTTTGTATAATACAAAATCCACGGATGGTCTGTAAAAGGAGACAATTGTATAAGAAAACTGTACAACAAATTGTTCAAATTTATAGTATAAACTGTGAACCTATATAAATAAACATAAACTGTGAACCTATATAAATAAACATACTCAAAACTTCATCTGGAGAGAGTCTCTTGTCAACATCCCTTGATAGCATCCTTGACAACAAATCCTTGGCCGGTTTAGAAATGGACATCCACTTTTCAGTTTCGAAATCCAACCACACATTTTTTATTTCCTCAAAAATTGCCTCTACAGAAGCCCCAGAAAATGGTGAGCTACCAATTAAGAGTCCATGGAGGAGGACTCTAGCAGCCCATACATCCACCTTTTCAGTATATTTCCCTGCTAAAAATTCAGGGGCAACATACGCTGGACTGCCCACCAATCATGATAAACTTTGCCCTGTTTTCAAAATAAACAAGATGTCAATAATCTTGCTAATTAACTTATTTCAATGAACACACAATCTGAATCTAGAAGAAGAAAAAAAATTACTACAATGAATTGTGGAAACACATGATTATTTCAAAGAGTTCAGATTTCATGAAAAGATAAGACCTAGAATTTATGAAATTAAAACAAAAAGAGCTAGAATTTATGAAATTTTGAATCCCATACCATTTGAAACATGTAGAGATAGGCCAAAATCAGATAGCTTCAATTATCCAAAATCAGATAGCTTCAATTATCCATCATCGGTGAAAAGAATATTCTTAGGTTTTATATCCCTGTGAATAACTCCCATCTCATGACAATGCTGAATGATGATAACCAACTGTTTGATTGACTCTGCAGCTTCCCTCTCTGAAAAATGTCTTTTTTGCATGCAATCAACCAATCGCCCCCCAGAGAAAATCTCCATTACAAGATGCAAACAATTTTCATCTTCGTACACTGAATGGAGTGTTACAATGTTAGGGTGTCCAGATAAGTGTTGCATGATTTCCACTTCCTTGTGTGCATTTTGTGCACAACTTTTGGGCAGAGTCTTACATGCCATGTCTTCTCCTGTGACCCTGTTCTTGCACAGAGTTACCACTCCGTATTTCCCTCTGCCCAAAATTGGGCCCATGATATAGTCAAATTCTATTTTGCGGTCTCTGATGATTTGTGTGGTTTCCTCTATGCAACCACATTTTCTCTTAATGCATCTTGGAGTTGTATCAGTCAAGAAGATCCCCCTTCTTGGAGTAGAAAGAGTTGCAACTGGTGCTGGATGATTGTGAGAAAAGCTCAATTGTTCTAGTGAAAATGGAGAGGCGGAGGATGAGGTTGATGCACCATCATCACATGAGCAGATCACCTGCTGTGATTCAATCCTATGTAGATCTATGTTGTTCATCCTCCTCTTCTTTACAGGAGTCATGCTTACCTTACAATTCCTGTCAGAAAGTCACAAAGAATGACGAGTTTCAATCTTTGATAGTTATTTAGAAATTTGTTCCTATTATCTTGGATGTTACAAAAACACAACCTAATTTATCGGTACCAACAAATTCAAACATAATGACAGCCTGCTAAATTAATCCAAAACTATATACACAATTTTTTGAATCATTCCTCTCAAAATATGGTGTATTAATCCAAACTGTGTATGAATACGATCAAAAAATTGCAATGGTATAACCAATAAGAAATGTTTTAACCTTAAGTTTAGTCTTCTTGGATGTTACAAACACACAGGCCAATTTTTCTATACCAACAAATTGAGATCAGAAATACTAAAAATTCACTAAACAGGGGAGAATCTAAACCCCAAAAAACTCTAGAAAACAAGAATACATTAATCTCAATCATTCTGATCAAAACACTTGTATAGAGTATTAATTCGCGCAAGACAACGTCTTTCTTGATCTAAACAGACTAAGAATTAATAATAATAATATTATTAATCTAAAAAATGGTTCAAAACCAAAACTCAAATCCCCAAATCAAGGAAAATACTATTTAAAAAGCGCATAAACCAAAATAAATATCTAATTAAATGAAAGAAAGTGATTAACCTTTACACTTCAACCTTTCACCAATTCTCTACAATTACAATACCACGGGGAAAGCTTTGTTGAACTTGCATGCAATTGTCTCTCTGAAATGAAGGCAGAAATTTGTTTAAACTGAGAAGAGGAAGAGAGACCGAAAGGGCTCCCTCCCCAAAGAAGAAGGCTGGACAGTGATTACTTTGATGAAGAAGCTGATCCAAGACTATAGAATAGTGTTCCTCCCCTTAGGAAGAAACAATGTCAAGGGTACAAACGAGACACTTTTGCTATGCATGGAAGGAATCCCATGGATAAGTGATGTCTCTAAAACCTACTCAACTGATTGAAGAACCTATCCCAAAGAACTATCCATCTCTACAACTGACGAAGAACCCTGTTGCAACTATTGGTCATAAGTATCCACAATCACTTCAACCTGTGAGGATTGATCATGTAGAGAATGAACAAGAGAGTTTGATGGAACCCTTATGACAACTGAAGAAGGTAATTCTACATCAAGAAGAAGAGGCAGATCATGAATACTATCCCCCAAATCTATCATTGAACCTGTATTTGGAAGATTGGAAGTACCTTGTTGTTTTGGACCTATCATTGTGGTGATGTATGCATGTGGACTGAACTAATGAAGTGACCTCTCATTGCAACTATTGATAGAACTCCACATGTCTGAATCTATTGAAGCACTATCACTGGAATCACTATCAATTTCCACACTATATGATGTGTGAAGAGGAGTAGAGGACAAGCTAGGAGAACTTTCCTCAAAGTATACATCCTTCTTCTCAAAAATTTGATGAGTCTCTGGATCTAGAAGTCTATATGCCTTCACAGCATCTTCATAACCAATGAAAATACAAGGTCGAGATGACTGTAACTTGCATCACCTGGAAAATCTATTTGCCCATGTAGGAAAACCAAAGACCCTGAAGTGTGTCACAATAGGTTTTCTAGCACACAATGCCTCAAAAGGAGTTTTTCCATCTAAGGTTGGATGAGGAAAATGATTAAGAATGTGAGTGGCACTAGAGATTGCTTTGACTTCTAATGATGGATCTAGAGACTTGGCATGAATCATGCAACTTGCCATAGATTTGAGAGATCTAATCCTCAATGTTGCAACATCTTTCTTATGTGGACTAAATGTTGAAGGAGTCTTAAGATCAATGCCCTCATGTCTACAAAAGTTCATAACTCTTCTATTCTCATACATGCTTCCATTGTCCATGTGTAGTACTTTGATGGCCTTTGTAGATTTTTGTTCTACATGAGCCTTGAAGTCTAGAAACTTGTCCAACACTTCATTCTTTTTATGAAGAAAGTAGACCCAAGTGAACCTTGAAAAGTCATCAACAAAGGTAAGTACATAGTGACCCTGGCTGAATGCAAAAGGACCTGCTAATACCATGTGAACCACTTGAAGAACACTTGTTGCTCTTGAAGACTTCCCTCTTTGTAACTTCCCCTCTAGATGCATATCCACTGAATCTATTGAACATTCACCCTTAGAAAAGTTGATTTGAGGTAGATCTTTCACCATGTGGTATGAGAAAAGTTGCTAAAGATAGCGATAGTCAAGATGACCATACCGCTCATGCCATAATTGCATGCTTGAATTGGATTGTGATAACAGGGCTTTTGAAGGAGACTAGGGTACAAAATGAGAGAAAGAGTACAACCTCTTGTTATGATTCACTTTCCCCACTGCAACCAAGGAATCATCTTTAAGACTATACATTTTACTGAGTCTGGAAGGAACTCAACTCTATGTCCATCTCCAAGGTGAATTATTTGGTAGGTTGAGAGGAGATTTGAACTTAGGTTTGGAACAAAGAATTTCGAGAGGCGAAAGAAAGAAAGCTTCAAACGTGACTGTGTTTTATAAAAGAATTAATACATGGCTACTTGTTATCATGCCTAATTCAACTACCACGTCCTCAGCTCATTGATGCCCTTCAATAATGGTGTTTACAAACAACACTTAATGAATATTTCATTTGAAAAATAAATAATTAAACAATAAAAATTAAAATGAAGTGAAAGGTAGGATGAAGTGGTTTTTTAACACCCTAATGGAAATTTTCACATTCAAAACTATCACAAAACACACGTTAGACAGCAGATTGCCCAATTCATTCCTCTGTTGACACAAATATTTGGAATGCACAGCTCATCACAAGCTGAGATGGGAGTAATTATTTTAGATAACAGTAATTATTTAGCCTTTCAAATTATGAAGTAATTATAGAAGAGTAAATTAATGGGAGAATAATTAATATTCTACAGCTTTTTTTCTTTTGATTCATAAGAGGTCAAAGTCAAGATTAATTAAGTAATTATTATTATTTATTAGGGTCAAATCTAAGTCTATAATGAGATATCTTTTTATTTGTATCATTTGAATTGAATTTATTATTTGTATCTTTCCAAAAAAACACTTTCTAATAGCTACTTTTTTTTACTTTCCATTTCAAATTATTCTAAAAAAAAATTGAGTTTTAAGTTCTAAACAGTTTATTTATTTATTTTTATTGGAAGAAGAATTAAGTCCCAACATTGGTGCCACAATATTTTATATAAAAAATACAATAGAAATCTTAAGACATGTTTGTATAAGTGTTGTATTAATCTCTAACCCTAATACAATTATGACACTCTCTTATAACCATAATGCCATAGTTAGGTTTAGAGTTTTGGCTACAATCTTATTTAGGAGTAGAGTTTATTGTTTGGGTTATGATAGGGTTAGAGTTAGGGTTGGGATTAGGCTTGATAATAAGGTTTAGGGTTAGGGTTACAATTATGGTTATGTAAGGGTTTACATATTGGTTAGTATTATGGTAAGAGCTATGATTTTGATTAGGGTTAGGGTTAATGTCAAGATTGGGAATATAGTTTATTTTATGGTTAAAAATTACAATTTTTATTTTGATTAGGGTTGGGATAATGGTTTAGGTCATGCTGAGGGTTAGCGTTGTGTTTACAATTTGGGTTATTGTTCACTATTTTAGCCCACATTTAGCCCAGAAGTGATATCTGATCTGAGAAATCTTTAGTGGGTTGGATTCATTGTAAAGGGATAACACGATTTTTTGAGTTGGATCTTGTGGGTCCACCATTAGCAAAGTTATGTCAATGTTGATTCATCCATGTGTGTCATCTCAGCTTCTATTGATCTGTTGGTGACATAGTTTTTTTGTGCATGATTGGTCCATGTACTTCCATGTTAGTAGTTGGCTAGGTCCAGGGTTTCATATGCATGCAAATGAGATCAACGATTGTCATGTCTTTGTGTTTAGCTCAGTGGAGTTTCAAAAAAACATGAGATGTTGCCACACATCTTCATTCTAGCATTTCTTCATGTTGTAGTTCTTCTTCAATGCTCCAGAACATGAAATGCATCATGTGTCTTTGGGTGGTCATGTCCCATCTCTGACATTTAAGTCAACCAAATATGCACATGCACAAATCAACAATGAAGATTCAACGAAAGATTAAAAGATTGTGGTCAGTTCTATCAAACATCAAAACACATTGACAACTCCCATGTCCTGTGATATCTGCTCATCATCATGAGAACATAGGATGCTGCCATGTGTCTTCATTCTGACATTTCTGTAGACACTTAAAATTGTCCTAAACACTATATTAATTCATTTAATATTGCCCTTGACATTATAATTAATTATTTATTAATTAATCATATTGATCATATTCGTCTACTGATTTAATTAAATAAGTTCACTTTCCTTATGTATTTAAATTTAATTTAAATACTTCCATCCCTAATGTGTTAAATTTATTTAATACACGATTCTCCATAAATCCCCTTGTTAAATAAATCCTATTTATTTAATTCCTCCATCTCCATTAATTTCTCTAAACCTATGATTAAATTGAATCCTATTCAATTTAATCCTAATCGTATCCTAAAACCTAGTCTACAACCATCACTCTCATCCTTTTTAAACCTTTAGGATTAATTACGGACCTAACAAATGCAAGGAAAATTTAGGACTTTCTAACAACCTTCTAAAATATAGATTACTCACTAATCAAGATTAGGGTAATTAACCTCGATTACTCACTAACTGCAAAAAAGTCACTAGCCAAATCTAACTTATATCTTTAGGTCACTCGGTTAACCCTAACTATCATGTTGGAATGGATATACAATTCACAAGTGTCAAGCGACACTATAAAAACACTATTATGAAACATTAACATTTAAAGATTACAGAATGATACATTCATTCGATGCATGACACAAATAAAATATGAACAAAAAGGTTTGCATGTTTCATCAGATTCAACCTTGGTTTCCACAATTGGTACATAGGGTTCAGTTTCATCTCTTCGTTAGATTTTTTGGCTAAAATATCCTATGCACTCATTGCACACATCAGTAGCTCAAGAAATCATATGCATATATGTATATAACGTATCAGGGAAATCACATAACTAAAACCTCCATCTTTCAAATAATCAGTTGTTTATCTCATTCTACTCATATTCTCAATCATTTTGAGTAGGGTTAGGGTTAATGTCAAGATTGGGAATATAGTTTATTTTGTGGTTAAAAGTTACAATTTTTATTTTGATTAGGGTTGGGATAATGGTTTAGGTCACAATGAGGTCAGGGTTGTGTTTACAATTTGGGTTATTGTTGACTATTTTCGCCCACATTCAACCTAGACATGATATATGATCTAAGACATCTTTAGAGTGTTGGATTCCTTGCAAAGGGATAACATGATTTTTTGAGTTGGCTTTTGTGGGTCCATGATTAGCAGAGTTATATTGATGTTGATTCACCCATGTGTGTCATTTCAGCTTCTGTTGGTTTGCTAGTGATCGGGTTTTGTTGTCCGCAATTGGTCCATGTACTTCCATGTTAGCAGTTGGCTAGGTCCAGGGTTTCATACACATGCAAATGAGATCAATAGTTGTCATGTCTTTGTGTTTGGCTCAGTGGGGTTTCACAAAAACATGAGATGTTGCCATGCATCTTCATTCTGGCATTTCTTTATGTTGTAATGCTTCTTCGATGCTCTAGAACATGAAATGTGTCATGTGTCTTTAGGTGCTCATGTCCCATCTCCAACATTTAATTCAACCCAATATGCACATGCACAAATCAACAACGAAGATTCAACAAAAGATTAAAAGATTGTGGTAAGTTTTGTCAAACATCAAAATACATTGACGACTCCCATGTCGTGTGATATCTACTCATTGTCATAAGAACACAAGATGCTGCCATGCATCTTCATTCTAACATTTCTTCATGCTGAAGTGCTTCGATGCTCCACAATCAAAATTGCACCACATGGTAGAGAGTCCCACTTCCTACATTATATTTGTCATATTTTTGGGTCTATGCAGGTGGTTGACTCAGCTTGTCCAACATCATGGTGCCACATGTCTCCATTCCAATGTTTCTCCATACTGTAATGTTTTTGCGAGGTTCCATAGCCTAGAATTGTGCTATGTGGTGGAAGTCCCACCTTTCATGTTATTCGCTTCCTTCTTTGCTAAGATTTCTAAATCTGACGACTCTCATGTTTTCACATCTCTACCTCAGCCTCTTGTGATGCCACAATCATTGAATCTAGCACATCTTGGAGATTTCCCACAACATCTTAGCTATCCATTTCGAAGGAAGGATCTTGATCGACAACTATTACTTAATCCTTCATTGGGAGGAGTTTCTTAGTTGCATCTGGGTTGTTCATCTCAAGGGGAAATTTGCATCGATGGTGGTGACTTAATCTCTTGTTGGGGAGATTGTTGTAGCATCCAAGCCATTTATTTTGAAAGGAAGATCTTCATTGATGACCACTATTTATTTTTGAGGAAATCAGATCCCCCCCCATGCAGTCAAGCTTTCATTTTGTGGGTAGATAATACATTGTGTTATCCCTCCCCATAGTTTTTTCAACCAGCAACATGAATCAACTTCTTATGGCCATGACATGCTACTAAGGCTTTTTCTTTATTGCAAAGAAACTTCTTGGGCCTTGTTAGCATGATGCTAATGCCCTTTGTACTTCTTTAATGCATGTAATGATCAAATCTTTGGTGATTTGATCTCTTTTACAATTGAGTGCATTTGTTTTGTTCTTCCTACCACTTCAAGCAATAGATTGCACTTCATAATTAGATTTCACTCTGACTCTTTAGTTATTGCTTCCTCTGCAACTTAACTCCACCTTGGTTGGGGTTTCAACTCCATAGTCAAATCAAAGTTATACCTGAACTCTTTAAAATGCAGTTGTAAATATGTTTTTTTGGTTCTTCTCTATTGTATTTTTGTAGTAGCATTATGCTTTGCAATTGTATTCCTTTTGCCTTCCATTAATGAAATTTTTGCTTTTACCTCTTCTTGCCAATCATGATTTGTGCATGTATTTTGCCTTGTTTTGAATATTTCTTTCCTACTTCTTAGAGTTATATGTTGTGTTTAATCTATTGAAAATTGTTGTATTGTGAAAATATCCTTCCTTTCAGCATTTAATCAATTCCAAACTTGCATGTGAATTCTTAGGAAATAGAATAAAATTGAGATCTGTGTATTTTGGGTTTTCATTAATATTTTGTTCAGTGTTCAGAAGAGTTGCAACCATAGTTCTATCTTGGTGCATAACCCCCTTTCAATTTTTGCATTTTTAATTTTTGCATTCCTTCTTCCTTTTCCCTCAAAGCTGTAGTTTAGGTGCACCTTGATAGTAAGGAAGCTAACCTTCTTTAGAGTTTCAGCCTCATAGTGTAAGTCCCACACTTGGAGGTCGTTTGCATGTTACATGATGTAGCCAAAATCCAAGGGTACCCATGCTAGAGGTAATCTAGATCCCTGCAAATAACCACACAATAGACACACAACAACAAGATAAACAAATGGAAGATCCGATACCCAATGCATCTCTCTATTCATAAAACAACTTTTTATAGGCAATATGCTCAACTGTAAGGCCTTTTGGGTTAGGGCCAAATACAATAACAATTACAAAACAATTATGCTAGATCCCTCAATATCCAACTCCGCACTAATCCTAGCTACTCCAGATCCACACCCTAGTAGAAAACCTCAAGGAAATCTCAAATTGTGCTCACAAGCCCACTAAGCAATCTCCTAGCTACTAGCCCTTCAATGTTCTCTCCTACACTTCATCCTCTTCTCCAAGCTCGATGATCTACAATCTCATTTCTTAATACTCCACAAAGCACCCCTACTTATATCCAACTAAGCCACAGGTCGACCTAGCCATTACAAATTAAAATAAAACCTTACATTAAATGTCCATGCAAGCCACAAGTCGACTGCAACACAAATTAAATAACCATACATAAATTAAATGCCAAAAGTTGGCTCACTGATCGGGAACCACAAGAACCAAGACCAAATCGAGTGTTAAAGAAAACCATGCTGAGTGCTAGCATTCTACTAGATATAATTGAGTTCCTTCACTAACTGAGCACAAGCATGTGATAAGTCTTTAGAAGAAACCAAGCCCCATCATTGATCAAGCTATTCAGGCAACACTACCGAGTTCCCAGTGCAAACTGAGCTCCTAGTATCTATTGAGTTCCCCAAGAATCATTGAACATCTTCATTAATTGAGTCACTCGATTAACACAAAAACTAAACCAACTCAGTATCAACTGATTCACACTTCACTCAAGATCAAACCATACTAACATGTAGCATTTCTAGCCAAATAATGATGCTCCTGCATTAGACACCCCAGGTTTGAAAAGATGTTCTCAATAGCTAGAAGAACATCTTCTTGGATTCAAAACATAGTACTCAAAGTGGTTCTTCACATACATATCCTCCTATTGCACCCACTTTTCTTCTTCTATCTAATTAATATAGTGGAAATTTTTGGTGTTCAAGTCTAGATCTAAGCCCCCTATGTGGAATGAGTTTTCATCAGATCTTCCATTCTCCCCTTCCCTACATTTCACAATTGGGAGATTCTCCTTTTCGAATTTGGGATTTTGTGGGTAGCTTAGCACCTAATCTGATGGAAATTCACATTGCTCATGCAAATATCATTTTTCAAAGTTATTCTACTTATGATTTTTTGTTTACTCAATGAAAATAGAAGCCTGCAGAAATCGAAATTTTGTCTTCTCCTTGATAGTTTTTCAACCCATGAAGATGATTTTCCACAAAGAATTTTACATGATGCATACAGGTCAAAATAAGGCTGTAGTGAAGTAATTTATGATAATTTCCATTTCGCTTAATTATTATCTACCTCGAGGAATATCCAAGATTCATCATGGCTCCAATAGTCATTCGAGGTGGAAAACTCAAAATCAACTTCTCCTCGACGGGTTTTCTACCCATGAAGTTGATTTTTCATGAAAGGAAATTCCAAAGGAAAGTAAAAAAGAGTGCGCCCCTAATGGATTTTCATGCTAACTTTAGACTTTCCTCAACCCAAAGGTAACCATAGACAAAAGGTGAGGTAAGATGGAAGCCTGGGCGGAGAAATGGAATTGTCTTCTCCTCAATGAGTTTTCAACCCATGAGGACAATTTCCCAAATTTTAAAGAAAATTCAACTTAGAAGTAGATTGGACCTACAAAATGTGTGCAAAAATTCCAAAGATAACAATAGGAGTATCTTAACTATGGTGGGAAAAAGTTACTAAAGAAAAATTTGAGTCAGTGGGTTTTGTCTTATAGAGTATTCTATTTGTGACTTTCTAAACTTAATGGGAAATAGGAAAATAAGTGTGAAAGGATATAAAATTACCATTGAGCCAACAGAAAGGTGAATTGACACTAAGATGTCTTTTAAAACCACACATTTACTACTTCAACGAACCTCTCCTTCAATTCATTTTTGTGGGGTGGATTCTAAAAATTAACGGATGAATTGAATCTCCTACATAAATGGAGGCACAAATAGTGCAAAATTACTGCTCTTTCTTGAATAGTTATTTTGTTAGTTTGCACAACCTTTTTCAAAAAGATAATATCTGTGTATTTGTTATCCTTTTCTTTTTTGGATTTTGAAATTCATTCTCAAATAGAATGACAACTAAATTCATAGGTTTCGACGGGTTGATTGAAATTAAGTCTTCACTATAGAATTTCATGGACACTTCTCTTCACTTCTTTGACATGCAAGATTTTTAGAGGAGAGTGAGATCAGAGCCAATCCATCCCATTATTGAGAAGCTCCAAGGATGAAGGCTATTTGAGGCAACTAGCTTTCTAGTTGTAGTCCAAGCTCTTGAACTAATTTATGAATGTATAAACCATTATAATCTAGATACCAGGTAGATTGTATTGCTAGATAACACAATATTGTTTTCTATTGATAGGAAAATGGTGGTAAATTGCCTTTGAGTTCCTAAGCAAGAGGAATTCTCATATTTAACATTTGGAGGTGCCATTTCTAAATTATTTGTGAAGAAGATGATTTGGAGAAAGGAGATCATGCGATCATTGTTCCAAAAGCCACAGAGCACCAAGAGTAAGGTTCCTAAAACTCTATAAAGAAATAATCTCAAACTTGAGATTGTTGACATCATGATCCTCTTGCACAGATTGAAAGGTGAGGTAGAAGCTTTAAATTTTGTTGAGAAATATTTCTTCTTGGTGTAAGTTATTTGTTCTGATACCCAATATATTGATTGGGCTTATGAGGTAAGCGAGAATCTATCCAATGTTCTTTGTGCCAAAATATTCTATAACACATTCTATATGTCTTCTTTCTTCACTTACATGTTAGCTTCTCTGCAATTATGGCTAGGCCTCCCAAGGGTGGAAAATTTTCTTGATGATGTGAAATCTTATGAGTTCTACACATGTTTACTATTGGAAAATAGTTATGCGAAGTATGTGAGAGTTAATGATGCATTTACCATGAGAATTTGTAGGAATCTAGAGGACTGCTTAGAAAGGAGATTCAACCCTGAAGCTATGACAACTATTAGTTAGTTTGGGAGCTTTTTCATCGTATTCTCATCCTTTTCATATTTGCATCTTGCAGCTTTTGATGGATTCCCCTTGAAGCTATTGAGCTATCCAAGTGATATGATTGTGTTGATCGAGATTGTGAGGCAAGTGATTCAAGTGAATGTGCTAAGTGGGAGTTCAAAGAAGAAAGGTTACAAGTTCCCTATGAAGGTGGGAGACTTTAGTTGTGAGTTTCAATTGGATGTAAAGAACATGCTAAAAGTGTTCAAGATGAAATACAAGTTGGAGATGTATGAGGTCTTCAGACCTATGTTTGATCCAAATGGGTATGCAAGAGATGTTCTTCAGATTGGAAGTGTGATTAAACATATCACCACCATAGAAGACTACTAGGCCGATTGTATGTTGATATTTGATTGAAAATATCATTTGAGTAGAAAGATTGTTGAAGAAGACTACGTGTTTCAATCATTATTTTGTCACTGATGTCAAACTTGCTACATGTTGGTAAGAAAATTTCTTATATGTTTCAAGTACTATCACTTAGTTTATTGATGAGGAGGATTTGATCAACAAGATGTAACAAAAGTACGTAGAGAAAAGGTTGAGTTGTGATTATGTATTAAAGTGCAAGAATTATTTAAGATAGTGATAACATAATGTATTCATGATCTACTTGAGGTTACAAAATGACAGGTTACACTTGGAAAGTTCTAAAAAATAAAGTTAAGCAAAATTCATTTGCCAAGCTTGACCAAGTTGATAGTAGGTGCCAAGCAAAGTTGATGCAAGTCAAGCAAAAAGAAAGCAAATTCTAGTGGATGCCAAGCAAGTTAGTAGATGAAGAGTAATTTTTAGTTGATGCCAAGTGCCAGTAAAAGCTGACAAGTTTATTTTCTTGGAACTTGTGAATTAGGAGGAAGATAAGATTGATGAGCCAGTGGCACAAAATCTTACGTAAACAGTTTTGGAGGAAAATTCAAATGGATTCTAAGAGAAGTTTCTAGAAAAGACAAGATATGGGATTGATACATTATATCCTACCTAATCCATCAAAAACACTAATTTTGGTGATGGATAATGAGAAGGAAAAGTGTTCTAATTTCCTATATGTAGGAATGTCTAGTCATGAAGAAAAAATTAGAGAGTTTTGATGCAAAAATTTGATAAGGAGAAGGAAAGGGGTTTTGCTTCATCAAGTGACCTAAGTGAAGAAGTCTACAATGACATAATGAGCAAGAAGGATTAAAGAGGATGAATGCTTGAAGGGTGAACAGGGTGCCAAAGCTACAAAGATTGAAAGCCAAGTAGAGTTGAGGACTAAATAGTGATCTATAATCTACAAGTAAGGTTGTATGTTGTATCAGATCAAAGCTTTATTATTACTTTCTAACAATTGTATTAGCCTAGGTTAAATCCTTTGGAGTAAGGTTGACTTAACAGTCATTGGAAAATCCTTTACTAGGGTGACATTCCAAGTGAATGGCCTAAAGTCCTCTAACAAGGCTCACTTTTGACAAGGTGACTAAAATCCATTAACTGGGTCACATTTAACAGTGTGTATTGTAACCTGTAACAGGGCATCACTTTAGAAGAGTGAAAAAGGAGTAGCATGTTACTGGTGTTTTTTTCCAAATTGGGTTTCCATGTTAAATCATTGTGTCAAATGTGCTGATGGATATGTTGTGTTTCATGCTTTACATTTTTGCAAGTTGATTTGATAGTAGCATATCAGTTTTAGTTAACACACAATGAATGCATGCATGGCTAAGAATGTTTTATGGGTTCACTGAATTGTGAAAAGCTTTATTGGTACATTTGGACCTTGAATAACTGATTCATCCCCCCTCTTAGTTATTCTAAAAGTATTCTAACAATTGGTGTCAGAGCCATCTACTTAAGAGGATTAGTTTTAAGGCACTAGAAGCACAAAGATCAAGATGTCAAAAAGAGAGGTACCCAAGCTCAATAGAGATAACGTTTGTACATGGAAAAATTTGATGAAGCTACACCTTGGAGGAATTGGAGATTATGTAAAATCTTGTATTGCAGTAGAACATGTTGACGCAATAGGAGCCCTACATACTAAACATTTGAAGAAAAAGAAAGAATACAATTAGGTGTTGTTGGAGATTGCCTTTTCCCTAAGCTATGCTGAATTTGATGATATCAAAGGCATTAAAAGTGCAAAGAAAATGTGGGATGCCCTATAAACCATCTATGGAGGAGATAAAAATGTTCAAAGAGCCAAGTTAGAGAGCTCAGAGGTAGGTTTGATGACATGAGAATGGAAGAAGGTGAGAATATTGCTCAATATGTTGCTAGAATAAAAGAAGTTGTTAGTGCAATAAAAGGTGCTACTAGTAAAATAGATGATGATACTGTGCTAAGTAAAGAATTGAGAACATTGTTGCCTGTGTATCCTATTATATTATTTGCAATCCAAGAGTTAAGATGTATACTAGGAAATGATCTAACCCTTGAAGGTCTGGTAGGAAGACTCACTACTTTTGAGCTATCTAATTTTAACACCTACAGACCAAAGAATATTGAATCAACTTTCAAAACAAAGTTGTTACTAAAGGATTCTGAGGAGGTAAAGAAAAAGAAGAAGAAACATAAGATAAAGTATGCATCCAGTTACATTAACACAAATGAGGAAGACATTGAACAATTGGAAGCATTGCTGGCCAGAAGATTTCACAAAGGAAAAGGCAAGTTCAAAGGTAAGCTACCTATTATTTGTTTCAATTGCAATGAAGTTGGTCATATTGCTACAAGATGTACACAGAAAAAGAATTATAGAGAAAGAAAAAAGTACAAAATCATAAGAGAAGATGATGGAAGAGACTACAGAGACAAAGTAAAGAAGTCATACTACATTGCTAATGGACATGACTCTGATGAAAATGATGATGAAGTGGTCTATGTTGCAATGAAGGATGAATCTGATTAGGATGAGGCAACAACACTTATGACTTGTGTGAACAAGAATGATAAATGGATCATTGATAGTGGATGCTCACATCACATGACTCGAGACAAAAGTAAGTTCATTACCTTAACCTGTTATGATGGAAATAGTGTAAGATTTGGTAATGATGCACCATGTTTGATAAAAGGAAAAGGCTCTATCAAACTCACAAACAAGATTTCATGTGACAATGCTTAGTATGTTGAAGGATTGAATTATAACTTGTTAAGTGTGTCACAATTGAATAATTTGGGATGCAAAGTTGATTTTAAAAATGTATTAGCCAAGATATATGATACAAATAGAAACTTGATTGGAAAAGGTGATCAAACTAGAAGTAATATGTTCTTTCTAGATATAGAAGATGCTACTTGTCTTATTGCAAAATTTGATGATGTATTAATTTGGCACAAGAGATTATGTCATGTAAATTTTAATAATCTAATTATTATCAGCAGCATGAAAAGAGTTAGAGGTTTTCCTAAGTTGAAGAAAACAAAAAATATAATGTGTAAACAATGCCAGCTAGGCAAGATGATAAATTCAAGCTTTAAAATTAAAGCTTATACCTCTAAGGAAATACTTGAAATTGTTCATACTGACTTGTGTGGACCTATTGAAGTGAAAAACTACAAAGGATATAAGTATATAATGTTTTTTGTTGATGACTACTCTAGGATGATGAGAGTCATGTTTCTAAAACAAAAATTAGATGATTTTCAAATGTTTAAATGGTACTTGGTAAGAGTTGAGAAAAAAAGGTAAGAGTCTAAAATGATTGAGATTAGACAGAGGAGGAGAATTTACTTCAAATGAGTCTGAATGTTCTGTAATGACAAAGGAATCAAGATACAAACATCTACACCTAGGACCCCTCCACAAAATGGAATTGCTGAAAGAAGAAACATATCAGTAATGGACTATGCCAGAACACTCATGATGGAGAATAATGTTGCTCTGAAATATTGGAGAGAAATCTTAAGTATTGTTGTATACACCTTGAACCATGTGCAAGTCAAGAAAGGTACTCATTCAACACCTTTTGAACTATGAAATGGATATCCATCTAATGTGAAATACTTTAAGGTATTTGGAAGAAAATGCTATATTCTTAAAGATGCTAGGAGTGGAAATTTTGATGCAAAAAGTGAAGAAGGTATATTCCCTAGTTATTCCATAAGAAGCACAACTTATAAGTGTTTAAATACTAACACTAACAAAATTGTGGAAAGTGCAAATGTGAATTTTGATGAGTTTATAGAAGTACATGAGGCTAAACCTCAAAAAGAACTAGAAGAATACAATTCATTTGTATACTATTATGAAGGAATGCTTTCTGAAGAAGATACTACAAATCATACTGCAACCAACAACAAATATCAACAACTAATGAGTCACAACCTATGGATGCCAAGTTGAATTCAGATGTCAAGTTTTAGAATGAGGAAAATGCACAATTTGACTCTGAGATTAGCACACATGAAAGAGATGTACACAGTGATACTGAAGCTGAAAGACTAAATGTAGAGATAAGAATTGAGCCTAAACTATCCAAATATGTCAAAAGACACCACCCAATAGATCAAATCATTAGAGACAAAGATGCAAGGCCAATGACAAGAAATATATTGAGAAGTGAATCATGCTTGTTAAGCATGAAAGAACCTAAGATAGTGAGAGATGCATTTGGAGATGATGGTTGGTACAAGGCTATGTAAGAAGAAATTCAATAGATAAAAAAGAAAAAGACTTGGAGTCTAGTTCCTAGACTAGAAGACAAGAATGTGATTGGCACAAAATGGGTATTTAGAAACAAGTTAGATGAGAATCATGAAGTGACAAGAAATAAAGCAAGACTAGTTTGCAAAGGGTATGCACAAGAAGAAGGAATTGACTATGGTGAAACATTGCCTCTGTTGTAAGAATGGAAGGAGTGAGAATTCTGCTTGCTTATGCTACATACAAAGGTTTCAAAATTTATGAAATGGATGTCAAGTCTGCATTTCTAAATAGCATATTAGAAGAAGAAGTCTACATAGAATAGCCAAAAGGCCTTTTTGATAAAAATAAAAAGAACATGGTATGTAGACTATGCATAGTCCTATATGGATATAAACAAGCACCAAGAGCATGGTATGAGAGACTTCATACTTATGAAGACAGATAAAGAAAAATGTATACTATTATCTAAAATATTTGTTTATGATATCATATTTGGAGGACAAGATGCTTTGTGTAAGGATTTTGCAAATCAAATGAAGCAAGAATTTGAAATGTCAATGTTTGGTGAGATCAAATTCTTTGTGGGATTACAAGTTTATCAGATGAAATATGGTGTAAACATCACTCAGTCAAAATATGTCAAAGAGATATTGAGGACATTTGGACTAGAGGATTCAAAATTAGTAAGTACACCAATGGTGACAACACTGAAGCTATCAAAGAATGATGATTTAGCTGAGGTAAATCAAACATTATACAGTTCTATGATTGACAAATTACAATATGTAGTACACAATAGACTTGATATTGAATTAGCTATGAGGTAGTTGCAAGATTCTCTGCTAATCCTAGAGAGAATCACTTGATGGCTATGAAAAGGATAATCAGATACTTGAAAGGAATATAAGAGTTTGGTTTATACTATAAGAAGAATGAAAAGTTTGAACTGAAAGCCTATACTAATGCTAATTGGACAGGAAATATTGATGATAGAAAGAGCACCAGTGGAGGAGCATTCTTCTTGGGCAAAATACTTGTTACATGGACTAGCAAGAAGCAGAGTTGTACTTCCCAATCTATTGCTAAAGCAGAGTATGTTGCTACTACTATTAATTGCACAAACATTGTAAGGATCAAATAGCTACTTAAGGGAATGAAGGAAGAAATCACAGAACCAATGACACTTTATTGTGATAATACAAGTGCTATCAATATATCAAAGAATCTTGTAATGCATACAAAGACAAAGCACATTGCAATTAAGTATCATTATCTAAGGGAATTTGTTCAAGATAAAGAGATGAACATGGAATATATTAACACAAAGGAGAAAATTGCTAATATCTTCACAAAAGCATTACGTAAGGATGCTTATGAGTATCTGAGAGGTAAAATATGGTTGATACCCTTACCAAAGGCTATGTAAAAGATAGAGGGAGTACCCTACATCAAAAAAGTTGAGATTCATTTTATACAAATTTATGCAATGGGTCTTACTTTAGGAATTGCCTAAAGCAATCACAAAACTAGAACTACAAATTAATCACAAGCAAGGTGAAAGAGGGAGAACATTGAAGAACTTGCAAAAGCCTATATCTACATATAACAAAGATGCCAAGTGCTGAGTGTATGTATTTGGCATTGTTGTCAAAGAGGGAGAAAGTGCATTAAATTGATCAAGTACAAGAGGAAAAATGGAGAGCACACCATCATAAGATCAAAAGATTAAAAGAAAGAAAGAGGGAGAAAGAAGACAGTAATTAGAGGAAGGATCAGAACAAAAAGAGGGAGATATTCTGATACTCTACTAATTCATGAAAGAAGAAAATCAGATAAAGAAGGAACTCATAGGGATTTATATTTTGTAACCTAATCAGAAGAGGGAGCTTTTGATAGAGGGAGAAATTTCAAATACAAGTTCTCTTTTTGGTATTGTTTTACTATTCTAACCTAGTTAGTTTGATAGAACAAGATGTTCATCATTTGTTTGATTGGTCGATCAGTTTGGCTTGCCATTAATATCAAAGAGGTAGACTATTGATATCTAATTGAAAAGATCATTTGAGTATAAAGATTGTTGAAGAAGACTGTGTGTTGAATCAATCATTGTTTTGTCACTAATGTCAAACCCGCCACATGCTAGTAAGACAATTGCTTATATGTTTCAAGTACTATCACTTAGTTGATTGATGAGGAGGATTTGATCAACAAGATGTAACAAAAGCACTTAGAGGAAAGGTTGAGTTATGATTATGTATTGAAGTACAAGAATTAGTTAAGACAATGATAACATAATGTATTGATGATCTACTTGAGGGTAAAAAATGATTGGCTACACTTAGAAAGTTCAAAAGAATAAAGTTAAACAAAGTTCATTTGCCAAGCTTAACCAAATTGATAGTAGGTGTTGAGAAAAGTTAATGCAAGTTGAGCAACAAGAAAGAAAATTCTAGTGGATGCCAAGAAAGTTAGTAGATGCCGAGTAATTTTTAGTTGATGTCAAGTGCTAGTAAGATCTAGTTGATGCTAAGTGATTTTACAGTAGATGTCGAGTAACACAGTATGTCCAAAGCATTAGAAGATTGATAATGCCAAGCTAGTGCATAATGAAAAAGATCAAAGATTCACCAAATAAAAGCTGACAAGTTTATTGTCTTGGAACTTGTGAATCAGGAGGAAGATATGATTGATGATCTGGTGGCACCAAATCTTAAGTAAATCATTTTGGAGGAAAATTCAAATGGATTCTAAGAGAAGTTTCTAGAAAAGACAAGATATGGGTAGATACATTGTATCCTAACTATTCCATCGAAAGCCCTAATTTTGGTGACAGATAATTAGCGAGATAATTTCCTATATGTAGGAATGTTTGGTCATGAAGCAAACAATTAGAGAGTTTTGATGCAAAAATTTGATAAGGAGAAGGAAAGGGGTTTTGCTTCATCAAGTGACCCAAGTGAAGAAGTTTGCAATGGTGTACTAAGCAAGAAGGCTTAAAGAGGATGAATTCTTGAAGGGTGAATAATCTACCAAAGCTACAAAGATTGGAAGCCAAGTAGAGTTGAGGACTAAATAGTGATCTGTAATCTGCAAGTAAGGTTGTAAGTTGTATCAAATCAAAGCTCTACTATTACTTTCTAACAATTGTATCAACGTAGGGTAAATCCTTTGGAGTAAGGTTGACTTAATATTCATTGGAAAATCCTTTAATAGGGTGGCATTCCAAGTGAATGGCCTAAAGTCCTCTAACAAGGCTCACTTTTGATAGGGTGACTGAAATCCCTTAATCGGGTCACATTTAACAGTGTGTATTATAACCTTTAATAGGGCATCACTTCAGAAGAGTGAAAAAGGAGTAGCATGTTACTGGTGGTTTTTCTCAAATGGAATTTCCACATTAAATCATTGTGTCAAATGTGTTGATGGATATGTTGTGTTTCATGCTTTACATTTTTGTAAGTTGATTTGATAGTAACATATCAATTTTAGTTAACACACAATGAATGCATGCATGGCTAAGAATGTTTTATGGGTTCACTAAATTGTCAAAAGCTTTATTTTTACATCTAGACCTTAAATAACTAATTCACCCCCCCCCTCTCAGTCATTCTAAAAGAATTCCAACATTGTAGAGATGAGTTCGAGAGCTGTGATCATGCTTTTGCTAGGCTTGTAGTCGATCAACTAAATATGTATGAAATTGATCTTGATGTTGAAGGAGTTGAAGATGATATGAAAAATATGTATAGTAACACCTATCTAAAAAGGTTGAGAGGCATTTCTATTAGTTCTAAACCTTATGAAGATGTATGAGAAGATTTAGATATTATGATGACACAGATTATCAATAAGGTCTAGAAAATGGATCTAGTGGACCACAACAAGGAAGATCCAAAGAAAAAGTGCTATAGCTCAGGCCTCTCCAAAAGCTACTATAGCTCCATCCTCTCAAGGTGACACATGAAGTGTAATGCTAGCTATCACTCAAGGACTAGCCCAACCATCAAGTAGAGGTGATCAACCTCTCGATAAGAACATTTCTATTGCTCAAACTTGCTAGGGTGGCTCCCTCCTAGTAATTGGATCCCTATCATAGGTAAAGAAGAAGAAAGAAAAGAAAAAAAAGATAATGCAACTACTCCTCTCCCTTCACCTCATAGAAATCTAGTCCCGTCTATGAGTCTTGCACTTCTCTTGCCAAGTAGTCCTCATGTACAAGTGGTGGGTTGGGAGACAGTGGAAGTAGTGAAAGTGAATCCACTAAATTTGATAAAGTAGCAAAGAAGTTTGTGAGAGAAGAGAAGGGCCAAGGTTCTTCATAGCATGTTTCACAAACTCCAAAGAATCCTTTTTCTTTGACTACGAAAGTAATCACTCTACCCAAAAGAAAGGTGTTTAGCATAGAATCTCTTGGGACTGCCTCCAAGGTAATAAGCATAGATTGATGGCTAGAGAACAACTTTGATAGAAAAAGAAGGAGGAAAGATGAAGGAGCCCCAAAAAAAGATACTATTTTTCTTGCTATCCACTTTGGATTAGCATTGAGTAAGGTCAAGAAGTAGAAGACCTTGTCCATCCTCAAAGAAGACCCTAAAATAGGGGCATTTGACCATGTAAATTGTGATGCCTACCAAGGAAGGAAGGCTTGAAGATATATCTACAAATGATTTTGCTCTACATTCTATAGATCTTGGAGAAGCTGGAAATGACACCAAGGTTGGCTTGTGGAAGTCAACAAATGAAGTGATTGAAGGGCAACTAGAAAGCCTAAAGTTGTCAAAGGTTAGAATGGAGGTAGAGATACAAGAACTGAATGGCTTCATCAGGAAATTGGTTACCTCATTGGCCAACATCTTTGAGATGCCTATGATTCAAGCACTTGTCTCCCAGCTCTAGGAAGATAAGCACTTTGGATAAATTGGTAGGGAGTAGAGTAGGAAAATCAAGGTTGAAGGACTTTTCATTATAGAGAAGATTGGTAATGCTATATTGAGGCTGGAAAGGGAGAAGGGTAACATATCATCCAATAGAGCCACCTTGGCCGCAAAAAAAACCAAGAGTGATGATTGTGTTTCCTTATTGAAGATATTCATCCAAATGAAGGCAAAGGAGGACGTTGAAGCAAAGATTCTACCTAAAGGAGATGAGCCCTTAGTCGAATGGTTTTAGGGCATGCAATTCAAGTCCAAAATGATCATGGTGGTAGAGGAGGGACTGAAGGAAATTGAAGCCAAAGTAAAGAAGGAGTAGGATAGAAATTATAAGCTATTAAGAGGTTTGCACATAGATTCATAGTCTAGTGGGTAAGGGAAGGCGAGCATTGGAGTAATTTTCATGCTAACAAATTTCTCCAATTTCATAGATGGTTTGACATAAATATCTTCTAGTCATTAGAACAATGTCTCCAAACTTTAGAAGCTTGGTGGATGCATGTACATGGCCACTGAAGAATTACAACATTGGTTGGGCATTGTCAAAGATCTGGCCTAAGAACATGCTAAATGGCTCTTGAGATACACCAATGTACATATCCACAGGCACGAAGAGTTAATTCCAATAATTGTAGCCACTAAGGCCTATAGGACAAAAGTGGGAAAAGGAAAGAAGGAAAAGTGATTCATATTCCTCCCCTTTTTGTATTTTGATGTAAACTACAACAAGCTAGTCAATGGCTTTGTTTGATTTCCATCCTTGTAAATGTTTGTACATATTAAAGTAGGTGTTTTTTCTGCTTTCCAAGAAGTGTACAAGTACAACTATTCTTTCCTAGATATAGCAATTGTTGTAGTTTTTTGGTTTTAGAGGCATAATTTTGTGGATTTTTATGTGGGATGATGTCTTCTTCTTTTGGTGACTCCATACCCAATTGATTGTTTAAGGCCACTGATCCTATGCTTAGCAAGAAAGTATCCCCTCTGAGTCACCAAGAATGTTGACTATTTTTGTCCCCATTTAGCTCAGTAGTGATATCCAATCTAATAGATCTTAAATGGTTTGGATTCCTTGTAGAGGGATACATGACTTTTCAAGGTTGTTCCTATGGGTCCATGATTAGTAGAGTTATGCCAATGCTAATTTGTCCATGTGTGCTAGCTCAACTTCTATGGGTCCAAAGGTGATAAAGTTTTATTATCTACAATTGGTCCATATACTTCCACATTAGTAGTTGGAAGGGTCAGGGTTTCATATGCATGCAAATGAGATCAGTGGTTGTCATGTCTTCATGTTTGGCTTAGTGGGGTTTCATTAAAACATGAGATACTACCACACATCTTTGTTCTAGTGTCTCTTCATGTTGTAGTGCTTCTTTGATGCTTTGGAACTTAGAATTTTGCCATGTGTCTTTAAGTGGTTGGGTCCCATCTCTGACATTAAAGTTAACCCAATATGCACATGTTCAAATTGACAATGGAGATTCAATGATAGATTAAAAGATCACCGTTGGTTTTGTCAAAAAAAAAAACACATTGATGACTCCCATATTTTCACATGATATCTACTTATCCTCATGAGAATAGAAGATGTTGCCACATGTCTTCATTCTAGCATTTCTTCATGCTACAATGCTTCTTCAATTATCCAAAACCTAAAATTTTTCCATGTGGCAGAGGTTCCCACTTCTCACATTACCTTTCTCATGTCTTTCTATTTGTGAGGTTTTTGACTCAGCTTGTTATCCAATGTCATGGTGCCATGTGCCTCTATTTTGACATTTCTCCATAGTGTAATATTTTCAGAAGCCTCCAAAGCCTAGAATTGTGCCATGTGGGGGAAGTCCCACCTTTCATGCTATCTTCTTCCTTCTTTGTTGAGATCACCAAATTTGATAGCTCTCATGTTTTCATGTCTTTGCTTTGGCCTCTTGCAAATATGCGACAGTCGTTAGATCTAACACATCTTTGATATTGATCATGACATCTCGACCATCCTTTTTGAAGGAAGGATCTTGATTGATGTATGCAACTTAATCCTTCATTGGGAGGAGTTTCCTTGCTGCATCTAGGCCATTCATCTTGAGGGGAAGATCTGCATCGATGATGGTGACTTAATCTCTTGTTGGGGAGATTCTTGTGGCATCTAGGTCATATATTTCAAAAGGAAGATCTTCATTGATGACCAACATTTATTTTTAGGGAAAAAAGCTCCTCCCTCCCCCTATAGTCAACCATATATTTTAAGGGTAGATAACACGTCATGTTATCCCTCCTTGTGACTTTTTTTGGAAGTAGTGTGAATTGACTTCTTGCGGCCATGGCATGCCACCAAGGTTTGTTCTTTCTTTCTTGTCACTTCAAGAAGTAGATTGCAATTCATGATCAAATTTTATTTTGACTCTTCATTTATTGCTTCCTCCACAACTCAACTCCACCTTGGTTGGGGTTTGAACTCTATAGTTAAATTAGAGTTATGCATGAACTCTTTAAATGCAGTTATAAAAATGTTTTCAGGGTTCTTTGCTTGTATTTTATAGTGGCATTATGCTATACAAGTTTTGCCTTCCATTAATGAAATGTCTCTATTTCTTACTTCTTCTTGCCATTCATGATTTTTGCATTTATTGTGCCTTTTTTTAAATGTTTCTTTCCTAATTCTTGGAGTTATATGTTGTGTTTAATCTATTGATATTTGTTTTATTGTAAAAATACCCTTCCTTTTAGCATTTAATCAATTCCTAACCTGAATGTGAATTCTTAGGAAATAGAATAGAGTTGAGATTTATGTATTTTGGATTCTCATTAATGTTTTATATATTCATAGGTAGAGTTGTAACCATAGTTCTATCTTGGTGCATCACCTGCCTTTCCCTTTCTACATTTTTAATTTCTATATTCCTTCTCCCTTTTCCCTCAAAGCTATAGTTTAGGTGCACCTTGATAGTAAGGAAGTTGGCCTTCTCTAGAGATTTGGCATTAGATTTTGAGTCCCACACTTGGAGGTCATTTTCATGTTACACAAGGTTGCTTGAGGGTCATACCTTAAGCAAGGGTGCATACTTTTGTGTCAACAATTATCATATTGTATACACAAAAAATCTACCTACTTATTTCTCCTAATTAGCCTTCAATATCTCTTTGTCCTTCCCATATTATATGCAAGAATATCTACTACTTCTTTCTCCTAATTAGCCTTCAATATATCTTCGACATTCCCATTGCACTCCAAGGTGCGATTGCTAGTTTAATATTTTTGGGTTTTATGTAAGATAATATTGTATGTAAAATATTTTAATTGATTTAAGTTATTTTGTAATAAATTTAAATTTTTTCATTTGTATTTTTTTAGAATAGTAATTTTAAGATTTCTTGTTATAGGTAGAAGGTATCCTTTGTCCTAGTTTAGTTGATTGACAATTTCTATATTGCTTACCTTTTTCGAGCTAGTATAAGATTCATTCACTTGCAAGATGTCCTACCTCATAAGCCTCTCATGGAATTCATGAGACCATGGATAATGTATGAATTTTATAAATGTATATATATTAATAAAAAATATAGAGGCAATTTATTTCGTATCTTTACATATCAGCCGAAGCCTAGATTATTTATTATTCAATTTTATTATTGTTGTTAGATGAATTATTAGTATATGTTAATCTTAAGTAGATTTGAACCCAAGACCTCCTCAGTGAGAGACTCTCACTATACCAATGTGTTGTAGGCTCTTGCCTTTTTTGTATCTTTACATTAGTTTTCAATGTTATAATTGTGGAAAAAAAAATTATGTTTAGGTAGTTTATTCTATAATGTTACTTTTGTGTTAATAATTGTTTCAAGTTTCTTTGTTCCTACAATATTTTTGGAAAGGAGCACAAATACTTGTATTTTTACTTCAAATTTTCTAATATAAGGCTCAATATGGTGACTTCAATTGTAGTTATCATTGTCATTTGACCTAATCCTAATGATTGTGAAAATGTGATATCATTGTTCGTTACAATTATAAATCAATGATACTCTGAATTTAAATGAATATGTTTGTCTTAAAAACACATTATTCTCAAAAAATAGATGTTTCAAGATATTATTTTTTAAAGATAATTGGAGTTCTATGTGGACATAAAACAAAATTTTCCCTTAAAGCATGGACATAACTTACCTTTATTAATATTATTGCAAATGTAAAGTGGCAATAAGTGTACATTCAACTATTATGAAAATAGATGAAAATAAATTCATTAAAGTCCTTGAGGATGGTGAAGAAAGAACTGACATATGGATATGCTACAATGTACAAATCTCCAGGGGACATTCCATTTGAATAGATCATGAGCTAGTTAAAGATATAGCTTCATGGTTTTTTGGAGAAGGTCGCTATTAAGAGAGGCAAGGTAGTACAAATTTCCCTTATAGTTGTTCTATAACCAAATGTGATACCACAACAACCAAGTTGAGTTGTTAATCCTTAGAATGACAAAGTTCTCATATGGAATGAAGGCCACCTTGGATGGATCATTTGGGTTTCCCATAGAGGGAATGATTATAAGATATCAGTAGTGTCTAATCTTTTTTGTTTAATGTTAATATTGTAACTAATCTATTATACCTCTAGTATATTCTATATGGTAGTGATTTTGACATATTAGACATATTCACATAAGTTGTTATACTATGTAAATGTTTCTTTTATTATAGTTGATAGAAGAAAAAAAATATGTACGATAAAAATATCAATAAGGGAGATACACAGTGTACCTAAATGTTGGTCATATAAATTATTTTCATAAATGAAACAACAAAGAAACATAGAAAAAACTAGAAATTTGAGTTGATTTTTTAATCAATATGAAAGAGGATAAAACTCTTAGTTATCTTATTCACAAGTTTTCATGACCTTTTAGTGATAGCCATTAAATTATAAGTCTTTGATATTAAGGTGATATTATTTGAATGCGTTATAAGCTTGATAAATGAGTTAGAATGTGATGTAGAGGATGTTGGCATAAAGGTATTTTCCATTAGTGACAACACTCATTATATAGTTCAAACCGAGTGTCGAAGACACAGTTCAAACCGAGCATCGAAGACACAGTTCAAACCGAGCATCGAAGAAACAGTTCAAACCAAGCATCGAAGACACAGTTCAAACCGAGTGTCAAAGACATAGTTCAAACCAAGTAAAGTTGCACATAGTGTTAACCGAGTGGAGTGTTAATCGAGTAAAGATAGAAGAAATGTTAACCGAGTAAAGATGGATGCAGTGTTAACCGAGTGAAGATGTACTTAGTGTTAACCAAATAAAGATGGACTTAGTATTGACCGACTGAAGAAGGACTCAATGTTAACTGAACTCAGTCGGTTAACAAAGAAATTAGTTTTTACCGAGTGACACTATATCTACCGAGTCACCAATGGTTATCGAGTTCTAGGCAACGTTGTATGACTAGTATGAATCGAGCCCCTACCTCTACCGAGTGCATGATGATGCCATGTAACGTAGTGGATGTCGTGTATCAGAAGGTCATCAAGTCTATCTGAAGAACCCGAGTTTATTTTACTATTTGGCCGACTCAGTTATATTTTGTTTACTTGTGTTCAGCCGATCTAGCATCTATAATTACTAAAATGATATATATATGTGTATAATACAGAGTTGTAATTGTTGTAATGGATAAGAGACATGTATGAATATGTACATATTGTGATACAAGAGATAGATGCGAATTCAACAGCAGAGCAGTATATTAGTAAGGTTCACAAGGTACAGTAAAGATTTCATCAATCACAAGAGGTGATTATTGCAAAGGATCTAATCAAGGTATATGTAGATCTGATTGGTTCATCCTAACAGGTGAATCATCTAAAAATCCTCTAACAAGGTAGACTTAACAGTCTTTGTATAAATCTCCTAATAGAGTGCATACTTGTAAAGTATGTTTTAAATCCTTTAACAAGGTGGATCTAGCAATCCTCTTTGCTCCTAACAGGGTAGATCACCAGAAGTGATCATTGTATGCCTTAACCAGCTAACTTCCTACAGCAGAAAAGAAGCTTTGTGGGTTTCATCCCCACCCCAGTTTTACTTTCTATTTTGGAAGGTTTCTGGGTCACCAAAATCTCTATGCATATGTGTTATGAATATTTATTTATCTCTTGCATGCATCAGATTAGGTGAATGAATGATTTTCCAGTTTATGTTAAATTAACTTAAAAGTTGTATTATTACTGATTCACCCCTCCCCTCTTAGTAACTTGTTATATCTTGAGTATTTCGAACAATTGGTATCAGAGCTATTTGGTTCTCAGGACAAAGCTTGATAGCTTGAGCAAAGATCAAAGTCAATGGAGATATTTAGATTGGAGAAAGTTATAGAAAATGAAAAGTTAGATCTAGAAATGGCCATGGTTCAACTCAAAGAAGCAAAGGAACATCTTTCTCAATCCCTAAAAAGAAGAAAGGAACTTGCAAGACAAATGAATGACCATCTTTATGTTGAAGAAAGGATTGAAGATTTGTTACCATCAAGTAATTTAGAAGAAGCTGACAAAGCAATCAAAGAACTTCTAGAAAAGAATGGATCTCTACAAGAAGAGGTAATAAAGCTTAAAAGAGAGCAAGAAATATAGTCAATCAAGCTATGTGAAGTTTTGGAACAAAGAAAAAAAGCACAAGAAGAATTGGAAGATAGAAGTCATGAAATTCATAATCAATCCCATTAGCATGAAGATATTATAGACCAACTCTCTAATGCAAATGAAGAAATCAGGATTCTCAGAGCACAAAATGAAAGAATAAGGAATGATTTAAACACTGAAAAGAAAATCAATGAAAGTCTATAGAGTGACTTAAGAACTAAGAGACAAATAAATGAAAGCCTAGAAAATGACCTAATCTCTGAAAGGCAAGTCAATGAAAGAATGATGAAATCCCAAATAGATATAAATCAATTAAATCAACAAAATGAGGAAAACCTTCATAGACAAAAGGGTAAAGTTGGTCTTGGATACAAGGAAGAAGGTGAATCCTCCAAAAAAGGTGAACAAAGGAATAAAATACCCACTTGTAATCACTATGGTAGGTTAGGACATACATCAAACAAATGCTGGAGCAATGGGAAAGCAAAATTCAGTGGCAAATGTTTCAATTGCAATCAACATGGTCATAAGGCAAATGAGTGTAAAGAAAAACCAAAATTTGAGGGCAATTGTCACAAATGCAAAAAGCATGGTCACAAAGCGTTCCAATGCAAAACCAAATCATTCAATCCAGCTAAACAGATTATCAAAGCCATATTTGGATGGGACTACAACACCTGGTGCAGATGTCACTATTGTGGAGAATATGGACATTCTGGCATAAATTGTGCTAGACATCACCAAAGGAAAAAGGACACTACAGTAAGATGCTATACATTTACAAAACTTGGTCATATAGCTAAAAATTGCATGAATATCAAAAGAATTGAAGATGAGAAGAAAATCAAAGCAGACAACATTCGGAAGCAAATGAAGCAACAGTGGATTCCAAAATCTACCAAGCAAAATAAATCAAGTAATGGAAATGTCACTCAAGAAATGGTGATTCCACCATTTCCAATTAATATTCATAAAAGAAATATTGGAACTGCATCCTCTAAGATTTATCCTAAGTAGCTCCAAAGGAAGAAGGATGATCAAATCAGTATTTCAGATACGCTTTGACTTTAGGACGGTTCAAGACTTTATTGAGTTCGGTCGGGTGTAACAAAGCTTCATTAATCAAGTAGCAACTACCGAATTAGGTCGGTAAGAGACTTTACCGAGTTTGATTGGGCACAAAAAGGTTTCATTGACTGAGTTGTGTCAACTGAGCAAGGTCGATTCGTGACCTAACCGAGTTAGGTTGGTACTTCAAAGTTTTCATTTGATTGCCGAGTTGATAATATCTACCGAGCTAGTGGATGACAACCTATCATTTCATCTACCATCGTACCAAAACATTTATGGAAAATTTGTTGTCAAAAGGGGCAAAATTTGATCTCATTTTTCCCTGCGAACAAAGAGCTAAGTTATCTTCTGCGATTCCAGAGCGAGCTTAAAGCATTTTTGAGCGAATTTTTTCAAAAGGAAAAAGAATCTGTTCAGAATTTTTCTACACCTACCGAGTAGCAATGGCATTCAGAAGTGGCAGCTCCAAGACAAAGAAAGGTTCAAAAATGTTGGTTAGAGGAGAGGAATGGAAGACCCTGAACTTCAAATTGGCACCGACAATTGTAGAATCATTGGACCCTAACGATGCTCAGTCACCAATCCCTCCAAAGGTACTTCTTATTAATGACATTCGCTCTCATTTCAAGTGTTCCATTCAAGAACTTGGAAACCTAGAAATTGAGAATGCCCTAGGTGAAATGAGCGTAGATGGAACCTTGAAACCCGAACATAAACATCTTGAAACAAAAGGGTTAACCCATATTTCGCATTTGCCAAGGAAATTTCAAGTAAAATGGGTTAGGTATGTACTTAGTCGGGTTCACAATGGCCAATTGTGGTTAGAGAAACTAGTACCTATCACTAAGAAAATGATTAGAAAAATTACTGGACTCCCCATGTTGAGCAAAGCCAAGACTACCAAAACCCTAGGTCGGGAAGAATTGTAGAGACTAACCCAAGTAGAATGGGATGGCAGAGGACTTAAGCTTAGTATAGTAACTAACATTGAATTGAGATTTGGCATTCACGTCATTAATCATAAAATCTATAGTTCAAGCCATCCAAACAGTGTGTCCTGTGAAGCTGTGGATTTGGCATATAAAATAGTAAAGAAGAATGTAGAGTTTGATTTATCATAATTGCTTTTGTCCCAATTCAATAAAAATATGGAAAGCATAAGGACTTCCAAGAACAACTCCTGTAAATTTGGTTCACTTTTGATTTGTTTGTTTTTCTATGTTCTAAAGTCCTTTCCATCTAAAGGATCAATAGTATGGAAAAGGATATCCCAATTCTTTATCAAATTAATGAATTCATCGCCGAATTAGGTGAAAATTTTGATAGTGTCTTGGATAGTTATTTTGAAGAATTTAAGGAAAGAATGAACAATAGGTTCTGAATTCCTCCAAGACTTGTTGAAGAGTACAAGGAAGATGTATGTTTCATGGTAGACTATGACAAGGTATACATACAGGCAGTTAGGCCTCGAGTAGCATGGGTAAAACCTCTTCCCTATGAGGTAAATATTGATGAAACCAGGGACATCATAGAAGCACTGGTAAATGAACCTGTAGACCCAAGGCAACCAGTTTTTGGAACATATGATGAAGCTAAGGCTAGAATTGAGCTTCAAATTAAAATCCCTCAGGCCATTAGCAAAGGAAAGAGGAGCATAGCCAAACTGAAAACAGATGTTGGCCCTCTCATGATAACAGAAGGGAGAGGAGAAGATGAAGAAGAGGAGGAAACTGAGTTTGAAAAAGAAGAAATGCCTCAATGAAAGAAAGGTAAGGTGACTATCACCAAACCTATAAAGCAAACTACTGCAGTGTTCTCCAGGAGAACAAGACAGGGAAAGAAGGAACCTATACTTGTTAAGCCTCCACTCACCCTTGAGGCAAGACTGAAGCAATTAGATGCAGGAGCTAGCTTCACAAACTTCAAAGCATTGAAGTTTGAAACTAGAATAGAATAGGAGAAAATGCAAATTGAGGAACTGGTACTGAACAAAATGGGTAAATGGAAATACTCCCCGAACTAGATAGCCTCTTAGATCTCCAAAGAGCTATTGGAGAGGTTGCAACCAAGATGGGAAGCTGCAACCAAGACTGTCAAAGACATTTATGAGCATACCCTAAGGAATCTCCTACCGAGTCTCACTGATGATGAAGTGAAGAAATCACTGAAAGACCATGAAGGTAACATGATGATTAGATTCCACACTTGTTTGATACTTGTCAAAGACATTGAGCATGTAGTAAATGATGCAACAAACATGTGGAAAAATATCTATCATCTACACAAACCTAGTGATGATACTGTTGAAATCAAGGACAATGACAACAGTGATGATAATGATGATGATGATGATGGTGATGACATTGAAGACATTCCAAAAGACCTACAATCATTAATGTTAGAAGTTGAGGAAGAAGCTGAAAGAGAAATAAAGGAAGAAGCAGAACAAGCTAAGGAGGAAGAAGATCCACTAATAATTGCAGCCAAAGTCATTACATCTCTTCCTCACTCTCCACCTAAAATAGGCACATCAACTATGGAGATAGCTTCTACTGGTGAGATTGTGAGCTCAATAGCCTCATCAATTAATCAATTTTAACCTGTCTCCTCTCAGCTCCGGGTACCATCTATGCAAGTGTCTATCACTTCATTAACTGAGTTGCAACCACCTTCTTCACAGCAGTAAGTTTTTCAAGTATATCAACTTCTACTGCAAAGTGTACAGTAAGTGTACCTACAGGTACTAGAATTTTGACTTCTCCTGCTCTAATTTTGGCAACTGTTAGTTCTCCCACTCCATCCTGTACAACAATTTTGGGAGAAACACCAATTTTTGATACTATTAGCACTTCTCTCAGTCTTTCTCTAGTTAGTCCTATTCCAGTTTTGTCAGCTAGTCCAGCATCATCAACTATTGTTTCAATTTCAAAGGGCAAAGGTGCAGTCACTACAGAAAAACCAAAGAGATACATGTTTTCCAGTAAGGCAGTGGATGAGGAAATAGATCTGGATAAGGACATTGTCATTCCTAAGATAGATCTAGATACTGCATTAGTTGATGAAATGAGAATGCTCAGTCAACTATTAGAGCAGAAAGCTAGGCAAAAATAGCTGAGGCATGAGAGAGACTAGGAATATAGCATTATTGAGAATGCTAAGAATGTCATAACAGATGCTATAGGTGTTGAAGTAGATTCTACTCAACACATTTTGATTCAGTTAGAAGAGGTTGTATATAAATTTAATGAGGACAGCTCCGGCCGAGAGAAATTGATTGAAAAGGTAGAGAAGAAATTTGACAATAAGGTGCTTGAGCACATTGCTCAGCATATTGCAGTAAAACAGGTAGAATTGTCTACAATTTTGAGTAATTTTGAACATTCTTTTTAATAATGTAACTTCACTTTTTGGCAAACTTTGTGATGTTACTGAGTTTACTAAGGAAATAAGAGAAAAGTTGAATAAAATTGATGCAGATATGAAGGTCAGTGCCCAAATGCTGCAATCTGACCACAGTGCAAGTTCATCCCATCATCTGAGAATAAGGTTTTTGTCAGAGAAATAGGCAGAATTCCTGAGAGAGGAAGCAAGGATCAGGTCTACTCTGATTGACATCTAGAATATGATCCTTCTTGTCATGGACACAATGCAGAAGCATATTACTCATTCTAAAACATTGATCCATGACAACAACTTCAATATTGCAGATCACATGATTGAACTCTCTGCAGAAGTTCAAATTGCACTCTCCACCAGCAAAATTTTGCAAGAAAATTGGGATAAGACTTTGGCTCTTATTCTCAAGGTACATTCAAAATTTATCTCTCATTTTGGAATCTCCATGTAAATATGTATTGTTTGGCATTATTGTCAAAAAGGGGGAGATAGACTTCAAGAGCTAACTGTGCAAAAGATACATGTATTGACTTATAAATATTGTACATATTGTATGGGGGAGATATATGTAAATAAAAGGATATGTGTTGCAAGATTTGCAAAAAGATCAATTTTGAACTGTATGTCATTTTTATTTTGAACATAAACTTTGATTCATAATTTTTTTTGTCATTAATGCCAAAGGGGGAGATTGTTGGCATAAAGGTATTTGCCATTAGTGACAACACTCATTATACAGTTCAAACCAAGCATCAAAGACACAGTTCAAATTGAGCGTCGAAGACACAGTTCAAACCGAGCGTTGAAGACACAGTTCAAACTGAGCGTCGAAGACACAGTTCAAACCGAGTGTCAAAGACACAGTTCAAACTGAGTAAAGTTGTACTTAGTGTTAACCGAGTAAAGATAGAAGCAGTGTTAATCGAGTAAAGATGAACACAGTGTTAACCGAGTGAAGATGTAATTAGCGTTAACCGAGTAAAGATGGACTCAGTATTGACCGAGTGAAGAAGGACTTAGTGTTAACCAAGATCAGTCAGTTAACAAAGAAATTAGTTTTTACCGAGTGACACTATATCTACCGAGTCACCAATGGTTACCGAGTTCCAGGCAACATTGTATGACTAGTATGAACCGAGCCCCTACCTCTACCGAGTGCATGACGATGTCGTGTAACATAGTGGATGCCGTGTATCAGAAGGTCATTAAGTCTATCTAAAGAACCTGAGTTTATTTTACTATTTGGCCGACTCAATTATATTTTTTTTACTTGTGTTCAGCCGACCTTGCATCTATAATTACTGAAATGGTATATATATGTGTATAATATAGAGTTGTAATTGTTGTAATGGATAAGAGACATGTATGAATATGTACATATTGTGATACAAGAGATAGATGCGAATTCAGTAGCAGAGCAATATATTAGCAAGGTTCACAAGGTGTAGTAAATATTTCATCAATCACAAGAGGTGATTATTGCAAAGGATCTAATCAAAGTATATGTAGATCTGATTGGTTCATCTTAATAGGTGAATCATCTAAAAATCCTCTAACAAGGTAGACTTAATAGTCTTTGTATAAATCTCCTAACAGAGTGCATACTTGTAAACTATGTTTTAAATCCTTTAACAAGGTGGATCTAGCAATCCTCTTTGCTCCTAACAGGGCAGATCACCAGAAGTGATCATTGTATGCCTTAACCGGCTAACTTCCTATAGCAGAAAAGAGGCTTTGTGGGTTTCATCCCCACCCCAGTTTTACTTTCTATTTTGGAAGGTTTCTGGGTCATCAAAATCTCTGTGCATATGTGTTATGAATATTTATTTATCTCTTGCATGCATCAGATTAGGTGAATGAATGATTTTCTAGTTTATGCTAAATTAACTTAAAAGTTGTATTGTTACCGATTCACCCCTCCCCTCTTAGTAACTTGTTATATCTTGAATATTTCCAACAGAGGAAAATGAAAATCGATCATAATCTCCAAATCAACCATGTAGTCTCATTTATCTACTTTTTTTAACTACCTTTTTTATCTTCTAGTATAACTTATATATAAACATAAGACCTTCCCCGCACTAAACCTATTCCATTTTTCCTTAACTCTAAGTAGTTTAAGAAATGAAACCATTCATTTTCATATGATAAAATGTTCAAAAATAGATGTTAACATGAACTGTCATATATTTCAAAGCAAAAATATTGAACTTTCATTTATGTTTCAATATGATACATTGTAAAAACCTTACAAAATTACATTTTTTGGATTTCTTCCTTCAACATTCTTTCTACAATCAACCCCTTAGGTGAATTTTCTTCCTCCAATTTGTATTTCGTGGACTATCTATTAGAAATAGGCAATACTGAGAGGGAGTTAATCAATATTGCAACACTTTTACACAAACTAAATATTTCAAAACTTAACCATATGAATATGCAACTAATGTAACTAAAAAGTAAATCACATAACAATAAGAAACTTGTATAGCATCATAATTTATGTTTTAGGAACCTTGGCCAAGAGAAAATCTTGGTGGGGATGGTACCCACTATTAGCCCCAACTAATCATGATGAAGATAAGAGAGATTATGTAACAAAACTATAATGTATGTGGACTAGTTAGATTAGTTGTTATATTTTCATTGCTGTCAAGCCTCAAAAAGCAAGACATTATGCTAATTCAGTAAGGTACCAAATCATCTTAAGGATGTAATGTTGACTAATGAAGAAGTTGGTAGAGATAATGATGATTGAATGGTGAAGAAGAAAATGGAATGGAAGATAGTGTTGATAAGTATGTGAATTTCAATGGGCACTTGATGAGTTAGACTTTGGAAAAATAATATTGATTTTATTGTCTTACATGATTTGATTGAGCATTGAGATGATACACAATCAAGTTATTCTAGTTAGTAATGAAGGAAAGAAGCTATGAAGTTGCAAATGAAAGAAACAATGAGTTGCACCAAGATAGGCAATGATATCAATAAATGAAGGACTAATAGTCACCAAGCACATGTTAAGAAAGTGCAGAATGAATAGCATTACTTAAGAAAGTATAATGTTAACTCAGCTTAGTATGGACAGAGTGAAGTGTAGTGTTAACCAAGTAAGGGAGAGATGAAAAATTTCTAGAAGAATCAAATGAAGGATGATATTTGGTGAAAATATAGATTGATCAAGAAGTATTTAAGATAAGGATGAAGTAAATAAGAGAATTTAACAAAGGGATTGAGTTAGTTATGATCTGATTGTGGAGATTCAATAATCAGAAGAGGATTTCAAAGTTCAAGAACAAACTATGTTGATTGAGTGTGTAGATTCAATATATCAAAGGTTGAAGATGATCATATGGTTGTGATTAAGTGGAAAACTATTGGAGAATCTGATTAAGAGGAAATAATTTATCTATTTGAGAGATGAAAATGATGTTGAGAAATGTTGATCAAAGTAGAAGAACTTTATTTCTAGATCAAGTAAGTGAAGTGTGAATTTGAAGTGTGTGAGTGGATCAGCCAAAAGAGGAATATACTAGGACAAAAAATTAATAAAATGGAGATTTGAAATAGAAAAGTTGCATTATTTATCAAATCATTTCACTATCACTCTCTAGCAATTGTAGCGAAAAATCTCTTAACCAAGTGGACTTAACAATCATATTTGTAAATCCTTTTAAAGGTGACATTCCATTGAATGTTTATAAGTCCTTTAGTGAATGCCACTCAATTTAGGAGTTATATCGTCTAGATTAATTTTGGTTTAAATCCCTAATAAGGTCACATTAACAATGTGCATGTAACCTTTAATAGGGTTTGCTCCCAATTGAGGTCACTTCAAAAGAGTGAAATTTTTGGGTTACTGATGCCAGGTGGTTTTTCCCTTCATAAGCTTTCCACATTAAAAATATTGTATAAAAATATGTGAGTGATTGTGTTACATATTATTTCATATTTATTTTATGTTTATTTTTTATTATTACAAGTTCATACATGAAGTTTATGATTAATAGTTATTTTCTCTGATACTTGGTATAAGCTAACAATTTACTAGTAAAGATTGAATTGGATATTATTAGAAATTTTGACCCTATTAAGATTCATTACATATATTTAGTATAGTATTCCTTGCAAGAGGACAAGACCTTGTTAGAGGTCTCAACACTGTTAGGAGTTGCAATACAATGTGAGTTCACTACTCTACAATGATATCCAATCTATATAATGAGTAATATATACAATTTTAAAAGTGATTGTAATAATATCTCAATATCTAATTAGTCCTTTATATATATTGCATCTAATTCTATCCATACAAAAAAAAACTTTCATCTGATCATCATAACATCATCCATAAATCTCATGTATTATTAGCACATATTTTCGTACTTTGCATGCTAAAACTGACCCCTTTATATACTTTATACAATCAAACTTAATGATAAAATGTGTGGAACATTTCAAAAATTGTGCATTAAAAGTTTTGAACCAAGAGTTAACATCTAGGATGTCATCCTTACATTACCAAGTAATTGAATTGACAAGACAATTCAATTCCTTAGGCCAATAGGCCTCATCTTTGTCACTTTCCTTGTATACTACAATATAAAAATGTCTTCATGTTTTTTAGTGAGGACATATGCCAACTTATATATTAACACAAATGATAATACATACTTCATATTGAGACTTCATTCATACTATATCAAAAGCTGTGGCTAGAAGAACATACTTTGCTAAGCTTGTTGATAAAAACAATATAAATCTTGACAATTTTCCTATTACATTCTTAGTCATTTTTTGTTATCAACCAAAACAAAAATTGATCATTTCTTCAAGATACCTTACTAGATGAATTATGTTACCATCAATGACAACATTCATGTTCTTGTATCTGGTCACTTTCCAACAATCTCCCCCTTTGGGATTGATGGAAACACTTAGTGAAAAATTAACTAAGTGTCAATGCCAAAACATCCTTCTCAAAAACTAATTAAAAAAATTCTCAAAATTTTATGTGTACACACTATCACTTCTTATGTCATATTTACCTTATAATATTTACTTCTATTTCTCATTTTGTACTCCCCCTTTGACATTAATGGAAAAGGTGAGAACAAAAGAAAATATGTACAACTCAAAAACTTAGTTCTCTCCCATAACTCTTATGTAAATCTTAAAAAATCTTCAAAATTTATCTTTAATACTAAAAAAAAATATCCCATATGTTCTTTATGTTTCTACTACTTGAATCTCACTGCAGATAGAATAGATTTCTATCTCTACTACATGAAGACAGATTGGCCTGAATGTCTCATAAGTCTTCTTCGAGGTCTCCAACAAATACAATTATATTTGTATAAGTTCTAACTTGGGTAAGGTAAAATTATTTATTTTTCCTTTTGAAGTACATTATTACTTCAATTGCTTTAGTTACTAATTTATCTATCTCCACAACATATTAATTTGACTTAACAATGTCCTCAACAATATTGATTTTCTAACTTGAATTCCTCTTCCTTAATGCCCTTGTCCACATATTTTACATACTTTATAGAGTTTTTACAAAAAATATACAATTACTTACCTTCTTCAATATATTCCTTGATATCTTTGATGTTCTCATCAATAACATTAACATCATTCTTAGTATTAGCACACACTTTTGAGAATTTCTCTACAATGCACTATTATTATGCCTTAGCCATAGAAGATACTTCAAGTGAATTAAAGTGAGTATCAGAATCATCAATTATGATACTCAAATTATTCACAAAATAATTTCCTTCAAATGTCCTCTTAGTGGACAGTGCTTTCTACAATCTATCTAATGCTTTACCTAAGAGCCTTACATGTTTTTCTGACTTCTTTTTGACTTTTCCTTGGCTTTGGAAAAATCCATCAATGATATCCTTATAAGGGATTCCTCATTTAATTTTTCATCCTTGTTCATACAAGAAATTAATAGTCTTATATTACTTTGCAACAATTTTTATATATTAGATGAAGTAGGTGTAACTATAATAGTGTCCAATACCTTGTCCTTTACCCCAAATGTAGTTGCAATATTATCTCAAGCTATGGTGCCCCAATTTGAAGGTGTGATATATGGAATCTAACCTTGAGTATCTTTATCTATTATGTTAAATGAAGACTTACCTTCATTAATCATGGTTTTGACCTCTTCCATAGTAATAACATCATCTTTTTCTTTCTCTTTCATCTCCTTATCTTGGTCTTCTCTCTCTTGTATTTTTTTTACTTTTATGCTTTCCTCCATCATAATTCTATGTATCTCACCATTTGTCAAAAATTTATCCACTTAGTTATGTTTTTCTTTTTCCTTCTCTTTTAGAGTTGCATCGAATGTAATGGGTACTCTTGATACAAAGAAATCAAGTTGTTCATTGTACTATAAACTTGATTTAGATATTAATATTCTTCAAATGGTTGTACTATATATTTTGTAATTTTAATTCTAAGTGGTTTATGTGAAGTCACATTTCCTTTTCAGTAGGTTCATCCAACACTTATGTTAAAGCTTTACATGTTTCATCTACAATTTCCTCATATAATCTAGCCATGATTTTCACTACTCTCATTTTGGTTCTCTTCTTTGGCCTTGATTTATCCCAAATCCTTTTCATTTCATCAAAATCACCAATTTACATAGCTCTCATAGAGTCTTTTCGTTGATTTTCTACTGCCTCTATTTTTTCTTTTCTTTTCTCTATTTTCATGCTTGTATCCATAGTCTTTTTCTTGGCAATCTCATCTTTCTTAGGGCTAGGTTGTTATGATTTAATCTTCTACCTAGTAGGATTTTTTGGAGTTGGTTGCACTTGTTATCCCTAACTAATAATTTTGTTAATTTATGTGAAAGATTCATATAAGTTGTTATGCCATTATTAATGTCAAGCATTAATTGGTAAGATATTATGCTAATTCAATAGAGTACCATATCATTTGATTCATGAAGAAGACTTGAAGAAATCATAATGATAATGTAAGTATTCATAAGTGTATGGATTTTAATGGTCACTTGATCAGTTAGACTCTAACAATATAATGTTGGTTTGATTGTTTTACATGATTTGATTGAGTAATGAGATCATCTATAAGGATGCAAAGAAGTCATGAAGTGAGCAGACATTTTAGTTGGTGAATGAAGAAATAATATTAACCAAGCTACTATAATTTTCATTGAGAACATGTTAAAGAAGTAAAGGATGGATAGGATTAGTTGAGAAATAATAGTGCTATCCAAGCAAAGTATTGACCGAGTAGATGTAGTTTTAACTGAGCAAGGAAAATAAGAAAAATTTGGAAAAAAATTTTATTTGAAGGCTAACATTTGAAGAAAATAAAGATTGTTTGAGAAGCTTAAAATATAAGGATAAAGTTAGTTATGAGATCTATGGATGGAGAAATTCAAAGAAGATTTGATGAAGGATATTTGATGATTTAAATTAAAGCACAAAATTCAAGATGAAGGCATGATACTTTCTTGTATAGAGTCAATGAATATGAGCAAGATGAAGATCATACAATTATGATTAAGAAATAAAACATAGAAGAATTTGGTGAAGTAGTAAAAATTTATCTATTTAAGGGATGAATGATTTTTTCATATTGCTGATCAAGTTGAAGAAGAATTTGGTAGCCAGAGGATAACCAAGCACAACTACATTGTGAAGATCAAGAAGAGAAGTTCTAACTTGATGTGTATTCAAGTGGATTAGGAAGATGGAAGAAAGAGAATGAATAGAGGAAAAAGGATGACTAAAATAGAGATCTAACCAAGAAAATTCATTTTTTTTGTATGTCCTGTAGTGCAAACCCCTCTAGATATTCAAGAGTGTTTTCCTTATTTCAGTCCCTTATCATTTTTGCATGTAATAACTTGTTTAGTATGATCCCCAAGTGTCCAACTCCAAGTCATGAAAATAAGGCTTAAGTCTAGTTCATAGTTTGAATCAAGTCTCTTCTCATTAGGATTTTAGGTTTTCCCTTCTCCTTTTGCATCTTTGGTCACACCGCATGGCTTGGGTCAAAAATTCGTGTTCAAGCCACTTGTGTAGTTCTCAAGTCTAGCTAGGTGGGATAAGTCCTTAAGATCACTCCTAATGAGAACTAATGAGATCCAAGTATATTATTATTACCATGTTAGGAAGTCAGACTCTTATAGTTTGATCTTCTACCATGATTGGAGAAGTGTTAAAGTAGTGTTGGTTAGTAGTCTATCTTCCTTATCATTTTGGTTTATACCTTGACTCTTAACTTGCCCAATGGCCAATGGAGGAAAAATATGTTAACAAAAAAATGGGTCAATGTATTGGTCTATCAAGGACCCCTAAATTAAAAGGCACAGCTTCCTTTTAAATGAAAGATATGTAACGAACTTTTCCTTTCAAATTTTGGGGGTATGCTCTTAACTAGAGAGAAGAAGAGACAAAAACCAAGTTGCTCAACACTTTAAAAAACTTAGGAAATTGAAAGGGGACTAGCTCACAATATGTAATATATTCTAACCAAAAATGCAATAAATGGAAATATCCATAAAAATCTATGAGAGAAGGAAGAAAGGAAGATATGGTGAAATAGGTAATTCTCAAATTGCACAATTAGTTGATGTTTTGACAATACCTAGATTGTCTATATTTCAACTTCTCCAAACACTAGTTTTTAGCTTCCTCATGCAACTAACTACACTAAACACAAAAAATATGATGTACAATAGAGAGAATAAACAAGATGCTTATGTTGAAGAAATTAAAACATTCAATCTATTAAACAAAGGAAATAAAAGCAAGCTCATTCACATTCATTCAATTCTCAACACTAGCACATTCATCCCATACACTATACTAATACTTAATGAACAACAAACATGAAATGAACTCAAAGTCACATAGAGTAGTCCTAGCTATAGGGGTTTACCCAAAATAAATTTTTTCAATCTTATTAGCATCTTAAAAGGTTACATTTATAGGCCTTCTCAAAATGGTTAGTTACACTAGATGATTTCTTTGGAGAGCATCTTTGAACAAAATAATCTAAAAATAGGACAAGCTTGAATCATTGTTCATTATAGAGACTAAAAAAATTCCTTAAATGGTTACAAAAAGAAAGAGAAGGGGAAGAATAACAAAAATCTAGAAAATCATCATAACATCAGGTCTTCTTAGGACTAACTAATTTATCTCTACAAGATTTCATGGCTTTGGTTACTTTGTCTAGCTCTTTGACATCTAGAATGATGATGTTGTCGGCTCGAACCATCCAGTAGTCATGCATCTCTCTTAATTCATTATTATGGCCACCCTTGACTAGAATTTCTTTGTTTCTCTCCTTATGATCACACGTCCATTGCTAAGAGTTCCTAAATCTTGGACAATTGGAAGTTGAGTGGGTCAATGGCTTCATCGATAAATTTCAAGATATTTGATTTTATTCTCTCAATATCCATGAGCTTGCCATAGTGGATACAAAGGACTCTGTGTGCAATATCTTCAAATATTGAAACAACTTTTCAATGACCTTTTGCACCAGGTCATGCAGATCCTTGAGCTCATTTGTAGATCTCATGGATTTTCTATAACAAACTCTAAGGATTGTTTCCAGTGAAACAATGACTCTTTGTCTATCTTAATTATCCCATGAGCAATGGCCACATTTATCTTCATGTCTATTACTTCTTATAGAAGGGCCAATTTCAGTATCATCTTGACTACTACCTTTTGTATGGTTGTCTAGTGATTTGAAGCTACTTCCTTAACCTTGTGAGCATCCAACACTAGGCTTCCTAGGTTTTCAACTAGAGGGGGACTTTGAGCATTGAATTGATCTACCCATGCTCATCCAACCTACCTAAATTGCCTTTCTTGTTGTAGCTTTAGGAGTAGATTTTTATTCTCCTCTACATTTAGGTCAAATTGACTCAATGAAGTGCTCCCAAGTGCAGACCTTATGTATTCCACTAATTCTTTGTTTGAGGCCTTCAATATTTCCTTGTTTGCTCCAAGCTCTTCTGGCTTATCTTTGATTTTCTCATTGGTAGATTTCCACAATCTTAGCCAGCATGTGGCTAGTCATTGAACCTATTCCCCATGCAAAAATTGTCTTTTGCTTCTTCATCTTCTTGGATGGCTAAGACAAAGTGACTTATGTGATCAAGTCCTTTGATGCGGCTTCTTCCTCATATCTCCTCTTCTTCCAATCAATGAGCGATGACTCTATAGAGAGCACATTTATAGTAGAGTGCAATGTAGTAGGTGTATATGAGCAATGTTAGTATGCTAATAGAGGCTAAATTTAAATAAAGCTTCTACAAACTAAACAAAATTCATAAACTTCAAGATAGACTAAGATGAGCTCTCAATTGAGAATATGAGCTATTAATGGGCTCTCTCAATGAGAAGCTCTATTGTTGAGTAGCTTTGTCTAAATAGATAGGATGTATTCTCAAGCTTTATGCTTCAAAAAGGGCTTCAAATGGAGTTGGAATTTGGGTGTGAGTGTATGGTTTTGATGTAAAATGGCTTCTCAAAATGGAATTATGACTTTACTTCATGGATTGTGTTAAAATGGCTTGGGAGAGGATTCCTTAAATAGGCAAAGGGCTTGAGGGATCAAGGGCTAGGATGCAAGGATGGGAAAAAGCTCATGGAGGGCTTAGATTGCATGAGAGGAGAGCACATGGATTGTGCTTCCTTACAACCAATCAAGGAGTGACACATGTCACATGGTGAGAGGATGGAGGAAAGGGGAAGGATGAGTCAACAAAGGAGGCTCAAGGGATAAAATCTTCATAAAGACCCTTCATAAGTGCTTTGTAAGAACATTTATGACTTTGTGGACTTTATAAAGTTTTGTGGTTGAAGATATTTGTGAGAGATACCATGAAATTCGAATTTGAGGGTTAAGGGAGGTTTTAAGCTTGCTTAGGGTTGTAAAAATGATTAGAGGAAGGGTTAGAGATGGCTTAGGACTAGGCAAGTGGATGGCAAGTGGATTATAATTAATGAGGGTGGGTGAAGGAGGAGATATTTGTTAACTTTGGCTTGAGTTAGCAAGTCTTAACCCATGTTTAGGGAATGTGACAAGGTTAGGAGGGGATTAGGATTAGGGTTAAAGACATCTTCTAGAAGAGTCTAGGCTTTGGATGAGGATGAAGACTTTCTAGAAGAGTCTAGAACTTCCTAGGATAAGATTTTATGAAATAAATAAAGTTTTATTTATTTCAAGGGTTTGGGTTGAGGAGATATTTATTAAAATATTTTTAATAAACATGAGGATTAATATTTAATCTTGATTAAATATTTTGAGTTGGGATTAGGGGTAGGAAATGATGAGATTAGCCTTTAATCAAAATTAAAGAAGGATTAGAAGAGTTTGGAAGAGGTTATTGGTCTTCAGGAAATTGGCCAACTTTTGGGAAAAAAAAAATAAATTATTTATTTTGAGATTTTTGGTCAATTTATTAATTAAATAATTAATAAATAAGGAATTAATGTTTAAATAAGATTTAAACATTTTTGGGAGGAATTTCTTAATTAAATATTTTTAATTAAGATAAAGGGATTTAATGGCATAAAAATAAATAAATTAATTAAATAATTAATTAATTAATAAATGATGATGTCATCAGGAATTTTTTAGAAAATAAAAATACTTTATTTTCTAAAGATTTTTTAGGTGTCTACATTTTGCCCCTCTTTGATGTGATGCCGCAAGTGGCATGACATCAAAGATAAGAAAATAAGATGCCCAAGGCTAGAGTAGAAGAGGAGAGAATGGATTGTGAGATGTCCCCTCAAGAAGGCGATGGGGAGAGAAAGCGAGGCTCAACGACTTCTTGAAAAGTACAAGAATCCGAGATGAGCAAGAAGACTCAAATTTTCTTAAGAGAAGAGGTTTGGTTAGCTCAAACTCTCACTACGGGAGAATGATAAAGGGAGAATCAGAGGCACAAGAGGAAGCAAGCTTAAGATCTCAGAGATTGTAGAGGATGAAGGAGCGGAGCGCTATAAAAGGAATTCAGGATGGGGAGATGGATGAGGGGATTAAAAAAGATGATGCAACAGGATTTCAAGGAGTCAGATTGGCGAAAGATGGGTTTCGGAGATCCCTAGGACTAGGATTGTGGATCTCGAAAAATGAGGCTTAATGGATTGATTTGGATTGGTGGATCCCTAAGACTAGGATTGTGGATCCCTAAAGCTAAAGGTGAGGAGTGATTCAAAGAGATACTGATGCATAAGCTAGGGTAGGAGAGACAGATGCTAGATATGGATGGGGGATAATGGAGATGAAGGAAAACCATTGAAGCTTTTTGAGCGGGGGGGGGATACTTCAAAGAGAAGTACCACCATGTAGTTGAGCACTAGATTTGCTATAGGAATGTTGGTTAATTTCCAAGGTTACCAAGAACATGAAGGCCTTTTCACCAACTGTCCAGAGGACTAATGAACTAACTCAAAACAAACACACAAGGATTGCCCCAGTATCACACATGAATCCCAGAGGAAGCAGTGTGGAAATGACACTAGGTAACCCACAAGCAAAAAAGAAAACAAGCAAAAGACATGATCAAGACCTTACACTCTGATTGCCCCATTCACAATATACCATGATATGGAAGATCATGGCAACCTTGAGGAGGGAAAAAGGAGATTTCTTGGAAAAGATATTTCAAGACCCAATAGGGAAGAGTCCAAATCAAAAGAAAGCAAAAATCCAAAAGAGAACTGTTTGCCAACGAGATGGGTATGATGAGGTACTAACGGACCAAGATCAAACATGAGGAAAGCTATATCCTGCAAGGACCTATCGGAGAGCACCTAAGCTGGTGGATTTGGATGAGTGATGTGTCTGGCAAGCTGAACTAAGAAAGATAACACTTTGGTGATAGGAAATCTAGCTAAAGGATGCATTGGAATAGCTAACCAAGATGTGCGATGGGTGCAAGATGTTGATCAAGGACAAACTGACATGAATGCTGGATACATGTAATGGTACTAAGCTAAAGAGGATGTACAAGCTGATAGACCAAGATATTTACAAGTGAGCTAATCAAGATATGGTACAAGCTAACGGACCAAGATAGTTACAAGCAGGAAAAAGCTTAGGATGATAGGATAGCGAGATGGTTCAATGTTGTGCAAGATGCGAAAGTTAAGGGTGGGGTGATAGCGAAAGATATGGATTTGGCAAGATGCATCCAATGATGATGAGAGATTTTGTGACCAAGGATAGCTAGAGGAGCAGGATGAGATGGCTGGATAGGATGGTAGATAGCTAGGATTATGATGGATATAAAGAGATGACATTGGGTTTGCATGAGGATAGCCTAGAGCTAGATACCAATGACAAGGGAGGATGGAAAAGACAAGATCTCCAAGGAATATAGTGCCCCCAATTAGAAGATAACATGCAGAAGGAGGTCTTATGATGGATGTGATAGGATTGAAGCTAGGATGGAAAAGGCTGAAGGGGCTAGGGAGATGGATGATAGCTGGGATGGTTGGCTGAAGCTGCAAGAGATAAGTGGATGGTGTGAGATGGAAGTTGGAGGGTGGAGGATAGGTGGATAGATTGGAAGATGGAGTTGGATGTCAACAGATGACCAAAAGCATGAGGGCGATAGGCTAAGCTGGGGATGGCGAGATTACGCATGATGCTTGTTTGCCAAGTTTTCATCATGGTACTTGTCCAAGGCACTTGAATTGCCAAGTTTTCACCAGTGGACGCTTTATTTTTCTTTTCTTTTTTGACTTTTTGACTTTGGACTTAGTTGGAATGATTTTGGCTTTCTTCAGCTATTTTGGCTTTTTTTTTGGATTTTTCACTGACTGTTGGAATGTTCAATTTTGTTGCTAGCTGTTGGTACACCGGATGTGTGATTTATGCAATAGATCAGATTAGATGGGATTGATGGTAGGAGATGGAGGGATGAAAAGGTTGGAAAGGAGCATGATATGGGGATGCTTGCAAGAGCAACATTGGCACATGTTGGGATGGGTGTGAAAAGAGCATATGGGGGATAGATGGTAGATGCGGGCGTTATGGAGGATTTGTGGAAGCGTGCTTGGGGATATAGGCACCCAAGATGGAGTTAGGAGATGGGGGACATGAGTCACTAGATGGGGGATTCGCAATGGTGGATGCCATTATGCATTGGGTTTCAACTTTTTTCTTGGGGATCCACATGGTTTTGGATTTTTTTTTCATAGGCTTTTGCATTGTTTTGCATTCTTTGATTGGATTTTGTCTTTTTGGAGTATGTCTTTTAGAATAGACATATGATTGCCTAGGATGTCAATTTTTAGCTTTATGCATTTTGAAGTTGGCATTCACATTGCTTTGGTAAGCTTTGGGAAGATGGTTAGGAGAAGCTTTGTGAGATGGAGAGGATATGAAAGAGCATGTAGGGGGATGATGATGGATGACGTGCCTTGATATGTGCCTTTGTTGATCTTGCATAGGAATGGATGGAATAGGATTTTTATGATGGCTGATAGGAGGATGGAGGCTAGTAGATTTTGGGACATAGGGACCCAAAATGGATTTAGCGGATGAAGGGGGGATATGGTAGGTTGTTTTGGGTTGCAAAGATGGTGGAGGGGGATGACATAAGATTTCTTGAAGGAGTGATGGGAGGCTGGCATGGTGGGCTTGGAGATAGGCTTGGTTTGGGGGTGTGGTGTACCAACACCTTTAGATGGTGAGCCTTTGGATACATATCCAAGACCATGAAATCCTAGATTTTTTTTGTGCAATAATAGACTCTCTGATTCCTTGCTCTTGTGGTCCTAAACCTTGACCTTGATAATGCCATCGATTGAGCATTTGAACAAGCTGAGGAAACTTTTTGCTTGCAGAAAATGGTAGAAGTGATTTATTAGGTGTATTGCAATGGGGAGATACTGTTCTTAATTCTTTTGCTAAGAGAGGGCCACCATGGATGAATGTAAGTGAACCAAGAGGGTAGATTATAGATGATGGAATATCTTGGATAGGTGGTAAGATGGAAGCATGGAGCGAGGGAGATGGAAGGATAGGATCTTGATGTAGTTGGTGGGATGACAAGATATCTTGTAGTGGAGGAGATATGGCTTGAGGTTTTGGAGATGGAGGAGATGGTGACTGCACTTTGGATGGAAGACATGGTACGATGATATCTTCATTTATGCTTTGGGGGATGTCAACATGCTTTTGGGCAGGATCTTGATAGGATTGGTTTGGACTGGATGGTGCGATAGGAGGTGAAGGGATGGATTCTTCAAAGGCAGGGGATGGATAGATGGGAGATTCAGTAGTGGAGATGGGTGAGTAGAAGATGGATGCATAAGGTTCATTACGAGAGCTTTGGAAAATGCTTGGAGGCGATGTGGATAGGATTTGGAGGGATTTGATAGGTGGTGGGATTTTGATGCTTGCGGGAAGTGGAAGGATTTTAAGCAATTTGATGGATGGTATGGGGATGATAGCTATGGGAGATGGAGGTGATATTATATATGGGGAAGCTTCATCACTGACTACTTCACATGGTTGGATTAGATGACATGGCTTATCAACTGTTGGAGGCAACTTTTCTTGTATTTCCTCTAGGAGATTCCTTGGAGACTTGTGTGTCGAAGGTGGAGGTGGATGGACAGGAATAGCTAGTGTGATGGGGGTGGAAGATTGGAAGCTTGGTTGATGGGGTGATGGAGGGGAAGCTGGAATATTAGATGGCATGACTAGATAGTTTGGAATAACTCTTGGATTTTGGGGGATGCTTGGGGGAATGTTTCTAAGGCTTTCAATATACCCGTCATAGTCAACAAGATTTTCATCATCATTGGAATAGGAGGTGGCAGGAGCAAGGACAATGCGACCAAACACATCATGATAGGATTGGTACTTCATGCTTTGATGATAATTTTGATGGGGATGGGGTCTTGCATATGGATGAACACGGAAGCTCATGGTTGGATTTGGATTAAGCACAGATTTTGGATTGGCTGATGAAAGATTTCCTAGGGAGAGTGAAGATTATGTCAGCCTAAGAATAGACTAATGATCCTATTGGCATGACACAAGATTGATCACTTATGGATCCCAACCTTTAGCTCAAGGTGATGAGGGATAATAGGTGACAAAGCTAGATTACCCTAGACAAAGCTTTGTCAAAAGGATAACCATGGTGAGGCTGGTGGATTGGTCGGATTGATTGGATAACAAATTCTAGCAGAATGACAACAACTCTCTAAAGGCTTGGGTGTGATTTTGGATTGGGTTTCTAGCTGGCTAGGGGGGGATGATTTGGATGGACTTTGGATTTGGGATTGTTCTAAGGCAAAGAACTAGATAGATTCAGTTGCATCGGGGGAGCTTGGATGATTTTTTGATAAGGCAGTGACTACGCTAAGTATGCCTTGAGTTGGGAGATTTCTGCTTTTCTGGGATTTCAACCAAAATTAGCAAACATTCATTCAAAAGCTATGAACAAACAAGTAGACAAAAGTTTTGAGCAAGCATGTCAAACACACCAACATCTTAGGAAGCTTTCTACAAGGATGAAATTTGATTTAGCTAGGGAGTCCTCGATATACACAAGGTACGTGATGCCCAAATCTATAGATAAAACCAAAAAGATGTCACACAGCCGAGAGGAGCGGTAACCCACTTCTCCTCTTTCACTTCTCAAGGGTATAAAGTTCCTTGAGGCTTAGCCCGAGTGACAAAATTTTGATCCCAAGAGAGATGTCTTTGGATTCACCTCTCGATCTTTATACTCCGTCGAAACGCTGGAGTTGAGGTCATCCCAAGGGGTGATGAAATCCCCAAGCAAGCCTCCTAAAAAGCTAAGACAAGATTTTGGATCCTAATATTATGCACCCAAGATGGCCTCGAAAGACGACAAGGGGAGAGAAGACTTGGATGATCTTGGGCTAAAAAACACGCTTGTTCTTTTACCAACTGACGCTTAAGTTTTCTGATCTAGACTTTGCAAGCACTCATGTTTAAGATACAATGTTTATTCCAACTTTGAAGCATCGACAAAAATAAAATTGATCGAAGAATGCAAACAAGAAGAAGAGTTAGGGTCAACAAGAAGGTAAACTCGTGCGCCTGGAGGCCCTCCACGTCAAGTATCGATTGATTTTTCTTTAAGGCATTCAAGATTGAGTGTGAGTTTATTTTAAGCCCAAAACAAAGGTGTGTGAGATTTGATTTCAAGCGCGTGCCTGGAGGCCCTCCACATCAAGATTTGTCCAATTTTTATGCCCACATGAAGTGTGAGCGAGATTAATGCACATTCAAGGAATTTTCTAACTTAGAAAAACCACTAAAAACCCAAGTGAGTGGAGTTTGATTTGCGTGGAGCACTTAACACCCTCTTAGGTGGACCCATCCCCATAGATGGCACTGAGATTGCAACCAATGGTTAAATTGATGGGTGATTAAAGAGGGTGAGTCCAACGACAAACTCACTCAAAGCATTTTTATTTGTTTTTATAACTTAAAAGATTACAAAAATGTAGATTCTTTTTATGCTCCAAAAGATTATTATTTGATCTATGGCATTCAAGATTGGATTTGTTGTTTTAATCATGCATTCATAAAAAAACAAACTTTAATTTTAATCCATGGCACTCAAGAGTGATTTTAGCAACATGCATTCAAAGACAAGTGATTAAACATTCAAGTTTTTTTCCTTTGAGCATTCAAGATTGAGATTTTGTGTGTTGTTTTAAGAACTTTGAAGTGCTTTGTTTTAACCATAGATCATTCAAGATTATTTTTGGACTCAAAAGTGAAAATGACTCTTTGGACTTTTCTTTTCATTCAAGATTTTGTGTTCTAGTTTGCGTGTTTTAAGCCCAAAAATGATATTCCTAGATTGTTTTGATGCATAAAAAACCTAAGAAACATTCAAGATTTTGCAACAAGACATTTGTTTGGAACAAATAACAAAGATTTTTAGGACAATTTTGGCAACCATTTAGGACTCTTAGTTTTCATGAGATTTTTAAAAGAACTTTAACATATCTGCAAATGAGGTTCATTTTATCCTTGATTGATGCTTTTGAGTTTGATTTAGATTTTAGTGTGCACTTAGTGTTGATTTTGAACCTTTTGAAATGGAAACTTGAAGTTCTTTTTAAATTCTCAAAAATGAAGTGTTCCTAACTTTGCATGAATGCATCTAAAACCTTGATGTTGCAAGGATGCAAATGATTAGATTGGTTTAGTTTCACTTGTTAAAAGATTTTTTCTTTTTTGCAAATTTTTAATTTTTTAATGGATTTAAGTATGATTTGGGGGTTCATTTTAAGCACTAAAAAGAAGTGTGTATGATTTTTCTTCCTTAAAAAAAAAATTGGCCAAGATCTCCCACAAGAAGAAGAAGAAGAAGTAGATGGAATAAGAAGAATATAGACAAGAAGAGGAAGAAGAATTCCAAGTTCTTTGTCCACCTATAAGCTTGAAAAATCTGCAAACACTATGAGATATACTATGAGTTCCTTTGTCTTCTTCATGCTCATGTGGACCTACAAAACCAATTTATACAATCCTACCAATCACAAAAACAAGCAAAATTAGCCAAAATCAGCAAATGACATACAAAACTTGACTAAAAAAGCTAATGAAGATGACCCATGCGGGGTCCCACTGGGCGTGCCAAAATGTATATGAGAAGTGTTAGTATGCTAATAGAAACCAAATTTAAATAAAGCTTCTAAAAACTAAAAAAAATTCATAAACTTCAAGATATACTAAGATGAGCTCTCAATTGAGAATATGAGCTATTAATGGGCTCTCTCAATGAGAAGCTCTCTTGTTGAGTAGCTTTGTCTAAATAGATTGGATGTATGCTCAAGCTTTATGATTCAAAAAGGGCTTCAAATGGAGTTGGAATTTGGGTGTGAGTGTATGGTTTTGATGTAAAATGGCTTCTAAAAATGGCATTATGACTTTACTTCATGGATTGCGTTAAAATGGCTTGGGAGAGGATTCCTTAAATAGGCAAAGGGCTTGAGGGATCAAGGGCTAGGATGCAAGGATGGGAAAAAGCTCATGGAGGGCTTAGATTGCATGAGAGGAGAGCACATGGATTGTGCTTCCTTACAACCAATCAAGGAGTGACACATGTCACATGGTGAGAGGATGGAGGAAAGGGGAAGGATGAGTCAACAAAGGAGGCTCAAGGGATAAAATCTTCATAAAGACCCTCCATAAGTGCTTTGTAAGAACATTTATGACTTTGTGGGCTTTATAAAGTTTTGTGGTTGAAGATATTTGTGAGAGATACCATGAAATTCGAATTTGAGGGTTTAGGGACGTTTTAAGCTTGCTTAGGGTTGTGAAAATGATTAGAGGAAGGGTTAGAGATGGCTTAGGACTAGGCAAATGGATGGCAAGTGGATTATAATTAATGAGGGTGGATGAAGGAGGAGATATTTGTTAACTTTGGCTTGAGTTAGCAAGTCTTAACCCATGTTTAGGGAATGTGACAAGGTTAGGAGGGGATTAGGATTAGGGTTAAAGACATCTTCTAGAAGAGTCTAGGCTTTGGATGAGGATGAAGACTTTCTAGAAGAGTCTAGAACTTCCTAGGATAAGATTTTATGAAATAAATAAAGTTTTATTTATTTCAAGGGTTTGGGTTGAGGAGATATTTATTAAAATATTTTTAATAAACATGAGGATTAATATTTAATCTTGATTAAATATTTTGAGTTGGGATTAGGGGTAGGAAATGATGAGATTAGCCTTTAATCGAAATTAAAGAAGGATTAGAAGATTTTGGAAGAGGTTATTGGTCTTAAGGAAATTGGCCAACTTTTGGGAAAAAAATTAATTAATTATTTATTTTGAGATTTTTGGTCAATTTATTAATTAAATAATTAATAAATAAGGAAATAATGTTTAAATAAGATCTAAACATTTTTGGGAGGGATTTCTTAATTAAATTTTTTTAATTAAGATAAAGGGATTTAATGGCATAAAAATAAATAAATAAATAAAATAATTAATTAATTAATAAATGATGATGTCATCAGGAATTTTTTAGAAAATAAAAATACTTTATTTTCTAAAGGTTTTTTAGGTGTCTACAGTAGGATCAAATAGCTTTGTTGGGATTAATGGAGTTGGCTTGCTTTGAGAAGCAATAGGGAAGGAAATGACCTTATTTACTGAAAGGGCTAAGGTATCCCCTTGTTGAGATGCACCCTATTCTTGGCAATCCATGGGGTTAGTGTCATCACCCAAATTGTTGACTTGGATAGGGGAAGATGGCCAACTCCACAGATAGGAGTGAGTGGCACATACTTTTTTGGATGTTGGTCTTCACCTTGGCCAATGGACTGTAATGGCCCTACAAATGTTGATGTGATAGCTATGGTGGTTGTTGTTGTAGTTGACTGGGCAGCTCTAGCTAATACTCCACCTATAGAACTAGTGCTTTCAGTCCTCTTCTTCCTTGCTCAAGTCCACTCCACCCATTTGTTTTTTCTCTTAATTTTCCCCTACATAGGAACCTCCATAGTGTCAATACCTAGATTTGTAAGTTGGGTAGAAAAAATTGGGGTGTCTTTGATCTTCTTGTAAGATGTGGGGTGCATGTAGGCTCCATCATCTACAAGGTTAGAAACATCAACATAAGCATTATATAATTTAATATTTTTAATGGTTAGTCACAACCAAAATCTCTCCCAAGTTTGGTACTCATTGAGATACTTGGACTAGAAGTCTTCAATATCTAGAACATGCATGTAGGCATATCCTAACTTCAAATGATCCTTGACAAAGTTAACTGGATCATTTTGATGCTTGATTACCTTGTAATCTAAAAAATTAATTTTTCTTTTAAAGCTCTTCACCAAGTTACAAGCATCTAATGTGGAGGCACATGAATATGGGCCAACCACTATAGGAAAGGGAATTCCAAATATCTTCTTCACATTATAATACAGAATTTTCACCTCAAGGATCTATCAATATAGTTTGAATAGGACCACCTTGTCTTTTGGATACCTCAACAACCTCTTAGGAAATTCTATTATAAGCTCCTATTTGCAAATAGGAGAAACTCAAAAAACTAGATGAATGAGCATTTGAATTGACTTATGGCTGAAATTGTGAGGGTATTATTAACAACCACATACTCCTCATAGCTTCTTTGCAGCTAAAATTGTGGGTAAAATTCATATACTTTGATATGCTCATCATATTTTGGGATGCTAGGGAGGCTGTGCCACAAATGCTGAGTTTCCAATGCATAGATTAGATATGAGGACATGTGGAACTTATTGAATCCTCTGCTTGAATTCAACCATGAGGTGAGCTCATCATAGATGATCTATTCCTAGTCAATTTGTATATCCTCATCACATATTTCCTGTACTAGGAAGAAATGGTGCTCAATGAATTCCAAAATCTCCTCTTTTCCTTTGAGTCTAAGGAGGAGTGTGAGGAGATTCATGCTAAATAGGGTCTTTAGCATTTTTCTTTTCTTTGAGTGGGTAGTCTGGAACCATGTCCTTAGCATGTATTCCCATCTAAGGGTCTTGTTCTCATTGAACATGGATGTAGAAGAGCCAAAATCAACATCACAATAATGCTCCTTCACAAGATTGCCAAAAGTGAACTACATTAGTGCCTTGTTGATCAAGATGAGAATAGATTGATAGGGAAACAAAATCTGCTTTGTTTCTAAGTTGTATCTTTCTATGCATTCCTTCACTAAATTAGGTGCATGAATTGCCATTGGAAAACCATCTTCTTCAACTAGTTCACTCTCTTTAAGTTTTTGAGTGATTGAGTGAATGGGTTGAGAATTAATTCTTCTATGAAGATCACCTAAATTGTAGAATTTGAAAGATGTGTTTGTAAGCTCTTTTGACTCACTTTCCATGTCAATCAACTTATCATTACAAGTATGTCTAATTTCCATTTGATATGATTTCACAAGATGCAATTCTTGACAAATAGATATTTAAATATACTTGAAGAAACCAATTGCATGCAATTTTGATGAAATAAGTATAGGAATTAGAACGTTGGTGCCACATGAATGAAATTAAGTTTGATCAACAATTATAATGGTAGGATTTTCATTTAATTCCATGAGTATCAACTATTTAAACTTTCCATTCATTTTCATTTAAAATATTTAATTCTTGAAAGCTCTATTACTTAACTTAAAGCAAAGTGATGACTAAGAATCACTTAACAACACAAATGCTTTAGATTTTTGGGAAGTGCCTTACTTTTCTTTAGAATCTAGAATGTAGATATACTTGATAATGTTAACATACATGAGAGAGAGACAAAATTATCTTTTCCACAAATATATTTTCCTTCTATCTGGGATTGTAGTACGTGGAGTAATCCTTTTGCTAGCTTGCGTACTTTAGTCTTATACTTTCATCTAATGGCCTTAAAGCTATATCTGGAGAATTCCTTATTGGTTATGAGCCTTGTTCTCACAAAAGTTTGCAGCCTTGTCCAAAGTTTTTACCTAAGGACAACCTTGTGAAACATGGAAACAACCTCCAAGTTGTGGGACTTGAATTATGAGGTTGAGTCTCTGGAGGAGGTGGGAATAAATATACCTACTCTAACCTAAGGGGTTGATGCACCAAAATAGAGTGTTGAAACCAATCTCCACCAATACATGCACACTTGAAACATCATGACACTAAAAGATATACACATCTAGAATTGTTTTAATCTAACAATCACATATAGATCAAAATCCCAAATAAATGACACAAGGAAGAAGAGAATCCACTTATATATCATTTATAGGCCAAAAAGAGATATAGTCATGCAAGATTGCAGAGATCCACAATACACTAATGAGAGGCAAATAGGTTTTTTATCAATGCATCAATGTCTAAAGAGATAAAGTAGAATGCCATATAAGTTTAGAGGCAAAGGGAATTTATAGTGAATTTGTAGAGCAATATCAAGGAAATAGAGAAAAGTCAACCTTAACAAAATTTACAAAAACTACCTTTATAGCTCAAGCATAACTAAGATATTTTCTATCCTAAACCAAACTCAACCACTACCATTTAAGAGTAAAGAGAACAATCATGCAAATCTGGGGAAAATCTCATCATGGCATAGAGTCAAATATAAAGAAATCCAACATTTTTCCAAAATAGAGCCTTGAGAAGATAAAATGATGCCATTAAATTAATCTAACCAAGTAGATGGATAAAACCAAAGATGGTGGAGTGTTTTCCTTCTTTCACTAGGCATGGCATTCATTAGAAAATGGTTGGAATCAATCATGAAAATTTGGATCATGCAAGAAAACATTTCTTCTTCATAGTTTGCTCAAAAAATCAACAAAGTCAATAGTTCAACTAAATTTTGCAACCAAGATGGGCCACATGGGCCAATAATATTATTTCATTTTGCCACCTAGCAAAGTCTCCATGCGGTTGACCATACCACCTACTAACTATGTCAACCTTCTAACTTAACCATGATGTCACATAACTGTTAGCCTTAATTGTCACTACTTTTCTTTCAAACTAGGTCCATGAGAACACATGGTGATTAGGCACATTCCCACATTGTCTAAAATCCTTGTAGCTTCAAAATGTAGGAAAGTGTTGATCATCGATCTCCACAAGATCAACGATTGGGAAGATCCCAATTATCATGACATTTGATTTTAAAACTTTCTAGCCCAGTAGACACTTAACATTCGACTCATCAACATGTTAGCCATTGGTGAATCAAAATGAAGCAATTGGAACAAAATTCCACCTCAACACTTATCGGGCAACTATCTAGCACTGCGTTTTTGACCTTGGCGGTCCACACTAGAAATAGGTCCTATGTGCCACACATTGCATTGTTTCTTCCCTACAATGTTTAAACATATCACATCTTCAAGAAGTGGGGAAGTGCCTATCATTGACCCATCTAAGATTAGATGACCTAGAAACATGCAACCAACAAACTATCCATGTGAATACCTTCAACCAATGACATAACACCAAACTCCCTCTATATGCCAATGTGCTTTGATATCTAATCCACCTTGTCTATGGTAGCCCATTGAAGAACCTAGACCCATGAATCCACATGACAGAAAGTCACTTTCCCGCATTGTCAAAAAGTCTAACAAAAGATGAAATGCTAGAAAGAGTTGGCCAATCAAAATGCCAACTTGATTGATAGCTTCCTTTTCTACAGTCCACAAGAGAAAATGGACCCACAGGTTTCTCAAGCATAAGATCAAAACCAAGAAAAATTCCCTTTACAACCTTACAAGATTTGATAACTTCGTAAGATCTTACATCTTCACCTTTGGCCTTACGATCCTAGAACATCCTCTTTGGCTATTTTTGGTGTAACATCAAAGTCTAATCTCTTTAACTCCTATCATGATCCTATGAAGCATCTCAACTTAGTAGCATTGTAATGCTCATTTTTCTTTCTCTCAATGCTATGGTTAATTTTTTTTTTAACATCGTAGATGAACCCTTTAAGGCCTCCAACCACATTGTAGCATCATGAACCTTTTAACTTTCCCTCCTAATGCTACACCATATCATAATATTGTAAACCCTTGAAAATTGCCCCACGATCTCCCAATCACATATCATCTTAGGACTTAAAACCTTGTCTTAAAATATTATGATGACCTTTGCTATTATGATCTTACAATCTTATAGTGGGCATCTGGTCATAGCATCTCACCTTTACTTCTTGGGCTTCCTGATCTTACAACCATTGTAACATCGCAAGCCTTCACCTTTCCTTGCATGATCTTACAAACTTTTGTACCATTGTAGGCACTTTAATTTTGGTTTCTAACCTTATGATATCATATTTTAATGGTATTTTAAAATTAAAAAGCATGGGAAGTGGTCATTTATCTTTTAAATTGAAAAGTGGTGATTTTGGTAGGAAGGCAAATTTGGCCAACAATTTTGGCAACTTAGAGGGGATGCAAGTTGGCTATGCATAGACTAGTGGCCTAAATCATCCATCAAGTTGTAAAAATGGGAGAATCTACCTAGAAAAAACCATATTAATTGCAGAAAACATACCCAAGAAACTTTAAAATTGCCTCTTTGCAACTAGAACCAGGAACCCAAAAACCTTTTGCAACCTTTGCAAAACACAAATGCTTGTGCAATTCTTGGGAAACAAGAAATAAGAAAGGAATTTATCCTAAATTATATACATGAAGTACTCATCCTTTTTTAGAAGTAGGACTTAAGATATATTCCATTAACTGCAATATGTAGAATTTCACCATCAGGCCTACTTAATTGAAAGTATTGGCCTGTTTGCAACTAATAACCACATAGGGACCACTCCATAGTGTATCAAATTTTGATTTCCTTCCTAGTTTTTACTTGTCTTCATCCCATCTTAATACTTGATCACCTTCTCTAAAGATTCTGACCCTAGTCTTTGTATCAAAACTCTTTTTTACCCATTGCCGATGTGTTTCTAGGGTCTACATGGCCTGTTTCCTTTTCTCTTCCTGTTCCATCAATTCTACTATTCTTACTATCATGGCATCATTTTCCATTAGCTCCAATTGATGAGCTAGTTCTAGGGATGGAAACTGTAATGAAATTGGAAGCCTTGCTTCCCTTCAATATACCAACATAAAGGGTGAATTTCCTATGGCCCTCTTAGGTGTTATTCTATCAGTCCATAGTGCTATCCTCAAATTTTGATGCCAACATCTCTAATTGTCCTCTATAGTCCTTTTCATAATCCTAATTAGGTTTTTGTTGGATGACTTAGACAATCCATTTCCTCAAGGGTAGTAGTTTGAGAATGTGCTCAAGTAGATATTATGATCAAGTACCCATGCACAAAGATTTTTCATTATCTCAAATAATGTTTGAAGGGGCACCAAACCTGATCACAATTCCATCAAGGAATTCAATAACAAAAGATTCTATGGCATCCTTTAATGCTATTGCTTTTGTCCATCTAGTAAAGTAATCTGTAGCAACAAAAATCTACTTGTGACTAGAGCTAGAAGAAGGATTGATAGGGCCTACAAAATCCAATCCCCATTGAGAAAAAGGTTGGTCCACCTAAACAGGATGAAGAGGAAGAGTTGAAAGCTTTTTCTTACTAGAGAAGAAGGCACAATTTTCACACTTCCTTACATATGACAATCATGGAACAAGGATGGCCAGTAGTAACCAACCCTCATGATCTTCATTACAATTCTCCTTGCCAAGAAGTGGCCACCATCAGGACCATCATGAAACTCTTTGATCATTCTTTCAGCTCAGTCTATATCAATGCATCTTAATAGGACTCTATTAAAATCCTTCCTAAATAGTATTCCATCCACAAAGACATAAGGGATAAAATACAATCTGAATTGTCTTCTCTTAACTCTATTCAAACCATGTGGATATCTTCCCTCTACCAAGAAGGTAGTCATATCATGCAACCAATCATTTTGATTTTCATTCCCTACTGGTTGCTCATTCTGTATTAAGAGGGTAGCTTCCTTGGCTGTCTCAAAAGAAGAGACCATTTTCTCACACAATCCCCTACCTCTCACAAGTTTGGTGATCCTGATATTAATGTCATATTCCACAACTTTTGTGATCCATGTAGCTCTATTTTCATTGATATCTTTGTTCAACAAGAACTCCTTTACACTTGCATGTGGAACCAAGAGATGAACCTTGTTATGAGACAAAAGATGTTTGAATTTTTTGAAAGCCCTTACAACAACAAGGACTTTTTTCTCTACATAGTTGTATCTTCCTTCATAATACTTAAGCTCCTCACTAAAGAAAGTAATGGGCTACTTTGAATTCTCATCATTCTACTGTGTTAGAATAGTTTATATACTTTATTCTCCTCTAAGGGAGTAAATGATGAAATCTGTATCAAACTTGGGACTGACAAGAGTGGGAGCTGATGCAATTGATTTGTTGATCTCCTCAAAACTATGTTTCCCCTCCTTAGTTCAAGTAAACACCATATTCTTCTTCAACATAGTTGTGAGAGGCTTCACGATAGAGGCAAGGTTAGGGATGAAACTTCTTATGAAGTTGATCCTACCAAGAAAGCTCTATAATCCTTTCTTATGACTGGGAAGTGGGAGAGAGAGAGAGAATTTCTTCTACTCTCTTTGGATCTATTGTTAGCCCATCTCTTGACACAATATATCCTAGGAGTTTTCCTTGGCTAGTGGAAAACACACACTTCTTGGGATTCACAGACACACCATACTCTTTGCATCTTTCAAATATCTGTCTCAAATGATCAAATTGATCTAGCACACCCTTGAAGGCCATCTCCATTACCTTCTAAAATGTGGCACCTACATTGGTTAGTCCAAGTGGCATTTTACAATAAGCATAGGTACTCCATTTGGTAGTGAATGCTGTTTTACATCTGTCTGACTCTTGGACTAGCTCTTGATTATAGCTAGAAAAACCATCGAAGAAAGAAAACCTTATTGAGCCACTAAATTTGGATATAATTTGTTCCATAGAAGGAAAGGGATGGTGATCTTTAAGAGAAGCCTTATTAAGATCTCTAAAATCTACACATAATCTAATTTCTCCAGTCTTCTTTCTAATAGGAAAAAGATTGGCTACCCATGAAGAGTGGTTAATAGAAAAAATGATATTAGTTTTCTATAAGTTTGGATAGTTCCTTTCTCATTAAAGGCTCAATCTTTGGGTTGACTGGCCTTTGCTTTTGTCTAATAGGCTTAACATCATGGCTTAAATCTATGGTATGCCAAAATAAATTTGGTTCAAAAGCCCTTAAGTCTTCATATGCCCAAGAAATAACATCCTTGAATTCTTGATATAAATTAATGAAAACTTTTTTTTCAATGTCAATACATACCTCTCCCAAGTTAAGAGTATTTCTATCAACAATAGTGACAAGTGTGTAGTCATCCCTCTTTGTGGTTAGGTTTGGACCTCAACCTTTTGCTTGGTCATTAGAGTTGAAAATTACCTCTAAGGTGACTAGACTTTTAGGAAATTTGTTGGAGTTTAGGTTCATAATCTGGTCCTGATACTAACTTTGCAACTTGGATTGATTTCTAGCAAAGAACTCTGCTTCATTTTGCAAGAAATTAACAATCTATAAATCAAAATCAAATACTTGCCAATTTGTACAATTATCTAGGATGTTAGGCCTTACAACAATTCTAATTTTCTACTTCTTTTCATCAGTAACATGCTTTTGTATATCATAATGAGCACCAATGGTTGCAAGTCTATTAGCAGATTTGTTTTTGTTTCATGGGACACTCTAAATATTGAAAGCCTGAAAGCCTTCAAGTAGATCCCAAACTCTATGTTTGTATGATTGGAGAAGGTTTTTCTTCATGATATTCTAATTTCTAACTTGATTAACAATAAACTCATTGTCCCCAAATAACCTTAAAAGCTTGATGCCCCTCCTTTGTGCCTGTTGGAGACCTTGGATCAGAGCCTCATATTCTACCACATTATTAGTGCAACTAAATTGGAGCCTAAAGGAGGAGTAGTACCTTTCTAGTATAGGAGAAATAAACATCACACCAGCCCCTAATCCATTTTTATTTCTTGATCCATCAAAGTACATGCCATATATCTCGCTCATATCTTCTTTGGTTTTCATCAGATTGGGAATTAGAGCATCTTTTTTTGATATACAATATGTACCAAGGCCTATCTCAAGGGTTTCTAATATAGGATTAAACTGGTATCATTAGCCCATTCATCTAAGAGAAAATTAGGTATCTCTACTAGAGAAGTAATAGGCTCATTTACTATGTCTCTTTCCTTTTCTTCATAGATGGTGCAATTCATATTTATGGGGCTAGGGGTACAAGACTTAGTGTTATGGAAGGATAAAGTCACTGCTCTGATTAAAGCCTTGGTTCCATATCTTGTTGTAAAAACCATGTATGATCAATCAAAAGATATGTACCCACCTATTTGGGCAATAAAATCTCTTGAAAGACAAATGGCAAAATGCAGCTTGAATTTAGTAACAAATATATCTTAAGTCACAATACATAAAATGGAGGAGGTCTAATCTTTTTACTTGTTTCTACCTCCTTTGATTGCTGTACTAGGCTTGTGGGACTTTCCATGCTAGGTGGTTGATCCTTTGGTTCACTACTTTCCAACTCCTATTGCAAAAACCTCTTTTGCATGGGTGTAGTAGCAACAACATCCTACATGGAAATATTCACATTTGTCTTCTTCATCTATTATACCACACTAAATGAGGCATAAGGTACTTTGGTAGAAGCCTTGGGAATTGTATGTGTAGGAGGTTGAGATAGAACAACTTGAGGACTATTCACATCTCCTCTAGAATTAATCTATTTTTGTTTTAAAGGAGCATTGGCTTGATCATCTGCTACTTGTATATGAGGCACTAAATTTGACATTTAAGCTTGATTAGGAGGAGGAGGAGGAGTAGCATCTTCAATCGCTCTTCTTTTGCTCATAGTGTTGTGAGCAATGGAATCCTAGTTTACATTACAATGTTCCTCCACCTAATGATTCATATAGGAGCAATCACTTTATATTTGCATATATGAGGCATCTTTGGGTTGATTCTCCTTGTATGATTCTCCTATTGTAGGCTCTTGAATGGTCAAACCCAAATAACATTTAGCCTTTTGACACATGCAATAAGCATAGGAGTAGTTACAAACATGACTATTCTACCTATTCTAATAAAAAGAATTGTTTCTATAATTATGATTTGGAGGCCTACCATTGTTTGGAGTTTGATATTGCAATTGATGAGCCTTACTACCTTTCCAATGTGACCACTTTGTTGCCCACTTTTTGCATCACAGTGAAGCTATCTTCCAATTTCTTCTTTTGGCCTTGCAATCTTTTATCTATGTTCAACATCATAGACTACATCATCTCCTTGATTTCATCTATTCTATTTGAAGATGTGGAAGTTTGAGGGACTAGAGCAAGGAATTGTGATGTGGAAGTTATGCGAATAGGGGCCATTTCTAGTTGGTGATTTGGGACATTAGGGAAGAAGGGCATAGGAGGCCTTGGGGCTAACTTTCCTCCTTGTATCAATATGTTTTCTACCCTTATTGTGATTTCATAAGAATTAGGTAAAGTGTCTCCTCCCATGGTTTGGATTGTGGTGGCAATGGCACTATTAAAAGCTTTGAGGTAAGGTAAGAAGGCATTACCAAGGGTAGGCTTCATTGAAGTAGGTATTATGTCCCATGTTTTCTTAAATCTATAATTGAAATCAGTCATACATTCATGGGGGGATCTTTTTATAGTGGTTAGCTATTCTATAAGTGACAAATAGTCACTTTTGTCCTCAAAGTGTTTACATAGTCTTGCTCCTAATCCATCCCAATTTGTTATAGAACCATGTGTTAGACTTCTATACCATTGTAGGGATTTTACTTTTAAAGATGAAGCTAGGAGTCTAACGACCACATCATCTTCTATAATACCATGGATATTACAAACATTTGCAACCTCTTGAATATGTTCCAAGGGAGAGATATAAGTTTCACCAATAATTTTAGGTATACTTTTATGTGCAGCTACTAGTATGTCATGTCTTTGGGCCAATAAAGAGGACTTCCACCATTAAAGGTGGAAAAAGCATGAGCTCTAGCCATATAAGTAAGTAGTCTATTAATAAGAGTTGAAATATTTCTAGGTTGAGATCTTAGAACAAGAGGAGTGGAAATTAATCTTGCAGGGGTATATATTTCTTCTATACTCCTAACTGGTGATAGAGACAATCTAGTCTTTCTTCTTCTAGGATTTGAAAATGAGAGTTCTTGATATTGAAAATTACCTCTAGAAGATTCCTTTGTTTTAGCTTTGGGAATGAATCATTACAACTTTGGTCTAGAAACTAGATATGAAGGGTGTAGAGTCACCAAGTGCTTGTGGAACTGAGCCTCTTAAGGCCTAGAATACTAAGAGCAACAGTGTCTTCTCAGCATCAACATGAAATATTCTTGAACTTAGTCCCACTAGGTGTGCCAAAAAGTTTTGTCACAAAAGTTTTCATCCTTGTCCACAGTTTTTACCTAAGGACAACCTTGTGAATCATGGAAACAACCTCCAAGTTGTGGGACTTGAATTGTGAGTTTGAGTCTATGGAGAAGGCCAACTTCCTTTACTATTAGGGTGCACCTTACTATACTTAGAAAGGAAAAGGGAGAATGAATGCATAGAAAGAAAATCTACTACTCTAACCTAAGGGGGTGATGCACTAGAATAGAGCATTCAAACCAATCTCTGCCCATACATGCACACTTGAACCATCATGACACCAAAAGATATACATATCTAGACTTGTTTTAATCTAACAATCACATACAGATCAAAAACCCAAATAAATGACACAAGGAAGGAGAGAATTCACTTATATATCATTTATAGGCCAAAAAGAGATATAGTCATGCAAGATTGCAGAGATCCATAATACACTAATGAGAGGCAAATAGTCTTTTGCACAATGCATCAATGTCTGAATAGATAAAGTAGAATGTCATATAGGTTAAAAGGCAAAGGGAATTTATAGTGAACTTGTAGAGAAATATCAAGAAAATAGAGAAAAGTCAACCTTAACAAAATTTTCAAAAGCTACCTTTATAGCTCAACTAAGATATTTTTTGTCCTAAACAAAACTCAACCACTATCATTTAAGAGTACAGAGAACAATCATCAAGATCTGGAGAAAATATCATTTTGGCATGGATTCAAATACAAAGAAATCCAACATTTTCCCAAAATAGAGCCTTGAGAAGAAAAAAAATATGCCATTAAATTACTTTGACTAAGTAGATGGTTAAAACTAGAGATGGTGGATTGTTTTCCTTTTCTCACTAGGCATAGCATTCATTAGAAAGTGGTTGGAATCAATCATGAAAATTGGATCATGCAAGAAAACATTTCTTCTTCATAGTTGGCTCAACATATCAGAAAAGTCAATAGGTCAACTAAATTCTACAATCAAGATGGGTCACATAGGTCAATAATCTTATTTCATTTTTCCACTCAATAAAGTCTCCATGCGGTTAACCATATCACCTACTAGTCATGCCAACCTTCCAACTTAACCACATTGTCAGATAACTGTCAACCTTAACTATGACAACTTTTATTTCAAACTAGGTCCACAAGGACATGTGGCAATTGGGCACATTCCCAAATTGTCTAAAATCCTCATAGCTTCAAAATGTGGGAAGTACTAATCATTGATCTCCACAAGATCAATGATCAATAAGATCCTAGTTATTGCAATGTTTTCTTTAAAAAAATTTGGGCCCACCAAATACTCAACATTCAACTCATCAACATGTCAGCCCTTAGCAAATCAAAATGAAGCAATTGGAACAAAATTCTAGCTCAACACTTATTTGGCAACTGTCTAGCACTACCTTTTCAACCATGATAGTCCACACTAGAAAGAGGTCCTACATGACACACATTGCATTGTTGCTTCCCCACAATGTTTAAACATATGACATCTTTAGGAAGTGGGGAAGTGCCTATAATTGATCCATCTAAGATTGGATGGCCCAAAAACATGCAACCAAAAAACTATCCATTTCAATACCTTTGACGAGTGACATAACACCAAACTCCCTTCATATGCCCACATGCTTTTATTGCTCATCCACCTTGTCTGAAGTAGTGCATTGAAGAAGCTAGACCAATGAATCCATATGGAAAAAGGTCACTTTCCCACATTGTTAGAAAGTCTGATGAAAGATAGAATGCAGGAAAGAACTAGTCAATCAAAGTGCCAACTCAACTAATAGCTTCATTTTTTATGGCCCATAGGAGAAAATGGACCCACATGTTTCTCAAGCATAAGATCAAAACCAAGAAAATTTTTCTTTATGACTTTACAAGATCTTATATCTTCACCTTTGGCCTTATGATCCTACAACATCCTCTTTGGCTATTTATAACATAACATTAGAGCTTGATCTCTTTCCTTTCACAATCCTATGGAGCATCTCCACTTTGTAGCATCGTAACACTCCTCTTTCTTACTCTTCATGCTATAGTTAAATTTTTGTCATAACATCATAGATGAACCCTTTAAGGCCTCCAATGACATTGTAGCATTGTGAACCTTTTAAATTTCCCTCTTGATGCTAAACCATATCATAATATTGTAAACCCTTGAAAATTTTGTTGTGATATCCTGATCACATATCATCTTAGGACTTAAAACCATGTCTTACAATATTATAATGACCTTTGCTATTATGATCTTATGATCTTATGGTGGGCATGTGGTTGTAGCATCTTACCTTTACTTCTTGGGCTCCCTGATCTTATGACTACCATAACATAACAAGCCTTCACATTTCCTCATGTGATCTTACAAAATTTCATAGCATCGTAAGCCCTTGACTTTTAGATTGCAACCTTATGATATACATTTCCATGTTATTTAAAAATTAAAAAGCATGGGAAGTGGTTGTTTATCTTTTAAATTCAAATGTGGTGATTTTGGCAAGAAGGAAAATTCAGCCAACAAGCCCTACATGATTCATTCAATATCATGTTCACACTATTTGATTATTATGATTGAGATTTGGCTTAAATTTATATAGCTTTAGAAGCAAAAAAAAACAACTTTGTTTCCATGAATATGCAATAGAATACCCATATACTTGTGTTCCCTCATAGCACTTGATTTTATCTCCATGCATTTGAATGAGATTCATTCTAGTTTCAATCCACATCTTAGTAGGCCTTTCCAACATGACATAATCATATTCTCAACTTGTTAATCACTGTCACAATTTCATCCTTTGGATTCACACTCAATGTAGTTTGCTCAAGGGGAAATTCAGCTTGAAAGCTCAAAATATGCAAGAAAAGAAATGTTAGGGAAAGATATCATATAATGAAGTGAAAAAAATCTACTTCTCATTAGGAGGACACCAAAACACACCCCAACCATGCCTAGATCACCTAGACCCTGTGTGCACTAGAAAAACAATAAATTTACCTAGATGGTGGGTAAAGGTAATGCAAGGGAGACCCATAAAATAAAGAAAGTAGAGCACTCGAGAAAGATGAGAAGTAAGTGACCTAAAATATACTTAGACATCACACTTGGACACATACTCACTTTCATACCAAAAGAATATAGACTTAAAAGGAGAAGACTAAAACTTGGCAACAAGTAGATTCACACCCATAGGAGAAAACTTTTACTTGGATCATGGAAGACAATGTTAGTGAACATGAATATTCTATAGAGATTCCTTTCCTTGTCACCATTGGAGCCTATTCATGTGCATTGAAGTTGAATGTGAAGAACATTTTGAAAGAACTCAAGGAGAAGTATTGTTGGATACAATTGATTAATTATGTATTGTCTTTGATGTTACAAAAATTTCATATCATTATTAGTCAATATATGGCAAGCTCACTTAGGTAGTGAAGATAATTTTCTATTTCTACCAAGCATTCCTGTGATTGCCTAGTTTAGAAGGTAGTGTCTATCGAGTTCACTCGGATTTCAAAGGAAAGTATGCAGAAGATGAGTGTTAATTGATCACACTCAGTTAATGAAGGAAGCTTGGATGGAACTAGTGCTAACCAAGCTCACTCAATTTCCAAAGGATTTTATCAAGTTTGTAGTGTTAACCGAGCTTCTATTGGTTAACAAAAGAAATCATTTCTGAGTTAGTTTCTATCAAGCTAGGTTGGCTAACAAAGGATTTTCTTATTTTGGCATATCAAGCTTAATTGATTTATCTATCTGTTGTGGTTCCACAATGCACACCCCATTCCCTAGTAGGAATGGTGACCCTCTACTTTGTTTCTAGATCCTAGACCCACAATCAAGGATCTAGAAAAATTAATGAGGTCTTACCTAGTCCTCATTCTTGCATCTAAGGTCCTTGCTAGAGAGTCAAATTTTCAAAAGGATATGTCTTTGTGAGAAAGTCAAAAGGTCAAAAAATCAAAAAAATTGTAAAAATTAAAAATAAAATAAAATAAATAAAAATAAAAAATAATAAAAGGGGATGTGAACCAGTGCATCTATACTGGTGCACAATTTTAGAGAGCGCAACATCCCATCAGTGATGTGCAAAGTGTGCACCTATGCACTGACGTAGTTGCACATCATGCACACCATCGATGGTGGGCGGGGTTATTTAAACCTCACACACCTTAACACTTCCTCACTTTTATGTTTTCTCTTGGGTTTTGTTTGGGATGAAACTAACTTTTATTGTAAACTACCCATTATTAGCTTTGAACTAATGGATGTCTTCCTCTTGTTATACATATATGATGGCATGTTCATCTAGTGAGAAAATGGCACCAAATCCCATTGTATTCAAGTTCCAAGGTGTGCTCTCCAAGTCTAGATTTTAAGATGACTACACAAAGATAAAAGACACTGATTGGGGACACACTAACCTAGGAGACTTCTTAAGAATTTGCAACAAGCCCAAGGAGATATTAGCTTTGGTTTCAACATTAATTCAATCAGGACTGGTGAATGCAACTTTGTACCCAACATTAGTGCAATCATCTAAGTTAATCATGACACTGGTACAACACTTTGTTGCTGAGGAAAGGGTGGTGAAGAGTGTGACTAGAGAAGTTGTTCTTGACCTCCAACCTAACAACATTGAAAGGTTCTTTCATCTCCCAAGGGTGGATCAATTAATTAGACTCTCTTATGAGGTAGTAGAAAGGTGGTATAGAGAACACCTAAGTGAGGCAACTGAGATCATCTAGTCCTCCTACCTTATTGAGAAGACTCTTCTAGGGAGGATAACAAGAAAAGTGGACATGACAAGGGGGTATATGAAGGAAGATATTGGATACTCTATCATTCTTCTGAGTAGGGTCATGGGTCTACCAGTAGCTGGGCACTGAATGTTTTCATGGTGAATTGCATTGAGACAACCAAGATGGCATGGATGCCACTTGATTGGGCCACCACATTGAGTGAGAACTTTTGTGAAAATTTGGGGGTGGTCAAGGACAAGAAGAAGTTATATATGACTTCATACATGGTATATTTTCTAGTGGCAAGTACACAAAATTATCTTGGATTGTATGAGAGGGGCAACATGTAAGATCCTAAGCCTGGCCGTATATTTTCTACCCTCAACTAGTGAGGAAGAAGCTCTTAGGATAGAGCAAAGAATATAGAATCATGAATGATGCATTCATATTTGTGATCATCCAATTCATAGAGGGAGACTACACAAAAATATTATCTAATGATGCAATAGTACAGATAATAGCTCTCGAGGCCTACTCTATCTAGTTCAAAACATTCATGTATCTACAGATAGTTGGTCCCACTATTAACCTAAAAAATCTCCCTAGATATCCTTTTTGATAGACTGGTCCTATTGGGGATTGCATGGAAAATTGAATCTACATATGACAGGGCCAGGAAGTAATGAAAACCATGTTGGACATGGCCCTTGGTCATAGGACCATATCAAGTGAAGTGAAAATAGGATATTCCATCTTTTGAATGGGAATGGGAGCAATATCCTCTTGAGAAGTACAATTCTCCTAGGCCATATTTTGATAATATTGGGAAACTTGAGAGTCTGGCTAGTAGAGTATTCCACCATGAAGAGGCCATTGAGGACCACTAGATGAATGCAACAAATGACTATGATGTCCATATTAGGGACTATTGTAGGATGACTTTGTATTTGGTGGAGAAGGCTCTTAAAATAAGCATTCTTGAGGAGATATCGTAGTAAGATTCTAGGTAGCTACTGGATCCTCTATTCAACTTGGACAAAATTAGAGAGAGACCCATAATGAACACCGAGGTTGATAGGAAAGAGAGCGATGGTATTAATCATCAGGTGAGGCATGTCATCAAGATGACAAATGATTGGATCAAGAAACCATTTCAACTTGATCCAATACCTGATACTGTTATTTTTCACACACAAGCCCACCCAGAGAAAGGTAGAGGAAAGAAAGTTATAATTCCTACCTTTGCAGCTTAGTCTCCTATCAGGCTAGAAATAGTATACAAGCTTGACCATCTAGTTGGATACTATCTCCCTCTAGAGAGGAAAGGAAAGGGAAAAATAAAGAGGAGTTATCCTCAATGAGCCAAAAAAGAAGAGGGTGAAGTGCAAGAAACTCCTTAGCAGTAGGAAATAGATGTGCAAGGATTGAAGGATGCTGCAGTTGCTCTAGTCCAAATAGATCCACAATTGCCTCTAGTTGCCCCAAGCCAGACAAAAGGAGAAATTCAACAGGTCTCTATTTCTCCTCCACAAGTAGAACCATCATCCCCTTCTACCTCCATAAAACATAAGAAGATTAAGATCCACATGAAGAAGAGGCAAAGGGTGACTATAGGGTCTATGAAGATAGAAGCTAAAGAAGAAGAGCCCTCACAAAGGGAAAGAACTTTGAGGAGGAGTGATAACAGAAAGGAGGTAGCCAAACATACTCCTTCATCCTCAAGAGGTAGGTCTTCAGTTGAACAAGTTTCGAGGTGGTTAAGAAAGGAAATAATGAGGAGTACGAAACCACAATTCCATGCTGATGAGGAAGATATTTTTGAGTTGGTCGAGATATTTAACAAACTTGAATCCCCATCACATGAAGTAAGACCATTGGCATTTTTCAATAGTACTTAGGATCAGATTTTTTCACACAAGTGGTCATTCCTCCTACTAATATAGATACAAAAAGCCTCAATTCACAAGATTATCAAATCAAAGAGGCCATGATTCAAAGGCCCACATTGGATAATGGCTAGATTGATGGTGACTATGGGGATCAAGGAGGTTTTTAGGAACATGGAACATGAAGATGTTGAAATCTAAACACTTTGAAGGAAAAACAAGATCCTAAGAGGATATTTAGCCAAAGTTGTTGGTCCTCTAGATTTTGAGCACCTTGAGGAGACCTTGAATGCTATACTCAGAGAAGGGGGAGGTGTGCATTTAGACCTATTTTTGAAAGCCTATCAATAGTGGCAAAATTTTTTTGAAGAGAAGGGCATTTTGATCATCTAGGGGAACCTAAAGTTATTGCATGGTATGAAAGAAAATTTGAATAAGATTGTAGCAATTTTGAAGCAGGATTTTAGGATTATGGATGAAGTACGAGGTTGGAGAAAAGACTTAAAAGTTTTGCAAACAATAAAGGGGAAAAGATACATGATTTTGGTAGATGTGTATATAGTGGAAGAGTTAGATTTGATTGATGATTGGATAGAAAAAAATGCAGATAGTAACGAAGTAATATAAACATTACATGTGGAGATCCATTGGCTCAAGGACCAAGCTCGAGAGAAAATTTTGGAAGCAGAGAGGCATTATAGTGATGCATGTTTAGAGATTTTTGAAGATGAGGAATGAGAGAAGTTTTTTCTTTTAGAGGTAGTAGTGGAGAGTTTCAAGAAGATTTTTGAGGAAGCTGCTAATGATGAAGCTATTTGGCAGGCTTTCAGAATAAAGGAAGCCTTATTAGAATTGGACACCAAACTCGAGGATTTTGTAGAGACTTGAATTAAGGTTGGAAATTATAGATAGAAGGTTAAAGATAAATATGAGGCTTTAGATTTACCGGATGTGGCCAAGATAACTGAGATTATAGAGAAATTCATGGGCAAACATCTAGACATAACTTTGGGATGAAGGGGAAAAAAACCCAAAAGCTAGAATTTCAATTTTGACACTCAGTAAAATTTTGAGATTTTGGACCCTATTGAGGTATGTAGGTTTGCAGATCCATACGTGTGCAAGTCCACTTTTCCAAAGGTGCACCAATAGTTAACTACCAGTTCAAAAAATAGAGCTTTTCATGCATTGGAAATACATATGACAGTTTAGCTCTGACAAACACCTAGTGAAGGATCAACTTCCATTTTTGGCACTTCCAGACACTTCCACTTCTATTGAAGGCTTTCTTATTCTTTCTTCTCTCATAAATTCTTTGTTTTTGACATGTAAAGGATCATGCATCTAATCACAAAATAAAAAATGGATGGAATCCTTCTTAGCACTAGTTAGATCATTAGTTTGTATATAATTAGTTTTTTTATTAAATTAAAAACATTTTATTGCATTACGATATCTCTCACTCTCGATACAAATTGAGGAGACAATTTCTTATAAATACTCTATTGTAATATGTAATTGGGGCCACTATTATCTTGCAATAAAATTATGCTTTTGGTGCTTACATTTGGAGTTTAGTAATTCTTGCCAAAATGTGTCATTACTTTGTGAATTTATGTTCATGGAATTGTGATTGAGCCAAAGGTTTATTGCTTTGTTTGTGGTTGCGTGATTCATTAGTTTTAGTGTTTGCTATGGTTTTTACCATTTTTTCTAACGTATTTATCTTTAGAAGAAATCACCAAATTTTACTTGCATAATTCTTTGTCTCACATGAGCACACTTTTCGTGGCCTTGTGATTTGATGAAGAGTGAAACTTCTTATGATTATTAAAGTTTACCATTGATGATTGCATCAGTGGAATAAAGGAAGCATTGCTCCTATTTTCATTGGTTACCCACCGATTTCTTTGAAAGCTTAACTCGTAGATGTGTTGTTTCTGTAGCTTATGTCCATTAAGATTTTACTTTTATGTTATTTTCTTTAAAGTTCTTGTTATTTTCTTTACTAACCCCCTTGTTAATTTAAGAATTCATTTTACTTTCTTTTTTAGATTGCATTCATTTAAAAACAAGAAATACCAAAAACATATCTTTTTTCATGGTTAATTTTGAAATAGCAAGCAGATTGGTCATTTGGTCCGAAATTGGTTCAAACTAGCAAAGGCCCCCTTGTGAACAATCAAATTTATCTTCAACTAAATGGATTCTAGTAGATCACAAGATCAACCCAAAACCTTGGAGTTGATTCACAAAATCAGCTTTTCAAGAGAGGAGTTCGCAAGAATTCCTGTTGTTTAGCATCGTGCATAACAACAACTCAACACTATTGATTCCAGCCGATTGAGGTGATCAATATTAATTATTTTAAGTTGTATTTGAGCCAACTTGACAAAGTGGAAGATATAAGTATAATGTCAATTTGTGATTTCAAAGTGTGGATGTGCACGTATGAAGATGTTATTGAAGATTTAATGATAAGAAGAGGAAGTGAATTTCAAGGATAAGCAAAATATCCTTGTGGAGTAGAAAAGCTATATTCAATTAGGAAGGATCAAGTACAAGCTGAAATAGAGATCTATATTCAACAATTATGTTGCATTCAAATCAAGTCATCTCATTGTTACTCTTAAACTATTTTAGTAGTGATCTAAATCTCCTAATAGTATTGTCTTAACGGCTATTTGCAAATCCTTTAACAAGGTGGTAGTTCTATTGAATTGTCTAAAGACCTCTAACAAGGCCACTCCTAATAGGGTGATTAAATCCTCTAATAGAGTTACACCTAATGGTGTATTTTGTAACCTTTAATAGGGTTGGCTTCTAACAAGGCTCACTTCAGAAGAGTGAAAATAGTAACTAGTTGCAATTGGTGTTTTTTCCCAAATTGGGTTTCCATGTTAAATTTTGGTGTCAAATGTGTTCATGCTATTTTTTTTTATGTGTTTTCAACTAAGTTAAAGTATTGGTAATCACTAATAACATCTAAATTTTATATGTTAAGCATTTACCAAGCTCCTTCAGTTACTACCAAGTTACAACATTCTATATGTGTTTATCGAGCTTTAGTAGTATTCAGTTTTCAGTTTGCATTTTTGTACTAACATCTAAGGAATCTAGGATTTATTTTAGTAGTAACTGATTCACTACTCCCCTCTCAATTACCCCTCTTATATTTTGAACAAAGTATAATATGGAGCCTTACAATGAATTGAGGTTAAAAAAACCCCAATTATTATATCAAAGATAATCTTTAGTTGGTGTTGAGCTTTAGGCATGTCCTTGAGTGTGACGATTATTAGGAAGATTGTGACACTAAATTGGTGAGTAGAGAAATAATTTTTTAAAGGATAATAGTTCAGAAAGTGAAAATGTATAAGGTGAATATAAACATTGATTAAGGGATTGAAGATGACAAACAACATATAAAGTCATTTACATACTTAAAAAAGAAATCAAAGATACTCCCATCAATCCTACCCCACCTTTGGAACCTACAACTTAGACCTTAGACAAGATGATGGTCAATATCATTCAAAGAACACATAAGTAGGTAGAGTGGAAGAAGGAAATAGGAACATATCCCTCAATGTTCAATCCTACACAAGCCTCCCCTACTACAACCACCACTAGCTTTGTAACCACCTCATCTCTTGTTATTATTGTGTAGTCTAATCAGTCTCCAAGTTGGAGATTGTTGTGATGTGGATCCTAATTAGAATTGGAGGTTTATTTGGTTTGGTTTTCCCCTAGATTATTTGTATGGGGGTTTGGGGGTAGTGCTCCAGGTGTGCTCCCTATCGTAGTATAGGGTAGATCAAGGGGCAACACCCCCACAAGGGTTTCTGGGTGTAGTGCCCCTAAAGACAAAAATGAACTTATGTTGAAAAGGAATTAGCTACTATTTTTTTATTAGATTATTTATTCTAGCCTTAATTTGTAAGAGGAAAAAGCTTGTATAAAATAGCTTAGGGTTAGGGATTTCATTAGGTATGGTGATATTATAGCTTCTTGCAGTGATATTGAGCTATAAGGGATTGTGGATTGTAATAATTGGATAACAATAATGTTGGACTTGCTATTGGTGGATGTAGCCTACGGATTGGGTGAACCACATTAAATCTTTGTGTCTTGTGTTCTCTTCTATGCAATTTATTATTTTCTAATATTGGTTGTATTTGCATGTAACTGTTATTTTTGTCCATGGTTAATCCTAATATCTCTCACACTGAGACCTATACAAACCACTAGTGGAGGAGACCAACCAACTAATAAGAGCATCCCTATCCAAGAAACATGTGGAAGTGGTTTGGATCCAAATATTAGGGAAATTGGAGAAGCAAAGAAGGATATAGAAGGAGATAAGGAAAAGGATCATGAACCAGAGAAAGATACTAGCATGTAAGTGATCAACCTGGATGGCTCTAATAGTAGTCAACCCTTTAATAGAGTTAATGAAAACACACCATAATAAGAGACATCACAAAGCTAAGGAACCCAGATAAATTTCCTACATCTAGAATTTCTACTAAGGCAATCATATTTCCCTTCTCTTCCAAGAAGAAGTCCACTCCCTTTGTGGAAAGGAAGATTTTTATGCATATTACCTCTAGTCCTTATTGATTAATGTTTTGGTGGTCGAATAATAACTAGATAATGCTTTTCAAAAGAAAAGAAAGAGGGAAGAGGAGAGTGTTCCCTAAAGGGACCTAATCACCCAGATAGTTCTATTATCTGCTCCTGTTCAAAAAGTAAAGAAACCGCACACTTTGAAAACTCTTGGAAGGGACACCACTAGTGTTCATGTAGTCATGGAGATAACATAGACTCAAGGTGAAGGAAATTTGGCATCTCTCTCCCCCTCATTTTTTAATGTGTAGACACATAATATGGTTCCTCCTTAGCATGACACAATGGTGAGGATATGGAAATTTACCAATTAGCATGTGGATGGAGAGCTCAAAGAGATAAATATATCAAAGGATTTTCTAAAGGATTCTAAGTGGGATCTCTTAGTGTAGATTCAATAACTAATCACCCCACTTTCCATTTTCCAAGGATATTCCTCAACCTCCAAGTAGTTCAACCCATCAAAAGAGGAAAACAAAGCCCTACTTGTCGGATTGCAAGAGGAAAGACATTTTGGACAAATAGGTGAAAGCTAGGTAGAATACATGAAGGTTAGAGGGTTTACCATAATAGAAAATCTTGGAAACCTCTAAAAATATATCCTAAAGGGAGGAGAAAAGGTGTTCAAAGACTTCAAGGTAGTAAAGACCAAACTTGATAAATATAAAGAATGCATGGGTCTTCTACGAGAAATCATTGCCCTTAAGGTTGATAATACGATCAACCTCAAAAATTTGAAGATAGGGAAAGAAACCCTAATGTATTGGATGTAGTCTCTAGAGTTCAAGAAAGAGAAATTGGTCAAAGTAGAGAAATATCTAAATGAATTATGTGAGACTGTGAAGAAGGAACTAGAGACATTGTACAAATATTTGACCAATTTGAATCCTAATTCCCATATCTATAAGAGCGGGGGAATCTTCAATATTGAACAATGAAAATTGTATAACAAGACAACATCAACAATATTGTGCACCCTTCTAACTTCTGAGTCTCTAACCTTCACAAGCTTACTGGCTTGGATGAGATGGTATCCAAGGCTACAAAGAAGATGCATAAAAGACTAGATGCACTTGTCAAGTTAGAGCATGATCATATTTATTGGGTCATTTGTTCTAATAATGTGCTTGTTCCTAACATAGACAACTTGGCAGCCATCTTACAAACTATGAAGAGCTACTAGAAAAAATAGGAATAGGACAAAGGAGATGATGAGGGAAATGATGGAAATTCAATTTCCTAATTTTTATAATAATTTCCCAACCAAAAATGGTAGTTTCTCTTCCTCTCCACCCTCCTCTTTCCTCTTCTCCAAGATTGTAATTATGTAACAACTAGAATATGAAGGGTATGTATATATCTTTTAAAATCTTCATACAAGAGATCAATAAATTTTGGTGTAAAATTCTCCACCTATTATCGAGACAACTAAGTAAGTCTTGAGAGTTTTTGTTGGAATTACAAGTGGGAAATGAGTAAACTTTTGAGAGTGGGGGGGGCGGGGGGTGTGGTGAATTAGGACTTTAAACTTGGACCCATAAAAATTTCACCTTTCATATATTACATGCATTAATATATTGAAAAAATATATAAATCATTAACATCAATCATGTAAAGATATAATCAAACACACACACACACACACGCACACGCACACACTTAACACTAGATATGATTACCCAAAAAAAATCCAAATGAGAAGGTAAAAATGGGGTGGGGATGGCACCCACAAACCTTCACTATTGCAATAATAAAGTGTATCCAATTAAGGTTACAATGGTTTGACGATGAATCATGGTCTGCCCTGTGAAAGGTCTACCCTATTAAAGGCTTACAAAGACTATTAAGTCCTTCCTTGTTAGAGGATTTCAAAACCTTGTTAAAAGTGTTCTTGGTTAGAGGACTTCAACTTACATTAAGTAAGCACCTATTTAAAGGATTTCATACATACTATTAAGGCTACATTGCTTAAGAGATTTAACTAAAATCACCTGTTAGAATGTCTTAGCATAGATCTTGTGATTAGCACTTGCTTGCCTAATAACATATCACCTCTATTCAATCATTGGTTTGATCATTCATGATCTGATGTATCAATGTTGTATCCTTCTTTATCATCTATTATTTACTTAACTAATTCTGCAATTCACTCTCACTATTAAGTCACCTTGAATGTTTTGCAAACAATTTTGTTTGCTCTTCCAATTTGATCATTCATGCTATGTTACACGATTCTCTCATCATTAAAATTTAGGGCTTCATCCTCCTTAAGAAGACTTAGGTGGCTTAGGGTTAGGCATGAATTTTTTGGAAATCTGATTGAAAATGAATACTATCATAGAGGGAGATTGTTGCAAAGAAAGAAAATGGTTGATAAAGAATGTTTTCAATCATTGTTTTGTGATTGATGTCAAACTTGCTAATTGCTAGAATGACAATTGCTCATAAGATCCAAGTAATATCACTTAGTTGATTGATGAAGAGGATTTAATCAAAATGATGTAACAAGAGCACCTAAGGGAAGGTTGAGTTATGGTTTTGTAATGAAGTGCAAGGATTAGATAAGAAATTGTTAAAATAATGTATTGATAACATACTTGAAGATATAGAGGTTGGTCACACTTAGAAACATTAGAAGTGTAAGATGAAACAAGGTTGACTATAAAGCTTACACTAAGCTCATTAGTGAGTGTCGAGCAAGCTAGTTCAAGTCGAGCAAATTTTTAGTTAGTGGTGAGAAAATGAAAAATCTTGTGTGTGCCAAGTGATATAGGAGTCGAGCATGTTGAGGTGTTGAGAAAAGTAACAGGTGGTGAGCATCAGAAAAACTTAGTGGATGTTGAGTAAATCTATATTAGGTGTTGAGAATTAGTAAAATGTAGTTGATGCCAAGTAACACAGTATGTTCTGAGCACTAGAATTTCAATAGTGTCAAGCTACTGCATTATTAGAAAAGTCAAAGATTCACAAAATTTGAGTTGAAAAGTTTGCTACCTTCAATTTTGTGAACTAGTTGGAGGATAAGGATGATGAGTTGGTGGCACAAAATTCTAAGTAAACTATGTTTGAGAAAATTAAAGAGGATTCTTCATGATGTTTCTAGAGGGAACAAAATATGGGTTGGATACAATGAATTCTACCTAATCCATTCCAATTGAAATTAAAGGAGGGAAGAATCAAGCAAGAAAAACAATTCTAGACTTTTATTTAAGGAGTCATAGACCAAGAAGAAAGACCTACTGGACTACCAAATTTGGAAGTACTTGAAGGGTGTCAAGGAGAAGAAATCAAGGAGGAGGAAGAATAGAGCATAGAGACTCCACTTTGATAAGTGGTCAAAAGGAAGATTGCACTAGTACATTGAGAATGAAGACTTAAGGAGATAAAACTTGAAAAGAGGGCATGTTGTCAAGAGTTGCAGAGATTAAAAGCCAAGAAATGTGAAGAGTGGAATTGTGATCTGAGATCTACAAGATAAGTTGTGAATTGTAATTAGGTCAAAACCCCTTATTATTACTCTCTAGTAATTGTATTAGTTAAGGTAAACATCCTACAAACTTAGGTTGGTCTAACAACCATTTGTAAATCCTTTAATAGGGTGGCATTCCAAGTGAATGTTTTAAAGTCCTCTAAACAGGCCCACTTTAACATGGTGGTTAAATCTTTTAACTAGGTCACATTTAATAGTGTGTTGTAGCCTTTAACAAGGTAGGCCTTTCATAGGGCATCACTTTATAAGAGTGAGAATTAAGTAGCATGTTACTGGTGGTTTTTCCCAAATTGGGTTTCCACCTAAATCACTATGTTATGTGTTGATATTTTCATGTGTTATGTTTGTATGTTGATTTACAATAACCTATTAAGTAGGAAACTCTAAGCTTGGATGTGTGAATAATTTTTAAGGCTCACTTTACTTGATGAAAAAGTTTTAATTGGACATTTTTACCTTTAATAACTAATTCACCCCCCTCTAATTTATTCTAAAGTATTTCTTACAATTGGTATCAAAGCCATTCGCTAATTTAGTTTAAAGGTACTAGAAGTAGGAAAATCAAGATGTCCAAGAGAGAAGTTATTAGGCTCAAAAAAGATAACTTCATTGCATGGAAAAGTTTGATGAAATTGCACCTTGGATTAATAGATGATTATGCAAAAATATCAACTGGAGTGGAACATGTAGATCCAACTGGACCCCTCTCTGTAGATGACCTGAACAAAAGGAGGAGCATAACCACGCAATGCTAGAGATTGCCTCTACACTTAGTTATGCTGAATTTGATGACATCAAAGGATGTGACACTAAATTCAAGATGTGGAAAACCATATCAAATATCTATGGAGGAGATCAAAATGTTCAAAGAGCAAAGAGAGAAAGCCTCAGAGGAAAGTTTGATAACATGAAAATTGAGGAAGGTGAGAATGTTGCTTAATATGCATCTAGAATGAAAGAAGTGGTAAGAACAATAAGGAGTTTAGGTGGTGATTTGGAAGATGATACTATCAATAGCAAATACTTAATAACTTTGCTCTCCATCTATGCTATTAGAGTTTCATCCATCCAAGAGCTAAGGTGTGTATGAGGAAACACACTAACCTTTGAAGGAATAGTAGGAAGACTCACTGCTTTTGAATTGTCCAATTATGATAACTACAGACTTGAGAATCTTGAATCTACTTTCAAGGCTAAGCTATCATTGAAAGATACTAAGGATGTGAAATCAAAGAAGAAGAGTAGAAAGAGAAAACATGCATCCAGTGATAGTAGCATAGATGAAGAGGATGTCGAACAGTTGGAAGCATTATTGGCTAGAAGATTCCATAGAGGCAAAGGTAAATTCAAAGGTAAGCTCCCTATCATTTGTTTCAATTACAATGAAGCAGGACATATTTCTGCAAGGTATACATAGAAGAATAAATACAAATAAGGAAACAAGTACAAGAACAAAAGAGAAGATGACAATAGAGATTACATGGATAAAGGCAAGAGATGCTACATTGTTGAAGAAGATTTTGATGAGAATGATGATGAAGTAGTCTATGTAGCCATGAAGGATGAATCAAATGAAGATGAAACAACAACAATGGTGACTTGTGTAAACAAGAATGACAAATGGATCATAGACAGTGGATTCTCACATCACATGATAGGAGATAAAAGTAAGTTTATTACCTTTACTCAGTATGGTGGAAATAGTGTTAGATTTGGGAATGATGCTCCATGTCAAATCAAAGGAAAAGGTTCTATTAAACTTATAGAGAAAATTTCATGTGACAATGCATACTATGTTGAAAGACTAAACTATAATTTGCTGAGTGTGTCATAGTTAGGCAATGTAGGTTGTAGAGAAGAATTTGGAAACAAAACTGCCAAAATCTATGATACTGATGGAAATCTGATAGGAAAAGGTGAAAAAAATAGGGATAATCTATTTTACCTAGATATGGAAGATACAACATGTCTTGTTGTTAGACTTGATGATGTGTGGTTATGGCATAAAAGGTCGTGTCATGTTAATTTTGACAATCTGATTAGCATCAACAAAAAGAAGGAAGTCAGAGGATTGCCTAATTTAAAGAAGCCTAAAAATAAAATGTGAAAACAATGTCAACTAGGGAAGATGACCAAGTCAAGCTTCAAAATAAAATTCTACACTTCCAGAGAAGTACTAGAACTAGTCCATACAGACTTGTGTGGTCCAATAGAAGTGCAAAGCTACCTAGGAGATAGATACATAATGCTATTTGTAGATGACTATTCTAGGATGATGATTACCATGTTCTTAAAGCAAAAATTTGATGCATTTCAAATGTTTAAGTGATATTTGGCTAGAGTTGAGAAAGAAATAGGGAAGAGTCGGAAGTGCCTAAGATCGGATAGAGGAGGAGAATTTGCATGAAAAAAGTTTGAGATATTTTGCAATGAAAAAGGAATCAAAAGGCAAACATCAACACCAAGAACTGCCCCATAGAATGTAATTGTAGAAAGAAGGAATAGGTTAGTAATAGACTATGCTAGAACATTAACGATGGAGAAAAATGTTTCTCTAAAGTATTAGAGAGAAGCTGTAAGTATTGCTTTTTACACCTTGAATCGAATACAAGTCAAGAAAGGAATAAATGCAACACCTTTTGAATTATGGTATGATCACTCACCTAATGTAAAACATTTGAAAGTATTTGGTTGTAAATTCTATATTCTTAAAGATATGGAAATGGCAAGTTTGATGCAAAGAGTGGTGAAGGAATATTCCTTGGATACTCCACTAGAAGTAAGGCATATAAGTGTTTGAATACTAACACTAACAAGATTGTGGAGAGCAAAAATGTAAATTTTGATGAGCATGTAGAAGTCTAAGTTGAAGAATCTAGGAAACTAAAAGATTATAGATCCTTTGTATACTTCTATAAAGGAATACCATTGAAGATGAAGCTGCCAATCAAGTTGGAAATCAACAACAAATTTTAGTATCAGCTTAGTCACAACCAGTGAATATCGAGCTGCATTTAGAATTTGAGTTGCAGAATGAAGAGAATGTACATTCTAACTCTAAAATTAGTACACATGGAAGAGATGATGAAATACCAGAAGGAGAAGTTCTAAATGACTTTGAAGCTGAATGACCAAACATGGAAAAAAGGAAAAAACCAAGACTAGCCAAGTATTTGAGAAGACATCACCCTACAGAAAAAATCATTAGTGACAAGGATACAAGACCAATGACAAGGAATAGACTAAGGAGTGAATCATGTATGTTGAGTGAGATTGAACCAAAAATAGTAAAAGATGCATTACAAGTTGATAATTGGTATAAAGCTATGGAAGAGGAGATACATCAAATTGAGAAGAGCAAAACTTGGACCCTAGTTCCAAGACCAGCTGATAAGAATGTAATTGGTACCAAATGGGTCTTGAGGAACAAACTTGATGAGAATTGTGAGATAATAAGAAACAAGGCCAGACTAGTCTACAAAGGCTATGCACAAGAAGAATGACTAGACTATGGGGAAATATTTGCCCTTGTTGCAAGAATGGAAGGAGTAAGAACATTACTTGCATATGCTACTTACAAAGGTTTCAAAGTCTACCAAATGGATGTGAAACCTACTTTTCTAAATGGTATATTAGAAGAGGAAGTCTACATAGAACAACTAAAATGATTTGTTTATGATAGCAACAAGGATATGGTTTTCAAATTGCATAAAGTACTCTATGGTATAAAGCAAGCACCTAGAGCATGGTATGAGAGACTACACAAATACCTTCTAAAGATAGGATTTGAGAGAACATATGAAAACAACAACCAAACCTATACATTTAGATAGAAAAAGGTAAAGACATTTTGATAACTAAAATCTTTGTTGATGATATAATATTTGGAGGAAAAGACATCCTATGCAAAGCTTTTTTTGATCAAATGAAACACAAGTTTGAGATGTCAATGTTTGGAGAAATCAAATTCTTTGTTGGATTGCAAGTACATCAATTGAAGCATGGCATATTTGTGACCCAATCAAAATATATCAAGGAGATACTCAAGATATGTAGATTAGAAGACTCAAAACCAATCAGCACACCAATGGTAATAGGACATAAGTTATCCAAGAATGATGAGTTAGCTGAAGTGAATCAGACAATGTATAGATCAATGATTGGAAAGTTGTAGTATGATGTACATTTTAGACTAGACATTGCATTAGCAGTTGGAATAATGGAAAGATTTTCTGCTAATCCAAGTAAAAATCATTTGATAGTAGTAAAAAGAATATTGAGGTACCTAAAAGTAACTGATGACTTTGGTTTATATTAAAAGAAAAGTGAAAAGTTTGAGTTGAGAGCCTACACTAATGCATATTGGGGAGGTAATATTGATGATAGAAAAAGCACTAGTGGAGGAGCACTTGTCTTAGGTAAAATACTGATTACTTGGACTAGCAAAAAGCAAAGTTGTACCTCACAACCCACAGCTGAAGCTGAATATCTTGCAACTACTATCAATTGCACCAATATTGTATGGATCAAACATCTACTAAAAGGTATGAATAGGTAAATGAACTTGTGATAATTTATTTGAATAATAAAATTGCCATCAACATATCAAAGAATCCTGTAATGCATGCCAAAACAAAGCATATTGCAATCAAGTATCATTATGTAAGAGAATTGGTGGAAGAAAAGCAAGTAAGAATGGAATATGTTAGCTCAAAGGAATAGATTGCTAACACCTTTACAAAAGTACCACCTAAAGATGCTTTTAAGTATCTTAGAGGTAAGTTAGGGGTGATACCCCTAGCCAAGGCTACTTGAGATAGGAAAGACTGCCCTACATCAAATGAGATGATTGTTTACATATTACACATTGATGCAAAGGATGTTTACTTTAGGATCATGCCTGAACTAATTAAAGTGCTAAAATTCCAAATCAGTCACAAGCAAGGTGACAGAGGGAGAAATTGGAGTATCTGCAAATACTACACTTGCATGTTAAGATGCTAAAACAATATGTCTTTGGTATTGTTATCAAAGAGGGAGATAATGAAAAAACTAATTAACTAGATCAATAGTTGAGGGAAAAGAATGAGCATTCAATTGGATAGAAGGAGAAATAATTAGGAGCAACACAAGAACAAAGTGAATATTGGTAAGCCATAGAAAAGAGGGAGAAATAAGATGATTAGAAAGAAAGAGACAATAACAACTCAGAGGCAGAAATTAGGAAATCAATCAGAGAAGACAATTTATCAGCAAAAGAATTCAAAGGGAGTCATAAGTTAACTTATGCTACTGACAGAATGAATAGTTTTGTAAAGTTTTCTTTTTGGCATTTGATTTACTATTTTAACCTAGTTAGCATTTTTTAAACTTGGTTGATTAGTCTGGTTTGCCATCAATGCCAAAGAGGGAGATTGTTGGAAATCTGATTGAAAATGAATACTATCATAGAGGGAGATAATTACAAAGAACGAAAATGGTTGATAAAGAATGTTTTAAATAATTTTTTGTCATTGATTTCAAACCTACTACTTGCTAGAATGACAATTTCTTATAAGATCCAAGTACTATCACTTAGTTAATTGATGAAGAGGATTTAATCAACAAGATGTAATAAGAGCACCTAAGGGAAGGTTGAGTTATGATTTTGTAATGAAGTGCAAGGATCAGTTAAGACATTGTTAAAATAATATATTGATAACATACTCGAAGATACAGAGGTTGGTCACACTTAGAAACATTAGATGTATAAGTTGAAACAAGCTTGACTGTAAAGCTTATACTAGGCTCATTAGTGAGTGCTGAGCAAGCTAGTTCAAGCCAAACATATTTTTAGTTAGTGTTGAGCAAATGAAAAATCTAGTGTGTGTTGAGTGATACAAAAGGAGCCAAGTGTGTTCAGGTGCTGAGCAAAGTAATAGGTGTTGAGCATTAGAAAAACTTAGTGGATGCTGAGTAAATCCACAGTGGGTGTCGAGCATCAGTAAAATGTAGTTGATGCCAAGTAACATAGTATGTGCCAAGTACTAGAATTTCAATAGTGCTGAGCTGCTACACTATTGGAAAAGTCAAAGATTTGCCAAATCTATGTCGACAATTTTTCTACCTTGAATTTTGTGAACTAGTTGGAGGATAAGGATGATGAGCTCGTGACACAAAATTCTATGTAAACTATTTTTGAGTGAATTCAAGAGGATTCTTCATGATGTTTCTAGAAGGAACAAAATATGGGTTAGATATAGTGAATCCTACCTAATCCACTAGAACTAAAATTAAAGGAGGGAAGAATTGAGTAGGAAAAACAATTTCAGACTTCTATTTAAGGACTCATAGACCAAGAAGCAAGACCTACTGGAGTGCCAAATTGCAAAGTGGTTGAAGGGTGTCAAGGAGAAGACATCAAGGAGGAGGAAGAATAGAGCAAAGAAAATCTACTTTGATAAGTGGTCAGAAGGAAGATTTCACTAGTAAATTGAGCATGAAGACTCAAGGAGACAAAGCTTCAAAGGAGGGCAAGCTATCATGAGTTACAGAGACTAAAAGCTAGGAAATGTGAAGAGCTGAATTATGATCTAAGATCTGCAAGATAAGTTGTGAATTGTAATCAGGTCAAAGCCCCTTATTGTTACTCTCTAACAATTGTATCAGTTAGGGTAAAAATCCTATGGACTTAGGTTGGTTTAACAACCATTTGTAAATCCTTTAATAGGGTGGCATTCCAAGTGAATGTTTTAAAGTCCTCTAACTAGGTCCACTTCTAATAGGGTGGTTAAATCCTTTAACTAGGTCACATTTAATAGTGTGTTGTAGCCTTTAATAGGCTAGGCCTTTCATAGGGAATCACTTCAAAAGAGTGAGAATTGAGTAGCATGTTACTAGTGGTTTTTCCCAAATTGGGTTTCCACATAAATCATTGTGTTATGTGTTGATCTTTTCATGTGTTATGCTTGCATGTTGATTTACAATACCTATTGAGTAGGAAAGTCTATGCTTGGATGAGTGAACAATTTTTAAGGCTCACTTTAATTGATGAAAAAGTTTTAATTGGACATTTAGACCTTGAATAACTGATTCACCCCCCCTCTTAGTTATTCTGAAGCATTTCTAACAGAATCTACTGTTGAGATTCATCCATTTTTTTTTCTTAAACCTTCCCACTTTATAATTGGTTGCATGCAATTACATAGGAAATTTTTATATAGATTCATCCTTATCTTCAAAAGATCAAAATCTATCCTTAGGTCAGCTTGAAAATAGTTTAAATAGTTTTTTGTACCATTACAATCAAATATGTCCAATCTATGTCACTCAACATATGAAGTCTTTGATGCTCAACATTTATTGTATTTCTACTTCTGACTTGACACCTAAACTACTCAACATCTACTATTTACTCAACACTTGAATCACTTGGCATGGTCTATCTACTTGGCACTTAAGTAAATGACTTAAGTGTGTTGACACTCAATTGTAAAAACCAATCTGAGATCAACAATCTCCCCCTTTGACATGAGTGTCAAAAACACTTGAATATACATAATCAATGTAATCTCCTTGAGTATAACATATCCATTACTCAACTTATACAAAAATTCAAAAATTAAAAATTTTTCAATAACCTATATTCCTCAAAATTTATAACTCCCCTTGAGTTAATATGTCTATTCTGTATCCAAAATTTGTTCTCCATTCTAAGTAGATTTTTCTTGGATGATACTCTTTGACTTCAATGCACTTATACTCTTTCATGCTACTCTATTTCTATCTCTAAATTATATTTCTCCCCCTTTTTTATTCTCCTCCATAAGATATTTTCCTCCTTTTTTTGGTCTCCCTCTCTTTATCTATCTCCCTCTTTTTGTTGTCTCCCTCTCTTTATATGTCTCCCCCTTTTTGACACTTATGTCAAATGGGCTATACATGTATAATGTGTTTGTCCAAAAATGATTTATGGACCTCCATTATAATTTTAAGAGTTGCATCCTAGTTGTCACATGCAACATCCAATGACTTGATTTGGATGAAAAGCTTGGCAACAAGGTGTACTAGGCCATCTAGAGTAGAAAGATTGGGGTCTTTCTTTAGAAAAGTTTATGCATAGCCTAGCTCGTTGTGCAGTATCTCCATATGAGGGGTGAGGGACACATGGATACATGTCTATTTGGCTATTATGCTAACCTCTTCTACTATTAGCACAACTATTTGACTTTATGTTTGAAGCAATATATGAAAATGCTTCTCACTCTAAGCTGGCTTCTATAGTAGTTGAATAACTGATATGTTTAGGTTTCTCTCAAAGCTTAGAATATGATGTTTGGTCTCTTGGGTGAAGAGTATAGGATTACATAATTTGGTGTACAATGAGAATATATTCTCAAGTACCCTCTACACATCCTCAACCTTTGTTTCCAATGCAACTTGAGTGAGTGCTATTACACTAGATATCTTCTCATTGACCTTGCTCTAGAATTTCTTTTCAGACCACTCTAAGAGTTTAGCACTAGTATCAATGTCTTCATTATTGACCTTTTCCACTATATCTAATAGTTTTTCTTGTACTATCTTGGTCTCTTCAAGAGTAGGCAGACTAAATGAATCCAAAAAGATGTCTTTAATGTCTTGAAGTGCTTGTTTCTACCTGTGCTCTCTCCTAAGGATTTCTTGATGCTTTTTCTTCTCTAAATCTTGTTGCAAAATGCTTATTTGATCTAATTTCATTGTATCATAATCAAAATTAGGAATAAAAATATCTTCATCAAGAGTTATATCACCATAGTGAATTACCTTTTTAGCTTTTGAAGAGCTTGACCCTGACATTGAGCTTTGCAATGGTATAGCTTCTGTGCTTAGCTTCTGAAGAACTTTTGTAGGAGAAGTGCCAAATGTTGGTAGAGTTACCAGTGCCTGGATGGCTTCTTACTCCTTTACCTTAAGAATTTTATCATCTTATTTAGATTTTCTCTTGTCTATCACAATGACATGAACTACACTTTGTCCTTGTACAGAAGAATCTATCTGTCATGTTTTCTATTGTGCATTTGTATCTTTCTCTTCTCTATAATATGCTTCTGCTCAACTATGACAAGTGTATCAACCTTAGTAGATGTATCTACTATAGTTTAAATCAAAGTTTTCACTTGAGTTATTAAAGGGATAGAAGAAGGTGATTCTTATGGATTCAACTTGTCCCTTGTGGTATCAGTTATTGCCTTTTGGATCTCATTTATACTAACTAATACTGGATTTTCACATAACTTTTCTTGTAGAGTAAATTGGTCTAATATTTTCTTTAAATCATCTATAGTTAGTGGATTGATGTTCTAAGATAAAGCATTAGGAACATCCATGACAATAATAGTTTTAGTTGACTTGACTGTGTCATGTAAGTGACTGACACTCAACACTTGTGTGTCCTGCACACTTTGTTCATCTTGTTGTTGTTCAACTATTTCCTTGTTATTAGTTTTCTATTCTATTTTTTCCCCAACTGTATCATCTTTCTTGTTATCATTCTTCTTGTAATCATCTTTATTTATAGAGGGATCAACTTCTCTTAGCCTCACAGTGGTTAACCCATAGATTAGTTTGCATATCTGGGTTGATTTCTTAACCACATCTTCAATATTATTTTTAAGAATGCTGAAGGCTCTATACTTAGGTGTAAAACTAATAGCATATCTCTTCACAACCTTAGCAATTTGACCTTTTTTTATCTCTAGCATCACTGAGCTAAAGTTGTTTCTATATATACAAAAATTGAACTTGTCGGGAGCATGTGTAAACAAGTAAAGTTAGTCACACATGTATATCAAAGATTTAAATAATTTTGAAATAAAACTATCTATACTTGAGTTTGACAACTTGATGCAACCAAAATGAAAAGTCCTCACACAACCTCAAATAAACTCAACAAGGGTGCCCATAAGAGGCCTTGTTGGTGTACTTTAGATTTGAGGGATGTGAGTGTGCTCTCCCCAAACACAACTATTAAATCCCTTGATTGATAAATGATATGAAAAATGAAATGAGTGAAACTAGACTAAATGAATGGAGAATATCTTCAAGAAATGGCTATGAGTGAGCCAATCTCAAAGGATACCATTGATGTGAATGTGGATGAAATGCAATGGAGAAAGAAACCTAACAATATCATACTATTATGAATCTAATACAAAACCTAGAAATCTAAGTAGTGCAAACAACTACCAAAAGTTAGCTCTAAGAATAAAATCCCCAAGAACTTAAAAGCTAAACTAACATGATAACAATGCAAATGAGGAATATGAAGAAATGCTTGAGACATGGGCTCTATTTATAGGTTTGAGAGAGGCCTTGGGGAGGTGGCATCTATGTGACATCCACATAGGTGCCACAAGGTAGACACATAGGCTAAAGGACAAGCTATGCAAAAGTCAAAAAAGAGCCTTTATGGTTGAGAGGCTCAAGGTGTGCTCACACATGTTTGAGCAACCTTAGGGAAAGGAGTGGGGGGACAAAGGTGTAAGAGGTTTAAATGAAGTGGAAGCTTTATTGGATCATGAGCTTCTCACACATGTGTGAGGAAACACTTAGGAGCTAAAAGGTGTTTAAGATAAATAAGTGGGATTAAGTAGTGGGTAGGTTTAGAAGGATGAGAGTGATGGGTGTAGACTAGGTTTTAGGAAGAGATTAAGACTAAATTAAATAGATTTTAATTTAATCATAATATTAGAGAATTTAATAAAGTGGAGGTGATTAAATAAATTAGAATTTATTTAAAAGAGGATTTATGGAGCACTATGCATTAAATGAATTTAATACATTAGGGGGAAGTATTTAAATTAAATTTAAATATATTAGGAAATGAACCTATTTAATTAAATAAGTAGAAGAATATGAAAAAATATAACTAATTACTAAATCATTAATTATAATGTCAAAGGAAATATTAAATTAATTAATATAGCATTTAGGACAATTTTAAGTGTCTACAATTTCTCTAAATTTAAAAGGTAATGCCACTTCTGCTAAACAATGTCATATAAGAATTTTGCTATAGTGTTGGAAAACTTTAGTGGAGTATTCTTGAATTTAGATATCATAGCATACAATGCCTCTTCCACTTGACTCTTTACATCTCTCCCTAATTTGTCAAAATCAATATTCTTTAAACCAAATAAATCTGCATTATTCTTGACATTTTCACACATATTTTTAATATTAGAAAGCGATTTGTGGCTTACCACTTTGAATTGACTTAAATCATCTAACTCAATTCTTTGTTCATTTGAATCAAGCTATGCAACATATCTTCTTCTCTATTTCTTCTGCACTTGGCCTCCTTGCTCTAGAGACTTAGTCTTCTATGTGTTTGCATGTGTGCTGGTTCTTGTGGTAGGTGCACTCGGCTTGACTGGGCTAGGTTTAGCAATTTTCTTTGCCTTAGCCACTAGTTGTGCCTTATCCTTCCTCTTCTTTGGATTTGTTTGTGTGGGTGCTTCCTCAACTTCTTCTTCCTGGACACCTTCTATTTCTTCTTTTTCCTTGTCCTCTCCCATGCCTTGGATCAGTGCAAGAGGTCCTTGTATTTTTTCTTGCTATTCTTCATCATCCTCTTCATCTTCTTCATCTTCTTCCTTACCTGCACCTTCATCAAATTTAGCCTTTAGCTTCTTTACGAGCTTATCTTTCTTCTTAAGTGTGGAGGTAGTTTTCAATTCCATTTCAATCTTTGATTTTGTTACATCATAGTTTCTAAAGATTTGGGTAGTTTCATCAATTTCCTCTACTAGGAGTGTTGTGATTGTTGTTGATGCTTCATCAACATTGATCTCATACCCAAGTGGTCTTAACCTTTTGACCCTTGGTGTAGTAGCTTTCATAAAGGTGTAATCAACATTAACTATAAAACATGTCATTGTAATGTTTCTCAACCAATGAAACAAGTATCGTCATTCTTTGCTTCATTGACTTCTTAAAGTCCTCAAAGGAGCTAGTCATCAATGTCTCAAAGTTTTCACCCATTTGTTCAATATACTCATTGATCTAAACTACAATTGACCTATTGGTCTTCCATCCAACTGTACGAAAAGAGGGAAATATATTCTACAATTAAAATAATATGTAGACAAGTATTGAACCAAACATGCATTGTGCACTTTTGGTTTTCCTTATAGCCCCAAGGTTCTCCATCAATTGTTGTAGCTAAAGTTCTACCAGATCATAAGTATGATCTTTCTTCACAATTTTATAACCAACATCTACTACAATACAAGGTACACTATTCAATCTACTAGACTGATAGAATTTTTGTGAGATTACCCTTATAGCAAATTCTAGTAAAGGATCAGTGATAGTATCAATTGTCATGCCTCTTTTGTTCCATTTTGCTCTTGTATTTTTCTCTATCACTTCCTTGAAGTCACTCCTTAGAGTCTTGGGCTGATCTAGGGTTGGATAGCCAGTAACCCTATGAATTATCCTCTTTGATATTTTAATCGGTCCACCTTCTAGCCATAAGCATACATCATGTATATGGTTTAACACAATTCTTATCCATTTAGTCTTGAAAAAACTAGGAAAATCTAGGGCATGCGTAAAACCCTTTCTCTCAACTATTTTATATTCTTCTTTCAAAACACCATTATCACATAATCTATCATAACCTTCTCTAATTTCTAAGTCCCCAGTGCTACCAATTTTACAATCATAATATTTCCTAACATCTTGTACTATAATAACATTCGGTGGAATCATTGAAAGTGCACCAGAGGGATCTTGTTTATATTCTATGTTAGGTATGGCCTTGAATATGGGTTGTTTAACTTCATTATTGATAAGCTAAACATTTAGAACCTCTTTACCTTCTACATTTTTTGAGCTAGATTCCATTCTATCAAATTAGGCTTTGTGCAAAATAAAATTGAGTATCTCGACTTGTGATAAATACCTTGTGAAATTTGAAGAATTATTGTAAGTTCACTGTCAAATTCTTTATAACTATCATTACAAAAAAATTTAATCAGCTTTTGTTCTACTCACTCTTTTCTTGAATTCAAAACGATGAAAAATAATCATATACCCTTCAAAAAATTTGCATTTAATGCTTAGTGCTTGTACAACTATAAACTTGGCATCGACTTGATTTTAGCATCACTTGGCATCCATAGATATTACCATCACTTGGCAACTACTATAGACTTGGCATCAACTAGCTAGCCTGGTAGCTTGATATTAATCTAGCATTCCACTTGGCATCCATTGAAAACTTTCCATGCTCGACAACAACATGAAAACTTAAAGTTTTAATTTTGAATTTTCAACAACTTATTGCATCTTTATTCATGCTAATGTAGTCTTTCTAGTACTAACTTCTTTTGGAATTGGTGTATAATATAACATTTTAAATATTAGTCCCACATACCTCTTGATTGCCTAGTTAGATGAGGAGTGATCGCCTGACCCATTGGGTGAAGTGATCCTTTCTACATTTGATGTGCTGCAAGCATCTCTCTTTTTCCATGTCTTGTTCATCTCATCTCTGATGTGTTCAACATTTTCCTTCCCTTTTCCTTTATCAAATTCACAACTTTGTACCTTTGACCTAGTTGGACAATGTTTACTTATGTGACTAGTCTTCAAATAGCTAAAACATGTAGTTTGACTCAACCATCTTTTGTAATTACCATAAAAGTGTGTCCTAATACAATTCTTAGGAATATGTCCATATTCTTGACAATAGTGATAGCTATATCTTATATCATAATCCCAATTATAAAGGTATGCATTCGTGTGCCTGATGACCTTATTTGTTGCAATTATGACAATGAATCATTTTCTTAGGATTGATATTCTAATTTTCATTGTTGCTCCTAAACACATTAACAGTATGTCCTTTCTTTCCACAATTATGACAAGTAGGTTTGGAGTTCTTACCTTTGATGTTCCTTTCTTCAGAAACTTTGGATGATTCTACTTCTTCAATGCTTCTGTAGCTCAATCCTGATGTATCTTTGTTTGATCTAGGGGATCTCAATAATTGCTCAAAATATTTAATGGCTTCATTTGGCTTGTTGAAACTTTTTGAAAATTCCTTTTCTCTTTTCAAATCATTCTACAACTTTAATATGGTTATCTTAGTGTCTTTGACTTTCAGTTCATAGTTGGCATTCATCATTTTATTTAGAGTATCCAATTGCATGTTGGAGATCTTGGTTAGCTCTATTGACTTTTACTCTAATCCATTTGCTAGAATTATTTTTTCTTCTTCAATCATGGCCTTGTCTTCCATGGCTTTCTTCTTTTGTTCAAGAACCTCACATAGTAGTATAGCTTGTGATTCTTGCTCTAACTTGAGATTTTTGATTTCCTAAACTTGGATTCTATTCCTCTCCATCATATTCTGCAACTACTGCATTGAATTCACTGGTGTTACCATCTACAAATAGCTTGGTGGCATCTATCTCTTTGTATAGTGTTTCATTCTCTACAATAGAAATCTCTTTCCTTCTCTTCAAGGATTTCTTTAGTTCCTCTCCTACCTTATTCAATTTATGTAGTATGAGATGTATTTCAATCTCCTGGTTCTCGATAGTCTTTCCCAATTTGTAAACTTACATTTCAAGATCTTTCCTCTAATTTGTAAAGCTTCTCCTTTAGAGAACTAGGCTCTGATACCAATTGTTGGAATTACAAGTGGGAAAGGAGTAAGCGTCTTGGGGGGGTGGGTGGGTGGGTGAATCAGGAGTTTAAACTTGGACCCATAAAACTTTCACCATTTATACCTTATATGAATTAATATATTGAAACAACATATAAAGCATATACATCAATCATGTAAACATATAATCAAACACACACACATACTTAACACTAGATATGATTAAATAGAAACCCTCCAAATGAGAAGGTAAAAAATGGGGTGGGGATGGCACCCACAAATCTTCACTACTGTAGCAATAAAGTGTATCTAATTAAGGTTACAAAGGTCTAACCTTGAATCATGGTTTTCCTTGTGAGGCTTTCCTTGTTAAAGGCTTACAAATACTGTTTAGTCCTACCTTGTTAGAGGATTTCAACACCCTATTAAAAGTGTGCTTGGTTAGAGGACTTCAACTTAAAATTAAGTAAGCACCTTGTTCAAGGATTTTATATAGCTTGTTAAGACTACCCTACTTAAGAGATTTAACTAAAATCACCTATTAGAATGTCTCAACATAGATCCTGTGATTGGAACTTACTTGCCTAATAATAGATCACCTCTATTCATCACTGATTTGATCTTTCATGATCTAATCAATGTTTTATCCTTCTCTATCCTCTATTCTTTACTTAACTAATTCTACAATTCACTCTCACTACTAAGTCACCTTGAATTTTCTACAAAATGTCTCATTTGTCCTTCCAATTCAATAATTCACGCTTTATTACATTGTTCTCTCATCATTAAAATTTAGGGCTTCATCCTCCTTAAGAAAACTTAGGTGGCTTAGGGTTAGGTATGAATCTATGGCTGAGATTCATCCATTTTGCCACTTAAACCTTACCATTTTCTAATTGGCTGCATGCAATTATATAAGGAATCTAAATATAGATTCATCCTTATCTTCAAAAGATTGAAATCTATCCTTAGGTCAGCTTGAAAATGGTTTACATAATTGTTTGTGCCATTACACACAAATATGTCCAATCTATGTCACTCGGCATATGAAATCTCTAATGATTGAAATACATTGTATTTTTGCTTCTTACTAAGCACCTAAACTACTCAACATCTAATATTTACTCAACACTTAAATCACTCAACATGGTCTATCTACTCGACACTTATGTGACTCAGCATATGAGTGACTCAACACTCATTGCAACTCAACATGGTCTAATATTTACATGTTGTACTTAGCATGCATTACTATTTTCGCACGAACTAAGTAAATGACTTAAGTGTGTTGATACTCACTTGTCAAAACCAATCTAAGAGAAATAATTTTACCATTGTTTTTTGTTCAAATAGTTAGTTATCTTTATGTTTTATATAAGGGGAATGAACATAAATTGAATTAGATGGATTTGAAATTGAAGAATGAGGAGGAGTCTCAAAGATTATACAAGAGAAAGTTTAGTTTTAGAAGAAGAAGAAACCATAGCTAAGAACTTGGAGAGACTTCATCAAAGGAAAAGGTTGAGACAAGCTCAATGAGAAGTACCACATGAATAACCTACAAGAGATAACAAAAAATGAGAATATGTATCCAACATGGAGTCTAAATGGTACACCAAGATTGCTAGGGAGAAAGGTAGGAAAAAATTTATCTTTGAAGAATTAAAGAAAGAAAATTTTACTTTGTTAGAACCCATCTATTGAGGTGGAAAGGAAACGCATGAAATAAAATCCATACATGAAGATTTAAGTTAGGTCATCTTCTTTGTGATAAACCCCATTCATCAGAGTAAGAGTTAACCAACTTCACTTGCAAAGAAAAAAAGTACAATGATGTCCATTTCTCATGCCCTAACATTACATAGAGTAGTTTCTTCTACAAGAGTTAGTTTTCAACCAATTCTTGATGTGGTACCTAGAATAATGGTTGTACCTATACCATGGGGAGTTGCAATCAATCCCCTAAACTTAGTTGGACATAATGATTTCCGTAGAGGATCTAGGAAGCATTTTCCAAATAATTCAAGTTATGGAAAGGTCTTGGTAGAAGAACACATTGCATCATTATTTTTAGTATTTAGTGTTGTAGCTCATCAATACATTTTAGCATGTAGTATGTTGTTCACCTGCTTGTGGAGACATTGGTAGACAAGGCCACTTATTGGTTTGAACACTTTCCTACAAGATGTATCATCAATTGGGATGACATGAAAAGGCACTTCAAAGATAGATTTAAGAGTGTCAAAGATGAGCATACCCTACTCTCCCAGCTTACCCACATGAAGAAAGAACCCAATATTACTATGCTGGAGTTTTTAAAAATATTCAATAATATCGTCAACCACATCTGAGCTAATAGTAGGCTGACCCCTAACAATTTGAACACCTTTTTCCTTGGTGTCATAGCCTAGAATATAAGTTTTAAGCTAAGATGGGCCTAGGTGGTTGACTTGGCAGCTGCCCAGAGTACAACGATCTAATTGGAGGATGATATTATTTCTACATGGAAATGGAAGAAGAAAATGCATATGGGAGCCAGTAATAGTAACATGGTGTCTTTTGAAGCCATGCTTCAGAAGCTCTCAAATGAAGTGATAAATTTAAAAAGGTAGATCTCTAAGTGTGGTTCTTTATTCTAGAAGCCCTAATAGGACATGCTAGTGAGGAACAACAATGGGAAGATGATGTAGCTAGCCTCTACACCTTGTACATAGTAGAGGTTAGCTATAGAATCACCACCCAAGAAAGGGAATATGTGCACATTTCATCTCACCATTGGCCATGATGGAGAAACTATCCAGAGATGATAAGGTTTATGAAAATTAACATCTGAAATGAGCTAGTTGATGAGGTTCCCATATGTGACAAGGATTCAAGTCTTTATGAAAACTCTAGAAATTATTACTTGGAGCATGAATAGATATAGAAAGAGAAGGGGACTACTTTACCACATTGGATGGAACATCATTGACTATGTTGACTAGGAGCCAAAATAAAAAAATCATGGTCTCCTGAGTGCAACCTCAAAATAATGCATCTACAAACAATTCCACCAAGGCAGTTGGCCCAAGTACCTCACCATCCTATACCATGCAAACAAATAAGAATTTGAGCTTATTTGACATTGTTCAATTTTGTAAAGATTCTCACATTCAAATTCCTCTAGATTACCTAAAGTCAAATCCTTCTAAACTTTAGAAGTTGGTAGAGTACTACAAAGAAGATAATAGGGGTCTAAATGCTTGCAAAAATATTCCATCTGTAGAGGATCCTTCTTTGTCAATTTTATTTCATGAAAAGGACTCATGTGATGCCAACTTTAGTAGCTCATGCTCTTGGAAAATGCAAAAATGTTTCCAGATTAGTACTTCAAAGGTAGTGAGAGTGTGTGCAAAGACTGCTCTCCAAATAGAAAGGAGGATTTAGATAAGGGGTTATTCAACTCAAAGGTAATAAGATCCCTCCTGATTTGATTTCTCTTGAGAATTTTTCTGATAGACGTGATGCATACATTCAGAAAAGATGGAGTGAATAAAAGAAAAGTTTGAGTTAATATGATGGTCTAAACATCAGAGATGAGAATGACTTGAAATTAGTTAACATCAAGAAATGTTGCACTAGAGAAGAAAGGGTTGAAGTGAAGAATTTTCTTATATCTTACCAAGATGTGTTTTCTTGGGGCTATGAGGATTTGAAGAACTTCATGGGCAATAACTTCAAACATCACATTCCCCTTAAGCCAAAAGCTACCCCTTTCCATGAAAAATCATAGGAATTATAATCCCATGGTATTGAATGTCATCTTTAGGGAGGTAGACAAGATGCTAAAGGTGAGGATCATCTACTTGATCCACCACTCCACATGGATCAAAAACATCATGCTAGTAAGGAAGAAGAATGGAGAGATAAGAATATTTTTTTATTTCCAAAACCTAAACCAAGCTTCACTCAAAGACAATTATACACTACCTAATATGGATAATTTGTTGCTGATTGTGAATGGGTTAGAAATGATGTCAATGTTAGATGGATTCTCTAGCTACAATTAGATCAAAGTGGAAAAGGGTGACCAATATAAAAAAACTTTCATCACCCCTTGGGGAACATTTTCATACAATAGGATGTCATTCAATCTAAATAATGCAAGGGACAAATTCTAGAGAGCTATGAACTTGGTTTTTGGGGGTCTAAAGGATAAAATCATAGTCATCTACCTTGATGGCTTGACAATGCTCTTTAAGAGAAGAAAGGACCACCTGGAAGATTTGGAAAGGGCATAGGAGAGATGTGTTGGGAACACGACATTTCCTTGAACTCAAAGAAATTAGTCTTATGTGTCATTGAAGGAAAATTTATCGAGCATATTACCTCACAAGAGGAAACTTGGATTGAATTAGAAAGGTTTAGTATCATACAACAATTGACCCGCCCCTCAAGAAAATGTTAGAAATAATAGTCCACCTATATAACTAAGAGTGGGGGAGGGTGAATTAGTTATATAAGAATCTAAAACATTTATCCTCTTAAGAAATTTCAACCATTCAGTCAAAGTAAATGACCATAAAGAAATGAATACACACAATTACACTAGATATGTTGACTAGGGAAACCCTTGATCAGAGGGAAAACCCCAGTGGGAATGATGCCCACAAAAGAATGTACTAATATGAATGTTCCTTGTTAGAGGATGGACCTTGTGGGGAGTCTCTTACAACACTTAGTACAAGAGTCCCTGTTAGGAGATTCTTCAACCCTGTTAGGAGTTTTCGAAGGCAGGTAAACTCATTGTCCAAATAATTTTAGGATCAGATCAAAAAACCCACTATCCAATTCACCTTAGTAATATTCCTTTGAGAGTAATAGATGTGTGACAATCTTTCGCTTCTTCCTCTATCAAGTACATCAGACATCTTTACCTTAAGATTATGTTAGGAGATTCTACAACACTATTAGGAGTTGTGGAATGTAGCTAAACTCATTGTCTAAATAGCTTCAGGATCAAATCAATGTACCCTTTGTCCAATTGACCTTAGTAATATTCCTTTGAGAATAATAGATGTGTGACAATCTTTTGCTTCTTCCTCTATCCAGTATGTCAAATGTCTTTACCTTCAAATTTGGAACTCTGTATCCATCAACAGTAACCCTTAAGGTCACTTCCATGCATTAGCAAATCACTCTGCTCTGTTGCTTCACTATTTGTAACTCTTCTCTCTCATGATGTCTAAAACTCAAAAAATATCTTTCCTTTATACTACACATAATATGTAAGGTCTCATCCAACTAAGGACTAGAACGATTGTTAATTTGTCTACAATATAAATTGATTACTAGCAAATATTAATTTTCTCATTAGAAGAACATTATAAGACTTATGCAATAACATGATTAGGGAGAATCCTTATGTGACTCGCTATGATTAGTATTGTTTAAAAAAAGATTGACTTATCATTCGTAACCATCTAAATATTAGGTGCAAATGTGGATGTGATACTTTGTATAGAAGAATTCTACTTATTTAATTAATGTGCAAAGTTAGACTCAACTTATGATCAACTGTGGATTTTGTTCATACAATTGACAATAATTACAAATAGAAATGGTTGGACCTCTTTACATATGATACGATATTTTAGATAGTTTATGAGACTGGTAGCATTAGAACTAATTCACAATATGATGAATTGTGTAATTTATGTTAACATCTTGATTAGCTAATGTGAGTTACCTTATGGATAAATAATTTATATTATTCATCTTATCTCATCATGATAATTAGATAGTTTTAGTAATTGAAATTATGGCCAATTGAATTGAATAGATATTGTGTTGTGGTAAATACATTCTACATAAGGTGACTATGAAAATGGAAATCAATTTTGTGTTATGCGATTATTGTTTTGAAGTAAATTATGTATCATTTTAATTCAAATTAAAGAAGTACAGAAATGAATAGAATATAGATAACACAATGAATACTAGTGATACTTTTTATGTTATTCTAAGAGATATTATGATTTGAATCCTATAATTAGTGAGAGTAAGTACTTATGCTTGATAAATTTGATTAATGTATGTGTAAGGTGTAAGGTGTTTTGATACATATGCTATGAATTATTAATGTGGTTATTATTCTTGAAAAGTTTGTAATTAGAGCAATTAAAGTAAAAATAATGATACTTATTTGTAAATGAATTTCATATGCAAATGATTATGAAGAAATGATGTTGGAATATGATATTGATCTAATGGGTTGATCTATGGTTAATTCAAGGATATGTATTAATGTTTACAATCTTATATTTATATGTTTGAGTTACTGATGTTAAATTTGAATTTGTATAGTCTATTATTATGAAGGCCTAATCGGATGATTATGAAGACCTTTAAGAAAACTATGCCAACTCTTGTACAACAATCAAAGTTGACCTCAATGCAAACTTTTTGTAAAATCGGATATGAACTAAAGTTGGACTTTAGAGGGGTTAAAATGGATCCTAGATTGCATTCTAGGTTAAAATAACCTAACCCACTTATACTACCTAAGGTTGGGGGTTAGTTGAGGGTCAAATCATGGTTAAAATTTACATTATGACACCTCAAAAGGGCCCCACTTCAAATGTGACGAAAATGAATAGTGGGAAACAATGGGTTATGACACATTGATAAGAGAGCCATGTGCCTTCATTAAAGAGGGAGGAAGACTTTGGAGGAGGGACTTTCTCACCATTGTTGGAGATGAAAAGGTGAAGATATATGCAAAAGAGGAGGGGAGAATGATAGAAATATGGAGAGGAAGAAGAAGATGGAGGAAGAGGAGGAATGGTTCTTGGTTGAAGATGAAGATCCATCTAAAGGGAGAGCTCTTGAAAAGATAAGTAACTTATATACATTTAGAGTAGTTCTTACTTATTGAGATGAAATATTGTTAGAAAATTTATTACATAGTGTTTAGAGAGAACTCTTAGGCTTGCATCCATGATCTCTTGGTTGAAATGAGTTTTCTTGCCCGAGGGTATGGCTAGGGCACAAGCAGCCTCATGATGCCATTATGGTAGGGTGGAAAAGGGCACTTGTGTGAATGGTTTTGATAATTATTGTTGTATCTTGCAAAGAAATGAAAATGAAACTTATAAAAGCTAAGCCTTGCTACTTGATTTAAGATTGTGTATATGATTCAATGCAAAAGAGAAGTTTGTGATCTTACATTTGTGATGTATGAAAGGTTTCCTATTTGAATACAAGAAAACGAAGAAAATAAAAGAAATAGTTCTATGTCTTATTAAAATGCATATTTGAAATACTGTTAAATGGAAATCTAATGCTCTTTTGAGTTCAAATCAATTAGCTAATCAAAGTTTCATTTCCTTATAGTGTGGATCTGAAATTTGTAGTTGAAAATAGTTATCTTAATCATGTTTTCCTTTAAAGAAATTTATTTCTTATTTTGGGTAGGAAAATATGGGCATGACAATTTTGTATCAGAGCATGGTTGCAACATTAGGACATTGTTTGGGACCATTATAAACATGGGAAAATATAAGAAAATTTCTTCATGAGTTAGTGCAATAAGAAAATTCTATTAAAATTCCATTATAATAGAAAAAAAAAAAAAAAAAACTAGTTTATTAGGTTCATGTTTGATCATGTTTTAATTGCATTTTATAGGTTAAGAGATTCCTAATGGATTCATTGATTTAGATATTTCTTTGAAACATTAAAATACCCTCCTATTAATACCATTCACAACATCATAGTTGATGGAGAAAATAAATCAAACAAATACTAGAATTTTTTTTTAAAAAAAAATCTAAAAAGAAACACAATGGCAAGATGAAAACTGAAAGCTGGAAGAGAGTATTAACTCTCTGGAATTTGTATGGGAAGTGGAAAATATCCCACTCCCAATTACAAAGCAATAAAATAATAAAAAGCATATTCCAAGCATCTTGACCCATTAAGTCCATTGATAATAAGAGCCTATAAATATAACATATATTATTATGTGATTCAAAAACAAATAGTAAAATAAACAAGAAGCTAGATGCACAATAAATGGTATGTCACCATCAATTGGTGAAATTATTAAACTAATGGCTAATATGGGCACCGATGCCCATGCGGGACATACTATTATTTTGAATCTTTCCATTGAATTCATGATAAGATTGAACAGTATACTTCTGTAATCATGTTTCATCTTTCTTGAGAAAAGAATGAAAATGTCATTTCCTGCATGTGCAGAACAATAATCCATAACAGACGGACCATTGCCAAGCATGGTAATGAGAGTTAAATCCTAACACGTATCATCGTTATCTTCATTGAGTGCCTCCACTCATCCACGCAAAGTGTAGGGTTGCACATGGCTGATATCTTCAAGTAAGATGAACAAAGACTCTAATTTTCAAAGTCAGGCCGAGACACAGCTGGGTCATTGCCTTGAAAGGAGTGTATGCTAATACAAGAAGGATAACTTTAAAAAAAAAATAACCTTCCTTCCTTCCATGCCTTAATCTAGGCACTCAAAAAGTCTACCAAGGATGGGACATCCCATCCCATCTTCTACTCGCGTGCCCACTTAGGCACTCAGTCTTTGAGACAGCAGATTTTAGGAGGGGTGTAGAACAAGTAATGTGGTTGTGATTCGATTAGGGAGGAGACAAGTCGCCTAGCCTTCACATAAATTTAGATGGAGGACTTGTCATAGGATTCTCGTGATTCCAATGTCCCCATATGTGGCGCCTCCCAAAGCCCCTCCAAAGGACACTAGTATTCAGGTTGGTAGGTGGTATTGAATGGCAGTGTTAATATAGTTATCTATTGTAGAGCTAGTGAGAGAGGAGGTAGGAATTGGGTTAGCATTTAAGGATTTTGTGGATTAAGTAATTATTTGGTAACATCTATACATTTTGGTCATTTTTATTTATGATTTTAGTAGTAGATTCAATATCTTCAAATACTATAGTATAGAACTAAAACATAATGTCAAAATAAAATAAAAATTAATTAATTAATTATCAGCATAGTAGTAATAAAATTTTAAAAAAAGTATGTAAGTAAATGATATAAAAGAGTATTGAAAATTTGAGTTATTCTTAAAATATCTCAACACATATAATAAAATTATTAGTGTATTAGTATACTTTGATTGTAAATATCATTGGTATTGTTATTTAAAAAAAAAAAAAGGGAAACAAAGATTGATTCTTCATATAATCATATGTCTAAATTAGAGAAAATAGAGAATGATTAATATGAATAAAGTTCAGTAATAAACGTTCTTAGTAGAGGGCATACAAACAAAATTTGCAAACTTGCAAAATGAAAATATGGGTATTATAATGCCACAAAATGGATAAGCATGGCTCTCTACTCAGATCTGCAACCCTAATGGATGTATATGCTTTATGCATATAAACACAGCCAACATGAGTAAATAGGCATCAAGCATATACACACACCATGAATCCTTCATCAAAGCTTCATTTCCAACCTGCAACAAAATCTAGAATAACAAGCATGAATTGGAGAAACTATATATATATATATATATATATATATGTCCTGAACTTTAATTTTGAATTAGTGTTAGGAATGAGGGTTTGGACAAAATTTTGAGAAATAGAGATGAAAATAATTCTAAGTCTCTTTCATTGAGCTCTTGAATCCAAACCTGCAACACAAACAAACAAGAGCAAGAAACAACAATGAATAAGAACAACATGCATTAGAGTTAGAATATGATAGGAAAATATGAGAAAAAAAAAAAAAAAAAACAAGAATGAAATGAAAATAATGAAAGAGTAGATTTAGTTTTCTTTCTATAAATTTTTTTGGAGAACCTTAATTAGGGTTGTGATTATTTTATTTATTTCCTTGTTGACTTTTAATTTTCTTTTGGAAAGTGAATTTAAATTTCAGATTTAAAATAAAAAGAAAGTGCTTTCATTTTAAATGTTGAAGTGGGCTTTTAATAAATAAATAAAAGATTTCTTTCTAATTTCAATATTAGCAAGTTAGTAAAGTAGTGAGCTTTTAATCTAAATAGATTTCTTTCTAATTTCAATATTAGCAAGTTAGTAAAGTAGTGAGCCTTTAATCTAAATAGATTTCTTTCTAAGCTCAATATTTAAATGATGTAAAGTGAATTTATTGACTTACTATGAGGGAAACATGATTTCTCTCTTTTAGTAAATAGTAGAATTTATAAAGTTCTTTAAATTTAATAAATGCAAGTTTTGTTTCTAAACAACATTTTAGAAATTATATTTTAAATTTAGTATTATTATAATATTAATTAATAAATTAAAGAGAGTAATTAATTAGAATATTTCATTACTATCTTTAGTATTTCTTAAATTTAAGAGTGAGCTTAAAAAGGAGGTTTGTTAGATTAAATATTTGTGTCCATTTAATTAATAAAAGTAATAATGTTGTTTTAAAAGATTCATTATGATGTGAAGGAAATAATTAATAGTTTATATTCAATAATGTAATGGAATCAATTAATCCATTTAGATATTAAGTCATTAAAATGAAAATAACATTGGGGATAAATTTTTTTATATATATATTATTTCACTTTATTAAAGTTAGTCTAAAATCTATAAATGAAAATTTATTGCTATGTTGTAAAACAAAGTGAAGGGGGTCAATAAGTTTATACCTAATGGCATCTCATATTGGTTTTAAAGAAATACAGCTCATATTATGTCGAATGCAAATATTTTGCTTAGGACATTTTATCTTTTGGTTTATAATTTACTTTCAAAAGTGAAATTAAACTCAATAATAAATAATTAAATAAATAAATAAAATTGGTAATTAGATAAAAATAAATAAAATTGGTAATTAGATAAAAATAAATAAAATCCTATATTAAGTAATAGTTGGAAGTGAAGACACTGGATGTTTAAGTTTGTTTGAATTTTAAGATATTGAATGTTGTATGATTAGTCAAGCATGAATTTTATTAAATTGTTTTCTTTGAAATAAAATCTTGGGATTAATGTTTTAAGAATAATATTATACAAAAAAAGGGTAGTTTAAAAATAAAACTATTATATTCAAGCAACTACTGAATATAAGATTTCACATTTAACCTACGAGATTATCAAAATTAGTAGATATCATGAGAACTCTAGTTCAAATGCTAAAAGTCTAAACTATGAGAGACAAATCAAATTTTTATGTTTTTACAAAGAAACATAATCTCAAGGAGTATAATTGAATTAGGATTGGTACATTTAGAAGATTTATGATGTTGACTTGTGAAGAGATTACTTTTAACCTTGTGCTAGTTTTGAAGTAGGTAAGAGAGTCACTGATTTTGTGTTACAATTTAAGCAAGAGGGTTTTTTTTAAAATTTGGGTCGCAATCTATTAAATATGAGACTTTACATGAGGTATTTTATTTATGATTATGTTTTGTTAAATAAGTCATTCATAGTTTTTAAATTTTGAAGGATGTAATAAGAAACTTCTTATAGGAATTAGATTGCTAAATGTACTTAAAACCTTTAGTAAGGCCTTAGTATGAGGATAATCAATACCTATAGAGGAATTGGAATATAAGTTATATATCATTTTCACTCTCAAATCTAAAATTAGTGATATACCATGTTATTTGGTTAATTTTCTCTATTTTTCCCTATTTAAGTGTGTATTCAAAAATTGAATGTTCATGTGTACCATCTTATATTAGTGATTGAAAATGTTGATTATGCATGTTCTCAATAGATGCTCCTTGCTTAATTTAAGGTATGTATTGTAAGAGAAGAAAATTTATATGTATGTGGATAGCTTGTATGTTATGGTAATGACAATGTGAGCTATTTTGTTCAATAATAAACTAGTGGATGGAATAATGAGTAGAGTACAGATCCAATGAAAAATGAAATCGTGCAATGATGTACATGGGCTAATATGTTCTTGTGTTGATAAGTTTTTTTTTTTATGTTGTGGGAATATCTTATGTGGCTATAAATATTGTTTTATGTCCTCATCTAGGGAAGATTAGATGAGCATTGTGGTTAATGCTAATATTACATGTGGTTATGTAGATGCAAGCGTATGGGTTCATGAAGCAATATAATATATCATACCTTCCTTTATATATGTTAGTAACCTATGTGAAGCCATGACTCATGACATCTTGTGTTTCCTCATCCATGTGATTAAACCAGTGTTGCCATTTGTGTTGAAGTGTTGTATAAAACTAACAATTGTCATGTGTGCCCATGTAAATTAAAAACAAATGTTCTTGGAAATTATGTTTGTACATAAGTATGTGGAAGTCATACCTTGTATGAGTTATTGCTTGGTTGTAACCCTACTAAATACCACCTTTAAGGATGTTTACAAAGGATAATGTTGTTACCTATTCCCATAGTTGAAAAAAAAATACCAGTACTCAGAATAAGACTCCTTAGACATATTTGTGTATATTCTCCTATGAGATCCAACATGTGGAAGGAGGATTTTCCCATGTTGTGATAGATACCATTTCCGCACATGTTCCGACATGATGCAATGGGTAATGATTTCATGTTGCTAATGGCAGCGAGCCAAGCTTGAGAACACGATGCCACATATATAGTTAAGTGAAGGCGCTATTGTTTTTGTATGTTTTAGTTCCCACTTGATGTAGAGCATATAGGAGATGCTTGCATTCTTGTGGAGGGGTACCCATGGATGCTCGGTCATGTGTACACGAAAGTGCATATGGGTGGACCCTAGCCATGTATACCTCTAGCTACGGTGATGCTTACATGAGATTGCTATGTGAAGTGTGTCCTACACGTGCTTTCTCTGTGAGGAACACTGCCATGCGACATACGACTAGAGTGGGTGTTCTCCACCTGGTGTATGGTCATGCTAGGTGAGTCAATGTGCTTAGTCTGTACCACTCGATGTGAGGTGTTGCCAAGGTGAACACCCCATGCCATGTGGTTAGTGCACCTAGAGTGCCCACATGAAGGGCTACTGTGCTAGCCAGACGTTGTTCCCTCCTTCCTCGTGAGGTGGCTAGATATAGTCACATAGTGATGTAATGTGCACTTTATGATTTATTTTATTTTGTAGACCAACAAGTTTATTTACTTTTTCTTTGATAGTCTAGACACAACCTTAATCTTCTTTTTTTTTTACTTAGCTTATTGTTGCAATACATTGAAATTTTCTTGTTTTATTGTTGTTGAAATATATGATTTAACTTCTTTCATTGGAAATTTTTTTGTGTGGCTAGACTAGTTTCCTTGGTGTTTGTGGATGTTGGTCTTGTGTTGTAATGTGATTCCTCATCAAGGACGATGGAGATGAACTTGATGAGTGTATACGAGGAAGGAGATGCAAGGAACCCTCGAGGATGGGGGTATGTGAGGCTGTTATGCAGCTATTATCCACTACCTTCCTATGTGTGTGGTGTGTATTCCTTGGGGGCTAACCACCTTACATAAACAAGGGATATGACACGTGGTTTTGTATGGATGACCTCTTGTGCGATGGGTCTGTTTACCATCGAGCCACCAAGTGAGGCTTGGATCACAAATTATTGATTTTGGACTATGGATGTGGGTTCAGACAGTTATATGGTATAGTGCACTCCAGACCTAAATGAGATTAACATTTTACCTCTTGACCATTCATGAACCTTGTGATGTGTTTATCCCAGTGATGTGGCTTGTGTATGAGTGTATAGGATGTCAATGGGTGTGAAGGCTTCACTCACCCTTGGGAGGGAAGAGATGCCTTGGGTGAAGGGCTTAGTTGGGCTCAACATTGAAGTTGAGAGATCCTCCTCCTTGGAGAGCCCACCTTCACCCATTGTGTCATGATTCCAATGGTGAATCATTGTGTTAAACCTTGGAAGGGAGTTTATGTGTTGTTATGATATGTTGTATGCCTTGTTGGTGCTTGAGTGTAACTCATTTGAGCCTTGTTTCCCTAGTTGAGTGTTTCAATTTTGTTTAATATTTCATGTTTTATGTATGCTCATACAATTATAAATTGATAAATGTTGGAAAGATCACTTACATGAGTAGGAATTGATAGATAGAACAAAAAAAACAAAAAAAACAAAAAAAAACAAGCAAACACTGGTGACTTCCAGGAGGAAGTCAAAGACTAGTGGAGGGGAATGTAAGGTCCCATCCAACTAAGGACTAGAACGATTGTTAATTTGTCTACAATATATATTGATTAGTAGCAAATATTAATTTTCTCATTAGAAGAACATTATAAGACTTATGCAATAACATGATTAGGGAGAATCCTTATGTGACTCGCTATGATTAGTATTGTTTAAAAAAAGATTGACTTATCATTCATAACCATCTAAATATTAGGTACAAATGTGGATGTGATAATTTGTATAGAAGAATTATACTTATTTAATTAGTGTGCAAAGTTAGACTCAACTTATGATCAATTGTGGATTTTGTAATTACAAATAGAAATGGTTGGACCTCTTTACATATGATACGATAGTTTAGATAGTTTATGAGACTGGTATCATTAGAACTAATTCACAATATGATGAATTGTGTAATTTATGTTAACATCTTGATTAGCTAATGTGAGTTACCTTATGGATAAATAATTTATATTATTCATCTTATCTCATCATGATAATTAGATAGTTTTAGTAATTGAAATTATGGCCAATTGAATTGAATAGATATTTTGTTGTGATAAATACATTCTACATAAGGTGACTATGAAAATGGAAATCAAGTTTGCATTATGCGATTATTGTTTTGAAGTAAATTATGTATCATTTTAATTCAAAATAAGGAAGTACAGAAATGAATAGAATATAGATAACACAATGAATACTAGTGATACTTGTTATGTTATTCTAAGAGATATTATGATTTGAATCCTATAATTAGTGAGAGTAAGTACTTATGCTTGATAAATTTGATTAATGTATGTGTAAGGTGTAAGGTGTTTTGATACATATGCTATGAATTATTAATGTGGTTATTATTCTTGAAAAGTTTGTAATTAGAGCAATTAAAGTAAAAAGAATGATACTTATTTGTAAATGAATTTCATATGCAAATGATTCTGAAGAAATGATGTTGGAATATGATATTGATCTAATGGGTTGATCTATGGTTAATTCAAGGATATGTATTAATGTTTACAATCTTATATTTATATGTTTGAGTTACTGATGTTAAATTTGAATTTGTACAGCGGATGATTATGAAGGCCTAATCGAATGATTATGAAGACCTTTAAGAAAACTATGCCAACTCTTGTACAACAATCAAAGTCGACCTCAATGCAAACTTTTTGTAAAATCGGATATGAACTAAAGTTGGACTTTAGAGGGGTTAAAATGGATCCTAGAGTGCATTCTAGGTTAAAATAACCTAACCCACTTATACTACCTAAGGTTGGGGGTTAGTTGAGGGTCAAATCATGGTTAAAATTTACATTATGACACCTCAAAAGGGCCCCACTTCAAATGTGACGAAAATGAATAGTGGGAAACAATGGGTTATGACACATTGATAAGAGAGCCATGTGCCTTCATTAAAGAGGGAGGAAGACTTTGGAGGAGGGACTTTTTCACCATTGTTGGAGATGAAAAGGGGAAGATATATGCAGAAGAGGAGGGGAGAATGACAGAAATATGGAGAGGAAGAAGAAGATGGAGGAAGAGGAGGAATGGTTCTTAGTTGAAGATGAAGATCCATCTAAAGGGAGAGCTCTTGAAAAGATAAGTAACTTATATACATTTAGAGTAGTTCTTACTTATTGAGATGAAATATTGTTAGAAAATTTATTACATAGTGTTTAGAGAGAACTCTTAGGCTTGCATCCATGATCTCTTGGTTGAAATGAGTTCTCTTGCTCGGGGGTATGGCTAGGGCACAAGCAGCCTCATGATGCCATTATGGTAGGGTGGAAAAGGGCACTTGTGTGAATGGTTTTGATAATTATTGTTGTATCTTGCAAAGAAATGAAAATGAAACTTATAAAAGCTAAGCCTTGCTACTTGATTTAAGATTGTGTATATGATTCAATGCAAAAGAGAAGTTTGTGATCTTAAATTTGTGATGCATGAAAGGTTTCCTATTTGAATACAAGAAAACAAAGAAAATAAAAGAAATAGTTCTATGTCTTATTAAGATGCATATTTGAAATACTGTTAAATGGAAATCTAATGCTCTTTTGAGTTCAAATCAATTAGTTAATCAAAGTTTCATTTCCTTATAGTGTGGATCTAAAATTTGTAGTTGAAAATAGTTATCTTAATCATGTCTTCCTTTAAAGAAATTTATTTCTTATTTTGGGTAGGAAAATATGGGCATGACATAGTATTAAATCCTTGAGCTGGCCTCATAGTTTCCCTTATGTTAATTAAATGAAATACATGTTTAATTAATGTTGTTAGCTCGCGGTTATATACAAAATTACACACGTCCAGCTTCCATACCTATGCACTCACTGATGTCATTAGTGGTCAGTGTACTACCTCCAATTAACTATGCAACCCTTTATTTCAAATACAACATGTTGTATTGATCATACAATAAGAACTACTTTCTTAATGCTCTATTTCCATGTGGTCTTCTATATATCAACCATATCTTTCGTACACTATTGATTCAGGTTCTGCACACTTTCCTAAGTGAAAAATACATATTGTAGTATGTGCAAGTAACTGCACATAAGAAGATAAGTAATGTATTGTCCTAAGTACAAAAATCACAGTTTGTTGCTCTATCAATCTTTTACAAACTCATTACTATGTTGTTATCAATGTAAAACATAGTTATAGATACATCATAAGAATGTTTTGTAATACTCTCCCATAGCAATACATCATAACAATGTTCTACAATACTCCCCCATAGAATCAACATTCATGCTAATAGAAAAATAGGGGTCAAGTCTTTATTTGGGTAGGTGAACTTCTTATGAAGTTTCATCCCTAGCTTTTTGAAAATTACCAAACACATACTGGATATGATGAAAGATAGTCAAAAATTCCATTGGAGTCCATCTAGTAAGAAGGCTTTCACAAATATAAAAGGTTCTATTGCAAAATCTCAAGTTCTAGTTCACCCTAATTATAATAAGGATTTCATTTTCTACTGGTATGCCTCATAACATACACCATTAGTTGTAATCATGTAGGAAAATAAAGAGGGGATACAAGTTCCCATTGCCTTCATGAGCATCACACTAAAAGATAATGAACTAAAGTACTAACAAGTTGAGAAGTATGCATATGCCATAGTAAAGGCCTTGAAGAATTTAAAATTTTATATATTGCATTCCCACATATGGTATACGTGCCTAAAGATACTATGAAGATCATTCTCACCCAGTAGGATATAGGATGCAATACTCAAGGAGTATGGGTAATAAAGGTGTAGGATTATGATATAGACATCAAGCCCACAAAGATGGTTTATGGAAATGGGCTATGTAGGGAAATAGAAAAGAATCAATCAAAAGAAGTAGATGAACATATGTTGAAGGTTCTAATGATAATTCTACAAGACCTATTGTTTTTTAATATAGTATATTTTCTCACATATGGAGAATGTCATGAGCACCTTATCTTGAAGCAAAAAAGAGACCTAGGTTTAAGGCATGAAAATATGTAATTTGGGAAGATATGACCTACAAGAATGCCATTGATGGGACCTTTCTTTGATGCAAAAACAAAAAACAATAAGAGAGGTTTCTTCAAACTTTCCATGATAAAGAATACAATATTCACTTCTCATACATCGTTGTTGCCTTCAAGATCTCAAGATAATGCTATTATTGCTTACAAATATTTAAGGATTCCTATAGGTGGGTGGCTCAATGTGAGAAGTTTAAAATGTTCATAAGCCACAACTAGTAGCCGTTCCCTTGAGACTAGTAGTGATAGAGGGCCTCTTCTAGTAGTGAGGGTTAGATTAATATTTAAAGGCCTAATCAACCCATTTTCCCATTTGGGACACACCCACATTATAACTATCACTAACCACTTCACTAAGTGGGTCAAGCCCAAGCCTACAAAGAAAATAACATCAACATTGGTGTGTGAGTTCTTAAAAGAGACATACTAGTTTATCTTAGAGTCCCTAGGAAGCTAATCATGGATAATTCTGCATATTTTTCTTCAATGGAGATTACACAATTCCGGTATGACCATGTAATATAGGTGGAGCACTCATCTCATTATTTCATGTAAGATAATGAACACGCGGAGTCAAGGTATAAAAACTTGATAAACATTATGAAGAAGTTGGTCTCAAAGAATTAGAAGAATTGGCATAAGAAGTTACATGAAGAACTATGGGAAAATAGGATCACCTCAAAAAGAGCTATTGGGATATCCTCCTTTGAGCTAGTATATGTTATAGAAGTCAGTCTACCCCTTCCCCTAGAACTATTAGCTTGAAAACTTTAGACTTTGATCAAGCATGAGATGTTTCAAGATGGCTTGGAGAAAATGATAATGTATTTTACATATTTGGAAGAAGAGAGGGAGGAAATGGTGGATATGACTATAAACCATTAGATGTTGATGAAGAGTCTCTTTGACATAAGGAAAAGGCCCCAAAAATTCAAGGGGTTATAGAAAGGCCCATTCAAGATACACCAATCTATGAGCATAACTCTTTTAAGTTGGCATACCTTGATGGTGAAGTCTTATCGTTGTCTTAAAATTTCCAAGACTCAAAATTGTACCAAATGAGATGAACAAGTAACCCCTACCTTGTATTATAACTAGTAGTTAGTTTCTTTCACATTTCCTTCCTTTTTGTCACTTTTCTTTAGTTTTAGGTTGTTTTTTTTTGTTGCATTTTTGTTGTATCTTTTTATCCTTGTACTTATAAAACTAGAAATGTCTATGTCCCTTTCTTGAGTGCTCACACACTTGAGTCCCCAATCAAAGCTAGTTATTTCCCTTGTTTCAGTCCACTATCATTTTTACATGTAATAAATTTTTTAATATGAGCATCAAGTGTCCAAGTACAAGTCATGCAAATAAGGATTAAGTATAGTTTGGAGTTTGATTCAAGTCTCTTCTCATCGACATTTCAGGTTTTCACTTCCCACTTTGCATCTCCAAATATGTCATGTGGGTTGGGTCAAAAATTTGCATCCAAGTCACTAGTGTAGTTCTCAAGTCTAGTTGGGTGGGTTAAGTCCTTAGGATCACCCCCAATGAGAAGTAATACAAGACAAGTATATTATTATCACCATTCTAGGAGGTCAGACTCTCATAGTTTGAGATTCTACCATGATTGAAGAAGTGTTAAAGAAACTTTGCACCTGTAGGTGTAAAATTTTACTTTGATTGTGGAAGACTAAGTTAGTGCATGGGAATATTCTATGAAGATTTTATTAGTGTTCTCCATAGATCAAGAAAATGGCTAATAAAGTGTGATTTCATGTGTTGAAGGAAAGATGGGCCCCATGAGAAATTAAAGGGAAGATATGTCTCAAATGTTTAAAGGAGGATTTTTATAAAAGTGTTTTTTCTTATGCGACACTATGAATAAGTGGAGAATGTTTAGAATTAAGGCTTGTGGAAAATTAAGAAAATAATTTACACGGTGTTGCTACTCTATTGAAAGGATAAACAAGGGCAAGATCAGGGTCCTACATGGTAAAGAGAAACCACTGACTTAGAGGCTAAAGTTAAAGTTTGGAAAAGTGAACAGGTCACTACTCCCATATTGAAGAAGAAAAGTGAAGTAAAAAAATTAATCTCCCAGGATATGAATTGTAAGTTATGTGACATGGTGATGTCACTTTCCAACTAATAATCATTGGCCATTAAACTCAATTTTTATTATTAAAAAAAAAGTCCACTTCCCATGTAATGCATATACCCTTCATTTGTATGATGCAAGAAATTAAAGTCAAAATCTCATAAAGGAATGTTTATAACAAAGGATTTCGGGAAAATCATCATCATTATTTTTTTAATGAGAATTTTTTAGTACTATAGTAGAGTAAAGCTATCATAATTTGTTATATGTTCTAAATTATGGAAACCAAATTCGTAGAGTTATGATAAATTAAATGGAATTTATTATAAATTGAAGAGCACAAGTGACACCTAGTTGAGGTCTTACAACTTGGACAATCTGCATAGAAGGATGAACTTCACCCCTACACATGACTACCTAGAAATTGAAAGAGAGTGGTCTTGTGGAGGCTATAGGGTCCCTAGTGGTTTTCTAGGATTCATTGTTGATACTTGAGTGTATTTATTGATAGAACTTGTCCACACACCAAATAAGAATGCCCAACAATGAGGCGTTACTCACCATAGATAGGTATTTCATGCATAATTATTTCTGGCTTCTTGCTAACAAAGTGTTTAATGTAATGAATTTTTGGAGTTCCACATCAAGCTGCAATGAAAAGAAAATTATTAATAAATTGAACCTATTAGCCACATGGTTCTAAACACCAATAGGGAGAAAAATAAAGTTTCCAAAGACTTTTTTGGTGCCAATCTAAAGTAGGAAATTATAGACATCTTATTATTATTGCACCAATCAAAGGGAAATGAAGATGCCTTGAATTTTGTTGAGCATCATTAATACTTGGTGCAATTGGTGTCCATAGAAAATGAGTATATAGATTAGGCTGAAATTTTGACCAACCAATTAGCCTCGTAGTTGTAGACTGCCAAAGTTTAAATGTATCTCTTTATGTCTACATTTCTAATTCATGCACTAGCTACCATTCAGTTGTGTCCCACTCTACCCCATGTCAATGAATTTGATAAGGAGATTCAAATATAAATAGTTTGTACCCTAATCTCTATCTCTATAAGAGTTATGTATCATTCACAAAGGTGAGAGTCACCTTCATGATGAGGTTATGTTAGGAGCTACATGGTTTCCCACAAAGGAGATTATCCCCTAAGGATTCTTCTGATGTCACCTAGTTTGGTAGTTGTTTTATCTAGTTTCCTTCATTCTACTATATTATGATAGCTTGATTTGATGAATCTATGTGGAAACTACCATGATATATAGATAATAGAATCATTATGGTGGAGCTTTGTTGGAAGATCCTAGAAGTTAACACTTTGTATCAATATGTGAGAAAGAAAGGCATTTATTTCCCTATCACCATTAGAGTCTATTCATGTGCATCGATATTGAATTTAAAGAATATGTTGAAAGTATTCAAGGAGAAGTATAATATGGAGTCTTGCAGGGTGTTGAGGCTTAAATTTTATCTAGTAAATTACATTAGAGATAATCAATAGCTAGGATCAAGCTTTAGGCATGTCCCTAAGCTCAAAGATTATTGGGCAGATTGTAATACTAAATTGGTGAGAAGAGAAAGAATTTATTCAAAGCTGATAGTTCAACAAGTGAGAATGTATAAGGTAAATATTAATATTGAAGGGACATAAAAGATATCCCTATCAAATCTACCCACCTTTAGAACATATAGCTTAGACCTTAGATGAGGGAAGGGTTGACATAATTCAAAGAATGGATAAATTTTTAGAGAGAACCAAAGTAAGGAAGAAAATAATAGGAGCATTTCCTTCAGCCTCCAATCCTACAAAAGTCTCCCCTACTACAACCAACACTAGCTCTACAACCACCTCATCACTTGCATCAATCCCTGCACAAACCACAGGTGAAGGAGACCAACCACCTAAGAAGAACATCCCTATCTAGCCAACATGTGAAAGCAATATGGCTCCAAATATTAGGGTTATGAGGAAGCAAAGAAGGATAAACAAGGAGATAAGGAAGTTGCTATTATGCAACTAATCAGCTTGAATGGCTCTTATGGTAGCCATCCCTTTAATAGAGGTAACATTAGAGTGCCACTAAAAGAGACATTGAAAAGACAAGGTAACCTAAGTAAAGCTCCTACATCTAGAATTTCTGCTAAGAAAATTGTATTTCCTTTCTCCTACAAGAAAAAGTCAACTCCCCTAGTGGTAAGAAAGATTTTTGATGCAGATTCCCTCTGGTCCTTATTGAATAATTTGGTAGTCAATTCATGGATAGAAAACACTTTGGAGAAGAAAAGAGTGAGAGGAGAGGAGAGTGCTCCCTTAAAGGACCTGATCACCCAAATAGTTCATTCATATACTCCTATTCAAAAAGTAAAGAAACCATGCACTTTGGTGTCTCCTTGAAGGGACACCACCACTAGTCATGAAGAAAACACAAGGTGAAGGTGAAGGATATTTTGCATCTCTATTCCCCTCAAATTATAATTTTCAAACACATGATATGAATCCTCCTCATCATGACATAATGGTAAGGATATGGAAATTCACCAAACAACATGTGGAGTGAGAACTCTAAGAGCTAAAGATATCTAAGGCCTATCTAAAGGCTTCCAATTAGGGGATCTCATAGTACATTCACTAGCTTCTCACTCCACTTGCTAGTTTCCTAGTAGATTCCTTAACCTCCAAGCTATTCAACCCATCAATAGAGGAAATTAGAACCCTACTTGCCAAGCTGTAGGAGGAAAGACATTTTGGAAAAATAGGCCAAAGTTGGGTAGAAGACATGAAGGTCAGAGGGTTGTCCATAATAGAAAATATTGGCAACCTCTACAAGGATATCCTTAAGTAAGGAGAGGAGGTGTTCGAAGACTTTAAGGATATGAAGACAAGCATACTGAAAATAATTGGTTAATTGTGTAGTGTCTTTGATGTTACACAAAATGTCATATCATTTCTAGTTAGTGTATGTTAAGCTCACTTGGGAATCAAAGATAGTTTCTTATGTCTCCCGAGAATTCTAGAGTTTGTCAAGTTTAGAAGATTATGTCTACCAAGTTCACTCAGGTGACAAAGGGAAGATCGTAGAAGTTGAGTGTTAACCAAGCTCACTCAGTTAATGAAGAAAAAGTTGGATGGAACAAGTATTAACCAAGATCACTTAGTTACCAAAGGAAATTTGTGAATATGAAATATTAGCTAAGTTTACTTGGTTAACATAGGAAAATCATTTTTAAGTTTGTGTCTACCAAGCAGGGTCAGTTAATGAAGGATTTTCTTATTTTTCCATATTGAGTTCAAGTGATTTTTTTGTTGACTCTAGTTGACTAAGGAGATGAATATTAAGTATTCTAAGTTGTATTCAAGCTTACTTGACAATGTGTAAGCTATAAATATAATGTCAAGTTGAGGATTGAATGTGTGCAAGTAATAGAAGATTTGAAGATGCATAGAGGAAGTGAATTAGAAGGATAAGAAGAATATCCTTGTTGAGATGCAAAGATACATTCAATTAGAAAGGATCAAGTATACAAGATATAATTGAGATCTATAATCAATAATTTAGTTGAATCATAAATTAGGTCATCTCATTTTTACTCTCTAACCATTGTAGCAGTGATCTAAATCTCTTAGCAGAGTTGGCTTAACAACTATTTGTAAATCCTCTAACAAAGTGACATTTATAGATTGAACTGTCTAAAATCCTCTAACAAAGCCAATCCTAATAGGGTAATTAAATCCTCTAATAGGCTCAAACCTAACAATCTATTTTGTAACCTTTAATAGGGCTGGATCCTAATAGGGCTCAGATTGGAAGAGTGAAAATTAGTAATTAGTGGCAATCGATGGATTTTCCCAAATTGGGTTTCCAAGTTAAATCTTGGTTTCACTTGTGTTCATGCTATTTTATTTATGCAACTAAATTAAATAAGGATAATCATAGATACTAGCTTAAGATTTTCATTTTTCAAGTTCCTGTTGCTATTTTAGTGTTTGTTGAGTTACAACATTTACTAGTGTAAACCAAGTGCTTGTGTATTAACTGAGCATCAGTAATTTCAGAAAAGTTTATGTTATGTATTTACATATAAGGTATTTGGGATTTATTTTAGTAGTAATTGATTCACCCCTCCCCTCTCAATTACTCCTCTTATATTTCTAAAAATTGGTATCAGAGCTAATTGGTGCTTATAGAGAAAGGTTTCAAGGACCTAAGCTAAAGATCAGGATGTCTTATAGGAGAGAGATTTTGAAGTTGAAAAAAGGTAAATTCTAGGCATGGAAGGAATTTATGAAGTTTTACTTAGCAAGCATCAGTGATTCAAGTTTGAAATACTTGGAAAATTCTTACAAGGCTCCTACTGGAACATTTACTATGGAAGAGATTGCTGAAAATAAAAATCATAACATCATGATGATTGGCATTGCATTGACTCTTAACTGTGCTAAGTTTGATGAGGTCAAAGGATGTGCTACTACTCATGACATGTAGAAAAAAATAAAGGATACCTATGGAGGTGATGATAACATAAAAAGAGCCAAGGTAGAAAGCTTGAGAGGTTAATTTGATCAAATGAAAATGAGAGAGGATGAAAACATTGAAAAATATATTGAGAGAATCAAAGCTAGTGTTAGTGCTATCAAAGCCTCTGAAGGAAACATTGAAGATGTAATAGTGGAAAGCAAGGTACTTAGAACCCTTTTTCCTATCTATCCAATCAAAGTGTCTACTATTTAAGAGATGAGATGTGATCCAAATAACAAGATAACTTTGGATGCTCTAATCAGAAGATTGACTACATTTGAACTAGATAACTATGATAATTATACTCCTAGTTCTAGAAATCTTGATTTTGCATTTGAAGCCAAGATATCATTTAAGAATAAAGCTGAAGGTCTAAATGAAAAAAATTTGAAAGTGAAAAGGAAGATAGTTCTAATAGTGATCTTGAAGCCATTGATGCATTTCTTGCAACAAGGTATCCCAAAGGAAAAGGAAAGTATAAAGGTAAAATCCCTCTAATCTGTTTCTCTTATGAAGAAGTTGGACACATTGTTGTAATATGTCTAAACAAAGAAGACAAAGATGAAAAGAAGCACATCAAGTAAAAAGGCAAGAAGGATTTCAAGAACTTCAAGGGCTACAAGGAAAAAATAAGAAATCTCGTTTTATGGATAAGGATTCAGATAGTAGTGAAGATGATGAAATGGTATATATTGTTGTAAATGATGAATTTGATGATGAAGGAGATAAAATGACACTTATATCTCATGTTAGAAAAAATGATACATGGATTATTAATAGTGGCTGCTCACATCATATGATTGGTGACAAAACAAAGTTTGAACATATGAAACATTATGATGGTGGAAGTGTGAGATATTGAAATAATGAACCATGTTACATAAAGGAAAAAGGTTGTATCTCACTAACCAATGAACTTAGATGTGATAATTCTTATTGGGTTGAAGGACTAAAGAATAATCTACTGAGTGTGGCATAGTTGAAAAACATTGGATTCAAGGTAGAATGGGAAGACCAATTTGTTGGATGGAAAAAGAAATCTAGTTGGGTCTGGAAAAAAAACAAAAGATAACCTATTCTACCTAGATCTCAGTGAAAGTTCATGTTTTATTTCTAAAGTATAAGAAAGCTAGTTGTGGCATAAAAGGTTATGTCATGTGAACTTTTTTAATCTAATCAAGATAAGAAAGAAGAGAAGAGTAAGAGGTATTCCTAGTATGAGAAAAACTGATATGGGCCTATGCAAGGATTGGGAAATTGGTAAAATGGGTAAGATAAGTTTCAAAAGAAGGGACTATCATATAGAAGAGTCTTGGAGCTAGTTCATAGAAACTTATGTAGACCTATTGGAATAAAGAGTTATGGTGGAGATACATATTTTATTCATTTTATTGATGATTACTCTAGAATGAAGACTATAATGCATTTGAAAGAAAATTTTGAAGCATTTCAAAAATTTAAGTGGTATCTAGCAAGAGTAGAGAAAGAAACTAGAAAGAAGCTAAAGTGTTTGAGATCATACAGAGGTGGTGAATTCATTTCCAATGAGTTCAATGAATTCTACATTGAAAGAGGAATTAAGAGACAAGTATTAGTCCCTGGTACACCACAACATAATGGTATAGTTGAAATAAGGAACATATCTATCATGGATTGTGCAAGAACTTTAATGATAGAAAAAGAGTGTTGCAATCAAATAATGGAAGGAAGCAATCAGTACTATAGTGCATACCTTGGACATAGTAGAATTGAAAAAAGACTCAAATCAAACTCCTTATAAACTATGGTATGGCTACAAACCTAATGTAAGTTACTTGAAAGTATTTGTTAAAAAAATGTTATATCTTGAAGGAATCTAGGAAAGGTAAATTTGATGTTAAAGGTGATGAAGAAATATTCCTAGTATACTCCTATAGAAGAAAATCATATAAATTTTTAAATTGATCAATTCATAAGATCATAGAAAGTGCACATGTAAGAAATGATGAGTATGCAAAATAGAGTGAAGGAGAAAGCAATAAAGAACTTGAGGATTACAAAAAGTTTATCTACTATGAACTTGATGCATTGCCAAATCAAATTAGAAATCAATAGAGTTCACCTTTTGAATCCCCAAAATATCCAAAAGCCACTGAGTTACAACTAGTGTAATCTAAGTCAAAGTTTGAAGGACTCGAGTCGCAGTTAGAAGCTACCGAGCTATTGCTAGAGAAAATTGAGTCTGATGGAACCAAGTCACAGAAAGTGGGACTTGAGCTTGATACAAAAGATTATGGTGAGGTTAGTGGAACACAAATTTCAAATCCAAAGTACTTGTGTTAGAAATATATGTTAGAAGGAACCATGCACCTAATGAGATCATTGGAGACAAGTCAGCTAGAACAATGACACGAAACAAATTAAAATGTATATATTTGATTGTTGAATTTGAACCTAGATTAGTAAAATATGCTTTGAATAATGAAATTTGGATTGAAGCTATGAATGAAGAAATAGAATAGATAGAGGGAAATAAGACATGGACTCTTGTTCCTAGACCAAAGGACACAAATGTAATTGGCACAAAGTGGGTTTTCAAAAATAGATTGAATGAAGATGGAGAAGTTTCCAAAAATAAAGCAAGGTTAGTATGCAAAGGTTATTCTTAAGAAGAAGGTATTGATTAAGGTGAAACTTTTGCTTATTTTTCTAGATTGGAAGGTGTTATGATACACATAAAGGGTTTAAAATCTATCAAATGGATGTAAAATCTACATTCTTGAATGGGATTCTTGAAGAGGAAGTTGCATAGAACAACCTAAAGGTTTTGTGGATCCTAGAAAAAAGGATATGGTTTGTTAATCACACAAAGAATTTTATGGTCTCGAGCAAGCTCCTAGAGCTTGGTATGAAAGAATTCATAACTACTTGATAAATATTGATTTTTAAAGAACAAATGATAACAATAGCCTGTATATCAAAGAAGGACTAGAGCATAAAATTGTGTTGGCTGAAATCTTTGTGGATGACACTTTATTTATAGGAAATGATAACTTGTGCAAGACATTTTTAGAAGAGATGAGTAAAGAATTTGAGATGTCAATGTTTAGAGAGATAAAATTCTTTTTTGGGTTACAAATCCAATAGAAGAAAGCTGGTATCTACATTACTCAATCCAAATATATCAAGTAGATACTAAAGAAGTTTGGAAGGGAAGATTAAACACTAGTTGGAACATTTATGTCTACTAGACATAAGCTTTCCAAAAATGATGATTCCAAAGAGGTAGATCAAATCAAATAATAATCAATGACTAGAAAATTGCAATGTGTAGTGCACACAAGGCTTGATATTGCATTAGCAGTCGATATGGTGGAAAGATTCTCAAAAAATATGAAAGAAAATCATATGATAACAATCAAGAGAATCATGAGATATCTAAAGGGTATTGAAGACTATGGATTATGGTACAAGAAAGGAAGCAATTTGCATTTGAAAGCCTTCATAGATGCTGATTAGGCAAGATGTGTTTATGATAGAAAGTGCACTAGTGGTGGAACATTTTTTCTTGTTAAAATTCTAGTGTCTTGGACAAGCAAGAAGCGGAACTATATTTCTCAATCCACATCAAAGGTATAATATGTAGTAGCATTAGTTAATTGTTCCAATGTTATTTTTTTCAAACAATTTTTGGCATGTGTGAAGATAGAAATCAAAGATCCATTGGTTATATTCTGTGACAATACTAGTGCAATTAATATATCAAATAATCCTATGATGCATACCAAGACTAAGCACATTTCTATAAAATATAACTTTTTGAGATAATTGGTACAAGATAAAGAGGTAAGATTGGAATATGTGAATACTAAAGAAAAAATTACAAACATATTCACGAAGCCATTACCTAAGGATGCATTTTTGTAACTAAGTGGTAAGTTAGGGGTCATTCCTTTATCTAAAACTCACTAAATGAAGTTTAGTGATGCATCAACTAGAGCATGTTGAAGATTAGCCAGTTGATGTAGTATTGAAAAAGGCACATTGCATATGAATTAGTACATAAGGTACACTGATATTCTTTGAATATTGTGTTTGGCATGAGATGTCAAAGAGGGAGAGTTTTTTGTCATATAACATAAAATTTTATAAAGAGGGAGAGTACACATTTCACAAATTTTTTTTTTAAAGATGTATGAGAAATGATATGAACTTGGTATGATATAAAAAAGGGAGAGTTTTTTATCAGAAGTTGTTGAAGATAGAATTTTTCTGATAGGGGGAGAAACTAAAGGAAAAGGGAGTTTAGACTAATAGAGGGAGTTCTCATGGATGAGAATTAGTATGAAAATAAGGATATGTTCCTTACTTTATTCTTGCTTTAAAATTTTATTGTATTATGACATGTTGTGTTTCCATCAATGCCAAAGAGAGAGATTGTTGAAAATAATTAGTTAATTATCTATTGTCTTTGATGTTACACAAAATGTCATATCATTCCCAGTTAGTGTATGCTGAGCTCACTCAGGCATTGAAGACAATTCCCCATGTCTACTAAGAATTCCAAAGTTTGTAAAGTTTAGAAGACAATATCTACTGAGTTCACTTAGGCGACAAAGGGAAGATCACAGAAGTTGAGTGTTAACTAAGCTCACTCATTTAATGAAGGAAAAGTTGGATGGAACCAATGTTAACCAAGATCACCCGGTTACCAAAGGAACTTTGTGAATATGAAGTGTTATTTGAGTTTACTTAGTTAACACAAGAAAATTGTTTCTAAGTTATTTTCTACTGAGTAGGGTTGACTGACAAAGGATTTTCTTATTTTGGAATATTGAGTTCAATTGATTTGTTTGTTTGTTCTAGCCAACTGAGGAGATGAATATTAAGTATTCTAAGTTGTATTCAAGCTCACTTGACAATGTGTAAGATATAAATATAAGGTCAAGTTGAGAATTAAATGTGTGCAAGTAATAGAAGATTCGAACATGCTTAGAGGAAGCGAATTAGAAGGATAAGCTAAATATCCTTGTTGAGCTACAAAGATACATTCATTTAGAAAGGATCAAGTATACAAGACAAAATTGAGATCTATAATGAGCAATTTAGTTGTATCAAAAATTAGGTCATCTCATTATTACTCTCTAACCATTGTAGCAATGATCTAAATCTCTTAACAAAGTTGGCTTAACAACTATTTGTAAATCCTCTAACAAGGTGGTATTTCTAGATTGAAGTGTCTAAAGTCCTCTAACAAGGCCACACCTATCAAGGTGATTAAATTCTCTAATACAGTCACACCTAATAGTGTGTTTTATAATCTCTAACAAGGTTGGCTCCTAACAGGGCTCACTTTAGAAGAGTGAAAATTAGTAACTAGTCGCAATTGGTGTTTTTTCCCAAATGTTTCCATGTTAAATCTTGGTGTTACTTGTGTTCATGCTATTCATGCAACTAAATTAAATAAGGCTAATCATAGATAATATCTTAAGATTTTTATTTTCTGAGTTCCTATTGCTATTTTAGTGTTATCTGAGTTATAAAATTTACTGGTGTAAACCAAATGCCTGTGTATTAATTGAGCATCCATAATTTTAGTGAAGTTTATGTTATGTATTGACATCTAAGGGATTTGGTATTTATTTTAGTGGTAACTAATTCACCCTTCCCTCTTCATTACTCCTCTTATATTTCCAACATGGGCTCAATAAATATAAAAAATGCATGTGTATTTTGCAAGAATTCATGGATCTTAAGTTTGATAATTCAATCAACATCACAATTTTAAAGATCAGCCAAGAACCCCTAATATATTGGATGTAATCTCTAGATTTCAAGAAAGAGAGCTTGGTGAGAGTAGAGAAACATCTTAAGAAAGTAAGTGAGATCATAAAGAAGGAACAAGAGATAGTGTACAAATATCTGAGTAGTTTGTATATTATGTCCCATGTCAACAAGAGTGGGGAAGTTATGGATATTGAACATATGAAAACTACTCATCAAGACTACATCAACAACCTCATGCACCCTTCCAAATTTTGAGTCCCCAAACTTTATAAGATTACTGACTTGGATGGTATGTTAGCCAAGGCCACATAGAATATGCATAAAAGACTAGATCTAGCTGTCAAGATGAAGCATGATCAAAGTTACTTTGTCATCCATTATGAAAATGTGTGTGTTCCTAATGTAGATGTCTTGGTAGCCATCTTGGTAGTTATGAAGAGCTACCTGATAAAATAGGTATAGGAAAAAGGAGATGACAAGGGAACTAATGGCAATTTAGTTTCCTAATTTTTGTAATAATTTCCCCACCAAAAATGGAAATGTCTTTTCTTCTCCCCACTCTTCTTTCCTTTTCTCCAAGATTGTAATGATGTGTGTGTGTGTGTGTGTGTGTGTGTGTGTGTGTGTGTGTGTGTGTGTGTGTGTGTGTGTGTGTGTGTGTGTGTGTGTGTGTGTGTGTGTGTGTGTGTGTGTAGTTGAAACTTAACTCAAGATATTGACAAATTTCAATGTGAAATTCTCCCCCTATTACTAAGACAACTAAGTAATTCTTGAGATTTTTACCATTGCTTGTTGTTCAAATAGTTAGTTACTTTATGTTTTACATAAGGGGAATGAACATAAATTGAATTAAATGGCTTTCAATTCAAAGTGAAGTTGAATCTCTCTTTTAATTTATAGTTAATAATAATCAAGGTGTTAATGCATCTTGGTTATGTTCCTTTCACTATTCATTTGCATGTATAGATGTTAAGTAGCATTAATTAGATCATGTATATATGGAAATATCATAGTTCCATGTTTAGTTAGAGAAATTATTTGGGAATTTTTTACTCATTCATAGTCATGAGTGAGATTTAAATCAATTGCAAAACAATTTCCCTACCTAAACCTTATATGGAGATGAAGGGTTTGGATATTACCTCTTCTTCTCTAAGGTTAAGAGCACCACCTTGTTTATTAGGAATCATACCAAATTCATTGCACATCTCATAAACAAGGGAGTTGTACCTTACAATTCAAAGGTAAGTCTGATGGCACAACAAGGCTTTCCAACTATTGAGAAATAATTATTTCCCCATCAATTCAATGTCAAAGTGGGATACAAAGGGACATCAAAGGTGACAGTTTGTTAACCAAAAAGGAGTGATGAGGTGTAGATAATATTTGGGGAAAATAATCTAACAAGGTCACACTAACAATGTGTAAGTAACCTTTAATAAGGATGCCTCTTAATAGTGCTCACTTCAAAAGAGTGTAATTTTGGGGTTGTTGGTCACAAGTGGTTTTTCCCTTAAAATGGTTTCTATTTTAAAATACTTATGTAAAATTGTGTCAATCACAAACCACTATGCAATGCATTTTCCTAAGCAAGCTTTAATTAGGTATAATTAGTGAATATTTAATTACACCAACACCCCCCCACCCCCCTTAAGTGCAACTTAGGAGAATGCACTTAAACTCACAATAAAAGATGGGTCTTGGATACAAGGACATTTTAGGTACCCATGTACAATATGCAAAGCAATACATGGAATGAAATATCTCATAAAGTGGAGAAAGAGAGAAAACCTCATGGGAAAAACCCTCCTCCAAAAAGAGAGATAGAAACAAGATGCATGGATGGCTGGAGTACTCAAGACCCCCCAAAAATTTTATACATCATGTATATACAAAGAATGATCCCCCCATGGTAAGGAAATAAGGAGACATGATATCCTCCTCATAATGAAGAATCTCCAATGTAGATGAAGAGTACCTACAAGAAAAATATAATCCAATGCCTACAAGAAACATGTCTCTCCTTAGGAAGAGATAAATACATCAAAAGATGAAAAAGCCACTCCATGTGAAAAGTGAGGAAGGAGAAGAAGGTCTCCATGTATGCATCTCTAAATACTAAATAGGTGTCTCCAAGCTCAAAGATTTTGGCACACCATCAGGCTGACCAATGAGATGTGGGAAATCAAGAGAACATGAAGAGTTGGGAAATCCAATCTCTAAAGAAGGTGAAGAAGTATCTCAAAGACAAACCTCCTTAGATGTATTTACCAAATCTACATTATGAGACTCATATGAAAGAGAATCTAGGAATTCATCCCACACTACAAGATTTGAAGCATAAAGATCATCATGCTGAATAGTAGAACTCATGTATAAAGAATTAGGTGGTGGAGGAGTAGGAAGTTCAACACTTGTTTCAAGAACAAAATGTTTCAAGTGTCCAATAATCTCCTCACATGAATTATTCACCCTTGATAAAGGGTTAGGTACATCATGAATATCATCATAATTATCAAAAAATTATGCAAAAGAATACAAGCATGTTGTATGATCAACAACTCCCATAGCTATGACATCTATACTCTCCATGTCCCTAATATAGACATAATCAGGAGTGAGCTCAACAATTTTACATTGTGCCCCATGAGTAATTTGGTAAATGGAAAGCAGATTAGTGGTCAAAGATGGTACACAAAGAACATCATTAAATGTACCCTCTCCCATAGGAATAGAACCTTTCCCACAAACCTTCATGCATGTATTTTTACCCATCAATATAGTTGGAGAAGTACAAGGCTCAATAGAAGAAAACATATCCATAGAAGACACCATGTGATGTGATGCACCTAAATCAAGAAGCCATTTACCTTGCTCAAGATGTGTGAAAGAAATGAGTGCTTGTGATTTTCCTCTAGATGATGATGTAGATGAAGTAGCTACTTGATATTGAGAAGAAGGAGAAGACACTGATGAGGGAAACTGGGTATTGTTCTTTTGAATAATGTGAGTAAGCTCATCAATCTTCTTATGGAAACATTTATGCTCATCGTGTCCTAAATTTTTGCAATAAATACATTTATCTCTCTTTCTTATAGATGTTTCCTCTCTTGAAGAGGACTTGGATTCAATTTTATGTTGTGAAGGAGAGTCATCACCTTTTTCATATTACTCAAGATCCTTGTGTTGTTTATTTCCCTTTCCTTTGGAGGCCTTTGGAGAGGAGTCATTTGCAACCAATCCTTTATGCTTTGAAGGCTTCAAATGACCCATGTGTGCTAACTTTGCTTATTCCCTTGTGAGGTAAGCTACAAAATCATCAAGAGAAGGAATTTTGTATGCACTACCAAGAGGATCCATAGTAGCATAGAATATGGAAAGAAAGATTGAATATTCAGGACCTAGTTTGGAAAGAAGAGATAATATCAATTGCTCATCATCATTAGTAATACCACAATTAAAAAGTTGAAATCTAATGGAATTAAACTTAGAGAAAAAGTCTTGAATATTGTCAAAATCACATGGACTTAGACCTATAAGCTCATTCTCCAATTTGAATTTTCTTATTTTTCATGTTTATCAAAGATTCCTTCCAATATTGTCTAGGCATCATGATGATGTGTGCAGGATGTAATATGATATAACAAATCATTGGAGATGGTAGATCTAACAGATTCAAGTGCTTTATCCCTTCTATCAAACCATTTCCTTCTTTTTGCAACACCTATAACTAGTTCAAGATCTTGTCCAAAAATCATTCTAAGCAATCCAATACTCATCAATTGATTAGAAATTGCTTGTTTCCATTCATTATAGTTATATGGAGTGAGTAATGGAACTTTTCAAAAATCCATAATGAATCAAACAATGACTAAAATCAATTGATAACTCCTTCAAATTATTGATTCAATTATGAAAATTGCAATCCAAGAATTTGCCAAGTGCAAATATAGCCAAAAAAGACTTATTTCTAAAAGTGATATACCCACTCCAAATCACTAAAATCTGATTACAAATTTTAAAAGTAGAGGAAAAATAATGCACTTTCAAAAAAAATTGCACCTAAAAATGTTACCAAATGTACCCAAATAGAGCCTTGAAAGTTGCAGAAAATAGGATTTGCAATTTTCAGAAAAATTCAAAGACAGATATCCAAAATCACCTACACCAATGTGTAGATTGTGAAATTCTACCCCAAAGCAAAAAAACTTGCTTGAAAAAAGGAGTTTGTATGAGGGAGATATTGCTGTTTGAAAATCACCTCTAAAATTATTTTTTCTGAATCACCACCATCGCACCTTCAAAAATCAAATGGCTCTAGATTTGGCCTTAGATGTCCAATTTAGATGAAACAAAATTTGATTTAGGGGTTTCTGGACCTCCTCTATATGATGCCAACCTCTTATTTGTACCAACAAGCTCTAATTTTTAACTACAATAGAAGGTCACAAAATAGGACTCCCAAAATCTCCTCCAAATTGTGATGTCCCAATTATCAATGTTGCACCAACAATAAGTCAAGCCAAGATTGCACTTCTTAAGAAGAAGTCTTCACACTATAAGATCTCTAATACCATGTTTTAATTTTAGGTGACTCTACAACACCCCTAGGATCAAATGAAAGACCAAAATAACCTCCACATGAGATTGCAAGAGAATTGCATGAAGATGCAAGAATGCTATTATTGATAATGGACTTGATTGAAATCCAATGTATTGATTTGAAATGTACATAATAGGCCTCCTTATATAGGAGAGGAAATAAGAGAGAATGATAAGAAGAAGAAAAGCTATCACCCACACAAGGTGGAATCACATGTCCACAAAAGGTGGATCATCCTAAATTATGCAATGAAGTATGTGTGATGATGAGGATGATAATGTGATATGTTCACTAAAGGTGGAATGAGATAATAACTATGACCACCTAGAGTAGAATTCTCCTACACCATGTGTTTAATTGAGGTGCAAACTCCTAAGTGTCTCAATCAAAAACTACTATTCAATGCATTATCCTAAGTAAGCTTAAGTAAGTGTAATTAGTGAATAAGTAATTAGTGAATATTTAATTAGCTGGCTAAGTAAGGTTAGCATGGGTGAATGGGTTGGGTTTGGATAATGATAGCATTTAGGAATGGTTAGGGGTTTGGGATTAATCTATTAAATGATTTATTTAATAAAAGGGGATGTGGGATTAAATTAAATAGGTTTAGTGCAATTATTTAATTTGATAAAGAAATAGGGGTTTAATTGATAATTTGATTTTATCAGTTGGACTATTGTTAGTTAAATAAATTAATTAACTAGGGGCTAACAATTAATTAATTTAATATTTAATATTTAATTAATAATGTCCTAGAATATGACTAAATGAGATTATTTAGTGAACATATTTAGGTGTCTACGAGTATAACCAAGAAGTTTACTCTGATACTTAGTATAGGTTAATAGTTTAGTAGAAATATTAAGTTAAATGATATTGTGAAGATTGATCTATCTACGAAGCTAGTTAAGTGAAAGCTTAAAGTATTAAGTTGTTGGGAAAAGTGTTTAAGGACCTGTAAGATAACTAGTTATAACTGGTTTACCCCCTCACCAGTTATCTAACAATACTAATTTTTAAATTTAACAATAAGAGGAGTCCTTATGGATCTCCTATTGTCCTTGTGAGGTTGAGTTGTGACCTCTACCTATAAAATATCAATAATATGTGTATCATGGACCTCTATATCCCCTGATATACCTTCCTTTGCATGTTCTACACTTGTACCATGTATTTATTCCTTAGTGTAATCATCACTGCCCTTTTTTAATGTTGTCCACTAGTCTTTACTTAAACCTTAAGTTCTATAATATTCTCTAGAAAATTCTCAATGTTTCTCTTCCTAGATCGCTTATACAACTCTTCCCTAACCTTACTGAACTCCTCCTTATAAGTTATCGATCATTCTACACTTTTGTCTCTTGGAAAATCCAACATAACATTTGTATATTGCTTAATTATTTTTGGAATAGCCTCATATCCAATTGGTTGAATCGATATTTCTCTAAGCTCTACTACTTCAAGACATGTGTAATCAATTTCTACCATGATACATATAGTCTCTACATACTTTTCCATAATTGACCTTGGAATTATAACTCTTTGATTCATCTCATTTAGTTTCAGTATTAGTTCCTACTCCCTTCTTGACCATTTTGGTTACTAGTGGCACTAACCCTACATTATCTAGGTTTATGACTATATGAATCAACTCCAAGTAGTAATCATAACTAGTTCTCCTTCAATCCAAAAAAACTAATCATGAATCCTACTTAATACTATCTCAATCTACTCTAGTTTATCAAACTCCTCATTGTTCATATACAACAATATGTTTAGGTTCTTCAAGTGTTGAAATTACCTTTTGAGGGTTTCATCATTATTTTATATCTCACAAAAATCTTCCCAAATATGCTCATTTTTTATTGACTCAAATTTGTAATGTATATAGGCCCTTATATCCTCAACATGAAGTACACCTCTAGGGTTTGCAAGAATGCACCATCAAGATCTTCCACCATAGATATAGACTTAAAAGGATCATTTAAAAACTTATACCTAGGTCTATTCTTAACATCAAATACTTATGTTTTATCCATATTTTCACAACTCAAAAAAAATTGTAAATTTCTTTTTTGAAAGCTTTGAGTTCATGTAATACCTTATGATGATTGAACTAGGGCTTGCAAAAATTGCTTCAAAATCCTTTCACAAGCTCTCTGATCCCCAACTTGAAGTTATCTAACATCTTTGATTTCTCAAATGGTGAATACGCTTACATGATTAACAATATATTCTCAAATGTATAGAAACCACCTAGAATGACACATACATATCTATAAACATAGATACATGATCAATAATGTCTCACACACCTCATACTGATCTCATATACCTTGGTATTATAATTTTAGGGTATGATGATTTACTGATAAAGTAATCCCCCTAAGGCTATAAAGCCCAATTAGGTTGATGATGAGGGATTAGTGCTTGGTTTTGTTTCCCCTTTGTTATCTACACCAATCTACTCTTTTTCTTTCCATGCCTTTCTATTTTCAGCATAATTATTCATTTTTTGTTGAGTTGTATTGATATTGTTAATTCTTTTTCCAACTTAATTGTTCCTTGTAACATTAGATGTTCTCATATTATTTATAAATCCATTGAATCTATAATATCTAGTTGTGTATCTTAAATTATTGTAATTATAACATGTAACAACAAATTTCCACACCTTGGTCCATTTTGATTCAGTTATGATCTACAATATCCGGCTATGTGTCCAAATTTATTATACTTGTAGCACGTGACACTATTGGCTATGACATTGTTGATTCTCAAAGGGATTCTTATAGTTATGTTTGATCTTGAATTTTTTCTTGTATTAGATTATTTATTAGATCTCTTGCATTCATGTGATTTATTTCCATAAAACCAACAATTGAAACAATATCCACTAAGTGTTTTAGTATTTGTAGTACCTTTGTAATCTTTCTTCACGTGTCCATATTTGTTTCATGTAAAACATCTTCCTTTAAATGATTTATTTTATTATTTTGGTTCTTCAATATGATATATTGTTTGATTAGGATCTTTCATAACTATGTTTTTTGATTCTTTTAAAGATTCACCTTCCACATATCCAATTCCTATCATTTCTCCTTTAGGCTTTAGTTGCATTAATTGTTCATCAAATTTGTTAATTCTTGAATATAACTTCTCAATATGTAACTTAGTCTCAATAAGCTCACCTCTAACACTATTAGTGTATTTCTCATGTTTGTTAAATTTAAGCTTTGAATCATCAAGTTCAAATTTTACCTTTCCAACTTAAGCATTGAAATCTTTCCATTCATTGGTTTGAACATTTAAATTTACTTCAAGTTTCTCTTTTTGAGATTTTTCTTCTTTAGCTACCTTAGCCAACTAAAGTGACATGACTTTAAGCTCATGTTTGAGTGCCTTATTTTCCTTCTTGAGTTTAGCATTGAAATGTAATTCATTGTTTGATTTAGGCTCCTCGATATGTTTATCTAGGTCCTTTCTTTTTATCCTTGAAATATTACTATGATCCTTGAGCTTCAAATTTGATCTTTCTTTTCTTCATTATCCTTTTCTAGTTCTTCAAGTGTTACTTAAAACTTCCTTGCAAATAATTTTTATCCATTAAGATTCTCCTAAACCTATGAAACTTTTTTTGAGTAACTAGGCTCTGATACCAATTATTACAAATAGGCAATATTGAGAGGGGGATGAATAAATATTGTAGAACTTTTTAAATAGGTAAATATTTAAAAACATAACCATATGCACCTACAAGTAATAGAATTGAAAAGTAAAGAACATAATAATAAGAAACTCATAACACCATGATTTTAGTTTAGGAAATCACAGTCAAGGGAAAACCTTAGTGAGGATAGTACCCACAACTATGTACTAATTTGAAAGATCTTTGTAAGGAATTTTGATGCTATTAGGATTCATTGTGTACATTTAGGACATTACTCTTTGTAAAAAGAATAGACCTAATTTTTAGAGGTCTCAACCCTATTAGGATTTGTAATATAGTGGGAGCTCACTATTCTACAATGATATCTAATCTTTACAACGAGTACTAGTTACAATATCAAAAGTAATTGTACTCATGTCTCGATATATTAATAGTCCTTTGTATATCTCACATATAATTCTAACCATAAAAAAAATCATAGAATCATCGATAAATCTTGCATATATTAGCATATATATTCATACTTCACATGCTAAATGATTCCTTTATATACCTTTTAAATAATTTATCCAATTTTTTTTAATGATAAAATATGTGGCACATTTCTAAAATTAAATATTATAACTTTCTTATTGAATTTAAACATTGAGGATGTCATTTTCTACATTTCCAAATAATTAAATTAATAAGGAAATTAAATTCCTTAGGCCAAATAGTCTGATCTCTATCACTTGTCCTCTACACTACCATATAAACTTGTCTTCATGTTCTTTAACTAGAACATGTGCCAACTTCTATATTAATACAAGAGATTATACAAACATCATATTTAGACTTCATTCTTACTATATATGAAATAATGGCCAATAGAGAATATGCTACTAAGTTCACTGCTCAAAACAGTCTAATTCTTGATAGTTTTTCTGCTACTTAGTCATTTTTCATGATTAACCAAAACTAAAACTAATTATTACTTCAAGTAACCTTACTAGATGAATATGTTTCCATCGATGACAATATTTATGCTCTTGGATTTGGTCACTTTCCAACACAAACACCCTTCCTATAGACCTAGAGTGAGACTCAGAAGTAACAAATATGTGACTATTAGCCTCTAATAGTTCACCATGCCCTAAAATCAACCTAATAGTGGGTAAGTGCATAAATATAGTGGATCAAAATGTTTTCACTTTTTGGCTTTTTCCACTTTTGAGTGATACCACACACAATAAGGTGTACACTTTATGGTTTGGGTTTTCCAAACTATAGGTTTGGGGAAGTCAAACTATAGTGCATACACTATAGTGGGTATACACAAAAGCATGCACACTCTATTCAAAAAATAATAATAACACAAAAAACCATGTTTTCTCACCTCATTATAGTGCGCACACACACACACACACACACACACACACACACACACACACACACACACACACACACACACACACACACACACACACACACACACACACACACACACACACACACACACACACACACACACACACACACACACACACACAATATTGTGTCTGTGCGCTTTATAAGACATTAACATTTATAATGTCTAAGGATTTTTCCTTGGATATCCAACCTAAAGGCTTGGATTTCTTGAATAGGTATGAGATGTGTTTTCCATAAAGTATACAAAAGATACATGTATTTTTTGTGTAGCATCCATTAGGTTAAGAATTTCATCTTTAATTCATCTTCAATTTATATTCCTTCTGTGTCAAAAATTAACATGTCGTATTGCAGGGATAGATTTTGGATTCTTTGTCAATTCTTGCAACAAGTTAACCTTATAGAAACTAGACTCCATTCTACATAGATTATAAGGAAAATTATTTTTTGATTATTGTTCAATGATTTTTGGGGGTTTCACAATAAAATTTATGGTTTTTGACATGACTCCACTTTCAAAATTTATCAAAAATCAAATATACATTAAAAATTTACCAAAATAATTTGGGATAAACTATGCAATGTTAGCCAACTTCTTACTTAAGTGATTAAAATATTTTTAAAAAAAATTAAAATTGTAGGGGAGCACATCTGAGGCTATGTTATATGTTTACTTCAAAAACATGACCACTTTGTGTGCCCCCTCTTTTTCAAGGCCGTAAACTCCACCATTTAACAAAAATAAGTATTTAGAAACTGGATTCAAAGGACTATAATTTGTATTCTTGTCATGTTGGAATACTTTAGAATAACTAGGGGGATGGGTGAATTAGTTATTCTCGGTCCAAATGTACAAATAATTTTTTTTAGTGATGCAACTTATTCTTATGCATGCCTTGATCAGTCAATATCTTAATCATATGCATATTGATGTCCTATGTCAAAATAACTTTTCAAAAATGTAAACATGCAATGCCATAAAATCAATCACACATTTTGACATAAGGATTTATGTGGAAACCTAATTTGGGAAAAAGCACCAGCATTATGCTACCAATTTTCACTCTTCTAAAGTGAGCCCTATGAGGAGCCAACCCTATAAAAGGTTACAATACACACTAATAAATATGACCTGGTTAAATAATTTCAATCACCTTGTTAGGAATGAACCTTTTTAGAGCACTTTAGAAAATTCCATTAGAATTTCACCCTACTAAAATATTTACTAATGACTATTAGGTCAACCTTAATCCAAAGGATTTATCTAGACAAGTACAATTTTTAGAGAGTAACAACAAGACTTGATCTGATAACAATAACAACTCAATTACACATTATAGATGTCACATTTAGCCCTCCATTGTGCTTGGCATTCATCCTCCTCATTTTTGACAACTTCTTCACCCTTCAAGCCTTCATTATCTTAAGCCTTCTTTCTTTTTATGCCAACTACATACTCTTCTATTCAGCCACCATATGTAGACTTCTTGTCTTCCTTAGGTTCTCGCACATGACAATAATTGCTTTTGGCTTCTTATCTCTATAAATAGAGAGCTTAGATCTTTTGTTTCTTAACCATAATCATCCATTATAGGGCTAGGTTAGATTCATTGAATCTATCCATCTTTCCATTTTATCCCTTCTAGAAACTTCCTCTACAATCCTCTTTAAATTCACCTCAAAATGGGTTTTCTTGAATTTTGCATCACCAACTCATCATATTTATCTTCTACACACTTCACACAATTCAAGAAATCAACTTTATTGGATCAAATTTTTTAAATCTTTGATCTAACTCATTTTACTAGCACTCGACAATAATACTCTATTTTCTTAGAAAATATTATCTTCTGATGCTTGGTCAACACTAGAGTGCTCAGCATCCACTAAGTCTTTATTGGTGCTTGGCACATATTAAATTTCTTCACTCAACACCACCTATATTTCTCTTGCTTGGCTCATGCTAAACTTACTGTTCGACTCATACTAAACTTATTGCTTGACTTCAACTAATTTTTTGTTTGGCCTATACTAACTTTTCTCAACTTGTACTATTTGCTTGGTCAAGCTTGGTAGATAGATTTATTTACTTATCCTTCTTCTAGTTTTTTCTTAAGTAAATAAACAATACACTATATCATCAATGTCTTTCTTGTTCTTAATGCTCCTTTTATACACCAAATAACTCAACCTTTTACTAGGTTCTCTTGTTATGCTTTCTTTTCAAATTCTCTTCATCAATCAAACAAATGATAACATTCAAACCAAAGTAAGAAATTTTCTCACCAAAAAGTAGTAGGTTTGACATCAATGACACAATAATGATTGTTCCATGATAGGTTTCATCAATCTTCTTCACTTCAACAATCTCTCTCTTTGAAATTGATGGAAAACCAATACCAAATAGAAACTTAATACCTTTTATTGAAATCTCGCCCTCTATCATTATGTGTGCCTTCCTTTGTGTATTCTAATCTCAGATTTCTCCTTCATCTAATCTAGTCCCTCTTTGATGATCTTTCTCCTTCCTTCTTTGACCTAATCACTTTGATATCTCCCTTAATACATTCTTTAGGTTTTAGGTACAACTCTCTATTATATTCTCCCTCTTTATCTTATATCCCTCTTTCTCTTATATTTCCCTCTTTGACAACAATGCCAAAGACTTGTCATCTATACATGCATATATAATCAATTTAGGTTCTCCCTCTATCACCTTGTGCGTGACTATAAATCTTCTATTTTTAGCTCCTCCTTTACTTCAGGCAAATCCTAAAGTAAGATTCACTACATCAAATTGTTAAATATGTCATTCAACTCAGTTGATGTAGGGCACTACTATTACTTCTTAAGTATCTTTGGATAGGGGTATCACCCCTAGTTTACCTCTAAGATATTCATTTGCATCCTTAGGTTAAGTCTTTGTGAATATGTTAGCTATCTATTCTTTTGTATTTGCATATTCCATTCTCACTTATTTTTCTTGAACCAACTCTCTCAAGTAATGACACTTGATTATAATGTGTTTTATCTTTGTATGCATCACAGGGTTCTTTGATATGTTTATAGCACTTGTATTGTCATATTAGGGTACCATTGGTTCAATAATTTCCTTCTTCATTCCTTTGAGTAACTATTTGATCCTTACCACATTTGTGCAATTCACTACAGTAGCCACATATTTAGCTTCAATAGTCGATTGACATATAAAATTTTGTTTCTTCATTTTATTTGCAAATGTCTTATGCAATGAAGTTTTTCCTCCAAATATGATATCATCAACAAATATTTTGGCTAGTAAAATTCCTTTACCTCCTCCTATATTCAAGTACAAATTGTTGTTGTCATCAGTCTTCTCAAAACCAATCTTCAAAAGATAGTTGTGAAGCCTTTCATACCATGCTCTGAGAGCGTGCTTCAAACCATATAGAGCTTTGTGTAATCTACACACCATGTTCTTGTTGTTTAGATCAACAAATCCTTTAGGTTTTTCTATGTGAACCTCCTCTTCTAGTATACCATTTAAAAATGTTGACTTAACATCAATTTGATAAAATTTAAATTATTTGTATGTAGAGTAAGCAAGAAAAGTTGTTACTCTATCCAATCCTACAACTGGGGCAAATGTATCTCCATAGTCAATTCCTTCTTCTTGTGCATATCTTTTGCAAAAAAATCTTTCCTTATTCCTTGTAACTTCACCATTCTCATCCATTTTATATCTATACACCCACTTGGTTCCAATAACATTCTTGTTCTTTGGTCTAGGTACTAGAGTCCATATTTTGTTTTTCACAATCTGATCAATATCTTCTTTCATGACTTTACTTTAATCTTCATTCTCTAATGCATCCTACATTGACTTAGGTTCATGCATTCTTAACAAATATGTGTCATTTTTGAACCTATTCCTTATCATTGGTCTATATTTTTATTCTCCAATAATGTTTTTAGTAATGTGATGTCTTGTTACATACTTTGACAACCTTGGTTCTGCTCTCCTTTCTATAATGGGTCTTTCAATTTCAAATTCACTATGCACTTCTATATCATGTAAATCAGCTTTCTTTCATGTAAACTAATCTCAGTATCATAATGTACCTCATCTTCTAATTACAACTTGGTTTCTAAGTGCATCTCGATGCCTGAATGCAACTTGACATCTATTGTATGTGACTCAATAGTTACTAATTCTTGTTGATTAACAACTTGGTTTGTAGAATTATCATCACTAACAAAAATGCCTTCATAGTACTACATAAAGGTTCTATAATTTTTAGGTTCCTTCTTTGATTCATCTTCATGCATTTGTATATATTCATCAAACTTCACATTTTCACTTTCCACAACTTTGTTAGTGTTTTTATTTAAACACTTATAAGATTTACTTCTTGTAGAATAGCCTAGGATTATACCTTCTTCACTTTTTGCATCAAGTTTCCATTTTTTGTCCTTAAGAATGTAACACTTTCTTCCAAATACCTTAAAATATTTGACATTGGGTGAGTATCCATGCCATAATTCAAAAGGTCTAAAATTTGTACCTTTCTTGACTTGTACTTGGTTCAAGCTATAGAAAGTTGTACTAACAACTTCTCTCCAGTATTTCAAAGAAAGATTCTTCTCCATCATCAATGTTCTATCACATTCCATTATAGATATGTTCCTCCTTTCAACAATCTCATTTTGTGAAGGGGTCCTAACTTTAGAAGTTTGTCTCTTGATTCCTCTATCATTACAAAAGTTTTCAAACTCATTTGATGTAAACTCTCCACCTCTATCAAATCTTAGACATTTCAAGCTTTTACTAGTTTCCTTTTCAACTCTTGGTAGATAGAACTTAATTATTTGAAAAGCATCATATTTTTCTTTTAAGAACATTACTATCATCATTCTTGAGTAATCATCAACAAATAGGACAAATAACTTGTCACCTTTGTATCTTTTCACATCAATTGGTCCACATAAATTAGTATGAACTAATTCTAGAATTTATTTTGAAGTATGAGTCTTACTTTTAAAACAACACTTTGCCATCTTGCCTAACTGACATTGTTTACAAATAACATTATCAGGTTTCTTCAGTTTTGGCAAACCTCTACCTCTTTTCATCTTACTAATACTAACCAAATTATCAAAATTTATATGACATAACATCTTGTGACATAGCCACACATCATCAAATTGTAAAACAAGACAAGTAGCATCACTCATATCAAGATAAAATAGATTACCTCTAGTATGATCTCCACTTCCAATTAGTTTTCCATCAATGTCATAGATCTTATCCTTTTGTAATGCCCCATACTAATAGGCCACTAAAAAAACTCTAGATTTAACACACTGCTAAAAATATTGGTGAAATAAAAGAAATAATAGTGCCAATGTATTCATTTGATGAAAACAAAATGTTTTTACAAATGATATGGAAAATTTCAGCAACAAAACATTATGATATAGGACATTACAGAGAAACCCTAACTGGTTGTATACAATTGAGAACTTGTTGCAACTATAGATTGAAAAGAAGAACCTGGATTGATCAAATACTGGAGACTGACTACTGAAGATGATATGGTGAAAGTGCAACTCCATCTAAAACTCCAAATCAGCAATTAAGCACAAATGAAAGGACTGAAATATCCTTCCCACAGCTGCAATAATTCAGGTGATCTCTCACACCCTCAAAATTGCGTACCAATTGAGAGTTTTCATTCTTAATGGCCAATTGTGATTATTTGCAAAAACCCTAGGCTCTACAATACACATAAGCAAAAATCAATAATAAGTCTCGATGATAGACAATGAGCCCCTCAATGCCTATTTATTCTTTTTTCCTTGATAGGTCGGCCTCCCTTCTTAATTTTTCTCTGCTTCTTCTAGCAACCTCTAGAAGCTTTTTAAATTTTTTTTTATAAAGTTACTTTGTAATATATATTTTTTAATTGATAACTTTATAATTAATTTCTCCACAAAAAAAAAAAAAATGGGACCTTACAGGTCCGCCATTCCTAAAATTGCTTGGTCTCAAGCAATCTTAATGTTGGATGCTACAAAATCACTTCTCCCTCCCAAGTAACATCTTCAATAGGTAAATCTTTCCACTTAGCTAGATACTGTTTGATTACTCTCTTGCGAAGCTGCTTCTCTCTACTATCCAGAATGAATGTTGGCACTAAGATCAATTTCCCTTCATCATCCAAGGGAGGTAATACTGCAAAAGGCATTACATTCTGACCCAATGCCTTTTTGAGGCATGATACATGAAACACATTGTGCACTCGACTATCTGTGGGAAGATCCAACTCATAAGCCACCTCACCAACTCGTTTGATGATCTTGAATGGTCCATAATAGCGTGGCTTGAGTTTTTGTGTACCACTCTTCTTGAGAGTGGACTACTTATATGGCTGCAAAATGAGGTAAACCATATCATTTACCTCAAAACTATGCTCAGTCCTCTTCTTGTTTGCATACTATCTTTGCTGGTTCTGAGCTCTAGCAATGTTGTTTTTGAGAGTAGCAACTATATTCTTACTTTCTTGTAATAGTTCACCTACACAGGGTACTCGACTGTCTCCCAACAACAAATCTAACCATAAATTCCATGAAGGGTGTCATTTGTATAGTCATATGATATGCAGTATTGTAACAATACTCATAGAGATATATCCATCTGACCCAAGCTCGCTGTTGATCTGCCACATAATTCCTCAAATACCCTTCCACCCATTTTTTTACAATCTATGTTTGACCATTAGTTTGTGGGTGATAATTGGTACTAGGTGTAAGCTACATGCCAGACAACCAAAATATCTCTTGCCAAAAGTGACTCATGAAGCGGTTGTCCTTGTCACTCACAATGCTCCGAGGTAACCCGTGTAATCTAAAAATCTTCCTAAAGAAGACCTCTGCCACCTGAGTTGCTAAGTATGTAGTAGTGATAGGGAAGAAGTGAGCATATTTTGTCAGCCTATCCACCACCACATAGATGCAATCATGCCCCTGGGCCCTAGGCAAGCTCATAATAAAATCCATAGAGATGGACTCCCACTTCCTGTCAGGAATAGGGAGTGGCTGTAGGAGCCTTGCTAGATAAGTGTGCTCTTTTTTTTTCTGCTGGCAAACATGACACTCACGCACATACTATAAAACATCAGCCTTAAGTCCCTTCCAAGTGAATCATTCCCGTACTAACCTGTAAGTCTTGAAATACCCAGGACGGCCTGCTGTAGGTGAATTATGGAATGCTTTCAAAATTAACTACTTCACTTTCGATCCTGGGACTAAGATCCTATTCTTGTAAATGATCAAATCATCTATGAGAGTGTATCTGGTGTCAATTTTTGTGCCCTCCACTATAGAGGAGGCCCACATGTATTTGGCATATTCTACTACAATCAAGTGTCGCTAATCCTCTGATATCTGAATCATAGAAGTGAGGTGCGACCTACAAGATAAAGCATTTGCAATAATATTGTGTGTCCCCTTAACATATGCGATATCAAAATCATATGCCTGTAACTGACTCACCCACTTTTGCTGATGATCATTTAGGTCCCGCTGTCCCAAAAAGTGCTTCAAACTATTATGATCAGTTTTAATACAAAATTTTCTACCCACAAGATATTGTCTGAATTTGGGCAAGGTATGCATGATGGCTAGCATCTCCTTATCATATATGCTGAATGATCTCTCAGCCCCTCTGAGTTTCCTACTCTCATAAGCTATAGGATGCTTGTCTTGCATGAGTACATCACCAACTCCCTCTCGAGAAGCATCACATTGGAGCTCAAATGGCTTCATGAAATCAGGCAATGCTAATACTAGGCATGTAGTTATCATTTCCTTGAACTACATAGAACACTCTTGTGCCTACCGAGTCCACACAAATGCCCCTTTCTTTAGAAAATCCATCATGGGTGCTGCATGTCGTGACTAGCCACTAACAAACCTATGATAGAATCCATATAGACCAAGGAACCCTCTTAACTGTGTAAGGTTCTCTGATGGTGGCCAATCAACAATAGCACAGATCTTTTTAGGATCCATTCGCACTCCTTCTGCACTAATTATGTGTCCAAGATACAACAATTTTGTCATCCCCAAATCACATTTGGACTCCTTGGCATACAAGAATTTTCTCTGTAAAATGCTTAATATTGTCTCCAAGTGCTCTAAATGTTCCTGCCATGTCCTGCTATAGATGAAAATATCATCAAAGAAAACTAGCACAAATTTCCTCAACTGATGGTGGAAGACCTTGTTCATAGTGAACTAAAAAGTGGCAGGTACATTAGTCAAACCAAAAGGCATGACTACAAACTCAAAATGACCGTAATGACATCTAAAAGCAATTTTTTCAATATCCTGCTCTCGAACTCTGATCTAGTGATAGCCTGATCTCAAATCATTTTTTGTGAAATAACAAGCCCCATGAAATTCCTCTATCAGCATAGATGTGTGGGATGGGATACCTTTTATTTATAGTTCTCTTATTCAACACCCTATAATCAATACACATTCGTAGAGTTCCATCCTTCTTTTTTACCAAAACAACAGAAGATGCAAAAGGTGACTTACTTGGTCCGATGTGTCCCATTGCTAGCAACTCATTGATGGTCCTCTCGATATCATCTTTGAGTCATTTTGGGTGCCAGTATGGCATTATCATGATAGGCTTAGCACCTTCCTCCAACTTGATAATGTGCTCAATAACTCTGTCTGGTGGCCTGCCTGGTGGAATCTCACTGAATACCTTCCCATACTTGATTCTCAATTTTTGAATATTTGGATGATATTCAATCTTATGTTGCTCCCCCTGGGTAGGCATCAAGGCACATATTGTTGCCCATTCTGTATTATTATGACTGGCTAATCTCTCCAACCGCCTAAATGAGATAGTCCTAACATCACCATTACGGATAGCCTTTAGCACATGAGTCCTGCCATCCACCAAGAATAGTATCTCCATATCCTCCAATCTCAGGGTAACCTCCTTCAATGAATGTAGCCATTGCATCCCAAGTACTATGTCCATGTCACCCATGTTGACCACATGATAGTCCACCTTAAACTCATAGTTGTTTAGGTGCAAAGGTAGATCTCACACCATCCTATCACAACGAAGAGTATATCCATCAGCTACCTTAGCTCTTAGTCCCTTGAACTCCTCCGTAATGAGTCCATGCCTCTCCATAAATCATGCATCAATGAAATTATGCGTGGCACCTGTATCCAACAAAGTAATAATCTTTTGTCCTGCCAAGACTCCTCAAAATCTAAAAGATCCCTCTCTTTCAATATTAGATAGACGTGCCTCTTGTAAATGTATCTCTAGAACCTCTTTTTTCTCAGCACTATCTACCTCTTGTTCACCCTCTACCTCATTAGGATCCTCATCATGGTGCTCTGAGATGTCTGAATCTGAACCTTCATAATAAGCCCACATCACCTGGTTAGCCTTCCCCTTAGGCTTCATAGGACAATCATGACCAAACTCATAGGGACCTATGTAAAAGAAGCATAGCTTCTTCCTACACAAGTCATTAAGTGTTTCCTCATCCCAAGGTGCAGCTAGCTTTTCTTTTGAGTCACTAACCTTCTCTTTACCCTTGCTGAATTCCCCTTTGTTATCTCTAAATGATGAAGAACCCTTTCAACTAAACTAGTTTGCTGGAGCTGTAAGTTCCATACTATAGGCTTTCTTCATGGCTTCCTATAATGTAGAAGGATCAAAGGCCTTTACCCACCCCTTGAGTGGTTCAGTTAATCCCTTTGTAAATAAAATTACTAGCTTCCTTTCTCAAATGTCAGGCACCATCACTGCGAGCTTCTAGAAGTCATTGATAAATTGTTGTAAGCTTCCTGACAATCTCAACTGCACTAACTCCTGGAAATAAACTTCAAGATTTCTTTTATCAAACCTTTCTATCAATCTATCCACAAACTCTTGATAAGTGGTTACCTAATTGTGTTGCAATGTGATCATGCCATGTGTCCACCAATCATGTGCTGCCCCATCTAAGTGTAAAGTGGCATACTTGAGTGCTTCAATTTCTATCATATTCTTTAGAGATAGGAAAGTATCCACCTTATGAATCCAAACATGAGTCGTCATTTTTCTACTGCCATCAAATGTGGGTAATACCAACTTGTTGGTGACCTATTGCAACTCACTGTATTTATCTACTTGCTTTTTCCTGGCAGCTCTATAGTTCAGGTACTTGCCAAATGTCCATCCATCCTATACATATTTTGGTAATGAATCCCACTCATTCCTTTCTCGTCAAAGTTCATCTACAATATCTATTACCATAGCATCAGGTGTGCATGATGGAGTTTCTTCTCTAAATGTAGGACGTGTCGATCTATCAGTTGTTCCAGACCATGTCCTATGTTGTAATCCTTCTATGCTTTTGTCACGCTGATCATGATTATTTCTAATATTTTCCCCAATCAAATGTTGCATCATAACCATCATTACCTGTTTACTTGCCTCTATTGACTGTAGAAGCCTCTCCTATTGCTGTAAAGTCTCATCATCTCACACACTTCTGGATGGGCTTGGAGAATGTCTTTTAGCCATATTCTTGGTTATGCTGGTTCCTTTGTAAACTAAATTAAATGGTGGCTGGGTAACCCTATCAGGCTAACAAGAAACTACTCTGATACCACTATAATGACTCGTACCAATAGGTCACTAAATAAACTCTAGATTTAACAAACTGCTAAAAAATATTGCTGAAATAAAAGAAATAATAGTGCCAATGTATTCATTCGATGAAAACCAAATGCTTTTACAAATGATATGGAAAATTTTAGAAACAAAACATTATGACATAGCACATTACAGAGAAACCCTAACTAGCTGTATACAATTGAGAACTTGTTGCAACTACAGATTGAAAAGAAGAACCTAGATTGATCAAATACTAGAGACTGACTATTGAAGATGATATGGTGAAAGTGCAACTCCAACTGAAACTCCAAATCAGCAATTAAGCACAAATGAAAGGACTGAAATATCCTTCCCACAGCTGCAATAATTTAGGTGATCTCTCATACCCTAAAAATTGCGTACCAATTGAGAGTTTTCATTCTCAATGACCAATTGTGATTATTTTCATAAGCCCTAGGCTCCACAACGCACATAAGAAAAAATCAATAATAAGTCTTGATGATAGACAATGAGCCCCTTAATGCCTATTTATTCTTTTTTCCTTGATAGGTCGGCCTCCCTTTTTAATTTTTCTGCACTTCTTCCAACAACCTCTAGAAGCTTTTTTAAATTTTTTTTATAAAGTTACCTTGTAATATATGTTTTTTAATTGATAACTTTATAATTAATTCCTCCCAAAAAAAAAATTTAAAAATGGGACATTACACCTTTCTAGTATCAAATTTAACTTTGTAACTTGAACTATTCAATTGTGACACACTCAATAGATTATAGTTAAGCCCTTCCACATAATAAGAATTGTCACACATTATATGATCTATCAATCTCATTGATCCTTTTCCTTTAATTAGATAGGGTGCATCATTACCAAATCTAACACTATTTCCATTGTAATACTCAAGGGTAATGAAATTACGTTTGTCTCTAATCATGTGATGTGAACATCTACTAGCAATGAACCATCTATCACTTTTGTTCACATAAGATAGTAATTTAGTTTCCTCATCTTCATCAAAATCATCCTTCATAGAAACATAGACAACTTCATCATCATGATCTTCAGATTCTATCATTAGATTCTTCTTTAGCAATGTAACAAGCCTTCTTTCCATTGTCCTTGTAGCCTTTGTTATTGTCATATTTTCTCCCTCTAAATTTGTCTTCATTCTTATTGTTTGACTGATTAGGACATCTTGCTACAATATGACCAACTTCATGACAATTAAAGCATATGATGGGTAGCTTACCTTTGTATTTTCCTTTGCCTCTATGAAATTTCCTAGCTAGCAATGCTTCCAGTTCTTCTAGCTCTTCATCATTTGTATCATTGTCACTAGCAATAGGTTTGATCTTTTTCTTTTTCTTATCTTTAGGTTCTTTTAGTGTCATCTTAGCTTTGAAAGTAGATTCAACATTCTTAGATTTGAAATTATCAAAACTTGAAAATTCAAAAGTAGTGAGTCTACCAATCAGTCCTTCAAGGGTCAGATTACTATCAGGTGTACACCTCAATTCTTGTATATAATATACCTCAATTCTTGTATAGAAGAGACTCTAATAGCATTGATAGGCAAAAGGTTCTCAATACATTTTTGATCATAGTCTCATCTTTATTCTTTCCATCAGATCCTCAAATTGCATTAATAATATATTTGATCCTTGAACAATATTAGTCTATATTCTCACCATCTTGAATTCTCATTTCATTAAATTTTCCTCTTAGGTTTTCAGCTTTGGCTCTCATCACATTCTTGTCTCCTCCATAGATCTTCTATAGGGCATCCCACATCTTCTTAGAAAAATCACATCCTTTGATATCATCAAATTCTGAGTAGCTTAAGGTAGATGCAATCTCCAATATTGTCTGATTGTGTTCCTTCTTCTATTTCAACTGTTCAATAGTTGGCACTCTAGTTGGATCAACATGCTCAATGGTGATAGTTAACTATGCATAATCTCCAAGACCTCCTAGATGTATCTTCATCAAAATTTTCCATGCAAGAAATTTTTCCTTGTTTAACCTAGGCACCTCCTTTCTATACATCTTGATCTTTAGCTTTAAGTACCTTTAAACTTTTCTCTCAAGCACTTAGTACTCTAATACCAATTGTTGAAATAATTTAGAATAATTAAGAGGTGGGGGTGAATTAGTTATCAAAGGTCCAAATGTATAAATAAAAATTTTCAGTATTGTAACTTATTCTTATGCATGCCTTGATCATTCAATAACTTAAAGATATGCATATTATTGTCTTATGTCAAAAGAATTTTGTAGAATAATAAACATGCATTACCACAAAATAAATCACATATTTTGACACAAGGATTATATGTGGAAATCCAATTTGGGAAAAACCACCAGTAACATGCTACCAATTCTCACTCTTTTGAAGTGGGCCTTGTGAGGAGCCAACCCTATTAAAGGTTACAATTCACACTATTAAATGTGACCTAGTTAAATGATTTCAATCACCTTGTTAGGAGTGAGCTTTGTTAGAGGACTTCATAAAATTCTATTAGAATATCACCCTATTAAAGGATTTACTAATGATAGTTAGGTCAACCTTAACCCAAAGGATTTATCTAGACTAATACAATTGTTGAAGAGTAACAATAGGACTTGATCTAATAACAATAACAACTCACTTATACATTATAGATCTCACATTTAGTCCTCTATTCTACTTGACATTCATCCTCTTCATTTTTGATAGCTTGTTCACCCTTTAAGCCTTCATCACCTTAAGCTTTCTTGCTTTTCATACCAATTGCAGACTCTTCTATTGAACCACCATATGAAGCAACACCTTAGACTTCTTTTCTTCCTTAGGTTGTTGCACATGACAACAACTACTTCTAGCCTATTATCTCTATAAATAAATAACTTAGATCTTTTATTTCTTAACCATAATTTTCCATTCTAGGGTTAGGTCAGATTCATTGAATCTACCCATCTTTCCCTTTTATCACTTCTAGAAACTTCCTCTATAATCCTCTTTGAATTCACCTCAAAATGGGTTATCTTGAATTTTGTGCCATCAAGTCATCATATTTATCTTCCACACACTTCACACAATTCTAGAAATCAAATTTTTTGGGTGAGATTCATTAAATCACTAATCTAACTATTTTACTAGCACTCACTAATAAAACTTTACTATCTTCTAATGCTTGACCAACACTAGGTTTCTTTACATCCTTCAAGTCTTTACTGGTGCTTGACATATACTAAGTTTCTTCACTTTGCACCAAATATATTTCTTTTTCTTGTTTCATACTAAAAGTACTACTTGGCTTCAACTAATTATATGTTTGGCCTGTACTAACTTTTCTCAGCGTGCATTGTTTGCTCAATCAAGCTTGGCAAACATATTTCTTTACTTAGCCTTCTTCTAGTCTTTTCTAAAGTATCCTTTCATTATATCCTTAAGTATATAAACAATACACAATATCATCAATTTCTTTCTTGGTCTTAATGCTTCTTTTATTCACCAAATAACTTAACCTTTCTCTAGGTTATCTTATTATCCTTTCTTTTTAAATCCTCTTCATCAACCAAACAAATGATAACATTCAGACAAAATCAGGCAATTGTCTCACCAATGCTTAGTAGGTTTGACATCAGTGAAAAATAATTATTGTTCAATGATAGGTTTCATCAATCTTCTTCACTTGAACATTCTCCTTTCAACATGTTATTTCTTCAAATATTGAGTCCAAATATCTTCAATTTCTTGTCGAAGTTCAAATTTGTCTTATTTCAGAAGAAGGAAAAAAATGATAACTTATACCCCATTTTTGGTCCCCCATCTTTGTTCACTTACCCTAGTGCTATTCAAATACTATTTAACTCCTTATGATGGTTTAATGAACCTATGTTTGTTTAACTTCCCATGATAGTTACAACCAAACTGATCAACTCCCTAGTTTGTAATTATTGTGCAATATTTTTTTAACTTGCAACTTGCAATGTTTAGTACTTGTAGAATAGAAAAAAATTCATAGTTTTTCCATTCATTGACTCTTGATCTCACAAATGATCTCACAAAATAGTACAAGTTGTAGAGCATTTTTTCTAGTAGGTAGATTAATTTCTTAGCTGAGCAAAAAATATGACTTTATTTTGTAAAGCATTGCAAAGGCAAAGTATGTAGCAACAACAAATAGTTTAATCAGATAATATGGGTGAAACAAATGTTGAAGGAAACTGGATTTGGGTTTACAAAGCTTGTTAATCATACACTATGATAACATAAGTATAATGCATATGTATAAGAATTATGTATTACATTAAAAAATAAAGCATATACCTATAAAGTATCAATTTTTGATAGAAAAAGTTCCAAAGAAGGAGACCAAATTGGAGTATGTAAATACAAAAGATTAGATAGTAGATATATTTACAAAGCCCTTTTGTAATACATTTGAGAGGTATTCTTGGGGTTATGTCCCAACCTAATTTTCAGTAGTTGATGCAGAAAGTCATATAAGTTTAGTGGTAATAGAGCATTATTTCATTATCTAGACTGGATGCTTGATGCTTCCTCTATGGGGGAGTATCAATGTTTGAGTTGAGTCATGAAGGACTCTGGGTAACTAGGATTCAATAGTGTTAGAGAAATAAAGTATTTTCATATTAATTATATCATATTGATTTAATTATTAAGTCACTTATTATCTCTAGTTTACTTAAGCTTTACTTTGAGCATATAATAATTAGTTCTTTTATTAATTATCATCATGCAACCTAGGTTAGATTCCTATTAGGGTTTTGATCTCCTTTATAAGGATGATCTCTCTTTGCAATTCATTGATTCACTTTTGATGATAGAAATTTCTCCTTTTTATCATCAAGAATGTCTCACCTATGGATTTGGGAATTCTAGCCTCCACAACATTTTCTTCTCTTTCTAAGATAGGTGTTTTCATGCAAGTAATTCTTGTAAGCCATAGGATTAATCTTTCATCAACTTCAACATAGTACAAATTACAAGCCATCAATTCAAGTCCCTCAAGTACTTTGACCCTTCACTCATGTAGGCTTGGATTATGAACGCGATATTGTTGGGATGTTGATGCCTCCATCCCCTCTAGGTTGGTGCGTCTATCTAGCATAGACTGATGGATTTGTGACATGTTCTTAACCCCCTCTCATGGATCCTTGTCTCTGGCCATTATAACATTCATTAATAGCTTGATATTTTGGTGTAATAGCAGTAGTGATTCCAACAAGTGGTATTAGAGCATTGGGATACAAAATTCAAATTCCTCAGGTCATTTGAGGGGGGGATTGTTTCAAGGGTTTTGCCTCCACCCCCTCTATGTTAGTGCCTTTATCAAGCATAGACCAATGGATTTGTGACATGTGCTTAAACTCCTCCATGAATCCTTGTCTTTGGCTTTTGTAACATTCATTGTCAACTCAATCTTTTTGTGTAGTAGAAGAAGTGATTCTAATAGGTATGCAGTGGATGCAAATCCCACATGATAAATTGTTGTATCCGACTCCATCATGGGGGGGTGGGGGGGGGGGGGGGGGGGGGCGGGGGGTGGCGTGTATTGAGTTAGTGATTATATCCCTAATGAGACCTCTCCACCACTAGTACATGATTTGGTGTGATGGAAAAATCTACAAACAATGTCTTTGGACACTTGAGCTTATTGAAGATCTTGAGAAATAGATTGACATAATGATGGCTTTTTCATTGATGTAAATGGGGGAGAAGAGTGCATGAAAAAAATCCTCTAAGTATGGAGGAAAGTAGCACATTGGGGAGAGAAGAGAATATAAGTATGGGGGAGAGGAAAACACTTTAATATATTGATGATAAAGGAAAAAAACACATATAATGGAGGAGAGATACGTAAAGATGAGAAATACAATAGGAGAGATGAGTCAATGGAGGAGATGTACTTATTACATGAAAGTGATAGACATTTGATTAATGAATAGAATTTGAAAATAAAAGGAGAAGTTGTTGCAGAGATGTATTTTGTGTTCATGAAACTTAGACATTTTTCATTTATGTTGCCATTAATGCAAAAGGCAGAGATTGTTAGCACGAATGCTAATGATATCCCTATGGGGGAGTATCCTAGCATTATGGTAGACATGTTTAATTGATTGTGTGTTGTATTTATTATTATGTTTTTCATTGATGTTAAGATATTGATGATTATCTAAAGAATGAGAAATTAATAGAGAGAGATCGAGGTTGTGTGGTTTGAAGATTATCGATAAGGTTATATGCGGTCAAGGATATGTTATGCAAGGTTTATTAAAGACAACATTCTGGTAGAGTTCTTAAGAAATAGTTTGTGATGTTTGGATTATATGTCCTAGCAGATATAGAATCTAATTAAATGTAGTAAGACAAAGTTAGAAGACATGTTGAAGATTTCCTAGCTAAGTGGGTAAAGTCAGATGTTGCATGTGTGAAGAGATATGAATCTTGAGAACCAAAATTTTTATGTAATTATAAAAATGTAATGAAACATGTACTATATTATCTTAATGAGGTCCAACATTGTAACTATAAATTGATAAAGCCTCAAGGCTGACTCAATAATGTATTCTAGGACTTGGTATAAAGAAAGGATTATTTCCTTAGTTGTGATTGTGACTGTAAGTGGAATTGCATAAGATGCGAGTATGAAAACTTGGATATGAGATCTAATGAACTTGATATCAAATATCTTGAGAGTAGAGGAGTGTTTGGTGCAATAGAGGCATGGTGAGAAGACATATAATTTGTATGCGGAAAAGTAGTTGTTTTGGATAGTTGTTATTGGTATTATTCTACAAAGGATAATACAAATATCAGTTGGACAATGAGTTCAGTAATCTTGCCCCTAAAGCTATTTGGAATATGGCCCTTTCTTCCTTCCAAAACTCCTAATAGGGTTTATGGAACTCTTAATAGGGTTGGAATATCCTCTTATAGATTTAAAGTCTCCTAATAGGGATTGATATGTACTAAATGTAATACAATGAATCCTAACAGGATCCATTCTCTTACAAGGAACTTATATATTAGTAGATCATTTTATGGGTACTATCCCCATTGAGGTTTTCCTTTTGATCAAGGGTTTCCCTAGTTGAAAAATCTAGCATTATCATGTATACTTATCTTCTTATGGTTGTTCATATTAGTGACATGTTTTACATTTAATAAGGATATTAAGAATAGTTTTTATCAGATAATTGATTCAGCCCCCGCCACCCCCCCACCCAAAAAAAAAACCAAATTAAATTTTATATATATATATATATATATATATATATATTTCCTCATCTGCCTTTACTCCCCCTTTCATGTTGCCCATGAATGTAAACATACATCTCAATATCATACAAGTTGTAAAGAGTTTTCATGTTCTAATCAAAACCATACAATACATCAAGGAGTCAATATGCACAAAGAAGGAGTCAATAACATCTCTAAAATCCTCAAGCATATTACTAGCAAGTAAATCCATCTTCTTACCACAAGCAACATCTAGATCAACAATAGAATGAACATATAACTCTAGATCAGAAATGAGAACAACAAATAAGTCCTCAATCACATCCATTTAAATATTAACATCATCTTTAATAATAGAAATATCTAATTCATTACCAACATAAGTGAAACTCTCCTCTTCAGCAATATCATTGCACACAACAAGGTGCTTTGCAATTTCCATGTATGATCTATCAATCTACTTATGAAAACCAAAAGATACTTCATCAACTTCAGCAAAATCATTATGTACTTCCATGATCTATCTTTGTCTCTTCATAATCTCTTTAACTAGCCAACAAACCTTCTTTCTAGTCCTTAGATGCCAAATCAATTTAGACTCTTCCAGATTATCAATCCTTTCATGTAAATCATTACAAAAAGAATCATACTCGTCACTCTCAACATCATCAAGATGTCTCCCATGATCTTACACTAACTCAATAGCTTCTACTCTAGCAAAAAATTAAATAACAAAATAAGATCTAATAGAAAACCAACTCTTTATTGCAAGGATATCTAATCCTTCTTCAAAAATTTCTCATACCTTCTTCACAATCAATACACTTGCATGCTCGCTCATTCGTCCATACTTTTGAATTCACAACTTGACCTTTTATTTATACCTTACAAATTGTCAAGTTGGCTGGTTTTCAAGTTAAAATCACCAATAATCATTACATTAGTCAGCTATATTCATTACATAAAACAATTAAACTTTATTAACCAAAACAATGAAATCCTTCATTGGTTGACCCTGCTCAATAAACACTACTCCAAAAATGATTTCCAGTGTTAACCAACTAAAGCTCGATGAACACTACAAACTCTACAAAATCCTTTGGAGACTGAGTGAACTTGGTAAATGTTGAATTTCCTTTGCTGACCTTGTGATCTCAATAGAAACTGACTTCTGCCATAGAAACCTTCGACACCTGAGTGAGCTCGGTAGAAAATATTTCCACAGAGTAACTTTCAAGAATGTTCAGTAGACTCTATAATTTTCTTTGCTAACCAACTAAGCTCAGTAGACTCTATTTGATAACTGATATGACATTTGTGTAACATCAAAGACAACACATAATTGAACAATTGTATCCAACACCTAAACTCTAGCTAGTCCAAATCTATAACATCATAACAATATGGTAGAAACACCAAGAAATATCTAAACTTCTTCTTGCAAGACACCAAACAACCCTATTTTTTCCTAACCCCACATGACTACTAGCTCTACTCTCAAATTTTTAACTCTAGATTCCTTCGTTGAATATTGTATACTACTACTACTCACTACCTACAACACCACCCGACCCTTCCTTTTATACTTGCATGGCCACAAGTCAACCTATTGCAAATATAAAAATCCAGAATCTAAATAAACATAATATTCCTTAGCCATCTTACAAAAATCATTAAATGATCATTGAAGAAAGAACCAAGAGCCATAATAGGTCCTCACACATCCCAAGATTGATCCATGTCAAGATCACATGCAACATAAATTAAATACACTAGTCAGCTGATCAATCTCCCAAGACACTTTGTCAGTGAATGAAACCACTAAGCAATATAAAAAACTATTGAGAACATCCAAGATACACTAAGCATTCCTAGAAAGAACATCCATTTAGCTCCCTATTCATGGAGAACAAGATCTACTAAGAAGATCATCAACTAAGCATCATAAGCATGAACAATTTCCTTCAGTCACTAAGTTTCCCAAGGAAAAATACAACCAAGAAATACCCTAGTAGTGACCAAGCATCACCTACTTTTAGTTGAGTTCACCAACTCCAAGGTCAAAAGTGACTCCACCCTACATGATTTCTAACTACCTTAAGATACTCCTATATCACTTCAACATACTCATTGTACTTGTTTTATCACAATGTATGATAATAGGCCCAGTAAACTTAATTCCAATATACTTTAGCATCCACTTTATCCAAATTATCTGATTACAATTATTTGTTTCTGCTACATATTTTTCCTCTATTATGCTCTAGGAAATACAATCCTCCTTATTTCTTATCCAAGAAACCAATATTCATCCCAAGAAGAATGCTTTGCCACTGTTCTCTTTCTATCATCTACACTTCCTACCCAATCAACATTAGTGTATGCACACAATGTGAAATAGTATTATTTTTCATACCATAAACCATAATCAGGAGTTCCTTTCAAGGATCTAAATTTTTTTCTTACTATTGTAAGGTGTGCCTCTTTAGGATCTTCTTGAAATATTGCCACAATTCCAAATGCATTAACTATATTAGGTCTAGTATGTGTTGGTAGGTACAAGTATTATGAGGTACTAAGAGTGGGGGAAGTGAACCGGTACCTTAAGTATTTCACCTCTAAACACTTTCTTTCTTTTAACTAATAGTCAACTTCAACATTTATCTGATAGTGTCACTCATAATCTCCTTAGTATACCTATAGTTAATGAATTCTAAACAATAAAATAAAAAAGGCATTCAAACCATAAACTTGAAACTCAACACACTGATTTTGGTATCATAGAAAACCCTTGGTCAGACAACAAAAATTTTGTGGGGATGATACCCACAACTCATCACTAAATTAATAAGGTTCTTGATTAAGAGCTTTACAATAATCTCATCTTTTAAATGACTACACTCTATTAAAAGTGTCTAATACCTAGCTAAGAGTATCAAAATTCCTAGTATAGACTACTATATTAAGATATTTAATCACAGACTTACAATGTTCACCAAATTAAAGGATTTACATAATGAGTTCAAAATAAGAACTATAGTGTCCTATTGAAGATCACCTTGTAAAAGGATTTTACAATCTTGTTGATTAATTTATTAGGAAACAACAATGAGAGATTAACCTATGTTTTCCTTTCCTTTGCTTGCTAGGTATGTTACTTCTAAGTATTCTCTTTCTAATAGCTTTTTAAAAAAATCTCATCATCAATAGCTTGTGTTTTGTCCCTTCACTAATAGTTTTTCATAACAATATTGCTTCTAATAACTTCTTCTTCCAACCAACATTCTTCTTCCTTTCCTTTATCATGCTTCCTTGCTATTTTCACTTGCTATCCTAATTAGGATTTCTAGATTCTTTTATAAGCTTCCTTGACCTGTTCTCTCTTTTCATATAGATAGACTTTAACTTCTCTAATAAGCCAAGTCTTGTTATGTCCCTAATAACATATTTGTCTCTAATAGAAATATTCTTACTTAAACATGTCATATATCATAATATAAGATAATAGAATATAGACCAACAATGACAACATTACAAAAATCATACCAACAAGGTTGTAGGATTTTGTCTAAAGTAACAATCTCCCCATTTGGCATTGGTGACAAATATATATATGTATACAACTCATATTTCTTAACTACTCCATATTATAACTATTATCCTCTATACATTACTCACTAGCTAAACTTCTTTCTAATTTATTATTATTCCCCCCTTTTGACAATAGTGCTAAAGGCATCAAAAATTGGTTTAGCCTTTACTATGTTGACTCTATGTACTTCATTGTGCTTGTTATATTCATCATTATATTATTCCACATGTCTTACAAACTTGAGATACTTGTGATGTGACCTTTGACCTATATCATTTGTTTAGGAGTATCTACACATGTTCCAGCTGATAATGCTTCTAAGAATATATCTATCATCTCCATTTTTTTTTTACATAATATTCATGTAGAATGATAAGCTTTAAGAATCATCATTTATATCTTCAGTCACCAATAGAAGTATCTACATGGATCTTAGTCCTCCTACTATTGTGTTCCTCAAGTTACTCTATTTCTCTGATTGTGGTTCAATAGCTTCAACTAGTCTGTCCTTATCAATTCCTTGTTGCAACTTTGTAGTCAATTCTTCCTTAATATTTTGATCACTTTCTATAATATCTAGAAATGTTTGTAACTATTTTCCACTTCCCATCTTCTTACTAATATTTATCTCTGGTAAATGATGACATAATGCACTCAACATTCTCTTGACTATCCTTTTTCTTTTCTTATATCCCATCTTACTCAAAAAAAATTCTCTTTCTTGTAATCTCTTTGCATATATATTTCTATTTACATGATACATCTCTACACAAGGTCTTTTAAGTATCTCAAATTCAACTCTTTTATATGTCTCCTCCTCCTCATTTTCATCTTCTCTTCTTCTCTTTGTTGTGATTCTTGTAACTTGTGTCATGTCTTGCAATGTCTTTTCAACCTTCACTTCCAAAGACTCATTCTTTGTCTTGCACAACTTTCACTTTGTCTTCTTGTTCCTGCTCAATAGTCATTTTCTCCAATAATAGTACACTTATCAATATTTATTGCTTCTATTTTAGTTGCATCTATACTTGATTCATTTCTTTGTTCTTCACTCTTCTCTTTAGTTGTCTTACTCTCTTTCCTTTAATTTATTTTACCAAATTCTTCATTTCTTCTAGTCTCTTCTTCTAATGCTACTTCTAATTTTGTACTTGATATAATTTCACATTCACTTTATAATTCTACTAGGTTGTCTTCATGGTAAGCTCAATATGTTCACTTAGTTGCTCATTTAGATCATAAATTGTTCCAATCGGTAGTTCTTCCTCTGTAGTAGTATCAAATATGAAAGATTATATTCAACATTCTCTGACTATAATTTTCAATATATTAAGTCATATGTGCAAGGATTTTGGCATTTTTATAATTAATAGAAAATTTATTCTCATGTTCATCCAATAACCTATCTATCTCCATGATTGATACATCTAGTCTTACCATATGTAATGTTCTTTCTTGACTCTCTCTTTTCAATTGATCTTCATTTTTCCACTTGACTAGGACTATGACATACAACTCAGTTGGAATTTTATCTTCTAACTTGCTTGGAAAATATGAAAACTTATGCATAGTATATACCACAACTTCTTCTATTACTTACTTTTCTTCTTCACTCCATTTACTAAATTTATAGTTTGATATGGTTCCAATGTTTCCATACCTCTTCATTCCTTGTGTGATTTCTTCAACATTTATTTTAGTTTTCCTCATCATTTATCTCACAATTATTTGTGGTTCTACCTTCTTCTTCCATGCACTTGATTGTGATATTCCTGAAGTTTGACTCCTCATTCTTCTTGATGCTTGTGTTGTGATAAATCTTTTTCTTTTCACATTTTATTGCATTCAACAATATATTTTTATTTCTTTATCTTTGCATATGTAGATGGTATGTCGACAAACTTCTTTTTGCCACTTCCTTCTGCTTTAGACTTTTTTTATTCCATGATAAATCTCATATTGCTCTCCTTATATGTTCCAAATCTTTCAACTCCTTCATCCTTTTCCTTGACCAATATTTTCCCAATTATTAGTTCAAGTTCATTATTTGACATTTCGTAACCAAATGGTGTTACCTAAAATAGTCTAGGTTCTACAACATTCATTATATAAGAATGTGTACTTGCTAAGAAACACATATCATTTTTATATTTATTTACCACTTGTGATGAAATCAAATTTCTTTTTTTTATTTTCTCCTTTACTTCCTTAAAGTGAAACCATATTAAGCTATTGTAACTTCTCCCTAATGTTTTAGTAAACCTATTCATTTGGTGTAAAATTGGTTTACTAGCTAACTAGATCACATATCCTATTCTAGGAAAAGATTTTTATTCATCGCTAGTTGATCTCCCAACATTTCACTCAAATAAAATTATTTTCCTTCAACAATGGTTTCATTAGCCACCTATATGGCTCCTCCAAGTATGTTATCAATTTTCTAAACCTTATAGATCTTATAGCCAATTAGAAAAGAAGAAAATCTTATGCCTTTTTCTTTAATTGTTCTTGCGTTAGATGTATTATGATATTTCCTATACCCAATCAATCCACCAATCATAATTTTGGGGTCCAACTCTTTCATATACATTCAACTATTACATGGTAGTCCTGTGATAGTGCTTATGATTTCCTTTGTATTTTCCACTTTTCTTTTTTCTAGCCATAGGTATTCTCCATGCATTTTGCTAAGTATAATTTTGATCCATTCTACATCAAGATTTTTGGGTAGATTAACAATATGCATAGGTCCAAACTTGTCATTCTATAGTTCCTTAGTCTTTAATAGCTCTTCATAATCTAGATCAACTACCTAATTTCCAAATTCAATTTTCTTTCTTCGAAGATATCCGCTTACATACTTCATTAATAGTAATCCATATGGTATTCTTGATAAGGCTCATGGTCCTACTAGGTCTTTGAATCTGAGTGAGCATACACTATACTCTAGCTCATCTTCATCATATCTTCATAACAACATGTTTCTACCTTCCATCTTGCTCACTTTCAATTTTATGATCATAATCTCTCTTAATTTGTTAAGATACTTGGTTCTTTTTTCTCGTTTGCACACTTTCTTTTTCTCATATATGAAAATTTTGAAAAGTATTACACTTTTTTATTGATACATATTGAAATGGCTATCGTACCAAAAGTATTAAATTCTAGCCAACAATAGCAAATTGTCTTTTTACCAATAGCAAAAAATATTTTTATTCTACTTATTACTAACCTATACCTATAAGAATCCATTTACTTTTTAGGACCTTATAAATAATCAATCATAGTTGTGTGTCCCAACTATTTTCTTACCTTGTTAGTTTGCAAATAAAGTTCTCATGTCATGCGATAAGGGTTCCTCAGTTGTATTTAGTTTCCATTCCTTTTCTTACCCATAATATTTGCATCACATTCCCTGTTCTTTATCTATGATTCCTTTAACTTTTCCAATTTGATTACTTTCAACATTACACTGATACCAACAATTATTGGTGGAGGGTTTGTATTATGAAATAAATAAAATGTCATCTTTAGTGATCTCCATGGGAATTTTACTCTTGATTTCCATTCTAAATTTATATGTCCCCTTCCTCCAAATTGATGTTCATTATGAATTTATCATAAGAGTGTCCATTCAATGATGTTCTTCTTGCACTTGTTTATTGCTTGTACCTACAAGCATCCTCTGTATTATTATGTTCTCCATAATAGTAATAGATAGTATGATAGTTTATTCTTCTCATATCTTCCTCTTTTGTCATTTCTTACTTAGAATTTGACATTTGGCATTTCTCTTTCAAAATATTTCTGATAGGGGGTCTTATCAGCAAACAATTTATCCTTTTGCTTTACCAATAGTCTATCCAATTCCAACATACTTTCTTCAAATTTGGTAAGTCTAATATTCTATATTGTTCTTCACTAGGGGATTCATCTTTTGTAGATAAATTAAATCTAATTAGCATAGTTGTTCCATCAGGTTTATAATTTTCTAATACAAATATCTTCAAAAAATACTTATGATACTTAAGATTTGAAAATGCCATCTTTATTTTATACAATTTGCAATCCCAATAAATATTTTGTCTCTCCAATCATACTCATCTCAAATTATTTCTTCATTTCTTTTAAAAATGTCTTGCTAGCTTCATCATTAGCTCCAAAATAATGTCATCCTCATATACTATAACAATCAGGAAATCATCTTCATTTTTTCTCAAGTACAAATTACTATTAACATTACCTTTCACAAATCCTAAATTTGGCAGTTGTTTATCCAATCTTTCATATAGTTTCTAGGTGTTTTTATAGTACATTCAATGCCTTATTTAATCAACAAATCATATCCTTTTCTTTTGTAAAAGGAAAACCATAAGGTTTTTCAATGTATACTTCCCCTTCAAGTACTCCATTCAGAAATGTTGACTTAACATCCATTTGATAAAATTTGAAGTTCTTGTTAGTTTCATATGCCAAAAATATTCTCACTACCTTTAATTTGGCAACATATGCAAAAGTTTCCTCAAAATAATTTCTTTCTTTCTATGAATATCCTTTACAAGCTTATCTTTCATTTTTTCTCACATCTTCACCTTGCTCATTCATATTTTTTTTAAATAACTACTTAGTTCCAATAACATTCTTATCTTTAGGTCTAGGAACCAAATCTTAAGTTTTGTTCTTTTCAATGTGCTCTAATTCCTCTTTCATAGCTTTTATTGAAAATTTTTCTTTACAAACTTCATCAACATTGTTAGGTCTAACTTGAGATATTAAACACAGTTCTTTCCTAAACTTTCTTCTTGATATAACTCCTTTGTTTACACTTCCAATGATCAATTCCATAGGGTGATTCTTTACCACATTTATGTTAGTTATCACTTGCTCAATTCTAGTTTTTGTTCTAGGTTCGGATCCAAGTTCTTCTCTTTGTAATTTAGTCTATAAACTAGTGTTAGTTTCATAAAATAATTCCTACTCAATATTTTGATTATTAGCCCTTTTATTAGTCTCATTATCATTAGCACTTTCAATAAAAAATCTTCAATCTTTGATTAAAACATCTATATGCTTTACTCTTCAATGAATATCCAAGAAACATTCCTTCATCATTTCTATAATTAAACTTCAAAATATCATCATCTCTCTTATTATAGCATTTACTTTGAAAGATTCTAAAGTATTTCTTAGTAGATGTATGTCCAAACCAAGGTTCATAAGATTTCTTAACAATGTCTCATCTTATTTGCAATATGTTCTTAGTGTATACTATTGTGTTTACTACTTCTCTCCAAAATATATGTGATACATTGTTCTAAAACATAATGGCTCTATCTGCTTTTGTCACTCAACTAATTCTTCTTTCTCCTATCCCATTTTGTTGTGGAGTCTTAGGGGCTCAAAGTTGTCTCTTTATACCACTATCCTCACAAAATTTGTTAAATTTATTTGAAATAAATTCTCCTCCTCTATCCAATCTCAAGCACTTAATCTTCAAACTAGATTCATTCTGAACTCTATTCTTAAATATCTTGAATTTATCAAAAGCTTCAAATTTATCTCTAAGAAATGCAAATCACATCATTCTAGTGAAATAAGAAATAAGAAGCATAAAGTACCTTTCACCATTAAAAGATATTTTTCTCATAGGGCCACTCAAATCTATATACAAAATCATCAACTTTTCTAAAGTAGTAAATATCTTGCTTAATAAAGAACTTTTATTCTACTTTGCCAACACACATTCTTTGCAAATTATATAATAAGGTTTCGTAAGTTTAGGAAAATATATAATTGACAATGTGAAAGCTTTAAATATTTTACCTCTCCATATTTAGTTCCAAAAATATTTGTCAATAGTGCTTCTTTAGCAAGCATATTCTGCATTAGTAGATATTTTTTGGTTTGTTTAGAGGAATCAAGGTCATCTTCATCAACTATATACTTCTTATACAATGTAACCAACCAATATTCCTGAGACATGCATGACAAGCAAGTCTTCATCTTCTCCTTCTAGTTGTCATAATTAATCTCATCAAAATTTGGACTTTATTTCCTAGAATAAGCATCCATGGATCTCTTGAAGCTATTAAAATTTTCCTTCAAGGACTTGATGTTCTGATACCAATTTTTAGAAAGTAAATTCCAGCAAGATAAGTTGGGGGGGGGGGGGGGGGGTAGGGGAGGGTTAAATAAATTGTGCATTTAAAATAACTCTCAATATCTTTATTAATTCTGAAATATGTAAGCGATCATTGCAACAACCATAGAAAGATAACCATGCACAATAAAATAAAAATGTTAATTAGGAAAACCCTTGATCAAAGGGAAAGCCCCAGTGGGAATGATGCCCACAAGATGATGTACTAATATAAAAGTTTCTTATGAATGGATGGACTCTATTAGGAACCAATAAAATAAATTCAATACATATGAGTCCTCTTTAGTAGACTTTGAATCTTTGTCAGGAGATTCCATCCCTATTAGGAGTTATGTCAACCCTATTAGGAGTTTAAAGGAGGACAATTGGGCCTACTATTCAAATAGCCTCATATTATCTTCACTAAATAATCTTTAGGCTAACATATCCAAAATTTGAATTGACTAAATAATAACTTCTTTGCCAATATAGTTCCTTTGAAGCTCATAATACATCTATTAGTTTTAACTGATAATGATATGAATGTATTATGAAAGAGTCATATCAGCTGTTATGTTGTAATTGATTTCAAGTCTTAATTGATTAGACCTTATGCTAATTCAGTATAGTGCCATATCATTTGATTCATGAAGAGGATTCGATGAAAGCATGTTGATGACTTAGAGTGATGATATGTAAGGTATTCAACAGGTACTTGAATGAGTTGAAGAATGATAGTGTAATGTTGGTTTGATTTTTTTACAATCATGTCATATTGTAATGTATTGAGCTATTCAAAGATACACTAAGTTACTAGGTAAAAGAAGGAATACAATTTTTATCGAGTAAAGGGATACAATTTTCATCGAGTGACTACAATATTGACCAAGAAATTTGGAAAGGATAAGCAAAGTTTAGTATTACCTAAGAATGTCTAGTATTGATCAAGTGATGTATTACCTGAGTCAAATGCTATGTTCACTAAGGAACAAATGGAAGAAAAAGTTTAGAAAATTTGAATCCAAGACCGACTTATGATGGAAATTATGAATGCTTGAGATGTTCAAAGGTTAAAGTCAAAGTTTTTTGCAAGATATATGGTTGGGAAAATTCAACAAAGATTTGATGATGGAGATTAAAGAAATATAGGGATGAGCAAACAGTTCAATGGAAGTTTTATTTTTTGAATGACTACATACATTGAATCTATTAATATATAGTTTGAATTAGGAAATATTTGGTTTGAACCTGAGATCGACAATTGTGATTAAGCAACAATAGATGGAAGAATATAGAAGCAAGGAGAAATCTATATAAGGAGATTTTCAAGATAGATTTTAATTGCTAGTTGATCAAATTTTGCTAATGGTGATGATTTTATTGATGTTTCTATAAATAAAAAGTATTAATGAAATTTAGAAGAAGAATAGAGAAGGTGAACTAAAAAGAGAAGAGGAAAGATAAGAGTAGAGTTGGTGAAAGTGAAAGAGAGAATCAACCAAGTAAGAAATAAAAAAGAAGAAAGAGAAAGGAACATAGATCTAAACAAGAAAAAATATTTTCTATATCTAATAGAGAATCTCTACTATTACTTTCTAACAATTGTAGAAAAAAATCTTTGAAAACTAACTAGACCTAATAGGTCTATGAAATCCTATATGGTAACATCGATTAGTAATATTTGTAAGTCCTATAGGGTAGGTCACTCTTTAGACAAGATCAAGGAGTGATAAGATCTATATGATCTTTTGGTTAAAATCCTCTAACAAGGACACATTGATAATTTGTATGCAACCTATAATAAGGTTGGCTCTTAGTAGAGTGAATATTTTTGGGTTTCTAGTCCTAGGTGGTTTTTAACTTTATAGGGTTTTCACATTAAAATCTTGGTGTAAAATATGTGAATTTTATTTGTGTTGTAAGTTATTTTACATATTTTATATATTATGACAACTCGGTAACAACTAGGTAAATGGAAGGTAATAACTAAGATAGTTTATTGATACTTGATAATGCAAAGAATAGTAAGTTAACATTTTAAAGTAGATTGTTTAACAAAGTTAATTGATAATTTGAATGAGATTACCAAGTGTTGTTTATTTTTATGAAGTTTAAATTGGAACTAAAGTGTTCGAAGGGATTGTAGGATTACTAGACATAAATGATTCAACCCCTGAACCCCCACTCTTAGTTATCTGACAACATCCTCAACATAAATCCCTACTCTTAACTTTATCAAAATTTTAATTCAATATTGCATAACCAATTGAATAATATCACTGATGATTTACTACAAGGAAAAAAAACTTTCCTTTGTATAAAGTCCTAAAAAAATTATTGAGCTAGCCTTGAGGCTTTTTGAATTTACAATGAATAATATAGGAGCTCATCAATATGTTACATTAAACATTATATTATAATTAACACTTCCCATAATGATTATATCAATAGTTGACTACCTGAGAAATATATGTTGAACACTCTTCACCAAACCTCATAGAATGACCATTTGATTCTCTGTGTTAACCATAGCATCTCGAACATGTCTAGAACTATAATTCAAGTGTGTTGAAAAATCCTCAGCCTCAAAAAAAAGATACAATGAAAATACCATGAATTTTCATCTAGAAACTCTCTCTAAGTACAGTCTCCACAAAACTTTTTATAGCTTACTCAAATCTTCATTACTCTTTCTACAAACATAGACATAGCATTAGGTTGGTTTCTTGGATATACCTTCAAGTGAACATAACATAACTATCTAAACATAAATAGGGCCAAATGAATCTTCTTCTACAACTCTAGTTGAACTATCCATAAAAATGATATGTTGACATCAATGATAAATATTTCCATAAATACAATACATAAGCACCCAATCATATCTCTAACATACTAAGAAAATTCCCATATAAATGCCTCACAAGTATTCACAAACTAAAAACCAAATTCTTCCATCTCAATCATAGCATCATGAACATGTCTCTAACCAAAATCTAAGACTATTAAAAAAGCTTTAACTCCATCAAAATTATACAACATGAATAATGACATATAATTTCTTATACACTGGCTTGCAATCAATCCTTTACAAAAAATTTATAACTCACACAAAAGACCATAATAGTTTTCATAAATATAGATCTAGTATTTATACACATCCATGAACATACTTCTAACTACACTAAATCTAATTGTGCAACCACAAAATGAACTGAATAAAAATCTCTCTGCAACTCTTTCTGAAGTGTTTAGAAATATGATATATTGACATCAATGACATACCAACTCATGAATACAACACATAAGAACTCAATCATCTCTTAAAGGATATTAGCAATATCCCACAGATATTCATGCCAAAAAAGAAGAAGCTCCTACTAATACACCAGAGCATTTCAACTTGTATAACCAAATAAACATATTGAAATGAGAAAAAATAGATTTGATGAACTAGATTTTTTTCCTAATAGAACAAACATTGTTCCACTTAGTATCTTAGAGAATTTTAGCAAACCAAAATAAAAATATTAAGAAAGATCTTAGTTACTACCTTCAAAGAGGGAAAGAAAAACAAGAATTTTGAAATTATGTAGGGCATGTTTGTTTAGGAGAATTCAACTAGAATAAGAATTGGTAATTCAGTTTTAATTCTTAGTTTGGTGCGCCAAATCAAAATTGGGAATTGGAATTCATATTCCCATTTTGGCTCCAAAATGAGAATTTATAATTCCACCAAAATAGGTGTTATTGGAATCACAATTTCATTTCCTATTTTGACTTTCACAAATTTGATCAAATTTTTCAATTTGCTGAAAATTTCAAATGCTTAATCTTGTTATTTCATTGAATAGAATTTGTAGAATTTAAATATAAGTTTTAATTTTTGAAATATATTTGATCCTTACTACCTAAAGTTCTTCATTTAATTCCTTTTGAATTAATTATTTAATCACTCTAGAGTGTTGATGAAATTCTCTAATGAATATCCAATCTCCAAAAAGAAAAAATCTAAAGTATATATTGACTTGTAGATGGATAGATTGACAACAAAAAATTATGCCCACTCCTATGCAATCCTTGACCTATTTCCTGGACTTATGTACTAATGGTGGCTATGCTACTGAGCAAACATAGATAGAGTGAGAAGATTTTGACTTGAGAAATTCCATACAATTCTCTTTCTACTCTTTCCATTGGCTTCTGCCAAATAGTTAACAAGGATGTAGAAGAGAGTGATAATATCCTATGGTCATTTGGGCATATGCAATGATATCTTCTTCCTATGGCCTTCTAGTAAATTTATGTACAACACAAATAAATCTTTATTAGGTTTTGTACAATTAAAAATAATGTGTAAGATCAATTGGTGTATGAGGTGGTGATCTAATTTTAGATTGAATCTTGATTCTTCTTAGATTAAAAAAAATAAAATAATAAATTTCAACTCAAATTCCACTTTTAGTTTTGTCGAACCAAACAAATTTGGAATAATAGATTCAAAATAACAAATTACAGAATGAAAAATCTAGAATAAAAATTTTCAAATTCTAATTCCTATTCTAGTAGCCAAATGGGCCCGCAATCATATCCCATAATGTTTTAGCTAGTCTTGTTCACCAAAACCCAAGTTTGGCAAAAACTCTACATTATTAATGGGACATTGATTTCAATCTATATGAATTATACATGGACTCCACTATTTGAGTTGGATTTAGGAAAACTAAGGAGAGAAGTAAAGCCTCTTTAGGAGGATTAAATATTTGACACTAAGGATTCCTTGATGAATTTTAAAATAAGTCAAAAAGGTAATACTCAATTCAAAATTTGAAATTTAGCCTTAAGAGAATATTACAGAAGAAAAATGTTGTTTTCTTTTGCATTCAAGAATAGGAAAAGACTTTCTTTCTCCACTACCCTCATGCAGAACAAGAAGCTTTCCTTATATAGATACTCTCACCCTGTAGTTTTTGAAAGAGAACCAAAATGTCCACTTCCAAGGTTAGAGCTATATTTTTAATCTTTAGTTAAAGTCGGACATTTTCATCATTATTATATATAAGTTTAAAACTATACAACATATTAAATAGTAATTTTAGATTCGACAAGGGACTAAATTGTTTTATTTTTCTCATTTATAAGTAGGAAATTTGAGTAAAGACTACCTATCATCACACATTATAAGTATTTTATTTTTTTAATGCATGGTATAGAAATTGAAACTTTAAGTCTCATATTGATTATTGGAGTATAAGTTAGAAATGAAATAGATTAAGCTAATACAATTTCATATGATCACATGGAGTAATATTTAGAGATAAAGATTATATTTAAACATATAATTCATCTACATGGTGTGTAAAATAGTGTACCTACATAAACATAACCGTGCTTCAATAAAACATTAGATTGTTACTCCATAATTAGTAAGAAGATAAAATTATAAGAAAAAATATTAACAAGAGCATTCTATTTCTCTCTATCTAGAATGATAATGAAATGTATCTTTAAGGTGCTTTCAAAAATTATAGATCCATGATCATTACTAGTACATCCTAAAATAAGAGATTCAAACTGAAATAATGTAATTATAATGAAATGAAGATGAGTGAATAAAGACTAAATGAGTTGATTCCATTATGAACTTGAAGTTATCTAAATGCAAATTGTGTAATTAAGCTAGATGAGCATGAAATTATGCATACATGTACTTAAGATGTAAGAGTGTGGGATCAAATAAGCTTTAAATTCATTCCTTTTTTATGAAAATGGAGAGGAAATGAGTGGTTAAGATTGATTATTAAAGAGTGATTAGGATTAACCCTTAGCTTATCTATGTGTCTTAACTCCCATTGACCCATTAAAATTGATTTGTCTCTTAATGATGAAGTGTAATTTAAGAGATTTTATAAATGTATTTTAGTTAAATACTTTAGCCAAGGGGATTTAATTAAATAGATGTTACCGATAATTTTTTTTAAATAGGCCAAGGTAATTAGTGAAGATGCTTGTTATCTAATGAGTTAATGCTTTATCAGGGAATTTGATATTTTTATGAATTATGCAAGTAATTGCATAAATAAGGAGTATATTTTGACTTAGAACAAATAGATCTTCTAGTTAGATTTTTGAAAGAAGGAGACTATTGAAAATAGATTGATACAAGTATGATAAATGTGTTTCTATCATTGTTTTGTCACTAATGTCAAACCTTTTTTTTTGTTGGTAAGACAATTGATTATATGATATAAGTACTATCACTTGTTTAATTGATGAAGAGGATTTGATCAAAAAGATGTAACAAAAGTATGTAGAGGAAAGGTTGAGTTATGATATACAAAGGAGTACTTGAATCAGCTAAGGCAGTGATATCATAGTACATTGATAATCTACTTAAGGTTATAAAGATTGGCTACATTAAGAAAATTTAGAAGAACAAGTTAACCAAAGTTTTTCTACGAAGCTTGACTAAATGGATAGTAGGTGTTGAGAAAATTCAATGCAAGCCAAGAAGAAAATTAGTTGGAGCTAAGTAAAATATCATTTTAGTGAAAGCCAAGCAAAACAGTGGATGTCGAGTAAAGTTTAGTTAATGTCGAGCACCAGTAAACTTTAGTTCATGCCTAGTGATTTTTTAGTGGATGTCAAGCAATGCAATATGTGCCAAGCACAAGAATCAAGTTAATGCTGAGTGCCAACATTATTAGAAAGATCACGAACAAGTTTGTTTTCTTGGACTATGTGAACCAAGTGGAAGATAAGATTGATGAGCTGGTAGCATAGAATTCATGGTAAACTATTTTAAGGTGAAATCAAAGAGGATTGAAGGAGAAGTTTCTATAAGTGATATTGAATTAGGCATAGATTCATTGAATCCTACCTAATTTGTCCTAACCCTAAATTGGATGATGGAGTATCAATGATAAAAGATATTAATTTTCTATTTAAAGGGATGGTTGGTCAGAAGCAAGGGTTGTCATGTGAGAGAACCTAAGGGAGACAAGGAGTCAAAGGAAATTGCTTCATCAAGTGACCTAAGTGAATATTTTGCATTAGTATGTTAAGCATGAAGGCTTAAATGTATGCATGCTTAAAGGGTGAACAAGCTATCAAAACTGAAATGTGTTAAAGCCAACCATAATGGAGGACTAAAATAGTGATATGTAATCTACAAATGGAGTTGTAAATTGTTATCAGATCAAGCCTTACTATTACTCTCTAATAATTGTATCAGTCTAGGGTAAATCCTTTCGATTAAGGTTTTCCTAACAGTCATTTGTAAAATCTTTTAACCGAGTGATATTCTAAGTGAATGGTCTAAGACCTCTAACAAGGCTCACTCCTAAAAGGGTGATTGAAATCCTTTAACAAGGCCACATTTAATAGTGTGTATTATAAACTTTAATAGGGTTGGCCTTTCTCAAGGCATCACTTGAAAAGAGTGAAAAAGAGTAGCATGTTACTGGAAATTTTTCTCAAATTGGATTTCCACATAAATCATTATATCAAGTGTGTTTTTGAATCTATTATGTTTCATGTTTACATTTCTACAAATTTATTTGACAATAACCTACAAGTTTTAAGTAATTGCATGGATGCATGCATAATGATAAATGCTTTATGGGTTCACTAAGCTGTGAAAATTTATCTATACATTTGGACCTTGGATAACTGATTCACCCCCCTCCCCTAAGTTATTCTAAATAATTCCAACAATTGGTATTAGAGCCTAGTTTCTTAAGATGAATAGTTTGAAGGTACTAGAAGCATAAAGATCAAGATGTCAAAAAGAGAAGTACCCAAGCTTAATATAGATAACTTTCCTACATGAAAAAGTTTGATGAAGCTACAACTTGGAGGACTTGGAGATCATGCACAATACACCATCACTATTAAGCATGTTGATTTTGTTGGAGGCCTAACTTCCAAGGATATGAAAAAGAAGAAAGAACACAACTAGGCAATGCTAGAGATTGCCTCTACCCTAAGCTATGATAAATTTGATGATATCAAAAATCTTGACAATGAAAAGAAGATGTGGGATGCCTTAACCACTATCTATGGAGGAGACACCAATGTTCTAAGAGCCAAACCAAAAAGTCTCAGAGGCAAGTTTGATGATATGAGAATGCAAGAAGGTGAAAATATTTCTCAATATTGCTCAAGGATAAAAAGATGTTGTTAATGCAATAAGAGGAGCTAATGGTAAAATATATGATGATACTATAATAAGAAAAGTTTTAAGAACACTACTACCTATATATGTTGTTAGAGTTTTTGCAATACAAGAACTGAGACGTATCCCAGGGAATAATCTATCTCTTGAAGGTTTGGTAGGTAGGTTCACTGCTTTTGAGCTTTCTAACTTTGATAATTACAAACTTGAGAATATTGAGTCTTTTTTCAAAGCTAAGTTATCGATAAAGGAACTTGATGAGAAGAAGAAGAATAAAAAGATAAAGTATGTGTCCAGTGATAGAGATATAGACTAGGAGGATGTAAATCAACTTGAAGCACTACTAGCAAGAAGATTCCACATAGGCAAGTTAAAAGGTAAATCACCTATCATCTGTTTCAATTGCAATGAGGTTGGGCATATTGCTGCTAGATGTCTAGAGAAGAAGAACTAAAGAGGTGGTGACAAGTACAAAAGTAGAAGAGATGAAGACAACAAGGACTACAAAGACAAAGGAAATAATTCTTACTACATTACTAAAGAGAAAACAAGGGATTAATCTAATGAACATGATGATGAAGTGGTGTATGTTGCAATGAAGGAAGAATCTAATAAAGATGAGACAACTACACTTCTGACTTGTATGAACAAGAAAGATAGGTGGATCATTGACAATGGGTTCACATCACATGATTGGAGATAAAAGTAAGTTCATTACCTTGAATTATTATGATGGAAATAGTGTAAGATTTGGTAATAATGCACCATACTTGATAAATGGAAAAGGTTCTATCAAACTCATAGATAAGATTTTATGTGACAATGCATACTATGTTGAAGGACTTAATTATAATTTGTTAAGTGTGTAACAATTGAATAATTCAAGATGTAAGGTTGAGTTTAAGAACAAGATTGCTAAAATATATGATACTAATGGAAAACTGATTGGAAAGGGTGATCATACTAAGAGTAATCTATTCTACCTTGACATAGAGGATGCTACTTGTCTATTTGTAAAATTTGATGATGTGTGGCTATGGAACAAAAGGTTATGTCATGTTAATTTTGATAACTTGATTATTATCAATAACATGTGAAAAGTTAGATGTTTGCCTGAGTTGAAGAAGCTTGATAATATAATGTGCAAACACTATTAATTGGGCAAAATGATAAAGTCAAGTTTTAAGAGTAAAACTCATACTTCTAAAGAAATACTAGAGATTATTCATACTAAATTGTGTGGACCAATTGAAGTGCAAAGCTACAAAGGAGATAAGTACATCATGTTGTTTGTTGATGATTTTCTAGAATGATGACAGTTATGTTTTTGAAATAGAAATTTGATGCTTTACAAATGTTTAAGTGGTACTTAGTAAGAGTTGAGAATGAAATAGGTAAAATTTTAAAATGTTTGAGGTCTAACAAAGGAGGATAATTTACATCAAATGAGTTTGAGATATTTTGTAATGACAGAGGTATTAAAAGATAGACATTTGCTCCTAGAACCCCTCCACAAAATAGAATTTATGAGAGGAGGAACATATCTATAATGGACTATGCTAGAACACTCATGATGGAGAAAAATGTTGCTTTAAAATATTGGAGAGAAGCTGTAAGTATAGTTTTCTGTACCTTGAACCATGTACAAGTCAAGAAATGTACTCATTCAACACCTTTTGAACTATGGTATGGATACTCACCCAATGTAAAATATTTTAAGGTATTTGGAAGAAAATTATATATTCTCAAAGATGATAGGAATGGTAAACTAGATACAAAAAGTGAAGAAGGTATATTTTAAAGTTATTCCACAAAAGTATAGGTTACAAGTGTTTAAATACTAACAGTAAAAAAGTTGTGAAAAGTACAAATATAGACTTTGATGAATATACAAAAGTATGTGAAGATAAACCTATGAAAGAACCAAAAGAATACAAATAATTTGTATACTTTATGAAGGTATTCTTGCTGAAGAAGATGTTGCACACCAACAATAGGTTTCAGTGACTGTCAAGTCACATACTATGAATGCTGAGTTGCATTTAGGAATTGAGCTGCATTCAGATGCCAAGTTACACAATGAAGTTAAGGTACATCCTAATTCTAAGTTTTGTATACATGAAAGAAATGTTGAGCTACCTAATAGAGATGTACATAGTGACTCTGAAGTTGAAATACCAAATGAAGAAACTAGAGCTGAACAAAGATTGTCCAAATATGTCAAGAGACATCATCCTACTACACAAATTATTGGAGATAAAGATGCTAGACCAATGACAAGAAAAAAATTGAGAAATGATGCATGTTTTTTGAGCATGAAAGAACCTAAAATAGTGAAAGATGCCTTAGAAGATGTGGACTAGAGTAAAGCCATTGAAGAAGAGATTGAACAGATTGAGAAAAACAAAACATGGACTCTACGTCCTATAACAGAAGACAAAAATGTGATTGACACCAAGTGGGTATTGATAAATAAGCTAGATGAAAATGGTGAAGTCACAAGGAACAAAGAAAGATTAGTCTGCAAAGGTTATGCAAAAGAAGAAGGAATTGACTATGGAGAAACTTTTTCTCATGTTGCTAGACTAGAAGGAGTAAGAACTCTACTTGCTCATTTTGCATACAAAGGTTTCAAAGTTTATCAAATGGATGTTAAATCTACATTTCTAAATGACATATTAGAGGAAGAAGTTTACTTAGAGTAGCCAAAAGTATTTGTTGATGTCAATAATAGGAATATGGTATGTAGATTACACAAACCTCTATATGGTTTGAAACAAGCACCAAGAGCATGGTATGAGAGATTTCATAAGTATCTTGTGAAGATTGGATTTGAAAGGACTAATGATAACAACAATTTGTACATGAAGACAAAGAAAGGAAAAATTATTTTGTTATCTGAAATTTTTGTTGATGATATCATATTTGGAGGTCAAGATGATTTATGTAAGGCTTTTGCAAACAAAATGAAAAAAGAATTTGAAGTGTCTATGTTTGGGGAGATCAAATTCTTTGTGTCTTTACAAGTATATTAGATGAAATATGGTATATACATCACTCAGTCAAAGTATGTCAAGGAGATACTAATTTTTTTTGGATTGGAGGATTCCAAACCACTAAGTATACACCTATGGTGACAAGACTTAATTTGTCAAATAATGATGATTTAGTTGAGGTGAATCAAAAATTGTACATGTCTATGATTGATAAATTACAATATGTAGTACATAGTAGATCTAACATTGCATTATTTGTATGGATAGTTTCAAGATTCTCTACTAATCCCAAGGAGAATAATTTGATGGTTGTAAAGAGAATAATGAGATATTTGAAAGGAATAGAGGAATATGATCTATACTATAATAAAAATGAGAAATTTGAATTAAGAGCCTATCCTAATGCTGATTGGGCTGGAAACATTGATGACAAAAAAAGCACTAGTGGAGGAGCATTTTTCTTAGGTAAGAGGCTAGGTACATAGACTAGCAAGAAACAAAACTGCACTTCACAATCTACTACTAAAATTGAATATGTTGCTACTATTATAAATTTTACAAACATTGTATGGATCAAATAGCTACTCAAAGGCATAAAGGAAGAGATCACAGAACTAGTGACACTTTATTGTGACAATACTAGTGTTATAAATATATCAAAAAATCCAGTGATGCATACAAAGACTAAGTGCATTGCAATCAAGTATCATTACTTGAGAGAATTAGTTCAAGACAAAGAGGTGGAGATGTAATATGTTAATAAAAAAGGGAAAATTGATGATATCTTTACAAAAGCACTACTTGAGGATGATCATGAGTATCTAAGAGGTAAACTAGGGGTAATACCCCTATCAAAAGCTCTCTAAGAAACAAAAGGAGTGCCCTACATCAAACAATCTTTTTTCCATATGTTACAAATTGATGCAATGGATCTTACTTTAGGAGCTTCCTAAAATAATCAAAGAACTAAACCTAGAGATCAGTCACAAGAAAGGTGACATAGAAGAAACTGAAGAAGTTCATTTCTACATGTTAAGATGACAAGTATTTCCATTTATTGTCAAAGAGGGAGATAGTTACTAATTAGAAGAATTTTAAGAAATTGGAGATTGAAAAAAGAGGGAGAAATCCTAACACACAATATGAGGGAGAAATGCTGAAAAAAAGAAAGTGTATCTGCTAATAACATCTACCTAGCAAGAGCGAGGTAATTTTAGAAGGGAGATATAAGAAGTAACTCAGAGGGAGTCATAAGGATGAATTGATTGTCTAATTATCTAAACTTTTGTAGAAATTTCAATACAAGGAATTATTTTCTTTTTTGGTATTTTATTGGTCTTACTATTTTAACCTAGTTAGTTTGGTTGCTTAGTTTGGTTTGCCATCAATGCCAAAGAGGGAGTCTATTGAAAACAGATTGATACAAGTATGATAAATATGTTTCTATCATTGTTTTGTCACTGATGTCAAACCTACTTTTTTGCTCATAAGACAACTACTTATATGATTTAAGTACAATCACTTGTTTTATTGATGAAGAATATGTAACAAAAGCACCTAGAGGAAAGATTTAGTTATGATATACAAAGGAGTACTTGAATCAATGAAGACAATGATATCACAGTGCATTGATAATCTAGTTAAGGTTGCAAAGTTTGGCTACACTAAGCAATTTTAGAAGAACAAGTTAACCAAAGTTTTTCTACCAAGCTTGATCACGTAGATAGTAGGTGCCAAACAAAGTTAGTGTAAGCCAATTAGAAAATTAGTTGGAGCCGAGTAAAAGTCTATTTTAGTGAATGTTGAAAAAAATAGTGGATTTCGAGTAAAGTTTAGTTGATGCCAAGCACTAGTAAACTTTAGTTCATGCCGAGTTATTTTACAAAGGATGTCAAGCAACACAATATGTATCAAGCATCAAAAGAAGGTTAATGTTGAGTGTCAACATTATTAGAAAGATCATGAATTCGATGGATCTAAGCTGACAAGTTTGTTTTCTTGGATTGTGTGAGCTAGGTGGAAGATAGAATTGATGAGTTGGTGTCATAGAATTCATGGTAAACTATTTTTAGGTGAATTCAAAGAGTATTGAAGGAGAAGTTTTTAGAAGTAATATGGAATGAGGAGTAGATTCATTAAATCCTACCTAATCTATCCTAACCCTAAATTCGATGATGGAAAATGAATGGAAAGAGATCTTAATTCTCTAACAAGGTCACATTTAATAGTGTCTATTATAACCTTTGCCAAGGTTGGCCTTTCATAGGGAATCAATTTAGAAAAAGTAAAAAAGAGTAGCATGTTATTAGTGGTTTTTCCCAAATTGGGTTTCCATGTAAATCATTGTGTCAAGTGTGTTGTTGATTTTTTTATGTTTCATGTTTATATTCCTGCAAAATAATTTCACAATCACCTACAACTTTTAAGTGATTACATGGATTCATGTGTAATAATAAATGTTTTATGAGTTTACTAAGCTATGAAAAGTTTTATCTATACATCTAGACCTTGGATAACTATTTCACCCCCTCAATTATTCTAAAGAATTCCAACTATTAGACTAGCCCATTTTATGGTGGTTATATTTGGACCTCTTTGAATCAATGCACAAGCAACACATTGATTCAAAGAAATAACGATGCTAACACATAGAATAGTTTGGTATATTAGTGATGAAACTATTCCTGATTCATAGATTGTTAATTCTAAGCTTAATCAAACAACATTCAGATGGCTGAAAGTTTTAATCCATCAATTTGAACTTGATGGAACAAGAACTAATAATTCCAAGAAATTAGTGAGAGCAAACACCAGTTGGAAACCTGTTATGTTCACTTGGTGTTATCTTAATTTGGATAATATTGTGAGAAATGTGTTTCCTTCTAGTGGAGGTAGCATTAGAGACCACAATGGTTACTTATTGTTGCATATTCAGACCATGTTTTGTTGGACTCTACCAACAACCAAGATGAGTGAATGACACTAGGAAATGACACTATTTTGGGGAATTAAAAATTTCCCTCTTAATTTTCATTAACTCTATTGTGATTGAGGGAGATTCTCAGTTAATTATTGAATTTATCAAAGGAAATCATTCCCTATTAGGAGAATTTGAATCCTTTGTATAAGATTCAAGCCTTATTAGGAGTTTTGCCACCCCCATTAGGAGTTGAAAGGAGGGTAACTGAACTCACTATTCAAAAAGCTTCAAATTGTATTCACCAAAGAATCTTCAAGATAATTTATTCAAGTTTTAAACTAACTAAAAAATACCTTCTTTTCCAATCCAGTTCCTTTGAAGATTACAATACATACTGTCCATCTATCTATACACTAATTGTTGACATTAAGGTCAATTTGTCTATTAGTGACTTAACACTTAGTTAGTTGGTTACATTGCTATCGAGATCTACAACTTCTACCAAGCTAAATAGTCAAAGTGCTATTCATGTTGAGCTTCATAGTGTCTATCAAGTAGTTGAGACAGTTTACTATATTGCTCAAGTTTAGCAGAGTCTACTGAGCTATTCCAGTAGAAGTGATGAAGATCATAGTGTTACCTTAACCCTATAGTGTTAACCAAGCATATCTAATGGCTACTGAGATTGTTGTGTTAACCAAGTGAATCTAGAGTTGACAAAGCCATGGAGTGTCAATCGAGTGATTCAATATCTACCGAGTTTCTTAGTTTTCATTGAGTCACATAGCAATAACTAAGTTTGTGCTACTCGAAGTGATTAGTATGGATTGAGCTTCAATGTCAACCAAGTGCCAGAGCATGTTGATCATTGACAATGGTTTCCAAGTGTGAGAACATCACTAAGTTGTCATTTAGAACCTAAGTTACAAAAATTGGGCCAACTTTGTGAATTATGAATAATTGGGTATTGTAGCCAACTCCAAAAGGTAATCAAGTGGATTGATATAGGTAATCAAGGTTATATTATATCATATCCAATGAGTATGTGTATTTATATATGAAGTAAGTAGTATATGAGTACAAGATGAAGAAGGCTACAATTAGTAGAAGGCAAAAAAAAAGACTGATCACAACAAGGTGATTATTGTTTTACAAGGAATTTCATTCAAAAAATTAGAGTTGCAAATCAAAGATCAAAAATTGGTTCATTGTAATAGGTACATCATTCAAATCCTCTAACAAGGTGGACTTAACAACCTTATTCCAGATCTCCTAAAATAGTACATACTTAATTGTATGTTTGTAAATCCTTTCACAAGGTGGACTAGTAGTCCTTACTGCTCCTAACAAATCGCTAGAAGTGATCAATTATAAGCCTTAATAGGCCAACTTTATATTGCAGTACTAAATCTTGGTATCATCCCCACCTTAGTTTTACATTCTATTTGGAAGGTTTCTGGGTCACCATATCTAGGAAAATAAATAGCCACACAAATAAATGACAATCTCTACATTGAAGAAAATATTGAAGACATATGTCATGATAGAAGTTTAGACAAAGCTAATGCAACAATCAAAGAACTACTTGAAAAGAATCTCACTCTTTAAGAAGAAGTTAGAAAGTAGACAAGAGAGCAAGAGATTCAATCAATAAGGATGTGTAAAATCTTGGAACAAAAAGATAAAGCCAATGAAGAGAAAATATTTCTATTTGAGAAGATAGAAGAAAAGTCTAATAAAATCCATCTATATCTTCAACAAGAAAATTTTATTGATCAACTCACTGGTGCAAATGAGGAACTTATGAATCTAAGATCAGAGAATGAAATATTGAAGAATGATCTTATCTTGGAGAAGAAAACCAATGAAAGGATGATGAAATCTTGAGAAAGTATGAATGAAATGGATAGAAAAAATCAATCAAGACACAAAGGCAAAGTTGGCTTAAGCTATATATATGAAGGAGAATCATCTATCTAAGGAGCCCAAAAGAAAAAAAGGCCTACTTCTACACACTGTGGTAAGATAGGTCATACATCAAATAAGTTTTGAGCAATGAAAAAGAAAAATTCAATGGAAAGTGCTACAATTGCAACAAGCATGAGCATAGAGCAAGTGAGTGCATAGAGAAAAACAAGTTTGAAGTAAAATGTTTTAATTGCAACAAAAAAGGACATAAAGCCTCATAATGCAAAACCAAGAAGTTGAATCTAGTAGAGAAAATTGTAGAAGCAATATTTGGTTAGAATTACAACACATGGTGTAGATGTCAGTACCGTGTGGAGTTTGGACACATTGGAGAAAATTATGTAAAGCATAATATGAAGAATAGAGACACTACAAAGAGATGTTTTATTTGTACAAAACTTGTGCATCTTTCCAAGAACTATATGAATAGAGGTAGAGTAGAAGATGAAAAGAAAGCCAAAGATGACAACGTCAAAAAATAAATGAGGTAGGAATGGGTGCAGAATTCTTGAGAGAATGCAAGTCAAAGTCTTGAAATTATTGACACCCAAGTCAATGAGTTGGGTGAGTCAATCATTTCAACTTAAACATCCACAAAGATCACTAGAATTGTGATTCAATAGAATTAATCTAACATCAGTTCTATTTATAAAGAAAATGATCTAATCAACATTCAAGATGCACAGGGATCAATAAGAAATGATAGAAGTAGGAGACCATATTGAGTAAGGTTAGGTCGCAAGTCCTTACCAAGAAATATTAGGTTTCACTAAATTTGTGTTGTAGATGGAAAGTTGGTAACTCTATTGAGTACCAAGTTCTGAATGAGTGATGGTGACTTTATTGAGTTCATAGTTGGTAGTTCCTATTGAGTTGAGTAATGCTACCAAGTTATTGACATCTTCCAAGAATTAAAGACCAAATCGAGTGGAGGATAGTCTATCATTGAGTGAGTATACATACAAAGCATTAATGGTGATTGTAAACACTAAAATTCATTAAAAGAGGAAAATTGATTGTATTATCTCACAATGAATTTTCAAAGAAAAGAGCAAAGATCGAATTCAGAACCTTTGAGTGTTTCAAGTAGTTGTTTTTGAAGATCACTTCCATTTTTGAAACCCTATCGAGTGATGGCATCTTCAAGCAACAATATTAGGAAAGGTTTTGAAATGTTGATTTGTGGAAGTGACAATAAAGCCCCTACATTCAAATTGAGTCCAGCTATAGTAGAAACACTTGAGCCTATTAGAGCTCAATCCTAGATTCCACCAAAGGTATTACTTGTATCATTGTTCTATTGAAAATCTAGGAACCCTAGAAATGAATTAGGCATTCAAATAACTTTGCATGGATGGTGTTTTAAAACATGAAAATAAGCATTTGGAAACAAATGGTTTGACAGATATTTTAAATATGCTAAGGGAATTCCAAGAAAAATGGATCAGATTGATCTTGAGCCATGTTCATAACATTCAGTTGTGGCTAGATCAACCTATCCGAATTACAAAGAAAATGATTCATAGAATCACTGGTCTACCTATGTTGAATAAAGCCAAAATTACTAAAACCCTAGGTTAGGTTAAACAGGCAAAGTGAACTCTTTCTAAATGGGATGGAAGAGGTATGAAATTGATTCGTGTGGTTGACATGGAATTGAATTTTGGGATCCATGTGATAGCTCACAAAATCTACAATTTGAGGTGGTTGAATAGTGTTTCATGTGAAGTAGTTGACCTAGCATACAATGTAGTGAAGAATAACTTGTCCTTTGACCTTGTCAAGATGCTATTGAATCAATTAAGAAAGAATATGGAGAGCGTAGGAGTCTCTAAAAGCAGCCCATGTAAGCTTGGTTCTCTCTTGACTTGTTTATTTTTCTATGTTCATAAGTTTTTTCCCTCAAAAGACATTATAGTATGGAAGAAAGAAACTCCAATTTTGTATCAAATCAATGAATTCATAGCAGAGATGGGAGGAAACTTTGACATTATTATGGATAACTATTTTGAAATATTCAAATAAAATATGCAAAGAAAATTTAGGATTCCAAAGAAACTAGTAGAGGATTATGGTGAAGATATTTGTTTTATGGTTGACTATGACGAGTTATACATTTAGGTAGACAGACCTAGAGTGGCATGGGTTAAACCCCTAGAATATAAGGTTAACATAGATGACACAAAGGCATCATTGAGGCCCTAATAAATGAGCCTATGGATCCTCAAGCCACATACTCTGGTACATATGATCAGGCTAAGGCCAGGATAGAAGTTGAGATCAAGTTACCCTAGGCAATAAATAGAGGAAAGAAAAGAATTGAGAAAATGATGAAAAAAGTCAAGACATCAAACTCTCCTCTAATGCTTACCAAGGGAAAAGGAGATGATATTGAAGATAAATGGGATGATGTAGAGGAAGTAAAACTTGAGGAAGAGGAGCCACCAAAGAAGAAAGGGAAGGTTATTATAACCAAACTTGGAAAAGCTTCCATTGTTGTGTTCACTAGAAGAGCAACCAAGTCAAGAAAGAAATTTAAGTCGAGAGATGATGAAGATGAAGATGATTAGATCATACTTCAAAGGACTACCCCTACCTTTTAGGAAAAATTAAAAATATTTGATGAAGGATCCGGTGTGATAGGTTTCAAGCCACTCAAGTTTGAGACCAAGAATCAAGAATAAAAAGAGTAGATTGAAAATATTCTTCTAGAAAAATTGGGTAAGTGGAAATACTCACCTAAAAAAACCATCACAATAAGTTCCTAATTCTTGTCTTAGTGTAATTAAACCAAAGTGGGATAGTGCAATGAAAACTAATGAGGACATCAATGAAAAACCTTTGAGACAACTTATGATGAGTCTTAGTGATAAAGAGGTGAAGGAAGCATTGAAATAGAATGAGAACAAGCTCACACCCAAGTTTAACACATGTCTTATTATGATGAAAGAAATTGAATTTTTAGTGAATTCTGCTACTACCAAATGGAAGAATATCTATGGGCTACACAAGCCTATTGATTTTATTGTATAGATTAATGATAAAGATGAGGAGGATGAAGATATGGAAAAAAGACAATGAAGATATTTATGATGATGAAGTTGATAGCATAGATGTTGATGATGCTAATGAGGAAGAAGAATATGAAGCCACTAGAGGAAGTCTTCTAGAGATAAAAAGTATTGAGGAATCTGATGTAGAAAAGATTTTAGAAAAAGTGATGACTTCTTTTCCTCATTCTCCAAGAAAAGCCTTAGTGCAATTAGGCTCAGAGATAGTCTCTATCAATTTGGTTGTAGTCCCTAGCACACAACTAATCTCTATAGTTACTCTTCCAAGTGTTACAATGAATAAAGTGCCCAATACTTCATCTATCGAGCAAAAAGTCATCCAAGCATCAAGCTCTACTAAGCTACAACAAGGTATTCCTATTTTTAGTATTATCTCTTCTATTCCATCATTTATTTATGTTTCTACCATTTCTACAATTATTTCTACACTAGTGTAATGACAGTTGAGACTCAATCTGAACTGAGTACTAAAGTTCTAAAGAAGGGCAAAGAAATTGTTCAATGTGCTATTCCATCAGAAAATGGTAAAGAAGAAGAAATTCATCTTGAAGAAGATATTGTATTACCAAATTGGGATCTATCCAATCTGATACTTGATCACATTGATGCTCTGGGAGAACTTTGGAAGAAGAGGGATAAGAAACATAAGCTTAGAGAAGAGAAGAAAAAGAAAAATCAAGTTCTTGAAGACATAAAGAGAATATTATTTGATGCTCTAAGTATTGAGGTTGATGAAAAACAACCTATCCTTGATCAATTAGTTGAAATTTTCTACGAATACAATGAAGATCAAAATGGACCAAAAAAATTGATGCAAAGAGCTAAGCAAAAATTTGAATATAAAGTTCTAGAATAGGTAGCAAAGAAAATTTTAATTGATCAAGTAGAGTTATCTACTTCTCTTGCTATATTGGAAACATATTTAAGTAATGTTGTTTCTTTATTTGTCAAAGTAAGTAACACATCTATCTTTACAAAAGATATAAAAGAAAAATTATCCAAGATAGATGAAGATATTAAGTGCACATAAAATGTCACTTGATCCTACTTGTAATTCTGCTCACTTTACAAAGATCAGATATTTGACAAACCTTCAAGCAAAATTACTAAGGGAAAAAGCCAGAATTAGGGCCACATTGATAGAAATTCAGGGCATGATTCTTCTAAATGTGGATTCACTATAGAAGCATATTGAATATGCAAAGACACTCATCCATGTTAATAACTTCTCCATAGTTGACCACATGATGAAACTATCAGCAGAAATACAGATAGCCTTGTATGCATCCAAGGTATTGCAATAAAATTTGGACAAGACTATGGTAATAATTTTGAAGGTTCATTCTGATTTCTTGTCACATTTTGGTATTAACATATAAATATTATACAACTTTAGCATTAATTTCAAAAGAGAGGACTAGAAGAGTAAAATATTAGATTATCTATAAAGGGGGAGAAGATATTGTCTTGATAAAAGAGGAGAAGAATATTATACTCCAGATATATGTATAGGAGAAACATATGTAAGGGGAAGAAAAAGTAGTTTACAAAAGCAATTTTGAAATTTTTTTTTAAATAGAGTAATTTACTAAGCTAAAATAACAATTAGTCAAAAATTGAGTTGAAGACACCGAATGTTTTTAATAAGAAAAATATGTTTTATAGGGAGCTTGAAACCCAAAAGTTAATACATATCAAAAGGCTGAAAATAAGCAACAAAAGCCTAGCCATAGTACTACAGCCAACCAAAAGGCTAGGATGACATATAGGAAAAAAGCCAAAAGCCAAAAACTAGAGAAACTAAATAGTCCAAAAGATAGGTAATGAACAACTTTTGTTACTCCTTTGTCTTTCTTTCAAACTCTTGCATGATTTCCATCACTTCATAGGCTTTTTGGATCTCCTTAGCCATATGCTCTTGTTTCTTCTGATCCATTTGACCCAACTTGCTGAAGGTAATGTCTATAGTCATGTCCTCATCCATCCTATCTCTAGCTCTATCCTTTTCCTCTTTATCCTCGAGGAAACCCTTGGCTTTCAACTTTCTAACAAGAGAAGAGATGTTATCATTTGGAGAAGTCAAAATTGAAATCATTTGGTTTTCCATATTATGATTGTAATTTTCTATATTTTGAATTCTTTTTTCAACCAGCTTGAGGCCATATCTATCAAATTTCCATTAACTAACTTCTTCCCTTAGTTTTTTAGCTAACCCATTATTTCTTTGACCTCCTCTAGTTCATGGTAGAGTCATTCAATTGACCTGAAATTGTCAATCATACTATTTCTAGCATTATTAATCAAATTCATTCCAATTTCCCTTGTATTATCAATAATAGCCACTAGTGCCAGATCATTGAGTTCCTCCATCTAGAGCTTTCCCTCTTTACCTTCAAGGATTTGGGGAATAATTCCCATTTGTGAGGTTCTAACATTAAAAAATTTCTAGGCATGTCTTTTATAACCACCTCTCCACTCTCATCCTCTATTTTCTCCTTATCATGTTCCTAAGGGGAAATTGGGGAAAGAGGAATGATGGTGATCTCTGGCTTAGAATCCATTTTCCTCTTTGGAGGCACATCCTCCTCATTAGACCTCCTGTACTTTTTATCTATCAGCTCCTCCCTCTTAACATCCTCCTTCTCCTTATTCTCTTCATTAGTATCCACATCATCCCTTCCTCATTGTACTCTTAATCTCATTGACCAATAATTATAAACCCAAGTCCCCTAGGGCTTTTCCTACATGAGGCTTTAGTTGACAAATGTGATTTCTTCTCAAAAACCCTAGCCTTCTTTCCAGACAAGGGATTAACATCTTCATCCTCTAAACTTATACTTTAAACATCATCTACATTAGACAAGAAGTTTGAACTCCTCATCTCCTTAGATGTAGCAGTTGCCTGGGTGAGGGTTTTGCTTCTAGATTGGCCCTTGAAATGCTGATAAATCAAAAGTAGTAAACCCTCATGTAGGGCTGAATTAGAAGTAGGATTTTTCTTGTGCACAAAAATATTCTTATGCATGGAAGTATATAAATAAAAAGGGAAAGAAACCTTAATCCCATAACGAAAATGATTGAGCAGAACAAAATGGTGTGTTCTAACCCTATCAAATCTCATATCCAAAGATATATACTCAATAATAGCCCTCAAAAGATACCTCCATAGTTTCTTTATCAAGTCCATCTCATAGTATGTGTCACTTTTGACTAGGTCCTTCTTTTCTTCCATATTTTTTGCAAAATCTTTCATAGCATTCACAAACATCTTATTATCTCTGTAAAACTTCAATCCCTTATCTAGAATTTTAGTTATATGAGCAATGATGTTCACGGTCACTTGATACAAGACTCCATCAACTTTGACCCTTCCATCCTTCTATGAATTTACCATAAGATCAATAATCACAAGATCATATCCATGGAGTTTGGCTATGTAGTTTGCAATTCCTCCCTTTTCTAACTTCTCCTATACTTTAGTTCTTTGCTTCCATTTTTCCACCTTGCCTATTGGTTCTTTCCTGCTTCTTTCCCCCATCATCTCTATAATCTTAGCACTTACTATTCTCATAAACTCTATCCTCTAAGACCCTTTCTCAACCCTCTATATACTCTGATGGAAACCACTTTGATTTTTTCCAATTTGGCTTTCAATACCACTAAAATGGTATATACAATAATTGACCCATAAAACTTGTCAATTTGACACTAATAACATCACCAACTTGTTCAATTCATATTTACCATTATTGCATTTACTTACACCCATACTCTCATTTATATCCATAATTATCTTTGGATTTCACCTGTACCTCCCTAGATTTTTTCTAGCTCAATTAGGATTTTTGCACCTACCAAAATATTCCCATTGGTATTCCAAATCATCACCACGTCTTTCTTTACTACACCATTGGCAAACCAATCAACCATCGAGTTTGCCTCCCTATATTTATGACTAACATGGATGCTATCAAATTTTCCAAGTGTTATACAAATTTCTTCAATGATGTTAGCTATTGTCCATGATGGTTGGAGAGCCCCTTTGATACATCTGATGATGTTATTTGAGTCCCACTCCAACCATAATTTTTTAACTACCTTATCCAAAGCAAATTTCACCATGTGAAGAGCTGCACTAGCTTTGGCATAATGGTTTGTCTAATGTACCAATGGGTAAGAGAGAGCAACAATCCCTTCACTGTAGTTGTTTCTTATAATACCTCCACATCCCAAAGGACCAAGATTCCCTTTTTCTGCACCATCAAAGTTTTCTTTATGCCACCCCTTAGGTGGAAGCTTCTATTTGACCTCCTATGTTTTAGATATCCTATCCTTCTCCTTTTTCTTACCACCATCTTTAATGTCTCCCCCCTTTCTAATTTGGTAATTTTCCTTCATATGACTATTGATTTTATCTGCCATAACATAAGTAGGTTCATCCCTATCTTTGAATATTCTATTGTTTCTTTCCTTCCAAACTCCCCAAAAGAAGTGAGGCAAAGACTAGGTGCTTAAATTCTGCAAATTTGTGCCTTTATACATGTTATTCCATTGACAAAAGAAATCCAACACATTACTTGGCTTGTACCAACTAATGCCAAAATTGTTTGTAATAAGGTCTCAAACTTCTCTAGAATAAGGACAATAGATAAACATATGAATAAAAGACTCCTCTTGATGCTTACACAGAATACATCTATTTGGGATATAGTGGCCTCTCTTCATCAAGTTTTCCAGTGTAAGAATTTTATCTTATAAAACTAGCTAAAAAAACATATTAATCTTAGGAGTAAGGCTAGGCACCCAAGCATTGGCCTAAGGAGGTTTCTCCTTCAAGCTCCAAAGAGGATTATATCTTGAAGCAACTAAGTAACAACCATTAGGATTATCTTCCCATATTAGTTCATCCCTCTTATTATTAAGAATCATTGAGTTTAGCATCAACATTATTGTCTTGAGGTCATTAGAGATAAAAGACAGGTCTCTCCATCCCTAGTCAACTCTATAGCCTCTAACATTTAATCCAAATTTCTTGATACAAATATTTTCCCAATTACCATAAATAGGATTATTAATTAGAGGACCCTGAATCAACCATTTATTATGCTAGAAGAGAATGTCATCATTATTACCCACTTTCCACTTAGTTTTAGCTTTGGCCAGGTCTCTTGCCTTAAGGATACTATTCCAAATAATTGAACATTATTGAGCAAGAATTTTAGAGAAGACCTTCTAATATACTTCTCCACTAAAATATCTCTCCATTCCCCCATGCTGTTGAAAATGCGCCAAATCTGTTTGGCTAGAAGAGCCTTATTGAGAAGTTTTAATTTCCTTATACACTGAATGTTGATAAAGAATTTTATGACTTAAAATTTTGAGAAATCAATGTTTTTGGTTTGATAAGTGTTTTTTTCTCTAATGCCAAAGGGGGAGGTTGTTGACATTATGGTCAATTTTTCTATTAGTGACTTAATACTTAGTCAGTTGGTTACATTGCTACTAAGCTCTACAGTTGTTACTAAGCTTATCATTCATCTAGTAGTGCTAACCAAGTGTTTTAGTTGCTCCTGAGCTAAATAGTCAAAGTGTAGTTCATGACGAGCTTCACAGTGTCCATTGAGTAGTTGAGATAATTTATTGTATCACCTAAGTGTAGTAGAGTCTATCGAGCTATCTAGTAGAAGTGATGAAGATCATAGTGTTAATTGATCCTTGTAGTGTTAATTAAGCATATCCAATGGCTATCAATCTCATAGTGTTGACCAAGTGAATCTAGTGTTGACCAAGCCATGAAGTGTCAACCAAGTGATTCAGTATCTATCAAGTTTCTCAGTGTTCATCGAGTCGCACAGTGCTAATTGAGTTCATGCTACTCAAAGTGATTAGTATGGACTGAGATTCAACATCAATCAAGTTCCAAAGCATGCTAAGCATTGAAAGTGGTTACCAAGTGTCAGAGGATCATAGAGTTGTCATTTAGAACACAAGTTACAAGAATTGGGCTGACTTTATGAATTATGATTAACTGGGTGTAGCTGACTCTAGAAGGTAATCAAGTGGATTGAAATATATATATATATATATATATATATATATATATATATATATATATATATATATATATATATATATGCATTAAATTATATCATATCTAATGACTATGTGTATGTATATGGGAAGTAAGCAATAGATGATTGTAAGTTGAAGAAGGATACAAGTAGTATAAGGAAAAGTAGAGACTTATCTATCAAAACAAGGTGATCATTTTTTTACAAGGGATCTCACTCATGAAATCAAAGTTGCAGATCAGAGATTGGCCACAAGTTCATCCTAACAGGTGTGTTAGTCAAATCTTCTAACAAGGTGGACTTAATTGTATTATTCCAAATCTCCTAACAGAGTGCACAGTTCATTATATGTTTGTAAATCCTTTCACAAGGTGGACTAATAGTCCTTATTGTTCCTAATAGGGAAGTTCAGTAGAAGTGATCAATTGTAAGCCTTAACAGGCCAACTTTATACTACAATAATAAAGCTTGTGGGTATCATCCCCACCCCAATTTTACTTTCTTTTTGGAAGGTTTTTGGGTCACCACATCTTGTGTCAAAGTATTATGAATGTTTTATTGCATTCATTCTTTCATGCATGCAACTAGATCAAATTATGTGGTGATAGTTCAACTAGTGAATTAAGTTTAAAAGTTTTATTGGTTCCTGATTCACCCCTCCCCTCTTAGTATCCCAGTCTACATTATATTTCCAACACTAATATTATCCAAATTCACATTAAAGCTCACATAAATAACACAACAATCTCACTTATCTAGTTGCCACACTTACAACCAAGGAAATGACCTTTCCCCTAAACCAAGTCCTAAAACAAGTATTGAGTTAGCTTTGAGGCTTTCTAAATTTACAATGAATAATATATGACCTCATTAATATGTTACATTATATTAAACTCTTTCCTCAAAGATATTTGTAATAGTCAACTCACAAGAAAAAAAAACACTAAACAAACTTCATAGTCATCTCAAATTGCATATCTGATATCATCATCTAAAACATAGCAGGTCAAACATGAATTTAACCTTCCTCTAAATGGGTTGAACACAATTCCATCTCTTCTAAAAGATTCAACTAATTTACTAGTACTTACTTTTCATATTCTCTCTCTGAAAGCTACCTCCAAAAAACATCACATAACTCAATCATGTCTTCACATATCTTTCTACATAATTGATGGTGGCATCTATAGACATATCTAAATATCTTATTAAGTCACAAAACCCAACTCATAATACTCTAACTATGTCAAATATATCTTTCTCTACAACTCTAGTAATCTTTACTAAATAAAGTATTTGTTGACATCAATGAAAAATGCTATCATAAATACAACACATAAGCACTTAATCATGTCTCCAATAATGCTAACATACTCCCCCATAGGTTACATTCAATCCATCCATAAAGTAAACATCCTCGGTGTTGGTCTTTCCATCAAGAGTAACATATCAGAGATCATTATTACCTTCATTACTTACCTTGTGAAGGACTTCTTCCAAGAAAAATGTACCCATTTGGAGGTAGGTGAAACTAAGGGTATAAGGTGTAATAATTTGTTCATCATGTTGAAATTTGGTGGTGTTTTATCATTATGTTTACAATGTATACCATGAATCTAGTTATTATGCATGACAATAATGATAGTTTTGTCTTTTCTGTTTCTAAAGGTTTGCTACGTTCCTTTTTTTCTAGTGATGAGTGGTTGATTATATTTCTTTCTAGATGGTAAAAATTCTAACTTTTTATTTTTCAATGATTTCATTGTGCTGACAATTTTCTACTATTGGTCACTCTTTCAGGTGGATTATAGAGAGGTAATGCCCAATGCTTTTTTGTACTATTTTATCAAAAATATAATAAATAATTGTATATTAATAATCTATTGATAATGAAATATAATTGAAAATGAATATTAATATAGAAAATAAATATAAAATACTAAATATTAAAATTCTATTAATTTAATAAATAAGAAAAAAATTCTATAATATGTCAAAATAACGGAAATAACAAAATTATCTATAATTTTTTTTATGATAAAAAAAATTTAAACCATTAAGACTTTAGAAAATAATTTTAAAACTTATAAAATAAAAAATATATTTTATCACATATTATTTCTAACGCAATGTAATGTCTATGCACACCATCAATTCTCTATTTAAAAAAAAATTCTAATGGAAAATTTGAATGGTGCACTAGAAGTTTTATGGGGTCACATATGAAAGCAATATATATCATCTCCTATGCTAGAGATGGCTCCATTAGAATTAGAAACTAAAATGACAACATCACGAAGACATTCATTAGAGTGGAATACTTTTTAAAAACAAGAAATTTTGTAGAACTAAAGTCTTTCCCTACTATTTTAAATAAAAACTTAGTGCATCATACCATTAGCTGTATACTTGTCTTGGCATCAAGAATATGAATACAAACTTATTTTAAAAATAAAAATAAAATAATTTTAAACTTAGAACTTAATTAATTTCCTCTAATTAAATGAAAATATAATATAAGAAAGAACTAGTAATGTAAAATTTATTACCCTAATTTCTTTGAACTATATCAAATACATCTTGCAGAAACAAAAATCTCTTTAAAATGTTCTTTTATAAAAATAGCTATTGTAAAGGACTTTAGGATCAAGCCACACTAAATTTAAGAATGAAAACCATATCAAAATATATTAATTATTTTTCTTATTAGATCTAAACCTTATTACAATGGCTTCCTTAATAGAACATTAATTAGGCAGGTCAATCAAAGTATAGAAAAATAATAATCAAACGATTTTTAAATCACATATTTAGGAAATCTAGGAAGTCTTCTAACATTTTTAAATCACTACTCATGAAAGATGGGTCAATAAGTTTGACTCAAAATCACATAGTTAAATCATGATAGCAATATCACAATGATCACTTGTTTACCCTCTTATTCATCACAAATCTCAAAGCAGTGTACCAAGCTACCTAGAAGCTGAAACAAAAAAAACACAAAAGAAAAAGAAAAATCTTGACGTTTAAAATATCATCCACGATAAATTCTAGAGTAATTATGGGATGCTCCTAAAAGGTTATGTATGTAGCCTCATCTTTTAAAGGAGAGCTTATATAGGTTTGTTTAATCAAACTATATTTTCCCTATAACTTTTTTTATAACTTAAGTTTTGTCAAGAATCTAATATTTCTATAACTTCATGTTTTTATGTTTATTTAGATTTATTAACTTTTAAATAAACATATGTAAATTCAATTATTAAAAAAAAAAATATATGCATACCTTAAAATTACTTAATTGCATATTATATTTGAAAAATTAATACAATTATAATTATTTAAAGAAAAAAATATATGATCTATTTTTAAAACATATTAAAAAATAAAACTTAGAAAGTAATCATATTTAGTAAAAAATTATTATATATAAAAATTTAAAAAATAAAATAAAATCTAATATAATATTTTCGCTGTCAAAATAAGATAAAAAATAATAAGAAATATTTACAAGCTTAAAAAATTAATAAATTAAAGAACATTCTTGAGGGATCTTCAACCTTTATTATTATTGGTAGAACATATTGTTATTACTAACTTTATTATTGAGTTAGTAATAGTTGTATTAGTAGAACGAGTTAATTTCTAGTTTTAGTTAATTATTAATTAGTTAAGTTTAAAATATTATTGTTTTATATTATTTAATCACTTTTGATTTATTTATGTGATAAGTACAAAGCAATTTAAATTATGTTAGAATTGAAATTTATGTTTTGGTTAACTACATTGATTATTTAATAATAGTTAAGAGCTTTGTTAAGTAAATAAATTTATATGTTTCCTTAATATTAGTTAGTAATTATTATAACTTTAAAATGCTTAGTAAATTTAGTCAATAAAAAGTTAAATAGTTTAAAAGTTATGTAAGTTACTTAGCTTAGTTTTAGTTTATAAATATTAATTAGTTTTGATTAGATTAGTAAAATTTTTGGTTAAATGAAATAAAGAAATCAAAAGTTGATACAAATATTATGACGAATATTTACTATAGAAATGGATTACTTCTTATGATGTTAAACTTTTGATGAACATAGTAAATCTATTGTTGCAATTCAACTCTTAAACCTTAGTGAACTTTATTATTACTAAAAGTATTATTAAAAAATAAATTGGTGTGAGTTTTTCTCCTCAAAATTTGGGCATGAAAATGTCAATCTTAAAAAGATAAGCAGAGAGATTTCTAAAGTCTATTATGCAAAAATATTCTTCTAACACAAGATTTTATTTTTGTGTAATGGAGCTATTTTTGGCTTTTCAAGGACATGGAACCTAAGCCGAATGAGGAGCAATAGCAGGGGAAGAATAATGATAATTGAAACCACCATAAATCACGTGATTGACATTTAACAAATGATTGGTGTGATGAGTGTAGGAGAGTTATAGTGAAGTGGACATAACAGCCAGAGTTGGGTAGCAAAATGCATACCTCACTAGACTATTGTACTACAGACGTGGAGCTTGCAGGGAGATGCAATAGTTTTGTGAAAGCCATGTCATATGAGTTGAAGCCATGGCCTTTGATCTAGTCCTCTCCTCTTGTTCCACAAATGGAGGCATTAAGGGTTAAACAAAAAAGAAACTTGCACAAACTTTCACCTCCAGCCTCTCATATTCCTCCAACAAGTTTTCTAGATCCTTGTTGGATTTGATCAAAACTAGTGTGTTAGAATCCTTGGTCAACAATTGGAACTTTTAGGCGATGCTTGAACCAAGGATCTCTGTCATTTTTGTTACAAGATCTGTGAAAGAAAATGGATTAGCCTAAAACATCACAGAGAAACCATAGGTTGTAAAGCTCACATAAATTCATACAAATTTCACTCATCCAAACCTACAAAGTTAATGCTTTGATCAAATACTTTGGTCTCCCCTCTGACGTGCCAGAGCTTCCCATCAACGAGACAAGGAAGAGTCTACCTGCCATAGCTGTAGACAAATGATCTCCATCAAAGAGAGTGGTAGATGAGGAAATGAAATATTCACCCAACTACTAAAATGAAATTTGTTGTAGAGCTGAATAATACTCTTCACTTATCATTTTTCAGAGGTAGTGGCCATGAATAAACTTAATCTAGTACAACATTCACTCTCCTTCTCCACTCTCATTAAATATTAATAAAAATTGAAATATTAATGAAAATCACAAAGCGCGGCGGTTATTGTTTGCAGAAAATGACTCTTTAATATTTGTGCATTATTATCAATTTTTTGTAGTGAATAGATTTAAAAAGAATTATTAACTAACTAACTCTTAAATGAACGTCAATTTTTTTAAAATTGTCAAAATGTTTACAACAATGAATTCTTCCATTGTAGAAGCCTCTCATTCATTAGATTAGAATACTTTTTAAATTAAATTAATTTTGATAGTTAAAATTTTTTGAGAATTTTTTTGGCTCAATCTCAAAGAAAGAATACTTTGAGATAAAATTTTATGGAGAAATGTGGAAGAAAAACATCCTTTTTAAACTACTTTTAACAAGTGATGGAACTAGATTATTTTCAGAAGAATGCTTTAGGATAAGACTTTATATAGAAATATATAGAACATCATATTCATAAATGTTTAAATAAGCATTAAAAATTATAGTGAACAATAATAAAAAGAAATTGACATTTCTGATTAACAACAATCTTGTTCTTTTAATTTTTTTTATACACCTTTTACTTTTATTTTTTATAGCAGCCTTATCCTCAAAATTTAATAATAACATAATTTGATATTACCTTGTTATACTTTTTTTACAATATAGTACAATTTGTTATTATCTCTTAACATCAGTATGTTGCAGAACAATATGGTATTTATCTGTTAATCCAATTATATCCCAATAAAATGAAAGGAGACAATATCTCAATCATGAAAAGCTTAATTCTCCTCCACTTAGTATTGCCACAAAATATGAATTTTCTAGTCATTAAATTCATTGAAAGTGTGACCAAACTGTCTCCACTTCAAAAAATCAGCTATAGAATTAACCTCAAAGAATATCAGTATAATTAATTATTTTCCTTCAATCTGCCATATACCTCATCATTTCCTAAAGTTAAAGTTAGCATTCTAGGACAAACTTGTTTACCATCATGGGTAAACTAGTTTTGATACATGTAACAGAAGTAATGGAAGAACATAACACAGAAGTAAACATAACACAATGCTTCAACAAACTAGATTTCTCAGCACAATGATTAGCATGCTATACACAGGGCCAATGTTGAATGTATAGGGTTTTTCCCAAAGTAAGGATAGGCAGTCACATTGAATCCGCTCTTTGTATATTTAGATATTCTTATTTATGAAATTGCAGCACACATAACATCTACAAGATCTACATTTGTTTCTTGCATTTCAAAATATCTCTCTAAAAGCGATAACAAAGCATGATCAACTGCATCAACAAGTGAAGACTGTAGATTCCTACATATGCAATTCTTTTCTGGGCTTGAATTATCTATCTCAAGCTTTCTCTTTGCCTTGTACGGAGACATCAACTTTGAATCCGTAAAGAGCTCCATATCAAATTTTGTATAATACAAAATCCATGGATGGTCTATAAAAGGAGACAATTGTATAAGAAAATTGTAAAACAAATTGTTCAAATTTATAGTATAAACTGTGAACCTATATAAATAAACATACTCAAAACTCCATCTGGAGAGAGTCTCTTGTTAACATCCCTTGATAGCATCCTTGACAGCAAATCCTTGGCCGGTTCAAAAATGGACTTCCACTTTTTAGTGTGGAAATCCAACCACACATTTTTTATTTCCTCAAAAATTGCCTCTATAGAAGCCCTAGCAAACGGTAAGCTACCAATTAAGAGTCCATGGAGGAGGACTCCAACAGCCCATACATCCACCTTTTTAGTATATTTCCCCACAAAAACTTCAGGGGAAATATACGCGGGACTTCCCACCAATCCTGATAAACTTTGCCCTATTTTCAAAATAAACAAGATGTCAATAATCTTGCTAATTAACTTATTTCAATGAACACACAATCTGAATCCAGAAGAAAAAAAAATTACAACAATGAATTGTGGAAACACATGATTATTTCAAAAAGTTTAGATTTCATGAAAAGATAAGACTTGGAATTTATGAAATTGAAACAAAAAGAGCTGGAATTTATGAAATTTTGAATCCCATACCATTTGCAACATGTAGAGATAGGCCAAAATCAGCTAGGTTCAATTGTCCATCATCGGTGAAAAGAATATTCTCAGGTTTTATATCCCTATGAATAACTCCCATCTCATGACAATGTTGAATGATGCTAACCAACTGTTTGATTAACTCTGCAGCTTCCCTCTCCGAAAAATGTTTTTTTTTCATGCAATCAACCAATCGCCCCCCAGAGAAAATCTCCATTACAAGATGCAAACAATTTGCATCTTTGTACACTGAATGGAGTGTTACAATGTTAGGGTGTCCAGATAAGTGTTGCATGATTTCTACTTCCTTGTGTACATTTTGTGCACAACTTTTGGGCAAAGTCTTACATGCCACGTCTTCTCCTATGACCCTGTTCTTGCACAGGGTTACCACTCCATATTTCCCTCTGCCCAAAATTGGGCCCATGATATAGTCAGATTCTATTTTGCAGTCTCTGATGATTTGTGTGGTTTCTTCTATGCAACCAAATTTTCTCTTAATGCCTCTTGGAGTTGTATCAGTCAAGCAGATCCCCCTTCTTGGAGTAGAAAGAGTTGCAACTGGTGCTAAATGATTATGAGAAAAGCTCAATTGTTCTAGTGAAAATGGAGAGGCGGAGGATGAGGTTGATGCACCATCATCACATGAGTAGATCACCTATTGTGATTCAATCCTATGTAGATCTATGTTGTTCGTCCTCCTCTTCTTTACAGGAGTCATGCTTACCTTACAATTCCTGTCAGAAAGTCACAAAGAATGATGAGTTTCAATCTTTGAGAGTTATTTAGAAATTTGTTCCCATTATCTTGGATGTTACAAAAACACAACCTAATTTATCGGTACCAACAAATTCAAACATAATGACAGCCTGCTAAATTAATCCAAAACTATATACACAATTTTTTGAATCATTCCTCTCAAAATACGGTGTATTAATCCAAACTATGTATGAATATGATAAAAAAATTGCAATGATATAACCAATAAGAAATGTTTTAACCTTAAGTTTAGTCTTCTTGGATGTTACAAACACACAGGCCAATTTGTCTATACCAACAAATTGAGATCAGAAATACTAAAAATTCGCTAAATAGGGGAGAATCTAAACCCCAAAAAACTCTAGAAAACAAGAATACATTAATCTCAATCATTCTGATCAAAACACTTGTATAGAGTATTAATTCAAACCTAGTATGGATATCATTTGGCATGCTTCAATCTTCTCAAAAGCATCCCCTTCAAATCATCTGGCCTTAAAGTAGACTATGTAATATTTTTCAGCTTTTCTAGGTCTAAACATCCTCTCTCTTTAATCACATTAACAAGAATTTAGAAGCGAGGGGGACAAACCAAACTGATCAAGTCAATACCAAATTATGAGATAATTACGAGAGAAAACTTTACGCTTTAACCTTTCATAAATTTAAAAAACCCTCACTTTCTCTTGTATTTGAAAATTATCTACAATTACAATACCAAATGAAGCTAACAATTGTTTCACAATACTTCTAACAAAATCAGCGAGAAAATTTGCATGCAATTGTCTCTTTGAAATCAAGGCAGAAATTTGTTTAAACCACGGGGAAAGCTTTGTTGAACTTCTGTTACTTTTATAAAGATTCTTTATTTATAATTTAGTGAGGCGGGAAAATAAATTATTGTTTCGTTACCATTTGAGGATGACATGAAAACATTAATTTTTATTATTTTTAAAGTTTTGATAGTTCTTATATTTTAATATAATATATAAATAAATAATATTATAATTTATAACAAGATAATTTTAACAATATTATTACTGAAAAATATAAAATGAAATAAGTTGTATAGCAATTATAAGCATTAAGTTGTACTTTACATGTTACTAATGTTTATATTTCTAAGATAAGTATTTTTAAATGCTATTTCTAAAATTTAGATGCACTTTCCAACAAAACACTTTCTTATAGCTACTTTTTTTCTACTTTCTATTTCAAATTATTCTAAAAAGAAATTGAGTTTTAAGTTCTAAACAGTTTATTTATTTATTTTTATTGGAAGAAGAATTAAGTCCCAACATAGGTGCCACAATATTTTATATAAAAAATACAATTGAAATCTTAAGTCATGTTTGTATAAGTGTTGTATTAATCTCTAACCCTAATACAAGTACGACACTCTTGTAACCATAATGCCATAGTTAGGTTTAGAGTTTTAGCTACAATCTTATTTAGGAGTAGAGTTTATTGTTTGGGTTATGATAGAGTTAGAGTTAGGGTTGGGATTAGGCTTGACAATAAGGTTTAGGTTTAGGGTTGGGGTTAGGGTTATAATTATGGTTATGTAAGGGGTTACAAATTGGTTAGTATTATGGTAAGAGCTATGATTTTGAGTAGGGTTAGGGTTGATGTCAAGATTGGGAATATAGTTTATTTTATGGTTAAAAGTTACAATTTTTATTTTAATTAGGGTTACGATAATGGTTTAGGTCACAATGAGGTCAGGGTTGTGTTTACAATTTGGGTTATTGTTGACTATTTTCACCCAAATTCAACCCAGAAGTGATATCTAATTTGAGACATCTTTAGTGTGTTGGATTCCTTGCAAAGGGATAACATGATTTTTTGAGTTGGCTCTTGTGGGTCCACGATTAGTAGAGTTATATCGATGCTAATTCGCCCATGTGTGTCATTTCAGCTTCTGTTGATCTGCTAGTGATAGGGTTTTTTTGTCCGTGATTGGTCCATGTACTTCCATGTTAGTAGTTGGCTAGGTCCAGGGTTTCATACGCATGCAAATGAGATAAAAAACTATCGTGTCTTTGTGTTTGGCTCAGTGGGGTTTTACAAAAACATGAGATGTTGCCACGCATCTTCATTCTGGCATTTCTTTATGTTGTAATGCTTCTTCGATGCTCTAGAACATGAAATGTGTCATGTGTCTTCGGATGGTCATGTCCCATCTCCAACATTTAAGTCAACCCAATATGCACATGCACAAATCAACAACGAAGATTCAACAAAAGATTAAAAGATTGTGGTCAATTTTGTCAAACATCAAAATACATTGACGACTCCCATGTTGTGTGATATCTGCTCATCCTCATAAGAACACAAGATTTTGCCATGCATCTTTATTCTAACATTTCTTCATGCTGAAGTGCTTCTTTGATGCTCCATAATTAAAATTGCACCACATGGCAGAGAGTCCCACTTCCCACATTATATTTTTCATATTTTTGGTCTACACAGGTGGTTGACTCAGCTTGTTGTCCAACATCATGGTGCCACATGTCTCCATTCCAATGTTTCTCCATACTGCAATTTTTTTGTGAGATTCCATAGCCCAGAATTGCACTATGTGGTGGAAGTCCCACCTTTCATGTTATTCACTTCCTTCTTTGCTGAGATTTATAAATCTGATGACTCTCATGTTTTCACATCTCTACCTCGGCCTCTTGTGATGCCACAATCATTGAATCTAGCGCATCTTGGAGATTTCCCACAACATCTTAGCTATCCATTTCAAAGGAAAGATCTTGATTGACAACTATGACTTAATCCTTCGTTGGGAGGAGTTTCTTAGTTACATCTAGGTTGTTCATCTCAAGGGGAAATTTGCATTGATGGTGGTGACTTAATCTCTTGTTGGAGAGATTCTTGTAGCATCCAAGCCATCTATTTTGAAAGGAAGATCTTCATTGACGACCAATATTTATTTTTGAGGAAATCAGATCCCCCCCCCCATGCAGTCAAGCTTGCATTTTGTGGGCAGATAACACATTGTGTTATCCCTCCCCATAGTTTTTTCTACTAGTAGCATGAATCAGCTTCTTATGGCCATGACATGCTACTAAGGCTTGTTCTTTATTGCAAAGCAACTTCTTGGGCCTTGTTAGCATGACGCTAATGCCCTTCATACTTCTTTAATGCATGTAATGATCAAATCTTTGGTGATTTGATCTCTTTTACGACTAAGTGCATTTGTTTTGTTCTTTCCTACCACTTCAAGCAATAGATTGCACTTCATAATCAGATTTCACTCCGACTCTTTAGTTATTGCTTCCTCTACAACTCAACTTCACCTTGGCTGGGGTTTCAACTCCATAGTCAAATCAAAGTTATGCCCGAACTCTTTAAAATGCAGTTGTAAATATGTTTTTTGGGTTCTTCTCTATTGTATTTTTGCAGTAGCATTATGCTTTGTGATTGTATTCATTTTGCCTTCCATTAATGAAATTCCTACTTTTACCTCTTCTTGCCAATCATGATTTGTGCATGTATTTTGCCTTGTTTTGAATATTTCTTTCCTACTTCTTAGAGTTATATGTTGTGTTTAATCTATTGAAAATTGTTGTATTGTGAAAATATCCTTCCTTTCAGCATTTAATCAATTCCAAACTTGCATGTGAATTCTTAGGAAATAGAATAGAATTGAGATCTACGTATTTTTGGTTTTCATTAATATTTTGTTCAGTCATAGGAAGAGTTGCAACCATAGTTCTATCTTGGTGCATAACCCCCCTTTCCCTTTCTACATTTTTAATTTTTGCATTCCTTCTTCCTTTTCCCTCAAAGTTGTAGTTTAGGTGCACCTTGATAGTAAGGAAGCTAACCTTCTTTAGAGTTTCAGCCTCATAGTGTAAGTCCCACACTTGGAGGTCATTTTCATGTTACATGATGTAGCCAAAATCAAAGGGTACCCATGCTAGAGGTAATCTGGATCCCTGCAAATAACCACACAATAGACACAAAACAACAAGATAAACAAATGCAAGATCCGATACCCAATGCAACTCTCTATTCATAAAACAATTTTTTATAGGCAATATGCTCGACTGTAAGGCCTTTTGGGTTAGGTCCAAATACAATAAAAATTACAAAACAATTATGCTAGATCCCTCAAGATCTAACTCCACACTAATCCCAGCTAGTCCAGATCCACACTTTGGTAGAAAACCTCAAGGAAATCTCAAATTGTGCTCACAAGCCCACTAAGCAATCTCCTAGTTACTAGCCCTTCAATGTTCTCTCCTACACTTCATCCTCTTCTCCAAGCTCAATGATCTAAAATCTCATTTGTTAAGACTCCACAAAGAATCCCTACTTATATCCAACTAAGCCACAGGTTGACCTAGCCATTACAAATTAAAATAAACCCTTACATTAAATGTCCATGCAATCCACAAGTCAACAACAACAAAAATTAAATACCCATACATAAATTAAATGCCAAAAATTGGCTCACTGATCGGGAACCATAGGAACCAAGACCAAATCGAGTGTTAGAGAAAAAAATGTTGAGTGCTAGCATTCTAAGAGATATAATTGAGTTCCTTCACTAACTAAGCACAAGCATGTGCCGAGTCTTCAGAAGCAACCAAGCCCCATCATCGATCAAGCTATTCGAGCAACACTACTGCCGAGTTCCTAGTGCAAACTGAGCTCCTAGTATCTGTTGAGTTCCCCAAGCATCATTTAACATCTTCATTAATCGATTCACTCAGTTAACAAAACAACCAAACCAACTCAATATCAACTGATTCACACTTCATTCCAAGGTCAAACCATACCAACATGTAGGATTTCTTGCCAAACAAGGATGCTCCTACATTAGACACCCCAAGTTTGAAAAGATGTTCTTAGTAGATAGAAGAACATCTTCTTGGATTCAAAACATAGTACTCAAATTGGTTCTTCACATACATATCCTACTATTGCACCCACTTTTCTTCTTGTATCTGATTAATATAGTGGAAATTTGTGGTATTCAAGTCTAGATCTAAGCCCCCTATGTGGAATGAGTTTTCATTAGATTTTCCATTCTCCCCTTCCCTACATTTCAAAGTTGGGTGGTTCTCCTTTTCGAAGTTGGGATTTTGTGGGTAGCTTAGCACCTACTGATGGAAATTCACATTTCTCATGCAAATATCATTTTTCAAAGTTATTCTACTTATGATTTGTTGTTTACTCAATGAAAATAGAAGCCTGCAGAAATCCAAATTTTGTCTTCTCCTCGACAGTTTTTCAACCCATGAAGATGATTTTTCACAAAGAATTTTACATGATGCATACGGGTCAAAATAAGGTGGTAGTGAAGTAATTTATGATAATTTCCATTTCCCTTAATGATTATCTACCTCGAGGAGTATCCAAGATTCATCATGGCTCCAATAGTCATTCTAGGTGGAAAACTCAAAATCAACTTCTCCTTGACAGGTTTTCTACCCATGAAGTTGATTTTTTCACGAAAGGAAATTCCAAAGGAAAGTAAAAAAGTGTGGGACCCTAATGGATTTTCACACTCACTTTATAATTTCTTGAACCCAAAGGTAACCATAAATAAAAGGTGAAGTAAGATGGAAGCCTGGGTAGAGAAATGGAATTGTCTTCTCCTCAACGGGTTTTCAACCCATGAAGACAATTTCCCAAATTTTAAAGAAAATTCAACTTAGAAGTAGATTGGAACTACAAAATGTGTGCAAAAATTCCAAAGATGACAATAGGAGTATCTTAACTATGGTGGGAAAAAGTCACTAAAGAAAAATTTGACTCAGTGGGTTTTCTCTTACGGAGTATTCTTTTTGTGACTTTCTAAACTTAATGGGAAATAGGAAAATAAGTGTGAAAGGATACAAAATTACCATTGAGCCAATAGAAAGGTGAAAAGACACTAAGATGTCTATTAAAATCACATATTTACTACTTCAACAAACCTCTCCTTCAATTCATTTCTGTGGAATGAATTTTAGGAGGCATGAATAGTGCAAAATTACCGCTCTTTCTTGAAAAATTATTTTGTTAGTTTGCACAACCTTTTTCAAAAAGCTAATATCTGTGTATTTGTTATCCTTTTCTTTTTTGGATTTTGAAATTCATTCTCAAATAGAATGACAACTAAATTCATAGGTTTCGACGGGTTGATTGGAATTAAGTCTTCACTATAGAATTTCATGGACACTTCTCTTCACTTCTTTGACATGCAAGATTTTCAAAGGAGAGTGAGATCAAAGCCAATCCATCCCATTAATGAGAAGCTCTGAGGATGTAGGCTATTTGAGGCAACTAGCTTTCTAATTTTAGTCCAAGCTCTTGAACTAATTTATGAATGTATAAACCATTATAATCTAGATACCAGGTAGATTTTATTGCTAGATAACACAATATTGTTTTCTATTGATAGGAAAATGGTGGTAAATTGCCTCTGAGTTCCTAAGTAAGAGGAATTCTCATATTTAACATTTGGAGGTGCCATTTCTAAATTCTTTGTGAAGAAGATGATTTGGAGAAAGGAGATCATGCGATCATTGTTCCAAAAGCCATAGAGCACCAAGAGTAAGGTCCCTAAAACTCTATATGGAACTAATCTCAAACTTGAGATTGTTGACATCATGATCCTCTTGCACAGATTGAAAGGTGAGGTAGAAGCTTTAAATTTTGTTGAGCAATATTTCTGCTTGGTGTAAGTTATTTTTTCTGATACCCAATATATTGATTGGGCTTATGAGGTAAGCAAGAATCTGTCCAATGATCTTCGTGCCACAAAATTCTATAACACATTCTATATGTCTTCTTTCTTCACTTACATGTTAGCTTCTCTGCAATTATGGCTAGGCCTCCCAAGGGTGGAAAATTTTCTTGATGATGTGAAATCTTATGAGTTCTACACATGTTTACTATTGGAAAATAGTTATGCGGAGTATGTGAGAGTTAATGATGCATTTACCATGAGAATTTGTAGGGAGCTAGATGAATTCTTAGAAAGGAGATTCAACCTTGAAGCTATGACAACTATTAGTTAGTTTGGGAGCTTTTGCATCCAATTCTCATCCTTTTCATATTTGCATCTTGTAGCTTTCGATGGATTTCCCTTGAAGCTATCGAGATATCCAAGTGATATGATTTTGTTGATCGAGATTGTGAGGCAAGTGATTCAAGTGAATGTGCTGACTGGGACTTCAAAGAAGAAAGGTTACAAGTTTCCTATGAAGGTTGGAGACTTTAGTTGTGAGTTTCATTTGGATGTAAAAAACATGCTAAAAGTGTTCAAGATGAAATACAAGTTGGAGATGTATGAGGTCTTCAGACCTATGTTTGATCCAAAAGGGTATGCAAGAGATGTTCTTCAGATTGGAAGTGTGATTAAACATATCACCACCATAGAAGACTACTGGGCCAATTGCATGTTGATATCTGATTGAAAATATCATTTGAGTAGAACGATTGTTGAAGAAGACTATGTGTTTCAATCATTGTTTTGTCACTGATGTCAAACTTGGTACATGTTGGTAAGAAAATTGCTTATATGTTTCAAGTACTATCACTTAGTTTATTGATGAGGAGGATTTGATCAACGAGATGTAACAAAAGTGCCTAGAGGAAAGGTTGAGTTGTGATTATGTATTAAAGTGCAAGAATTAGTTAAGATAGTGATAACATAATGTATTGATGATCTACTTGAGGTTACAAAATGATAGGCTACATTTAGAAAGTTCTAAAGAATAAAGTTAAGCAAAGTTCAGTTGCCAAGCTTGACCAAGTTGATAGTAGGTGCCAAGCAAAGTTAATGCAAGTCAAGCAAAAAGAAAGCAAATTCTAGTGGATGCCAAGCAAGTTAGTAGATGCCGAGTAATTTTTAGTTGATGCAAAGTGCCAGTAAAAGCTGACAAGTTTATTTTCTTGGAACTTGTAAATTAGGGGGAAGATAAGATTGATGAGCCAGTGGCACAAAATCTTACATAAATAGTTTTGGAGGAAAATTCAAATGGATTCTAAGAGAAGTTTCTAGAAAAGACAAGATATGGGGTTGATACATTATATCCTACCTAATCCATCAAAAACACTAATTTTGGTGATGGATAATGAGAAAGAAAAGTGTTCTAATTTCCTATATGTAGGAATGTCTAGTCATGAAGCAAAAATTAGAGAGTTTTGATGCAAAAATTTGATAAGGAGAAGGAAAGGGGTTTTGCTTCATCAAGTGACCCAAGTGAAGAAGTCTAGAATGACATACTGAGCAAGAAGGCTTAAAGAGGATGAATGCTTGAAGGGTGAACAGGGTGCCAGAGCTACAAAGATTGAATGCCAAGTAGAGTTGAGGACTAAATAGTGATCTATAATCTACAAGTAAGGTTGTATGTTGTATCAGATCAAAGCTTTATTAGTACTTTCTAACAATTGTATTAGCCTAGGTTAAATACTTTGGAGTAAGGTTGACTTAACAGTCATTGCAAAATCCTTTACCAGGGTGGCATTCCAAGTGAATGGCCTAAAGTCCTCTAACAAGGCTCACTTTTGACAGGGTGACTAAAATCCCTTAACTGGGTCACATTTAACAGTGTGTATTGTAACCTGTAACAGGGCATCACTTTAGAAGAGTGAAAAAGGAGTAGCATGTTAATGGTGTTTCTTTTTCAAATTGGGTTTCCATGTTAAATCATTGTGTCAAATGTGCTGATGGATATGTTGTGTTTCATGCTTTCATTTTTGCAAGTTGATTTGATAGTAGCATATCAGTTTTAGTTAACACACAATGAATGCATGCATGGCTAAGAATGTTTTATGTGTTCACTGAATTGTGAAAAGCTTTATTGGTACATTTGGGCCTTGAATAACTGATTCATCCCCCCTCTTAGTTATTCTAAAAGTATTCTAACAATTGGTGTCAGAGCCATCTACTTAAGAGGATTAGTTTTAAGGCACTAGAAGCACAAAGATCAAGATGTCAAAAAGAGAGGTACCCAAGCTCAACAGAGATAAAATTTCTACATGGAAAAATTTGATGAAGCTACACCTTGGAGGACTTGGAGATTATGCAAAATCTTGTATTGCAGTAGAACATGTTGATCCAATAGGAGCCCTAACTAGTAAAGATTTGAAGAAAAAGAAAGAACACAATTAGGCATTGTTGGAGATTGCCTTTTCCCTAAGCTATGCTGAATTTGATGATATCAAAGGCCTTAAAAGTGCAAAGAAAATGTGGGATGCCCTATAAACCATTTATGGAGGAGATGAAAATGTTCAAAGAGCCAAGTCAAAGAGCCTTAGAGGTAAGTTTGATGACATGAGAATGGAAGAAGGTGAGAATATTGCTCAGTATGTTGCTAGAATAAAAGTAGTTGTTAGTGTAATAAAAGGTGCTACTATTAAATAGATGATGATACTATGCTAAGTAAAGACTTGAGAACATTGTTGCCTATGCATCCTATTATATTATTTGCAATCCAAGAGTTAAGATGTATACTAGGAAATGATCTAACCCTTGAAGGTCTGGTAGGAAGACTCACTACTTTTGAGCTATCTAATTTTAACACCTACAGACCAAAGAATATTGAATCAACTTTCAAAGCAACATTGTTACTAAAGGATTCTGAGGAGGTAAAGCAAAAGAAGAAGAAATAGACGATAAAGTATGCATCCAGTGACAGTAACACAAATGAGGAAGACATTGAACAATTGGAAGCATTGCTGGCTAGAAGATTTCACAAAGGAAAAGGCAAGTTCAAAGGTAAGCTACCTATTATTTTTTCAATTGCAATGAAGTTGGTCATATTGCTACAAGATGTACACAGAAAAAGAATTATAGAGAAGGAAACAAGCACAAAATCATAAGAGAAGATGTGGAAGAGACTATAGAGACAAAGTAAAGAAGTCATGCTACATTGCTAATGAACATGACTCTGATGAAAATGATGATGAAGTGGTCTATGTTGCAATGAAGGATGAATCTGATTAGGATGAGGCAACAACACTTATGACTTGTGTGAACAAGAATGATAAATGGATCATTGATAGTGGATGCTCACATCACATGACTGGAGACAAAAGTAAGTTCATTACCTTAACCTGTTATGATAGAAATAGTGTAAGATTTGGTAATGATGCACCATGTTTGATAAAAGGAAAAGGCTCCATCAAACTCACAGACAAGATTCCATGCGACAATGCTTAGTATGTTGAAGGATTGAATTATAACTTGTTAAGTGTGTCACAATTGAATAATTTGGGATGCAAAGTTGAGTTTGAAAATATATTAGCCAAGATATATGATACAAATAGAAACTTGATTGGAAAAGGTGATCAAACTAGAAGTAATCTATTCTTTCTAGATATAGAAGATGCTACTTGTCTTATTGCAAAATTTGATGATGTATGAATTTGGCACAAGAGATTATGTCAGGTAAATTTTGATAATCTAATTAGTATCAGCAGCATGAAAAGAGTTAGAGGTTTTCCTAAGTTGAAGAAACTATTACCACATTTTGTTTGCCATGCCAAATTTCAAAATTTGAATGTTACCTCGCTCAACAGTCACCTCCCCGATTACTAATATTTTAATACCCACGAAGATATCAAAATTACCTATGTTCCAAACCTTATGATATTTTTATGCCTCACAAGTTCTCCGCCATCAAATCAGGGCCGATCAATGGTTGTCACCATATTGCCATGGTGAAGATGTGCGACCTTTACTATAGCGACGTAGCGACAGGGCGCCACATGTCTAGTGGGTCTAGCTTGTAGGGCAGAGGATGGCATGGGTTAGAGATGTTCTGCAGCAACATAGCGCCCATTGGAAAAGGTGTACTAATGACAGTGAGTCAGCATGTTTGGCAGCAAGGTTTGGCAGGCCGAAGAAGATAACAGTGAGGTTTCAAGCAAGCAGTTGGGTTACGTCAGGTACTTCATATACCCAGTTGGCAGAGTCTGGTGTCACGGTGGCAAATCACAGGGTGCCATGTGCGCTAGATCTTCAATTTAGCCAGCAGAGTCAAGAGGCGAGTCTTTACGATCGTTAGATCTACAGAGATCTACGGCTGGTGCTATCTCGCCATTAGAAACTGCTCAAGAGATAACATCAGTGACGTAGCGATGGGGCGCCACGTGTTTTGGTGGGACCGTATTTTATGCCACCAGCACAGTAGGGATCAAATGATTGATAGACCAATAGGGAAGTGCCACATGTACCATGGGCCCAGCGAATTACAAGGGAGGAAGGTTGCAGGAAGGTGGGTCTTCATGGCCGTTAGATTAGAGAAGATCAATGACTGTCGCCATATCACCATGGTGAAGATGTGCGATCCTTACCATAGTGACATAGTGACAGGTCGCCATGTGTCAGTGGGGCCAGGTCTCACCAGGGTGCGGTCACTGAGGTGTTGCCAGGTGTCGGTTGGATACGATAAGGTTGCAGAGATGGCACCAAATATGATGGGCCTAGGGTAAGGACAGTATGGAGTATGACGAGTCTTCATGATCATCGGATCTAGGGTGATTGATGGTCATCGCCACCTCGCTATGGGTAAATTTCTCGAGGTTTATGTTGGCGACACAATGCCTTGTTGCGCGTGTCTAGCTGGTCCGATCAGAAAGGATAGTCGGTGGCTGGCGGTTAATGTAATCATCATAGTTAATATGAATATCTGCAAGGGTGGCATGGTTAGTTTGATGACAGAAGGTCAACCATGAAAGACTTCCCTAGGTGGTGGAGCGAAGAAGGGTGATTGGCCCGCATGACCCAACTGGCTCGTATAGCCTATTTGACTTGCTTCAACCCTGTTGATTCATGAACCAGGAAGCAAAGGTGATCAAGGTTATCTTACAATTTGATCTTCATGATAAATTCTAACCTACCTGAAATGAATGCAAGGCATAGGGAAACACTCCACTGTCTCAGCTGATCCATCTACTATGTCAAGATCATTCATTGGCACCGCTTCTGTCTACTCGAGGTGTTCCTTCAGTCGAATATCTAATTTTGTACTTCAGAACCATGCTCGAGTGTGATCTTTGTTTGGATATTTTAGGGTTCAATGGCAGTAGTTGAGAAGTTAATGCATAATCATTTCCCTCAGTTATGCCTGAACTATAAAGGCAATTTTTTAATCTTTTCCAAGGGTCGACTGTTTCTGATTTCTCTGATATTGCTCTACAACTCTCAGTGTAAAATTCCCTGTGCCTTTGAACTGAATGATTCTCTATTTTATCTCCTTTAGCCATCAATGTGTATGTGCATCCCATTTTGCCTCTCATTGGTGTATTGTCGAGATTCGTAGCCTGCATACTATATCTATTTTTTGCCTACTAGATAATTTATGAGTGAGATTCCTCTTTCCTTGTGTTATTCAGTTTGGTTTCTTGATTTGCATGAGGTTATTAGATCAAAACAAGCCTGTATGTATATATCCTTAGTTTCATTCTGGTTCAATAGTGCATATATGGGTAGAAATGGGTCTGAACACTCTATTTTGGTGCATCACCTCCATAGTTTAGGTAGGGTAGAGTTTTTTTCTGGATCTCCTTCTTCCCCTTTTCCTTCCAAGAGTAGTTAGGTGCAACCTAATAGTAAGAGGAAGCCAACCTTCTCCAAAGACTCAACCTCGCAGTTCAAGTCGCACAGCTTGGAGGTTGTTTCCATGTTTCACTAGGTTTTCCTCGCACATAGGCCTTGGAAAAGGGTGCAAACCTAAGTGACAATAGTTTTTGGCATGCCCGGTGGGACAATCCTATTGAAGATTTAAAGTCTATTGGTGTCAAAGAAGGAAGAATTTCAGAGATTAATACTGAAGAGGTAGTGCTGGCTTCAGTATTCACGCCTTCAAGAGGTTGGTCCTTCAAAGTACTTGGTGACTCTGAACATCAAGAAACCTGGTTCTAGGCCAAAGTTGCAGTGATTCATGCCCAGAGCTGAAACAAGGGCGTCTTCTAGAGGTAAATTTCAATATCAAGATCTTTCCCTTTCAAATCCTAGAAGAAGGAGGACTAGAATTTCATTATCACCAGTTAGGGGTGAAGAAATAGTTAATATACCTATAATGTCCACCTCTACTCCTCCTACCACTCGAACTTAGCCTAGATTGCCACCAATGCTCATTAATAGAACACTTGTTTATATGGCACAGCCAAGAGTTCATGCTTTTGCCACCTTTAATGGTGGAAGTTCTCTGTTGTTAGCCCAAAGAAATGATATACCAGTATCTGCACTAAAAAGTATACCTGATTTTACTAATGAAACTTCCATCTCCCCTTTAGAACATATCCAAGAAATAGCAAATGTCTGTAATATTCATGGTATTACAGAGGATGATGTTTTTGTCAAACTTCTAGCCTCATCTTTAAAAGGAAAAGCATTACAGTGGTATAGAGGCTTAGCTCATGGTTCTATAACTAATTGGGATGAACTAGGAGTAGGATTATGCAAACATTTTGAGGATAAGAGTGACCATTTGTCACTATTAGAGCAACTGACTACAATAAAAATAGCTCCCCATGAGTGTATGACTGATTTTAATTATAGATTCCAAAAGACATGGGATAGAATACCTACTACAGTGAAACCTACCCCTAGTAATGCCTTCTTGCATTACCTTAGAGCTTTTGACAGTGATATTGCCACTACAATCCAAACTATGGGAGGAGATACCTTACCTAATGCTTATGAGATAGCCATAAAAGCTGAGAACATCCTAATACAAGGAGGAAAATTGGCTCCAAGGCCCCCTATGCCTTTCTTTCCTGATGTTCCTAATCACCAACCAGCAATGGCCCCTCTTCCTACAACTTCTACATCACAAACTCTTACTCCAGTCCCTCGAGCTTCTACATCCTCAAATGGGATAGACGAGCTCAAAGAAATGATCCAAGGTTTAGTGCTGAATACAGAAAAAAGAGAGAAGACCCTGGATAAAAAAATTGCAAGAGCAGGGGAGGGATTTGGAGGACCAGGGGAAGAGATTAGAGGATAGTCTCTCTATGATACAAAAGATGAGTAACAAGGTGGTGGCCTTAGAAAGGCAGCAAGCTCAAAGTGGCAAGCCTCCCCAACTGCAATATCAAGCTCCAAGTGGTGGTAAGCTTCCTAATCAGTGGAATAGCTCCTTTGATCAGGGTAGGAAAAATAGTCATGCTTCTGCTTCAAGCTCAAATCAAAACAGAGCCATAGTCCCTCAAAATAACTTGGCCCAAGATCAAGATTTTTGCCCTTCTTGCAACTATTCTTATACCTATTGCATGTGCCAGAAGACAGAATCTTATATGGCCCTAACTATCCAAGAACCTACAACAAAGCAATCATACGAGGAGGATCATCCCAAGGAGGCATCATATATTCAAGGACGTGATGATTGCTCTTTCATGAATCATCAAGATGGGGAGCATTATAATATAAACTAGGATTCCATTGCTCATAACACAAGGAGTAGGAAGAGAGCTATGGAACATGCTGCCCCTCTTTCTCCTAAGCAGGCCTCAACTTCGAGTGTTGCACCTCATATACAAGCAGCAAATGAACAATCCAGTACTTCACAATAGCAAGAGCAAGATCCAAGAAAGAAAGATGTAGGTGGCCCTTATGTTGCCCCACCTCAACCTCTTATAAGTGTAGCTCCCAAAGTTTCTACCAAATTTTCTAATGCACCTTTCAGTGTGGTAGAGAAAATGAAGAAAACCAATGTGAATATCTCTATGTGGGATGCTGTTGCTACCATACCAGTGTAGAAGAGGATTCTGCAGCAAGAATTAGAGGAGATTGAACTCAAGGATTAGCCATCTATCATGGAGAATGCCACAAGTCTAGTACAACCAGTTGGGGATGTGGAGACAAATAAAAGGGTTAGACCTCCCCCATTCTATGTTTCCCTGATTATAGGAGGCAAATTAGTCCACAATTGCATGATAGATTCAGGGGCTAGTAGCTCAGTAATGCCTAGGTGTGTTGTTGATGCTTTAGGGATGAAATATGAGCCCATTGTTAGGGATGTGTTACAACTAGATGGTAGTACTGTCAAAACCATAGGTATCCTTAGGAATGTAGAGATGGCCCTACATGCATGCCCCGGTTGCACTGTGATTCAAGATATATCTGTTGCTGAAGTCAAGCCCTATTTTGCCATCTGTCTTTCAAGAGACTTCACTGCTTAGATTGGTGGATTCATATCTGCTGATTGGTCATATATGTCATTTAAGACTAGATATGGAGCCAATGCCTGAATTAGAGCAGAACCTCAAGCCCTTCATCACACTAAATCTTACACCCCCAATTTCATCAATATGAATTTCCCTATTCTAGAGATGGATGAAAATGACATAGAAAAGGAGCATGTCACTTCCATAGCAAGGATTCCTAATTTCTTCTTGGATGAGTGGGAAAATGCATATCAGTTTGAGCATATGTCAGAAATTCTTGAGACACGCCTTAGTACATATTGCATAATAGAGAAAGAGGCTCAAGCTCCTGCTCTTGTTGGGACTAATGATGATATAAATGGAATATGGAGTATGTACTTTGACAGCTCAAGGAATAGAAATGGATTAGGGGCTGGTGTTATGTTGGTCTCTCCTACACAAATATGATACTACTTCTCCTTCAGGCTCCAATTCAGTTGCACCAATAATGTGGCCAAGTATGAATCCTTGATTCAAGGTCTCTTACTTGCCCAAAAGAGGGGAATCCAAGTCTTGAAATTATATGGAGATAGTGACTTGGTAGTGAATTAGGTGAGAGGCTAGAATATCACCAAAAATAGCCTGCTCAAGTCTTACAAACATAGAGTCTGGGATTTGCTTGAGGGTTTCAATGCATTTAATATTCAGAGCATTCCTAGGAAAGAAAATAAACATGTTGATAGACTTGTAGTGATGGGTGCAGCTTATGATGTACCAGGGAATCTTGAGGAGGAGAAGAAGCAACAAATTAGGATGGTAGTGAGGCCTGCCATCCCTAACAACAACACTCATTGGCAAGTGTTTGACTCTGATGAGAAAATTGTGAGTTTCTTGCAGAATGAGGTAGAATTCTCAGATAGAAACCAGTTAAGGCTGCAAGATCAGTATGGTGATCAGATCATTCACCTTAGTTCTAAAAAATTGCCCAAGGGTCTCATTACTTTGGAGAGTTTTTTTAATCCTAATGATCAAACAAGAGGCAAAGGAATAAATCTAGCTATAGAAAAGGATGATTATGCCCCAGTTACAATTGCTAATGGAAAATCTCTAAATATGGGGAAGGTATGTTCTGAAACTGAGCAAAAAAACTTCATTCAATTATGTCAAGAATTTAATGATGTATTTGCTTGGACATATGATGACTTAAAAGGGTTTGACCCTAGTTTTTTTCAGCATACTATAGATCTAGTTGATAAGGCCAAACTAGTGAGGTAAAAATAGAGACCAGTGAATCCTAAGATTGAGCCCCTAATGAGAAAAGAATTATCCAAGTTGATAGAGGCCAATATAATATTTCCTATCAAACACTCATCATGGGTAGCTAACCTTGTCCCTGTAAGGAAGAAGAATGGGGAAATCAGATTGTGTGTGGACTTTAGGGATCTTAATCAGGCTTCTCTTAAAGATCACCATCCTCTCCCTTCCATGGAGAAAATTCTATCCAAGGTCAGTAGGTCAAGGAGATTCTCTTTTCTTGATGGATTCTCTGGTATACCTTGATGATATAACTGTATATTCAAAAGATGTAGAAGATCATTTTGATCATCTGAGGCAGGTTTTTCTAATATGTAGAGAGTTTGGGGTTTCCCTCAACCCAGCCAAGTGTGTCTTTGCTACAAGCCAAGGAAAATTATTGGGACACATTGTATCTGAGGATGGTCTGACCATTGATCTAGAAAGAACAAAGGCAATGCTTTCCCTTCCTATTCCTAAACACAAGAAGGGGCTGCAAAGTTTCCTTGGTAGAATAAACTTTTTGAGGAGGTTTATCCCTAATCTCGCTACCATGGTGAAACCTCTTACATCAATGCTCAAGAAAGACATGGTTTTCTCATGGAACAAGGAGGGGAAGGAGAGTTTTGAAGAGATCAAGACAAACATAGCCTCAGCCCCTACTCTCATGAACTCAAATTTTGAGAAAGATTTCATCCTCTACACTTTAGGTGGTGAGTCGAGTATCTCTACTGTCTTGACTCAGACAAATGGCAAGGATGAGGAGCAGCCCATAGCTTTCTTTAGTGAAGGGCTCAAAGAATATGAAGATAAGTATAGCTTTGTTGAGAAGCAAGCCCTTGCAGTCATCAGAGCCTTGAAGAAATTCAAGCACCTCTTATCCCACAATAGGATCCATTTTGTTGGTTCCCCATGCTAGTGTAAAGGATTTTCTGTTAAGCAAGGATATTAGTGAAAAGAGAGCTGGATGGATCACTAGGGTAATGGAATATGATGTTGATATTCAGATTACCAAGCTAGTAAGAGGGAGAGGATTTTCCAAAGAAATGTTATCAAGTCATGATTTTGATGAAGAGGCTACTATGGTATTAATAGAGCAACAAGGAAAGAAATGTTAATGGCCAAAAGAGCTGGATAAATAATATGAAGAGCTTCTTATCAGGGGATAGATACCCTCAGGGATTGGACAGAGCTAAAAGAAGACAATATAGATTGTAGTCCATTCCCTATGTTGTAGTTGATGGTATCCTATTCAAGAGGGATTTTAATGGGACCCTTTTGAGATGCATTGAAGAGGACCAGGATGAAAGGACGATTAAAGAACTTCATGATGGCCCTGATGGCGGCCATTTCTTTGTGAGAACAACTGCTATGAAGATCATGAGGGCTGGTTATTATTGGCCATCTCTGTTCCATGATTGTTATAGGTATGTGAGAAAATGTGAGAAATGTGCTTTCTTTTCAAGCAAAAAAAGGCTTGCAGCTCTCCCCCTTCATCCTATTCAAGTGGATCAACCCTTTACCTAGTGGGGGTTGGATTTTATAAGCCCTATTAACCCTCCATCTAGTGTAGGTCATAAATGGATTTTGGCTGCTACTGATTATTTCACTAGATGGACAGAAGCAGTTGCCTTGAAGGATGCCGCATAACCATCAGTTGTTGAATTCCTTGATGGGATTGTGTCTAGGTTTGGTGTTCCTTCTACTATCATCTCAGATAATGCTAAATCTTTTGTTGGAACCCAAATTTGTGCATGGGCAATGAATCACAATATCTACCTAAGCACATCATCAAATTATTATCCCCAGGGAAATGGTTTGGCTGAGTCTTCCAACAAGAATCTTATCAGAATAATGAAGAGGACAATAGAAGACAATCAGAGGGTTTAGCATAAGAAATTAAGAACTGCTCTATGGACTGACAGGATAACGCCCAAGAGATCTATCAAGAATTCACCTTTTGTGCTGGTATATGGTAGGGAGGCTAGACTCCCAATTTTACTGGAATTCCCTTCCTTGGAGTTGGCTCATTAGCTGGAATTGATTGAAGATAGTTCCATGTCAGTAAGAATGGCAAAGCTGATGGAGCTATAAGAAAAAAGGGATAAAGCTATGAAGACCCTAGAGTTGCATCAGCAGCAGATGAAAAGGAGTTTTGATAAGAATGCAAGGGCTAGAACCTTTAGAGAAGGAGATTTAGTCCTCAAGTGGGACTCAGACAGAGCGAAACTAGGAAGACATTCCAAGTTTGATGCATTGTGGAGTGGCCCTTACCTAATTGCCAGTTGCAAATAGGCTAATGCATTCCAACTAAGCAGACCCAATAGTGAAGTTCTGCCCATCCCAGTCAATGGGATTTATCTTAAAGCTTGCTTCTGATGAAGATTGTGAACCCATGTACATAGTTAGTCTAGTTCCTTTTCTGTTATTTCCTACCTTTCAAGAAGTGTGCATGCACAAGGTTCTCCTTTTGAGTTGCTAGCTTCTGAAGTTTTGATAGTCTCAGGTTGCAGAGGAAGTTTTGTTTTTCTTTAAGTACAAGGGTAGATCTAGGGTTTTTTACTGTTTTGATTTCCTTGCAAAAAAGGGTTAGGGTTTTGCAGTTCTCAAATTTGTACCTTTTAGACCCATTTTTGACTCCGTAGCCCAATGGATTGTTTACAGGCACTGGTCTTATGCATCGAGCAGGCTCATGCCCCCTGTGAGTCACCAGAATGTTACCACATTTTGTTTGCCCTGCCAAATTTCAAAATTTCAATGTTACCTCGCCCAATGGTCACCTCCTTGATTACTAATATTTTAATACCCACAAAGATATCAAAATTACCTAAGTTCTGAACCTTACGATATTTTTACGCCTCGCAAGTTCTCCACCGTCAGATCAGGGCTAATCAATGGTCATCGCCGTATCACCATGGTGAAGATATGCAACCTTTACTATAGCAACATAGCAACAAGGCACCACGTGTCTGGTGGGTCCAGCTTGCAAGGTAGAGGATGGCGCGGGTTAGAAATTTTCTACGATGACATAGCGCCCGTCGAAAAAGGTGTGCCAATGACGGTGAGTCAGCATGTTTGGCGGCAAGGTTTGGCAGGTCGGAGAAGATAACAACGAGGTTTCAAGAAAGCAGTTGGGTTATGTCAGGTACTTCATCTGCCCAGTTGGCAGAGTCTGGTGTCATGGTGGAAAATCATAGGGCGCCACGTGTGCTAGATCTTTAGTTTAGCTAACACAGTCAAGAGGCGAGTCTTTACGATCGTCAGATCTGCAGAGATCTACGGCTGGCGTTATCTCGCCATTAGAAACTGCTCGAGAGATAACATCGATGACATAGTGATGGGGTGCCATGTGTCCTAGTGGGACCATATTTTATGCCGCCAACGTAGTAGGGATCAAATGACCAACAGACCAATAAGGAAGTGCCACATGTACCATAGGTCCAGCGAATTACGAGGGAGGAAGGTTGCAGGAAGGTGGGTCTTCGTGGCCGTTAGATTAGAGAAGATCAACGACTGTCGCCATATTGACATGGTGAAGATATGGGATCCTTACCATAGTGACGTAGTGACAGGTTTCCATGTGTCAGTGGGGCCAGGTCTCGCTAGGGTGCAGTCACTGAGGTGTTGCCCAAGTGTCGGTTGGATACGAAAGGTTGCAGAGATGGTGCCAAATATGATGGGCCTAGGGTAAGGACAGTATGGAGAATGATGAGTCTTCATGATCGTCGGATCTAGGGTGATCGATGGTCATCGCCATCTCACTATGGGTAAATTTCTCAAGGTTTATGTTGGCAACACAGTGCCTTGTTGAGGCGTGTATCGCTGGTTCAGTCAGAAAGGACGGTCGATGGGTGGCAGTTAATGTAATCATCATAGTTAATATGAATATCTGCAAGGATGGTGTAGTTAATTTGATGATGGAAGGTCAACCACGAAAGACTTCCCCAGGTGGCGGAGCGAAGAAGGGTGATTGGCCCGCATGACCCAGCTGGCTCGTATAGCCTGTTTGACTTGCTTCAACCCTGTTGATTCATGAACTAGGAAGCAAAGGTGATCAAGGTTATCTTACGATCTAATCTTCACGATCAATTTTGACCTACTTGAAATGAATGCAAGACATAGGGAAACACTCCACCGTCTCAGCTGATCCATCTACTATGTCAAGATCATTCATTGGCACCGCTTCTATCTACTCAAGGTGTTCCTTCAGTCGAATATCTGATTTTGTACTTCAAAACCATGCTCGAGTGTGATCTTTGATCGGAGATTTTGGGGTTCAATGGCAGTAGTTGAGCAGTTAATGCAGAATCATTCCCCTCAGTTATGCCTGAACTATAAAGGCAATTTTGTAATCATTTCTAAGGGTCGACTCTTTCTGATTTCTCTAATATTGCTCTACAACTCTTAGTGTAACATTCCCTATGCCTTTGAACTGAATGATTCTTTATTTTATCTCCTTCAGCCATCAATGTGTATGTGCATCCTGTTTTGCCTCTCATTAGTGTATTGTCGAGATTCGTAGCCTGCATACAGTATCTATTTTTTGCCTACTGGATAATATATGAGTGAGATTCCTCTTTCCTTGTGTTATTCAGTTTGGTTTCTTGATCTGCATGAGGTTATTAGATCAAAACAAACTTGTATGTATATATCCTTAGTTTCATTCTAGTTCAATAGTGCATATATGGGCAAAAATGGGTCTGAACACTCTATTTTGGTGCATCACCTCCGTAGTTTAGGTAGGGTAGAGTTGTTTTCTGCATCTCCTTCTTCCCCTTTTCCTTTCGAGAGTAGTTAGGTGCACCCTGATAGTAAGAGGAAGTCGGCCTTCTCTAGAGACTCAACCTCGCAGTTCAAGTCCCACAGCTTGGAGGTTGTTTCCATTTTTCACTAGGTTGTCCTCGCACATAGGCCTTGGACAAGGGTGCAAACCTAAGTGACAACAGAAACCAAAAAATATAATGTGTAAACAATTTCAGCTATGCAAGATGATAAAGTCAAGGTTTAAAAGTAAAGCTTATACCTCCAAGGAAATACTTTAAATTGTTCATACTGACTTGTGTGGACCTATTGAAGTGCAAAACTACAAAGGAGATAAGTATATAATGTTGTTTGTTGATGACTACTCTAGGATGATGAGAGTCATGTTTCTAAAACAAAAATTAGATGCTTTTCAAATGTTTAAATGGTACTTGGTAAGAGTTCAAAAAAAAAGGTAAGAGTCTAAAATGATTGAGATTAGACAGAGGAGGAGAATTCACTTCAAATGAGTTTGAGATGTTCTGTAATGACAAAGGAATCAAGATACAAACATCTACACCTAGGACCCCTCCACAAAATGGAATTGGTGAAAGAAGAAACATATCAATAATGGACTATGCCAGAACACTCATGATGGAGAATAATGTTGCTCTGAAATATCGGAGAGAAATTGTAAGTACTGTTGTATACACCTTGAACCATGTGCAAGTCAAGAAAGGTACTCATTCAACACCTTTTGAACTATGGTATGGACATCCATCTAATGTGAAATACTTTAAGGTATTTGGAAGAAAATGCTATATTCTTAAAGATGCTAGGAGTGGAAATTTTGATGCAAAAAGTGAAGAAGGTATATTCCCTAGTTATTCCACAAGAACAAAAGCTTATAAGTGTTTAAATACTAACACTAACAAAATTGTGGAAAGTGCAAATGTGAATTTTGATGAGTTTATAGAAGTACATGAGGCTGAACCTAAAAAAGAACCAGAAGAATACAATTCATTTGTATACTATTATGAATGAATGCTTGCTGAAGAAGATACTACAAATCATACTACAACCAACAACAAATCTCAACAACTAATGTGTCACAACCTATGAATGCCAAGTTGAATTAAGATGTCAAGTTTTAGAATGAGGAAAATGTACAATTTGACTCTGAGATTAGCACACATGAAAGAGATGTACATAGTGATACTGAAGCGGAAAGACTGAATGTAGAGATAAGAATTGAGCCTAAACTATCCAAATATGTCAAAAGACACCACCCAATAGATAAAATCATTGGAGACAAAGATGAAAGGCCAATGACAAGAAATAGATTAAGAATTGAATCATGCTTGTTAAGCATGAAGGAACCTAAGATAGTGAGAGATGCATTGGGAGATGATGGTTGGTACAAGGCTATGGAAGAAGAAATTCAACATATAGAAAAGAGCAAGACTTGGAGTCTAGTTCCTAGACCAGAAGACAAGAATGTGATTGGCACAAAATGGGTATTTAGAAACAAGTTAGATGAGAATCTTGAAGTGACAAGAAATAAAACAAGACTAGTTTGCAAAGGGTATGCACAAGAAGAAGGAATTGACTATGGTGAAACATTTGCCTTTGTTGCAAGAATGGAAGGAGTGAGAATTTTGCTTGCTTATGCTAAATAAAAAGGCTCAAAATTTATCAAATGGAAGTCAAGTCTGCATTTCTGAATGGCATATTAGAAGAAGAAGTCTACATAGAATAGCCAAAAGGCTTTTTTGATAAAAATTAAAAGAACATGGTAGGTAGACTGTGCATAGTCCTATATGGATCTAAACAAGCACCAAGATCATGGTATGAGAGACTTCATACTTATGAAGATAGATAAAGAAAAATGTATACTATTATCTAAAATATTTGTTTATGATATCATATTTGGAGGACAAGATGCTTTGTGTAAGGATTTTGCAAATCAAATGAAGCAAGAATTTGAAATGTCAATGTTTGGTGAGATCAAATTCTTTGTGGGATTACAAGTTTATCAGATGAAATATGGTGTATACATCACTCAGTCAAAATATGTCATAGAGATATTGAGGACATTTGGACTAGAGGACTCAAAATTAGTAAGTACACCTATGGTGACAACACTGAAGCTATCAAAGAATGATGATTTAGCTGAGGTAAATCAAACATTATATAGATCTATGATTGACAAATTATAATATGTAGTACACAATAGACTTGGTATTGAATTAGATGTGGGGTAGTTGCAAGATTCTCTGCTAATCCTAGAGAGAATCACTTGATGGCTATGAAAAGGATAATCAGATACTTGAAAGGAATATAAGAGTTTGGTTTATACTATAAGAAGAATGAAAAGTTTGAACTGAAAGCCTATACTGATGCTGATTGGACTAGAAATATTGATGATAGAAAGAGCACCAGTGGAGGAGCATTCTTCTTGGGCAAAATACTTGTTACATGGACTAGCAAGAAGCAGAGTTATACTTCCCAATCTACTGCTAAAGCAGAGTATGTTGCTTCTACTATTAATTGCACAAACATTGTAAGGATCAAATAGCTACTTAAGGGAATGAAGGAAGAAATCACAGAACCAACGACACTTTATTACGATAATACAAGTGCTATCAATATATCAAAGAATCTTGTAATGCATACAAAGACAAAGCATATTACAATTAAGTATCATTATCTATGGGAATTGGTTCAAAATAAAGAGGTGAACATGGAATATATTAACACAAAGGAGAAAATTGTTGATATCTTCAAAAAAGCATTACGTAAGGATGCTTATGAGTATCTAAGAGGTAAAATATGGTTGATACCCTTACCAAAGGCTATGTAAAAGATAGAGGGAGTACCCTACATCAAAAAAGTTGAGATTCATTTTATACAAATTTAGGCAATGGATCTTACTTTAGGAATTTTGTAAAGTAATCACAAAACTAGAACTACAAATTAATCACAAGAAAGGTGAAAGAGGGAGAACATTGAAGAACTTGCAAAAGCCTATATCTACATATAAAATAGATGCCAAGCACTGAGTGTATATCTTTGGCATTTTTGTCAAAGAGGGAGAAAGTACATTAAATTGATCATGTACAAGAGGAACAATGGAGAGCACACCATCGAAAGATCAGAAGATTAAAAGAAAGAAAGAGGGAGAAAGCAGACAGTAATTAGAAGAAGGATCAAAACAAAAAGAGGGAGATATTCTAGTACTCTAGTAATTCATGAAAGAAGAAAACTAGATAAAGAAGGAACTCAGAGGGATTTATATTTTGTAACCTAACTAGAAGAGGGAGCTTCTTATAGAGGGAGAAATTTCAAATACAAGTTCTCTTTTTGGTATTGTCTTACTATTCTAACCTAGTTAGTTTGATAGAACAAGATGTTCATCATTTGTTTGATTGGTTGATTAGTTTTGCTTTCCATCAATTTCAAAGAGGCAGACTATTGATATCTAATTGAAAAGATCATTCAAGTATAAAGATTGTTGAAGAAGATTGTGTGTTTCAATCATTGTTTTGTCACTGATGTCAAACCCACTACATGCTAGTAAGACAATTGCTTATATGTTTCAAGTACTATCACTTAGTTGATTGATGATGAGGATTTGATCAACAAGATGTAACCAAAGCACTTAGAGGAAAGGTTGAGTTATGATTATGTATTGAAGTGCAAGAATTAGTTAAGAAAATGATAACATAATGTATTGATGATCTACTCGAGGTTACAAAATGATTGGCTACACTTAGAAAGTTCAAAAGAATAAAGTTAAACAAAGTTCATTTGCCAAGCTTAACCAAATTGATAGTAGGTGTTGAGAAAAGTTAGTTCAAGTTGAGCAAGAAGAAAGAAAATTCTAGTGGATGTCGAGAAATTTAGTAGATACCAAGTAATTTTCAGTTGATGTTGAGTGCCAGTAAGATCTAGTTGATGCTGAGTGATTTTACAGTAGATGTCGAGTAACACAGTATGTGCAAAGCATCAGAAGATTGATAATGCCAAACTAGTGCATTATAAAAAAGATCAAAGATTTACCAAATAAAAGCTAACAAGTTTATTATCTTGGAACTTGTGAATCAGGAGGAAGATATGATTGATGATCTGGTGGTATAGAATCTTAAGTAAATTGTTTTGGAGGAAAATTCAAATGGATTCTAAGAGAAGTTTCTAGAAAAGACAAGCTATGGGTAGATACATTGTATCCTAACTATTCCATCAATAGCCCTAATTTTGGTGATAGATAATGAGTGAGAAAAGTGTTCTAATTTCCTATATGTTGGAATGTTTGGTCATGAAGGAAAAAATTAGAGAGTTTTGATGCAAAATTGATAAGGAGAAGGAAAGGGGTTTTGCTTCATCAAGTGACCCAAGTGAAGAAGTCTGCAATGGTGTACTAAGCAAGAAGGCTTAAAGAGGATGAATGCTTGAAGGGTGAATAAGCTACCAAAGCTACAAAGATTGGAAGCCAAGAAGAGTTGAGGACTGAATAGTGATCTATAATCTGCAAGTAAGGTTGTAAGTTGTATCAAATCAAAGCTCTACTGTTACTTTCTAACAATTGTATCAATGTAGGGTAAATCCTTTGGAGTAAGGTTGACTTAACAGTCATTGGAAAATCCTTTAATAGGGTGGCATTCCAAGTGAATGGCCTAAATTCCTCTAACAAGGCTCACTTTTGATAGGGTGATTGAAATCCCTTAATCGGGTCACATTTAACAGTGTGTATTGTAACCTTTAATAGGGCATCACTTCAGAAGAGTGAAAAAGGAGTAGCATGTTACTGGTGGTTTTTCTCAAATTGGATTTCCACATTAAATCATTGTGTCAAATGTGTTGATGGATATGTTGTGTTTCATGCTTTACATTTTTGTAAGTTGATTTGATAGTAACATATCAGTTTTATTAACACACAATGAATGCATGCATGGCTAAGAATGTTTTATGGGTTCATTAAATTGTGAAAAGCTTTATTTGTACACCTAGACCTTAAATAACTAATTCACCCCCCCTCTTAGTTATTCTAAAAGAATTCCAACACTGCAGAGATGAGTTCAAGAGCTGTGATCGTGCTTTTGCTAAGCTTATAGTCGATCAACTAAAGATGTATGAAATTGATCTTGATGTTGAAGGAGTTGAAGACGATATGAAAAATATGTATAGTAACACCTATCTGAAAAGGTTGAGAGGCATTCCTATTAGTTCTAAACCTTATGAAGATGTAGGAGAAGATTTAGATATTATGATGACATAGATTATCAAAAAGGTCTAGAAAATGGATCTAGTGAACCACAACAAGGAAGAGCCAAAGAAAAAGTGCTATAGCTTAGGCCTCTCTAGCAGCTACTATAGCTCCATCCTCTCAAGGTGACACATGAAGTGTAATGCTAGCTATCACTCAAGGACTGGCCCAACCATTAGGTAGATGTGATCAACCTCCCGATAAGAACATTTCTGTTGCTCAAACTTGCTAGGGTGTCTCCCTCCTAGTAATTGGATCCCTATCATAGGTAAAGAAGAATAATGCAAAAGAAACAAAAGATAATGCAACTACTCCTCTCCCTTCACCTCATAGCAATCTAGTCCCGTTTGTGAGTCTTGCACTTCTCTTGCCAAGTAGTCCTCATGTACAAGTAGCAAATCTAATAAAGTGAATCCACTAAATCTAATAAAGTAGCAAAGAAGTATGTGAGAGAAGAGAAGGGCCAAGGTTCTTCATAGCATGTTTCACAAACTCCGAAGAATCCTTTTTCTTTGACTACGAAAGTAATCACTCTGGCCAAAAGAAAGGTGTTTAGTATAGAATCTCTTGGGATGGCCTCCAAGGTAATAAGCATAGATTGATGGCTAGAGGAAAACTTTGATAGAAAAAGAAGGAGGAAAGATGAAGCGGCCCCAAACAAAGATACTATTTCTCTTGCTATCCACTTTGGATTAGCATTGAGCAAGGTCAAGAAGTAGAAGACCTTGTCCATCCTTAGAGAAGACCCTAAAACAGGGGCATCTGACCATGGAAATTGTGATGCCTACCAAGGAAGGAAGGCTTGAAGATATATCTACAAATGATTTTTCTCTACATTCTATAGATCTTGGAGAAGTTGGACATGACACCAAGGTTGGCTTGTGGAAGTCAAAAAATGAAGTGATTGAAGGGCAACTAGAAAGCCTAAAGTTGTCAAAGGTTAGAATGGAGGTAGAGATACAAGAACTAAATGACTTCATCAGGAAATTAGTTACCTCATTGGCCAGCATCTTTGAGATGCCTATGATTCAAACACTTGTCTCCTAGCTCTAGGAAGATAAGCACTTTGGATAAATTGGTAGGGAGTAGAGTAGGAAAATCAAGGTTGAAGGAATTTTCATTATAGAGAAGATTGGTAATGCTATATTGAGGTTGGAAAGAGAGAATGGTAACATACCATCCAATAGAACCACCTTGGCTGCAAAAAAAACCAAGAGTGATGATTGTGTTTCCTTATTGAAGATGTTCATCCAAATGAAGGCAAAGGAGGATGTTGAAGCAAAGATTCTGCCTAAAGGAGATGAGCCCTTAGTCGAATGGTTTTAGGGCATGCAGTTCAAGTCCAAAATGATCATGGTGGTAGAGGAGGGACTGAAGGAAATTGAAGCCAAAGTAAAGAAGGAGCAGGATAGAAATTATAAGCTATTAAGAGGTTTTCACATAGATTCATAGTCTAGTGGAAAAGGGAAGATGATAATTGGAGTAATTTTCATGCTAACAAATTTCTTCAATTTCATAGATGGTTTGACATAAATATCTTCTAGTCATTAGAACAATGTCTCCAAACTTTAGAAGCTTGGTGGATGCATGCAAATGGCCACTGAAGAATTACAACATTGGTTGGACATTGTCAAAGATCTAGCCTGAGAACATGCTAAATGGCTCTTGAGATACACCAATGTACATATCCAGAAGCACAAAGAGTTAATTCATATCATTGTAGCCACTAAGGCCTATAGGAAAAAAGTGGGAAAGGGAAAGAAGGAAAAGTGATTCGTATTCCTCCCCTTTTTGTATTTTGATGTAAACTACACCAAGCTAGTCAATGGCTTTGTTTGATTTCCATTCTTGTAAATGTTTGTACATATTAAAGTAGGTGTTTCTTCTACTTTCCAAGAAGTGCACAAGTACAACTATTCTTTCCTAGATATAGCAATTGTTGTAGTTTGTTGGTTTTAGAGGCATAATTTTGTGGAGTTCTATGTGGGATGATGTCTTCTTCTTTTGGTGACTCCATACCCAATTTATTGTTTAAGGCCACTGATCCTATGCTTAGCAAAAAAGTATCCCCTCTGAGTCAGCAAGAATGTTCACTATTTTTGTCCCCATTCAGCTTAGTAGTGATATCCAATCTGATAGATCTTCAATGGTTTGGATTCCTTGTAGAGGGATACATGACTTTTCAAGTTGGTTCCTATGGGTCCATGATTAGTAGAGTTATGCCAATGATAATTTGTCCATGTGTGCTAGCTCAATTTCTATGGGTCCAAGGGTGACAAAGTTTTATTATCTGTAATTGGTCCATGTACTTCCACATCAGTAGTTGGTAGGGTCAGGGTTTCATATGCATGCAAATGAGATCAGTGATTGTCATGTATTCATGTTTCACTTAGTGGGGTTTCATGAAAACATGAGATACTACCACACATCTTCATTCTAGTGTTTCTTCATGCTATAGTTCTTCTTTGATGCTTTGGAACTTAGAATTGTGCCATGTGTCTTCAAGTGGTTGGGTCTCATCTCTGACATTAAATTTAACCCAATATGCACATGTTCAAATCATCGATGGATATTCAATGATAGATTAAAAGATCATCGTTGGTTTTGTCAAACAACAAAACACATTGATGACTCCCATATTTTCACGTGATATCTACTCATCCTCATGAGAAAAGAAGATGTTGCCACATGTCTTCATTCTAGCATTTCTTCATTCTACAGTGCTTCTTCAATGATCTAAAACCTAAATTTTTTCCATGTGGCAAAGGGTCCCACTTCTCACATTACCTTTGTCATGTCTTTCTATTTGCGAGGTTTTTGACTCAGCTTGTTATCCAATGTCATGGTGCCATGTGCCTCTATTTTGACATTTCTCCATAGTGTAGTGTTTTTACAAGCCTCCAAAGCCTAGAATTGTGCCATGTGGGGGAAGTCCCACCTTTCATGCTATCTTCTTCCTTCTTTGTTGAGATCACCAAATTTGATAGCTCTCATTTTTTCGTGTCTTTGCCTTGGCCTCTTGCAAATATGTGACAGTTGTTAGATCTAACACATCTTTGATATTGATCATGACATCTCGACCATCCTTTTTGAAGGAAGGATCTTGATTGATGTATGAAACTTAATCCTTCATTGGAAGGAGTTTCCTTGTTGCATCTGGGCCATTCATCTCAAGGGGAAGATCTGCATCGATGATGGTGACTTAATCTCTTATTGGGGAGATTCTTGTGGCATCTAGGTCATATATTTCAAAAGGAAGATCTTCATTGATGACCAAAATTTATTTTTAGGGAAAAAAATTCCACCCTCCCCCTATAGTCAACCATATATTTTACAGGTAGATAACACATCATGTTATCCCTTCTTGTGACTTTTTTTGGCAGCAATGTGAATTGACTTCTTGCGGCCATGGCATGCTACCAAGGTTTGTTCTTTCTTTCCTGCCACTTCAAGAAGTAGATTGCAATTCATGATCAAATTTTATTTTGACTCTTCATTTATTGCTTCCTCCACAACTCAACTCCACCTTGGTTGGGGTTTGAACTCCATAGTTAAATTAGAGTTATGCATGAACTCTTTAAATATAGTTATAAAAATGTTTTCAGGGTTCTCTTGTATTTTATAGTGACATTATGCTATACAAGTTTTTCCTTCCATTAATGAAATGTCTCTATTTCTTACTTCTTCTTGCCATTCATGATTTGTGCATGTATTGTGCCTTGTTTTAAATGTTTCTTTCCTAATTCTTGGAGTTATATGTTGTGTTTAATCTATTGATATTTGTTTTATTGTAAAAATACCCTTCCTTTTAGCATTTAATCAATTCCTAACCTGCATGTGAATTCTTAGGAAATAGAATAGAGTTGAGATTTATGTATTTTGGATTCTCATTAATGTTTTGTATAGTCATAGCTAGAGTTGTAACCATAGTTCTATCTTGGTGCATCACCTGCCTTTCCCCTTCTACATTTTTAATTTCTATATTCCTTCTCCCTTTTCCCTCAAAGCTATAGTTTAGGTGCACCTTGATAGTAAGGAAGTTGGCCTTCTCTAGAGATTTGGCCTCAGATTGTGAGTCCCACACTTGGAGGTCATTTTCATGTTACACAAGGTTGCTTGAGGGTCATACCTCAAGCAAGGGTGCATACTTTTGCGTCAACAAGTATCATATTGTATACACAAAAAATCTACCTACTTCTTTCACCTAATTAGGCTTCAATATCTCTTTGTCCTTCCCATATTATATGGAAGAATATCTACTACTTCTTTCTCCTAATTAGCCTTCAATATATCTTCGACATTCCCATTGCACTCCAAGGTGCGATTGCTAGTTTAATATTTTTGGGTTTTATGTAAGATAATATTGTATGTAAAATATTTTAATTGATTTAAGTTATTTTTTTATAAATTTAAATTTTTTCATTTTTATTTTTTTAGAATAGTAATTTTAAGATTTCTTGTTATAGGTAGAAGGTATCCTTTGTCCTAGTTTAGTTGATTGACAATTTCTATATTGCTTACCTTTTGTGAGCTAGTATAAGATTCATTCACTTGCAAGATGTCCTACCTCATAAGCCTCTCATGGAATTCATGAGACCATGTATAATGTATGAATTTTATAAATGTATATATATTAATGAAAAATATAGAGGCAATTTATTTTGTATCTTTACATATCAGCCGAAGCCTAGATTATTTATCATTCAATTTTATTATTGTTGTTAGATGAATTATTATTATATGTTAATCTTAAGTAGATTTTAACCCAAGACCTCCTAAATGAGAGACTCTCAATATACCAATTTGTTCTAGGCTCTTGCCTTTTTTGTATCTTTACATTAGCTTTCAATGTTATAATTGTGAGAAAAAAAATATATTTTTAGGTAGTTTATTCTATAATGTTACTTTTGTGTTAATAATTGTTTCAAGTTTCTTTGTACCTACAATGTTTTTTGAAAGGAGCACAAATACTTGTATTTTTACTTCAAATTTTCTAATATAAGGCTCAATATGGTGACTTCAATTGTAGTTATCATTGCCATTTGACCTAATCCTAATGATTGTGAAAATGTGATATCATTGTTCATTACAATTATAAATCAATGATACTCTAAATTTAAATGAATATGTTTGTCTTAAAAACACATTATTGTCAACAAATAGATGTTTCAAGATATTATTTTTCAAAGATAATTGGAGTCCGATGTTGACATAATTTTTTTTTTCCCTTAAAGCATGGACATAACTTACCTTTATTAATATTATTGCAAATTTAAAGTGGCAATAAGTGTACATTCAACTATTATGAAAATAGATGAAAATAAATTCATTAAAGTCCTTGAGGATGGTGAAGAAAGAATTGACATATGGATATGCTACAATGTAGAAACCTCCAGAGGACATTCCATTTGAATAGATCATGAGCTAGTTAAAGATATAGTATCATGGTTTTTTGGAGAAGGTCACTATTAAGAGAGGGAAGGTAGTACAAACTTCCCTTATAGTTGTTCTATAACCAAATGTGATACCACAACAACCAAGTTAAGTTTTTAATCCTTAGAATGACAAAGTTCTTATATGGAATGAAGGCCACCTTGGATGGATCATTTGGGTTTTCCATAGAGGGAATGATTATAAGATATTATTAGTGTCTAATCTTTTTGGTTTAATGTTAATATTGTAACTAATCTATTATACCTCAAGTATATTCTATATGGCGGTAGTTTTGGCATATTAGACATATTCACATAAGTTGTTATACTATGTAAATGTTTTTTTTATTATAGTTGATAGAAGAAAAAAAATATGTATGATAAAAATATCAATAAGGGAGATACACAGTGTACCTAAATGTTGGTCATATAAATTATTTTCATAAATGAAACAAGAGAGAAACATATGAAAAACTAGAAATTTGAGTTGATTTTTTAATCAATATGAAAGAGGATAAAACTCTTAGTTATCTTATTTGCAAGTTTTCATGACCTTTTAGTGATAGCCATTAAATTATAAGTCTTTCATATTAAGGTGATATTATTTGAATGTGTTATAAGCTTGATAAATGAGTTAGAATGTGATGTAGAGGAAAATGAAAATCCATCATAATCTCCAAATCAACCATGTAGTCTCATTTATCTACTTTTTTTAACTACCTTTTTTATCTTCTAGTATAACTTATAGATAAACATAAGACCTTCCCCGCACTAAACCTATTCCATTTTTCCTTAACTCTAAGTAGTTTAAGAAATGAAACCATTCATTTTCATATGATAAAATGTTCAAAAATAGATATTAACATGAACTTTCATAGATTTCAAAGCAAAAATATTGAAATTTCATTTATGTTTCAATATGATACATTGTAAAAACCTTACAAAATTACATTTTGTGGATTTTTTCCTTCAACATTCTTTCTACAATCAACCCCTTAGGTAAATTTTCTTCCTCCAATTTGTATTTCATGGACTATCTATTAGAAATAGGCAATACTGAGAGGGGGTTAATCAATATTGCAACACTTTTACACAAACTAAATATTTCAAAACTTAACCATATGAATATGAAAATAATGTAACTAGAAAGTAAATCACATAACAATAAGAAACTTGTATAGCATCATAATTTATGTTTTAGGAACCTTGGCCAAGAGAAAATCTTGGTGGGGATGGTACCCACTATTAGCCCCAACTAATCATGATGAAGATAAGAGAGATGGTGTAACAAAACTATAATTTATGTGGACTAGTTAGATCAGTTGTTATATTTTCATTGATGTCAAGCCTCAAAAAGTAAGACATTATGCTAATTCAGTAAGGTGCCAAATCATCTTAAGGATGTAATGTTGACTAATGAAGAAGTTGGTAGAGATAATGATGATTGAATGGTGAAGTAGAAAATGGAATGGAAGATAGTGTTGATAAGTATGTGAATTTCAATGGGCACTTGATGAGTTAGACTTTGGAAAGATAATATTGATTTTATTGTCTTACATGATTTCATTGACCATTGAGATGATACACAATCAAGTTATTCTAGTTAGTAATGAAGGAAAGAAGCTATGAAGTTGCAAGTGAAAGAAACAATGAGATGCACCAAGATAGGCAATGAGATCAATAAATGAAGGACTAATAGTCACCAAGAACATGTTAAGAAAGTGAAGAAGGAATAGCATTACCTAAGAAAGTATAATGTTAACTAAGTTTAGTATTGACTAAGTGAAGTGTAGTGTTAACCAAGTAAGGGAGAGATGAAAAATTTCTAGAAGAATCAAATGAAGGATGATATTTGGTGAAAATATAGATTGATCAAGAAGTATTTAAGATAAGGATGAAGTAAATAAGAGAATTTAATAAAGGGATTGAGTTAGTTATGATCTGATTGTGGAGATTCAATAATCAGAAGAGGATTTCAAAGTTCAAGGACAAACTATGTTGATTGAGTGTGTAGATTCAATATATCAAAGTTGGAAGATGATCATATGGTTGTGATTAAGTGGAAAACTATTGGAGAATCTGATTAAGAGGAAATAATTTATCTATTTGAGAGATGAAAATGATGTTGAGAAATGTTGATCAAAGTCATTTGTGGAGGTGAAGATAAAAGAGAATACCAAGAAGAACTTTATTTCTAGATCAAGTAAGTGAAGTGTGAATTTGAAGTGTGTGAGTGGATCAACCAAAAGAGGAATATATTAGGACAAACAATTAACAAAATGGAGATTTGAAATAGAAAAGTTGCCTTATTTATCAAATCATTTCACTATCACTCTCTAGCAATTGTAACAAAAAATCTCTTAACCAAGTGGACTTAACAATCATATTTGTAAATCCTTTTAAAGGTGACATTCCATTGAATGTTTATAAGTCCTTTAGTGAATGCCACTCAATTTAGGAGTCATATGGTCTAGATTATTTTCTATTTAAATAACTAATAAGGTCACATTAACAATGTGCATGTAACCTTTAATAGGGTTTGCTCCTAATTGAGCTCACTTCAAAAGAGTGAAATTTTTGGGTTACTGATCCCAGGTGGTTTTTCCCTTCATAGGGTTTCAACATTAAAAATCTTGTATAAAAATATGTGAGTGATTGTGTTACATATTATTTCATATTTATTTCATGTTTATTGTTTATTGTTACAAGTTCATACATGAAGTTTATGATTAATAGTTATTTTCTCTGATACTTGGTATAAGCTAACAATTTACTAGTAAAGATTTAATTGGATATTATTAGAAATTTTGACCCTATTAAGATTCATTACATATATTTAGTACAGTATTCCTTGCAAGAGGACAAGACCTTGTTAGAGGTCTCAACATCATTAGGAGTTGCAATACAATGTGAGTTCACTACTCTACAATGATATCCAATCTATATAATGAGTAATATATACAATTTTAAAAGTGATTGTAATAATATCTCAATATCTAATTAGTCCTTTATATATATTGCATCTAATTCTATCCATAAAAAAAAAAACTTTCATCTAATCATCATAACATCATCCATAAATCTCATGTATTATTAGCACATATTTTCATACTTTGCATGCTAAAACTAATCCCTTTATATACTTTTTAAAATACTTTATACAATAAAAATTAATGATAAAATGTGTGGAACATTTCAAAAATTGTGCATTAAAATTTTTGAACCAAGGGTTAACATCTAGGATGTCATCCTTACAATACCAAGTAATTGAATTGACAAGACAATTCAATTCCTTAGGCCAGTAGGCCTGATCTTTGGCACTTTCCTTGTATACTACAATATAAATCTGTCTTCATGTTTTTTAGTGAGGACATGTACCAAATTCTATATTGACACAAATGATAATACATACTTCATATTGAGACTTCATTCATACTATATCAAAAGTTGTGGCTAGAAGAACATACTTTGCTAAGCTTGTTGATAAAAACAATATAAATCTTGACAATTTTCCTATTACATTCTTAGTCATTTTTTTTTATCAAAAAAAACCAAAATTGATCATTACTTCAAGATACCTTACTAGATGAATTATGTTACCAACAACATTCATGTTCTTGTATCTGGTCACTTTCCAACAATCTCCCCCTTTGGGATTGATGGAAACACTTAGTGAAAAATTAACTAAGTTTCAATGCCTAAAAATCCTTCTCAAAAACTGATTAAAAAAATTCTCAAAATTTTATGTGTACACACTATCACTTCTTATGGCATATTTACCTTATAATATTTACTTCTATTTCTCAGTCTGTACTCCCCCTTTGACATTAATGGAAAAGGTGAGAACAAAAGAAACTATGTACATCTCAAAAACTTAGTTCTCTCCCATAACTCTTATGTAAATCTTAAAACATCTTCACAAATTTTCTTTAATACTAAAAAAAAAATCCCATATGTTCTTTATGTTTCTACTACTTGAATCTCACCACAGATAGAATAGATTTCTATCTCTACTACATGAAGGCATATTGGCTTGAATGTCTCATAAGTCTTCTTCAAGGTCTCCAACAAATAAAATTATATTTGTATAAGTTCTAACTTGGGTAAGGTAAAACTCTTTATTTTTCCTTTTGAAGTACGTTTATTACTTCAATTGCTTTAGTTACTAATTTATCTATCTCCACAACATGTTAATTTGACTTAACAAAGTCCTCAACAATATTGATTTTCTAACTTGAATTCCTCTTCCTTAATGCCCTTGTCCACATATTTTACATACTTTATAGAGTTTGTACAAACAATATACAATTACTTACCTTCTTCAATATATTCCTTGATATCCTTGATTTTCTCATCCATAACATTAATATCATTCTTAGTATTAGCACACACTTTTGATAATCACAAAATAATTTCCTTCAAATGTCCTCTTAGTGGACAGTGCTTTCTACAATCTTGTCTAATGCTTTACCTAAGACCCTTACATGTTTTTCTGACTTCTTTTTGACTTTTCCTTGGCTTTGGAAAAATCCATCAATGATATCCTTATAAGGGATTCTTCATCTAATTTTTCATCCTTGTTCATACAAGAAATTAATAGTCTTATATTACTTTGCAACAATGTTTATATATTAGATGAAGTAGTTGTAACTATAATAGTGTCCAATACCTTGTCCTTTACCCCAAATGTAGTTGCAATATTATCTCAAGATATGGTGCCCCAATTTGAAGGTGTGATATATGGAATCTAACCTTGAGTATCTTTATCTATTATGTTAAATGAAGGCTTACCTTCATTAATCATGGTTTTGACCTCTTCCATAGTAATAACATCATCTTTTTCTTTCTCTTTCATCTCCTTATCTTGGTCTTCTCTCTGTTGTATTTTTTCTACTTTTATGCTTTCCTCCATCATAATTCCATGTATCTCACCATTTGTCACAAATTTATCCACTTAATTATGTTTTTCTTTTTCCCTCTCTTTTAGAGTTGCATCGAATGTAATGGGTACTCCTAATACAAAGAAATCAAGTTGCTCATTGTACTATAAACTTGATTTAGATATTAATATTCTTCAAATGGTTGTACTATATATTTTTTAATTTTAATTCTAAGTGGTTTATGTGAAGTCACGTTTCCTTTTCAATAGGTTCATCCAACACTTATGTTAAAGCTTCACATGTTTCATCTACAATTTCCTCATATAATCTAGCCATGATTTTCACTACTCTCATTTTGGTTCTCTGCTTTGGCCTTGATTTATCCAATATCCTTTTCATTTCATCAAAATCACCAATTTACATAGCTCACATAGAGTCTTTTCATTGATTTTCTACTACATCTATTTTTTCTTTTCTTTTCTCTATTTTCATGCTTGTATCCATAGTCTTTTTCTTGGAAATCTCATCTTTCTTAGGGCTAGGTTGTTATGATTTAATCTTCTACCTAGTAGGATTTTTTGGAGCTGGTTGCACTTGTTATCCCTACCTAATAATTTTGTTAATGTATGTGAAAGAGTCATATAAGTTGTTATGTCATTATTAATGTCAAGCATTAACTGGCAAGATATTATGCTAATTCAATAGAGTACCATATCATTTGATTCATGAAGAGGACTTGAAGAAATCATAATGAAAATGTAAGTATTCATAAGTGTATGGATTTGAACAGGAACTTGATCAGTTAGACTCTAACAATATAATGTTGGTTTGATTGTTTTACATGATTTGATTGAGTAATGAGATCATCTATAAGGATGCAAAGAAGTCATGAAGTGAGCGGACATTTTAGTTGGTGAATGAAGAAATAATATTAACCAAGCTACTATAATTTTCATTGAGAACATGTTAAAGAAGTAAAGGATGGATAGGATTAGTTGAGAAATAATAGTGCTATCCAAGCGAAGTATTGACCGAGTAGATGTAGTGTTAACTGAGCAAGGAAAATAAGAAAAATTTGAAAAATAATTTTATTTGAAGGCTAACATTTGAAGAAAATAAAGATTGTTTGAGAAGTTTCAAAGATAAGGATAAAGTTAGTTATAACATCTATGGATGGAGAAATTCAAAGAAGATCTGATGAAGGATATTTGATGATTTAAATTAAAGCACAAAATTCAAGATGAAGGCATGATACTTTCTTGTATAGAGTCAATGAACTTGAGCAAGATGAAGATCATAAAATTATGATTAAGAAATAAAACATAGAAGAATTTGGTGAAGTAGTAAAAATTTATCTATTTAAGGGATGAATGAATTGTTCATATTGCTGATTAGGTTGAAGAAGAATTTGGTAGCCAGAGGATAACCAAGCACAACTACATTATGAAGATCAAGCAAGAGAAGTTCTAACTTGATGTGTATGCAAGTGGATTAGGAAGATGGAATAAAGAGAATGAATAGAGGAAAGAGGATGACTAAAATAGAGATCTGACCAAGCAAAGTGATTTTTTTTGTATGTCTTGTAGTGCAGACCCCTCTAGACATTCAAGAGTGTTTCCCTTATTTCAGTCCCTTATCATTTTTGCATGTAATAACTTGTTTAGTATGATCCCCAAGTGTCCAACTCCAAGTCATGCAAATAAGGATTAAGTATAGTTCATAGTTTGAATCAAGTCTCTTCTCATTAGGATTTTAGGTTTTCCCTTCCCCTTTTGCATCTTTGGTCACACCACATGGCTTGGGTCAAAAATTCATGTTCAAGCCACTTGTGTAGTTCTCAAGTTTACCTAGGTGGGATAAGTCCTCAGGATCACTCCTAATGAGAACTAATGAGATCCAAGTATATTATTATCACCATGTTAGGAAGTCAGACTCTTATAGTTTGATCTTCTACCATGATTGGAGAAGTGTTAAAGTAGTGTTGGTTAGTAGTTTATCTTCCTTATCTTTTTGGTTTATACCTTGACTCTTAACTTGCCCAATGGCCCATGGAGGAAAAAGATGTTAACAAAAAAATGGGTCAATGTATTGGTCTATCAAGGACCCCTGAGTTAAAAGGCACAACTGCGTTTTAAATGAAAGATATGTAATGAACTTTTCCTTTCAGATTTTGGGGGTATGCTCTTAACTAGAGAGAATAAGAGACAAAAACCAAGTTGCTCAACACTTTAAACAACTTAGGAAATTGAAAGGGGACTAGCTCACAATATGTAGTATATTCTAACCAATAATGCAATAAATGGAAATATGCATAAACAACTATGAGAGAAGGAAGAAAGGAAGAGATGGTGAAATAGGTAATTCTCAAATTGCACAATTAGTTGATGTTTTGACAATACCTAGATTGTCTATATTTTAACTTCTCCAAACACTAGTTTTAGCTTCCTCATGCAACTAACTACACTAAACACAAAAAATATGACATACAATAGAGAGAATAAACAAGATGCTTATGCTGAAGAAAGTAAAACATTCAATCTATTAAACAAAGGAAATAAAACCAAGCTCATTCACATTCATTCAATTCTCAACACTAGCACATTCATCCCATACACTATACTAATACTTAATGAACAAAAAACTTGAAATGAACTTAGAGTCACATAGAGTAGTCCTAGCTATAGGGGTTTACCCAAAATAAATTTTGTCAATCTTATTAGCATCTTAAAAGGTTACATTTATAGGCCTTCTCAAAATGGTTAGTTACACTAGATGATTTCTTTGGAGAGCATCTTTGAACAAAATAATCTAAAAATAGGACAAGCTTGAACCATTGTTCATTATAGAGTCTAACAAAATGCCATAAATGGTTACAAAAAGAAAGAGAAGGGGAAGAATAACTAAAATCTAGAAAATCATCATAATATCAGGTCTTCTTAGGACTAACTAATTTATCTCTACAAGCTTTCATGGCTTTGGTTACTTTGTCTAGCTCTTTGACATCTAGAACGATGATGTTGTCAGCTCAAACCTTCCAGTAGTCATGCATCTCTCTTAATTCATCTATTATGGCCACCCTTGACTAGAATTTCTTTGTTTCTCTTCTTATGATCACATCCACTGCTAAGAGTTCCTGAATCTTGGACAATTGGAAGTTGAGTGGGTCAATGGCTTCATCGATAAATTTTAAGATATTTTATTTTATTCTCTCAATATCCATGAGCTTGCCATTAGTGGACACAAAGGACTCTGTGTGCAATATCTTCAAATATTGAAACAACTTTTCAATGACCTTTTGCACTAGGTCATGCACATCCTTGAGCTCATTTGTAGATCTCATGGAGCCAATTTCCCTATCATCTTGACTACTACCTTCTGTATGGTTGTCTGGTGATTTGAAGCTACTTCCCTAACCTTGTGAGCATCCAACACTAGGCTTCCTAGGTTTTCAACTAGAGGGGGACTTTGAGCATTGATTTGATCTACCCATGCTTGCCCAACCTACCTAAATTGCTTTTGTTGTTGTAGCTTTAGGAGTAGGTTTTTATTCTCCTCTACATTCAGGTCAAATTGACTCAATGAAGTGCTCCCAAGTGAAAACCTTATGTATTCCACTAATTCTTTGTTTGAGGCCTTCAGTATTTCCTTGTTTGCTCCAAGCTCTTCTGGATTATCTTTGATTTTCTCATTGGTAGATTTCCACAATCTTAACCAGCATGTGGCCAGTCATTGAATCTGTTGCCCATGCAAAAATTTTCTTTTACTTCTTAATCTTCTTGGATGGCTAAGACGAAGTGACTTATGTGATCAAGTCCTTTGATGGGGCTTCTTCCTCATATCTCCTCTTCTTCCTATCAATGGTCTCTTTGAGCCACGACTCTATAGAGAGCACATTTATAGTAGATTGCAATGTAGTAGGATCAAATAGCTTTGTTGGGATTAATGGAGTTGGCTTTCTTTGAGAAGCAATAGGGAAGGAAATGACCTTAGTTACTGAAAGGGTTAAGGTATCCCCTTGTTGAGATACACCCTATTCTTGGCCATCCATGGGGTTAGTGTCACCACCCAAATTGATGACTTGGATAGGGGAAGATGGCCAACTCCATAGGTAGGAGTGAGTGGCACATACTTTTTTGGATGTTGGTCTTCACCTTGGCCAATGGACTATAATGGCCCTACAAATGTTGATGTGATAGCTATGGTGGTTGTTGTTGTAGTTGACTGGGAAGCTCTAGACAATACTCCACCTATAGAATTAGTGCTTTCAGTCCTCTTCTTCCTTGCTCAAGTGCACTCAACCCATTTGTTTGTTCTCTTAATTATCCCCTGCATAAGAACCTCCATAGTTTCAATACCTAGATTTGTAGGTGGGGTAGACAAAATTGGGGTGTCTTTGATCTTCTTGTAAGATGTGGGGTGCATGCAAGCTCCATCATCTACAAGGTTAGAAACATCAACATAAGAATTATATAATTCGATATTTTTAATGGTTAGTCACAACCAAAATCTCTCCCAAGTTTGGTACTCATTGAGATACTTGGACTAGAAGTCTTCAATATCTAGAACATGCATGTAGGCATATCCTAACTTCAAATGATCCTTGACAAAGTTAACTAGATCATTTTGATGCTTGAGTACCTTGTAATCTAAAAACTTAATTTTTCTTTTAAAGCTCTTCACCAAGTTACAAGCATCTAATTTGGAGGCACATGAATATGGGCCAACCACTATAGGAAAGGGAATCCCAAGTATCTTCTTCACATTATAATACAAAGTTTTCACCTCAAGGATCTATCAATTTAGTTTGAATAGTTCCACCTTTTCTTTTGGATACCTCAACAACCTCTTAGGAAATTCTATTATAAGCTCCTATTTGCAAATAGGAGAAACTCAAAAACTAGATGAATGAGCATTTGAATTGGCTTATGGCTAAAATTGTGAAGGTATTATTAACAACCACATAATCCTCATAGCTTCTTTGCAGCTAAAATTGAGGGTAAAATTCATATACTTTGATATGCTCATCATATTTTGGGATGCTAGGGAGGCCATGACACAAATGGTGAGTTTCCAATGCATAGATTAGATATGAGGACATGTGGAACTTCTTGAATCCTCTGGCTGAATTCAACCATGAGGTGAGCTCATCATAGATGATCTATTCCTTGTCAATTTTTATATCCTCATCACATATTTCCTGTACTAGGAAGAAATGGTGTTCGATGAATTCCAAAATCTCCTCTTTTCCTTTGAGAAGGAGGAGCATGAGGAGATTCATGCTAAATAGGGTCTTTAGCATTTTTCTTTTCTTTGAGTGGGCAGTCTGGAACCATGTGCTTAGCATGTATTCCCATCTAAGTGAACTACATTAGTGCCTTGTTGATCAAGATGAGAATAGATTGATAGGGAAACAAAATCTGCTTTGTTTCTAAGTTGTATCTTTCTATGCATTCCGTCACTAAATTAGGTGCATGAATTTCCATTGGAAAACCATCTTCTTCAACTAGTTCACTCTCTTTAAGTTTTTGAGTGATTGAGTGAATGGGTTGAGAATTAAGTCTTCTATGAAGATCACCTAAATTGTAGAATTTGAAAGATGTGTTTTTAAGATCTTTTGACTCACTTTCCATGCCAATAAACTTATGATAACAAGTATGTCTAATTTCTATTTGATATGATTTCAGAAGATGCAATTCTTGACAAATAGACATTTAAATATACTTGAAGAAACCAGTTGCATGCAATTCTGATGAAATAAGTATAGGAATTAGAACATTGGTGCCGCATGAATGAAATTAAGTTTGATCAACAATTATAATGGTAGTATTTGCATTTAATTCCATGAGTAAAAACTATTTAAACTTTCCATTCATTTTCATTTAAAATATTAAATTCTTGAAAGCTTTATTACTTAACTTAAAGTAAAGTGTTGAATAAGAATCACTTAACAACACAAATGCTTTAGCTTTTTGGGAAGTGCCTTACTTTTCTTTAGAATCTAGAATGTAGATATACTTGATAATGCTAACATACATGAGAGAGAGACAAACTTATCTTTTCCACAAATATATTTTCCTTCTATCTGGGATCATAGTATGGGGAGTAATCCTTTTGCTAGCTTGCACGCTATAGTCATATACTTTCATCTAATGGCCTTAAAGCTATATCTTGAGAATTCCTTATTGGTTATGAGCCCTATTGTCACAAAAGTTTGCACCCTTGTACAAAGTTTTTACCTAAGGGAAACCTTGTGAAACATGGAAACAACCTCCAAGCTGTGGGACTTGAACTATGAGGTTGAGTCTTTGGAGAAGGCTGGCTTCCTTTACTATCAGGGTGCACCTAACTACACTTGGAAAGGAATGGGGAGAAGGAATGCATAGTAACTCTAACCTAAGGGGCTGATGCACCAAAATAAAGTGTTCAAACCAATCTCTACCAATATATGCACACTTGAAACATCATGACACTAAAAGATATACACATCTAGACTTGTTTTAATCTAACAATCACATATAGATCAAAAACCCAAATAAATGACACAAGGAAGAAGAGAATCCACTTATATATCATTTATAGGCCAAAAAGAGATATAGTCATGCAAGATTGCAGAGATCCACAATACACTAATGAGAGGAAAATAGGTGTTTCCTCAGTGCATCAATGTCTGGAGAGATAATTAGAATGCCATATAGGTTTAGAGGCAAAGGGAATTTATAGTGAATTTTTAAAGCAATATCAAGAAAATAGAGAAAAGTCAACCTTAACAAAATTTACAAAAACTACCTTTATAGCTTAGGCATAACTAAGATATTTTCTATCCTAAACCAAACTCAACCACTACCATTTAAGAGTAAAGAGAACAATCATGCAGATCTGGGGAAAATCTCATCTTGACATAGAGTCAAATATAAGGAAATCCAACATTTTTCCAAAATAGAGCCTCGAGAAGATAGAATGATGCCATTAAATTACTCTGACCAAGTAGATGGATAAAACCAAAGATGGTGGAATGTTTTCCTTCTTTCACTAGGCATGGCATTCATTGGAAAATGGTTGGAATGGATCATAAAAATTTGGATCATGCAAGAAAAAATTTCTTCTTCATAGTTTTCTTGACAAATCAACAAAGTCAATAGGTCAACTAAATTCTGTAACCAAGATGGACCACATGGGCCAATAATCTTATTTCATTTTGCCACCTAGCAAAGTCTCCATGTGGTTGACCATATCACCTACTAACTATGTCAACCTTCCAATCACATAACTGTTAGCCTTAATTGTCACTACTTTTCTTTCAAACTAGTTCCATGAGAACACATGGTGATTAGGAACATTCCCCCATTGTCTAAAATCCTTGTGGCTTCAAAATGTAGGAAAGTGGTGATAATCGTCCCCACAAGATCAATGATTGGGAAGATCCCAATTATCATGACATTTGATTTTAAAACTTTCTAGCCCACTAGACACTTAACATTTGACTCATCAACATGTCAGCCATTGGTGAATCAAATGAAGCAATTGGAACAAAATTCCACCTCAACACTTATCTAGCAACTATCTAGCACTGTCTTTTTGACCTTGGTGGTCCACACTAGAAATAGGTCCTATGTGCCACACGTCAAATTGTTTCTTCCCTAGAATGTTTAAACATATCGCATCTTCAAGAAGTGGGGAAGTTCTTATCATTGACCCATCTAAGATCAGATGACCTAGAAACATGCAACTAACAAACTATCCATGTGAATACCTTCAACGAATGACATAACACCAAACTCCCTCTATATGCCAATGTGCTTTGATATCTAATCCACCTTGTCTATGGTAGCCCATTGAAGAAGTTAGACCCATGAATCCACATGATAGAGAGTCACTTTCCCACATTGTCAAAAAGTATAACGAAAGATGAAATGCTGGAAAGAGTCGACCAATCAAAATGCCAACTTGATTGATAGCTTCGTTTTCTACAGTCCACAAGAGAAAATGGACCCACATGTTTCTCAAGCATAAGATCAAAACCAAGAAAAATTCCCTTTACAACCTTACAAGATCTGACAACTTCGTAAGATCTTACATCTTCACCTTTGGCCTTATGATCCTAGAACATCCTCTTTGGCTATTTTTGGTGTAACATCAAAGCCTAATCTCTTTAATTCCTATCATGATTCTACGAAGCATCTCAACTTTGTAGCATTGTAATGCTCATTTTTCTTTCTCTCAATGCTATGGTTAATTTTTTTTGTAACATCGTAGATGAACCCTTTAAGGCCTCCAACCACATTGTAGCATCATGAACCTTTTAACTTTCCCTCCAAATGCTACACCATATCATAATATTGTAAAACCTTGAAAATTGCCCCATGATCTCCCAATCACATATCATCTTAGGACTTAAAACCTTGTCTTGCAATATTATGATGACCTTTTCTATTATGATCTTACAATCTTATAGTGGACATCTGGTCATAGAATCTCACCTTTACATCTTGGGCTTCCTAATCTTACAACCATTGTAACATTGCAAGCCTTCACCTTTCCTTGCATGATCTTCCAAACTTTTGTACCATTGTAGGCACTTTAATTTTGGCTTATAACCTTATGATATCATATTTCCATGGTATTTAAAAATTAAAAAGCATGGGAAGTGGTCATTTATCTTTTAAATTCAAAAGTGGTGATTTTGGCAGGAAGGCAAATTTGGCCAACAATTTTGGCAATTTAGAGGGGATGCAAGTTGGCTATGCATAGACTAGTGGCCTAAAGCATCCATCAAGTTGTAAAAATGGGAGAATCTAGCTAGAAAAACCAATAAAAATTGTAGAAAAAATACCCAAGAAACTTTAAAATTGCCTCTTTGCAACTAGAACCAGGAACCCAAAAACCTTTTGCAACCTTTGCAAAACACAAATGCTTGTGCACTTCTTGGGAAACAGGAAATAAGAAAGGAATTTATCCTAAATTATATTTATGAAGAACTCATCCTTTGTCAAAATTAGGACTTAAGATATATTCCATTAACTGTAATATGTAGAATTTCACCATCGGGCCTACTTAATTGAAAAGCATTGGCCTATTTCCAACTAATAACCACATAGGGACCACTCCATAGTGTATCAAATTTTGATTTCCTTCCTAGTTTTTACTTGTCTTCATCCCATCTTAATACTAGATCACCTTCTCTAAAGATTCTGACCCCGGTCTTCGTATCAAAACTCATTTTTACCCATTGCCAATGTGTTTCTAGGGTCTGCATGGCCTGTTTCCTTTTCTCTTCCTGTTCCATCAATTCTACTATTCTTACTACCATGGCATCATTTTCCATTAGCTCCACTTGATGAGCTAGTTCTAGGGATGGAAACTCTAATGAAATTGGAAGCCTTTCTTCCCTTCAATATACCAACATAAAGGGTGAATTTCCTATGGCCCTCTTAGGTGTTATTCTATCAGCCCACAGTGCTATCCTCAAATTTTGGTGCCAACATCTCTGATTGTCTTGTATAGTCCTTTTCATAATCCTAATTAGGTTTTTGTTGGATGACTTAGCCAATCCATTTCCTCAAGGGTAGCAGTTTGAGAATGTGCTCAAGTAGATATTATGATCAAGTACCCATGCACAAAGATTTTTCATTATCTAAAATAATGGTTGAAGGGGCACCAAACCTGATCACAATTCCATCAAGGAATTCAATAAAAAAAGATTCTATGGCATCCTTTAATGCTATTGCTTTTGTCCATCTAGTAAAGTAATCTATAGCAACAAAAATCTACTTGTGACTAGAGCTAGAAGAAGGATTGATAGGGCCTACAAAATCCAATCCCCATTCAGAAAAAGGTTGGTTCACCTAAATGGGATGAAGAGGAAGAGTTGAAAGTTTTTTCTTACTAGAGAAGAAGGCACAATTTTCACACTTCCTTACATATGACAATCATGGAACAAGGACGGCCAGTAGTAACCAAACCTCATGATCTTCATCACAATTCTTCTTGCCAAGAAGTGGCCACCATCAGGACCATCATGAAACCCTTTGATCATTTTTTCAGCTCAGTCTATGTCAATGCATCTTAATAGGACTCCATTAAAATCCTTCCTAAGTAGTATTCCATCCACAAAGACATAAGGGATAAACTACAATCTGAATTGTCTTCTCTCAACTCTATTCAAACCATGTGGATATCTTCCCTCTACCAAGAAGGTAGTCATATCATGCAACCAATCATTTTGATTTTCATTCCCTACTGGTTGCTCATTCTGTATTAAGAGGGTAGCTTCCTTGGGTGTCTCAAAAGAAGAGACCATTTTCTCACACAATCCCCTACCTCTCACAAGTTTGTTGATCCTGATATCAATGTCATATTCCACAACTTTTGTGATCCATCTAGCTCTTTTTTCATTGATATCTTTGTTCAACAAGAACTCCTTTACACTTGCATGTGGAACCAAGAGCTGAACCTTGTTATGAGACAAAAGATGTCTAAATTTTTTGAGAGCCCTTACAACAATAAGGACTTGTTTCTCTACATAGTTGTATCTTCCTTCGTAATCCTTAAGCTCCTCACTAAAGAAAGTAATGGGCTACTTTGAATTCTCATCATTCAACTGTGTTAGAATAGTTGATATAATTTATTCTCCTCTAAGGGAGTAAAGGATGAAATCTATATCAAACTTGGGATTGACAAGAGTGGGAGCTGATGCAATTGATTTCTTGATCTCCTCAAAACTATGTTTCCCCTCCTTAGTTCAAGTAAAACCCATATTCTTCTTCAACATAGTTGTGAGAGGCTTCACCATAGAGGGAAGGTTAGGGATGAACCTTCTTATGAAGTTGATCCTACCAATAAAGCTCTGTAATCCTTTCTTATGACTGCGAAGTGGGAGAGAGAGAGAATTGCTTCTACTCTCTTTGGATCTATTGTTATCCCATCTCTTGACACAATATGTCCTAGGAGTTTTCCTTGGCTATTGAAAAACACACACTTCTTGGAAATTCAGGGACACACCATACTCTTTGAATCTTTCAAATATCTATCTCAAATGATCAAATTGATCTAGCACACCCTTGAAGTCCATCTCCATTACCTTTTGAAATGTGGCACCTACATTGGTTAGTCCAAATGGCATTTTACAATAAGCATAGGTACTCCATTTGGTAGTGAATGTTGTTTTACATCTGTCTAACTCTTGGACTAGCTCCTGATTATAGCCAAAAAAACCATCAAAGAAAGAAAACCTTATTGAGCCACTAACTTTGGATATAATTTTTTCCATAGAAGGAAAGGGATGGTGATCTTTAAGAGAAGCCTTATTAAGATCTCTAAAATCTACACACAATCTAATTTCTCCAGTCTTCTTTCTAATAGGAACAAGATTGGCTACCCATGAAGAGTCCTTAATAGATAAAATGATATTGGTTTTCTATAAGTTTGGATAGTTCCTTTCTCATTAAAGGCTCAATCTTTGGGTTGACTGGCCTTTTCTTTTGTCTAATAGGCTTAGCATCATGGTTTAAATCTATGGTATGCTGAAAAAAATTTGCTTCAAAACCCCTTAAGTCTTCATATGCCCAAGCAATAACATCCTTGAATTCTTGATATAAATTAATGAAAACTTTTTGTTCAACATCAATACATACCTTTCCCAAGTTAAGAGTATTTCTATCAACAATAGTGACAAGTTTGTAGTCATCCCTCTTTGTGGTTAGGTTTGGACCTCAACCTTTTGCTTGATCATCAGAGTTGAAAATTCCCTCTAAGGTGACTAGACCTTTAGGAAATTTGTCGGAGTTTAGGTTCATAATTTGGTCCCGATACTAACTTTGCAACTTGGATTGATTTCTAGCAAATAACTCTGCTTCATTTTGCAAGAAATTAACAATCTATAAATCTAAATCAAATACTTGCCAATTTGTACAATTATCTGGGATGTTAGGCCTTACAAAAATTCTAATTTTCTACTTCTTTTCATTAGTAACATGCTCTAGTATATCATAATGAGCACCAATGGATGCAAGTCTATTAGCAGATTTGTTTTTGTTTCATGGGACACTCTAAATATTGAAAGCCTGAAAACCTTCAAGTAGATCCCAAACTCTATGTTTGTATGATTTGAGAAGGTTTTTCTTCATGATATTCTAATTTCTAACTTGATTAACAACAAACTCACTGTCCCCAAGTACCCTTAAGAGCTTGATGCCCCTCATTTGTGCCTATTGGAGACCTTGAATCGGAGCCTCATATTCTACCACATTATTAGTGCACCTAAATTGGAGCCTAAAGGAGGAGTAGTACATTTCTAGTATAGGAGAAATAAACATCACACCAGCCCCTAATCCATTTTTATTTCTTGATCCATCAAAGTACATGTTGTATATCCCACTCATATCTTCTTTGGTTTTCATCAGATTGGGAATTAGAGCATCTTTTTTTGATATAAAATATGTACCAAGGCCTATCTCAAGGGTTTCTAATATAGGATCAAACTGGTATCATTAGCCCATTCATCTAAGAGAAAATTAGGCATCTCTACTAGAGAAGTAATAGGCTCATTTACTATGTCTCTTTCCTCTTCTTCATAGATGGTGTAATTCATATTTATGGGGCTTGGGGTACAGGACTTAGTGTTATGGAGGGATAAAGTATCTACTCTAATTAAAGCCTTGGTTCCATATCTTGTTCTAAAAACCATGTATGATCAATTAAAAGATATGTAGCCACCTATTTGGGCAATGAAATCTCTTGAAAGACAAATGGAAAAATGCAGCTTGAATTTAGTAACAAATATATCTTAAGTCACAATACAACTAAGCCATGTATGTAGGGATATTTCCACATTCCTAAGGATCCCTACAGTCTTGATGGTACCACCATCCAATTGTAGTACATCCCTAACAATGGGTTCATATTTCATTTCTAAAGCATCAACAACATACCTAGGCATCACTGAACTAAAAGCCCTTGAATCAATCATGCAATTGTGAACTAGTTTATCCCCTATAATTAGAGAAACATAAAATGGAGGAGGTCTAACCTTTTTACTTGTTTCTAGCTCCTTTGATGGCTGTACTAGGCTTGTGGAACTTTCCATGCTAGGTGGTTGATCCTTTGGTTCACTACTTTCCAACTCCTATTGCAACAACCTCTTTTGCATGGGTATAGTAGCAAAAACATCCTACATGGAAATATTAACATTTGTCTTCTTCATCTATTCTACCACACTAAATGAGGCATAAGGTACTTTGGTAGAAGCTTTGGGAATTGGATGTGTAGGAGGTTGAGATAGAACAACTTGGGGACTATTCACATCTCCTCTAGAATTAATCTATTTTTGTTGTAAAGGAGCATTGGCTTGATCATCTACTACTTGTATATGAGGCACTACATTTGACATTTAAGCTTGATTAGGAGGAGGAGCAGGAGTAGCATCTTCAATCGCTCTTCTTTTGCTCATAGTGTTGTGAGCAATGGAATCCTACTTTACACTACAATGTTCCTCCACCTGATAATTCATATAGGAGCAATTACTTTATCTTTGCATATATGAGGCATCTTTGGGTTGATTCTCCTTGTATGATTCTCCTATTGTAGGCTCTTGAATGGTCAAACCCAAATAACATTTAGCCTTCTGACACATGCAATAAGCATAGGAGTAGTTACAAAAGGGACACAAATCTTAATCTTGGGCCATATTTTTTTGAGGTACTATGGCCCAACTTTGGTTTGCATTTGAGGTAGAGGCATGGCTATTCTTCCTATTTTAATAAAAAGAATTGTTTCTATAATTATGATTTGGAGGCCTACCATTGTTTGGAGTTTGATATTGCAATTGATGAGCCTTACTACCTTTCCAATGTCACCACTTTGTTGCCCACTTTTTGCATCATAGAGAAGCTATCTTGCAATTTCTTCTTTTGGCCTTGCAATCTTTTATCTATGTTCAACATCATAGAATACATCAGCTCCTTGATTTCATCTATTCTATTTGAATATGTGGAAGTTTGAGGGACTAGAGCAAGGGATTGTGATGTGGAAGTTATGGGAATAGGGGCCATTTCTAGTTGTTGATTTGGGACATCAGGGAAGAAGGGCATAGGAGGCCTTTGGTCTAACTTTCCTCCTTGTATCAATATGTTTTCTACCCTTATTGTGATTTCATAAGAATTAGGTAAAGTGTCTCCTCCCATGGTTTGAATTGTGGTGGCAATGGCACTATTAAAAGCTTTGAGGTAATCTAAGAAGGTGTTACCAAGGGTAGGCTTCACTGAAGTAGGTATTATGTCCCATGTTTTCTTAAATATATAATTGAAATGAGTCATACATTCATTGGGGGATCTTTTTATAGTGGTTAGCTATTCTAAAAGTGACAAATAGTCACTTTTGTCCTCAAAGTGTTTACATAGTCCTGCTCCTAATCCATCCCAATTTGTTATTGAACTATGTGTTAGACTTCTATACCATTGTAGGGATTTTACTTTTAAAGATGAAGCTAGGATTCTAACGAACACATCATCTTCTATAATACCATGAATATTACAAACATTTGCAACCTCTTGAATATGTTCCAAGGGAGAGATATAAGTTTCACCAATAATTTTAGGTATACTTTTAAGTGCAGCTACAAGTATGTCATGTGTTTGGGCCAATAAAGAGGACTTCAACCATTAATGGTGGCAAAAGCATGAGCTCTAGCCATATAAGAAAGTAGTCTATTAATAAGAGTTGATGGATTTCTAGGTTGAGATCTTAGAACAAGAGGAGTGGAAATTAATCTTGCAGGGGTATATATTTCTTCTATACTCCTAGCTGGTGATAGAGACAATCTAGTCTTTCTTCTTCTAGGATTTGAAAATGAGAGTTCTTGATATTGAAAATTACCTCTAGAAGATTCCTTTGTTTAAGCTTTGGGCATGAATCATTACAACTTTGGTCTAGAAACCAGATATGAAGGGTGTAGAGTCACCAAGTGCTTGTGGAAATGAGCCTCTTAAGGCCTAGAATACTAAGAGCAATAGTGTCTTCTTAGCATCAACTTGAAATCTTCTTGAACTTAGTCCCACTAGGTGTGCCAAAAAGTGTTGTCACAAAAGTTTGCACCCTTGTCCAAAGTTTTTACCTAAGGGAAACCTTGTGAAACATGGAAACAACCTCCAAGCTGTGGGACTTGAACTGTGAGGTTGAGTCTATGGAGAAGGCCAACTTCCTTTACTATTAGGGTTCACCTTACTATACTTAGAAAGGAAAAGGGAGAATAAATGCATAGAAAGAAAATCTACTACTCTAACCTAAGGGAGTGATGCACTAGAATAGAGCATTCAAACCAATCTCTACCCATACATGCACACTTGAACCATCATGACACCAAAAGATATACATATCCAAACTTGATTTAATCTAACAATCACATACAGATCAAAAACCCAAATAAATGACAAAAGGAAGGAGAGAATTCACTTATATATCATTTATAGGCCAAAAAGAGATATAGTCATGCAAGATTGTAGAGATCCATAATACACTAATGAGAGGCAAATAGTCTTTTGCACAATGCATCAATGTCTGAATAGATAAAGTAGAATGTCATATAGGTTCAAAGGCAAAGGGAATTTATAGTGAATTTGTAGAGCAATATCAAGAAAATAGAGAAAAGTCAACCTTAACAAAATTTTCAAAAACTACCTTTATAGCTCAGGCATAACTAAGATATTTTCTGTCCTAAACAAAACTCAACCACTATCATTTAAGAGTGCAGAGAACAATCATGTAGATCTAGAGAAAATATTATCTTGGCATGGATTCAAATACAAAGAAATCCAACATTTTCCCAAAATAAAGCCTTGAGAAGACAAAAAAATGCCATTAAATTACTTTGACTAAGTAGATGGATAAAACTAGAGATGGTCGAGTGTTTTCCTTTTTTCACTAGGCATAGCATTCATTGGAAAGTGGTTGGAATCAATCATGAAGATTGGATCATGCAAGAAAAAATTTCTTCTTCATAGTTGGCTTGAGGAATAAGCAAAGTCAATAGGTCAACTGAATTCTACAATCAAGATGGGCCACATAGGTCAATAATCTTATTTTATTTTGCCACCCAATAAAGTCTCCATGCGGTTGACCATATCACCTACTAACTGTGCCAACCTTCCAACTTAACCACAATGTCACATAACTGTCAGCCTTAACTATGACAACTTTTGTTTCAAACTGGGTCCACAAGGACATGTTGCAATTAGGCACATTCCCACATTGTCTAAAATCATCATACCTTCAAAATGTGGGAAGTACTAATCATTGATGTCCACAAGATCAATGATCAATAAAATCCCAGTTATTGCAATATTTTCTTTAAAAAAAATTGGGCCCACCAAATGCTCAACATCCAACTCATCAACATGTCAGCCCTTAGCAAATCAAAATGAAGCAATTGGAACAAAATTCTAGCTCAACACTTATCTAGCAATTGTCTAGCACTACCTTTTCAACCATGATAGTCCACACTAGAAAGAGGTCCTACATGACACACATTGCATTGTTGCTTCCCCACAATGTTTAAACATATGACATCTTTAGGAAGTAGGGAAGTGCCTATCATTGATCCATATAAGATTGGATGGCCCAAAAACATGTGACCAAAAACCTATCCATTTCAATACCTTTGACCAGTGACATAACATCAAACTCCCTCCATATGCCCACATGCTTTTATTGCTCATCCACCTTGTCTGAAGCAGTGCATGGAAGAAGCTAGACCCATGAATCCATATGGAAAAAAGTCACTTTCCCACATCGTTAGAAAGTCTGATGAAAGATAGAATGCAAGAAAGTACTAGTCAATCAAAGTGCCAACTCAACTAATAGCTTCATTTTCTATAGCCCATAGGAGAAAATGGACCCACATGTTTCTCAAGCATAAGATCCAAACCAAGAAATTTTTTCTTTATGACTTTAGAAGATCTTATATCCTCACCTTTGGCCTTATGATCCTACAACATCCTCTTTGGCTATTTTTGGCATAACATTAGAGCTTGATCTCTTTCCTTTCACAATCCTATGGAGCATCTCCACTTTGTAGCATCGTAACACTCCTCTTTCTTTCTCTTCATGCTATAGTTAAAGTTTTTTCGTAACATCATAGATGAACCCTTTAAGGCCTCCAATGACATCATAGCATTGTGAACCTTTTAAATTTCCCTCTTGATGCTACACCATATCATAATATTGTAAACCCTTGAAGATTTTGTTGTGATATCCTAATCACATATCATCTTAGGACTTAAAAACATGTCTTACAATATTATGATGACCTTTTCCATTATGATCTTACGATCTTATGGTGGGCATGTGGTTGTAGCATCTTACCTTTACTTCTTGGGCTCCCTGATCTTATGACTACCATAACATCACAAGCCTTCACATTTCCTCACATGATCTTACAAACTTTTATAGCATCTTAGGCCCTTGACTTTTAGATTGCAACCTTATGATATATATTTCCATGGTATTTAAAAATTAAAAATCATGGGAAGTGGTTGTTTATCTTTTAAATTCAAATGTGGTGATTTTGGTGAGAAGGAAAATTCAGCCAACAAGCCCTACATGATTCATTCAACATCATGTTCACACTATTTGATTATTATGACTGAGATTTGGCTTAAGTTTATATCACTTTAGAAGAAAAACAAAACAAATTCGTTTCCATGAATATGCAATAGAATATCCATATACTTGTGTTCCCTCATAGCACTTGATTTTATCTCCACACATTTGAATGAGATTCATTCTAGTTTCAATCCACATCTTAGTAGGCCTTTCCAACATGACATAATTATATTCTCAATTTGTTAATCATTGTCACAACTTCATCCTTTGGATTCACACTCAATGTAGTTCACTCAAGGGAAAAATCAGCTTGAAAGCTCAAAATATGTAAGAAAAGGAATGTTAGGGAAAGATATCATATAATGAAGTGAAAAAAATCTACTTCTCATTAGGAGGACACCAAAACACACCCCAATCATGCCTAGATCACCTAGACCCTGCGTGCACTAGAAAAACAATAAATCTACCTAGATGGTGGGTAAATATATGCAAGGGAGACCCATAAAATAAAGAAAGTAGAGCACTCAAGAAAGATGAGAAGTAAGTGACCTAAAAGATACTTAGACATCACACTTGGACACACACTTACTTTCATACCAAAAGAATTTAGGCTTAAAAGGAGAAGACTAAAACTTGGCAACAAGTAGATTCACACCCATAGGAGAAAACTTTGACTTGGATAATGGAAGACAATGTTAGTGAACATGAATATTCTATAGAGATTCCTTTCCTTGTCACCATTGGAGCCTATTCATGCACATTGAAGTTGAATGCCAAGAATATTTTGAAAGCACTAAGGAGAAGTATTGTTGGATACAATTGATTAATTATGTATTACCTTTGATGTTACAAAAATTTCATATCATTATCCATCAATATATTCCAAGCTCACTCAAGTAGTGAAGATAATTTTCTATTTCTACCAAGCATTCTTGTGATTGCCTATTTCAAAAGGTAGTGCCTATCGAGTTCACTTGGGTGTCAAAGGAAAGTATGCAAAAGATGAGTGTTAATTGATCTCACTCAGTTAATGAAGGAAACTTGGATGGAACTAACCAAGCTCACTCAATTTCAAAAGGATTTTATCAAGTTTTTAGTGTTAACCGAGCTTCTATTGGTTAACAAAAGAAATCATTTCTGAGTTAGTTTCTATCAAGCTAGGTTGGCTAACAAAGGATTTTCTTATTTTGGAATATCAAGCTTAATTTATTTATCTATTTGTTGTGGTTCCACAATGCACACCCCATTCCCTAGTAGGAATGGTGACCCCCTACTTTGTTTCTAGATCCTAGACACACAATCAAGGTTCTAGAAAAATTAATGAGGTCTTACCTAGTCCTCATTCTTGCATCTAAGGTCCTTGCTAAAGAGTTAAATTTTCAAAAGGATATGTCTTTGTGAGAAATTCAAAAGATCAAAAAATCAAAAAAATTGTAAAAATTAAAAATAAAATGAAATAAATAAAAATAAAAATAATAAAAGGGGATGTGAACCAGTGCATCTATGCTGGCGCACAATTTTAGAGGGCGCAACATCCCATCAGTGATGTGAGGAAGAAGCTCTTAGGATAGAGCAAAGAATACAGAATCATGAATGATGCATTCATATTTGTGATCATCCAATTCATAGAGGGAGACTACACAAAAAGATTATCTAATGATGCAATAGCACAGATAATAGCTCTTGGGGCCTACTCTATCTAGTTCAAAACATTCACGTGTCTAAAAATAGTTGGTGCCACTATTAACCTAAAAAATCTCCCTAGATATCCTTTTTGATAGACTGGTCCTATTGGAGATTGCATGGCAATTGAATCTACATATGACAGGGTCAGGAAGCAATGAAAACCATGTTGGACATGGCCCCTAGTCATAGGACTATATCAAGTGAAGTGAAAATAGGATATTCCATCTTTTGAATGGGAATGGGAGCAATATCCTCTTGAGGAGTACAATTCTCCTAGGCCATATTTTGATAATATAGGGAAAGTTGAGAGTCTGGCTGGTAGAGAATTCCACCATGAAGAGGCCATTGAGGACCACTAGATGAATGCAACAATTGACTATGATGTCCATATTAGGGACTATTGTAGGATGACTTTGTATCTGGTGGAGAAGGCTCTTAAAATAAGCATTCTTGAGGAGATATCATAGTAAGATTCTAGGGAGCTACTGGATCCTCTATTCAACTTGGACAAAATTGGAGAGAGACCCATAATGAACACTGAGGTTGATAGGAAAGAGAGTGATGATATTAATCATCAGGTGAGGCATGTCATCAAGATGAAAAATGATTAGATCAAGAAACCATTTCAACTTGATCCAATACCCGATACTATTATTTTTCACACACAAGCCCACCCAGAGAAAGGTAGAGGAAAGAAAGTTACAATTCCTACCTTTGCAACTTAGTCTCCTATCAAGCTAGAAATAGTATACAAACTTGACCATCTATTTGGATACTATCACCCTCTACAGAGGAAAGGAAAGAGAAAAATAAAGAGGAGTTCTCCTCAATGAGCCAAAAAAGAAGAGGGTGAAGTGCAAGCATCTCCTCAACAGTAGGAAATAGATGTGCAAGAATTGAAGGATGCTACAGTTGCTCTAGTCCAAATAGATCCACAATTGCCTTTAGTGTCCCCAAGCCAGACAAAAGGAGAAATTCAATAGGTCTCTATTCCTCCTCCACAAGTAGAACCATCATCCCCTTCTGCCTCCATAAAACATAAGAAGATTAAGATCCACATGAAGAAGAGGAAAAGGGTGACTAAAAGAATGGTTCCTTGCCCATCTATCCTCAAAACTATTCTTTAGGGAGAAGAAGAGGAAGAAGAGGAAGATGAGGAGGAAAACATGCCTATACAGAGAAGAACCTAGCTTTCTAGAGCCACAAAACTAGAGAAGAAAAGAAGTTCAATAGTGACACCACTATCTACCCTAGAAGAACCTTTGGAAGTTTCTTCTTCAGAAGATGAATTACAATAGTGGGTGGATAAGTAGGACTTTGAGGGCAATGACATGTTTAAAATGTTAAATTTTGACTTCATGACCATAAGAAAAAAGTTGGTGGGGACAAGATCAGGGATACCCTTATTGGTGAACCCCAACAAGAAGGCTAGATGCAAATGCCACTAGAGTCACAAGGTCCCAATCTTACTCACCCATCTCCATGACAAGTCATAGTGGTAGATAAAGGCTTAGTTACTCCTCCACCTCCAAATTTTGAAGAAGAATAGGTTCAAAAGGAACCTTCACAAGAGGATCCACAAAAAATGGTGATTGATGATGTGTTGAAGGAGGGACAAATGGTAGAATATTCTCAACTAGCCTTCGAAGACATTGAGGTGCAAACTATAGGGTCTATGAAGATAGAGGCTACAGAAGAAGAGCCCTCGCAAAGGGAAAGAACTTTGAGGAGGAGTGATAAGGGAAAGGAGGTAGCCAAACATACTCCTTCATCCCCAAGAGGTAGGTCTTTGGTTGAACAAGTTCCAAGGTGGTTAAGAAAGGAAATAATGAGGAGCATGAAACCACAATTCCATGCTGATGAGGAAGATATTTTTGAGTTGGTCAAGATCTTTAACAAACTTGAATCCCCATCACATGAAGCGAGACCATTGGCATTTGTCAATAGTACTTAGGATCAAGATTTGTTCATACAAGTGGTCATCCCTCCTGCTAATATAGATACAAAAAGCCTCAATTCACAAGATTATCAGATCAAAGAGGCCATGATTCAGAGGCCCACATTGGATACGGCTAGATTAATGGTGACTGTGGGGATTAGGGAGGTTTTTAGGAACATGGAACATGAAGATGTTGAACTCTGAACACTTTGAAAGAAAAACAAGATCCTAAGAGGATATTTAGCCAAATTCGTTGGTCCTCTAGATTTTGAGCACCCTGAGGAGACCTTGAATGCTATACTTAGAGAAGGGGGAGGTGTGCATTTAGACCTATTTTTGAAAGCCTATCAATAGTGGCAAAATTTTTTTGAAGAGAAGGGAATTTTGATCATCTAGGGGAACCTAAAGTTACTGCATGGTATGAAAGAAAATGTGAATAAGATTGTAGCAATTTTGAAGCAGGATTTTAGCATTATGGATGAAGTATGAGCTTGGAGAAAAGACTTAAAATTTTTGTAAACAATAAAGGGGAAAAGATACATGATTTTGGTAGATGTGTATACCGTGGAAGAGTTAGATTTGATTGATAATTGGATAAAAAAAATTGCAGATAGTAACAAAGTAATGGAAACATTACATGTGGAGATCCATTGGCTCAAGGACCAAGCCAGAGAGAAAATTTTGGAAGTAGAGAGGCATTATGGTGATGCATGTTTAGAGATTTTTGAAGATGAGGAATGAGAGAAGTTGTTGCTTGTAGAGGTAGTAGAGGAGAGTTTCAAGAAGATTTTTGAGGAAGCTGCTAATGATGAAGCTATTTGGCAGGCTTTCAGAATAAAGGAAGCCTTATTAGAATTGGACACCAAACTCAAGGATTTTGTTGAGACTTGAATTAAGGTAGGAAATTATAGATAGAAGGTTAAAGATAAATATGAGGCTTTAGATTTACTATATGTGGCCAAGATAATTGAGATTATAGAGAAATTCATGGGAAAACATCTAGACATAACTTTGGGATGAAGGGGAACAAAACCCAAAAGCTAGAATTTCAATTTTGACACTCAGTAAATTTTTGAGATTTTGGACCCTATTGAGGTATGTAGGTTTGTAGATCCATAGGTGTGCAAGTCCACTTTTCCAAAGGTGCACCAATAGTTAACTACTAGTTCCAAAAATAGAGCTTTCCATGCATTGGAAATACACACTTATGATAGTTTAACTCTGACAAACACCTAGTGAAGGATCAACTTCCATTTTTGGCACTTCCAGACACTTCTACTTCTATTGAAGGCTTTCTTATTCTTTCTTCTCTCATAAATTCTTTTTTTTTGACATGTAAAGGATCATGCATCTAATTACTAAATAAAAAATGGATGGAGTCCTTCTTAGCACTAGTTAGATCATTAGTTTGTATATAATTACTTTTTTTTTATTAAAGTAAAAACATTTTATTGCATTAAGATATCTCTCACTCTCAATACAAATTGAGGAGACAATTTCTTATAAATACTCTATTGTAATATGTAATTGGGGCCACTGTTATCTAGCAATCAAATTATGCTTTTGGTGCTTACATTTGGAATGTAGTAATTCTTCCCTAAATGTTTCATTACTTTATGAATTTATGTTCATGGAATTGTGATTGAGCCAAAGGTTTATTTCTTTGTTTGTGGTTGTGTGATTCATTAGTTTTGGTGTTTGCTATGGTTTTTATGAATTTTTCTGATGTATTTATCTTGAGAAGAAATCACCGAATTTTACTTGCATAACTCTTTGTCTCACATGAGCACACTTTCTGTGGCCTTGTGATTTGATGAAGAGTAAAACATCTTATGATTATTAAAGTTTACCATTGATGATTGCATCAGTGGAATAAAAGAATCATTGCTCCTATTTTCATTGGTTACCCACTGATTTCTTTGAAAGCTTAACTCGTAGATGTGTTGTTTCCGTAGCTTATGTCCATTAGGATTTTACTTTTATGTTATTTTCTTTTAAAGTTCTTTTTATTTTCTTTACTAACCCCTTGTTAATTTAGGAATTCATTTTAGTTGGATTTTTAGATTGCATTCATTTAAAAACAAGAAATACCAAAAACATATCTTTTTTCGTGGTTAATTTTGAAATAGCAAGCAAATTGGTCATTTGGTCCGAAATTGGTTCAAACTAGCAAAGGCCTCCTTATGAACAATCAAATTTATCTTCAATTAAATGGATTCTAGTAGATCAAAAGATCAACCTAGAACCTTGGAGTTGATTCAAAAAATTATCTTTTCAAGAGAGGAGTTAGCAAGAATTCTTGTCATTTAGCATCGTGCATAACAACAACTCAACACTATTGATTCCAACCGATTGAGGTGATCAATATTAATTATTCTAAGTTGTATTTGAGCCAACTTGACAAAGTGGAAGATATAAGTATAAGGTCAAGTTGTGATTTCAAAGTGTGGATGTGCATGTATGAAGATGTTATTGAAGATTTAATGATAAGAAGAGGAAGTGAATTTCAAGGATAAGAAAAATATCCTTGTGGAGTAGAAAAGCTATATTCAATTAGGAAGGATCAAGTACAAGCTGAAATAGAGATCTATATTCAACAATTATGTTGTATTCAAATCAAGTCATCTCATTGTTACTCTCTAACTATTGTAGTAGTGATCTAAATCTCCTAATAGTATTGTCTTAATAGCTATTTGCAAATCCTCTAACAAGGTGGTAGTTCTATTGAATTGTCTAAAGACCTCTAACAAGGCCACTCCTAATAGGGTGATTAAATCCTCTAATAGAGTTACACCTAATGGTGTGTTTTGTAACCTTTAATAGGGTTGGCTTCTAATAGGGCTCACTTCAAAAGAGTGAAAATAGTAACTAGTTGCAATTGGTGTTTTTTCCCAAATTGAGTTTCCACGTTAAATTTTGGTGTCAAATGTGTTCATGCTATTTTCATTTATGTGTTTGAAACTAAGTTAAAGTATTGGTAATTACTAATAACATCTAAATTTTATATGTTAAGCATTTACCAAGCTCATTTAGTTACTACCATGTTACAACATTCTGTATGTGTTTATCGAGCTTTAGTAGTATTTAGTTTTCAGTTTGCATTTTTGTACTAACATCTAAGAAATCTAGGATTTATTTTAGTAGTAACTGATTCACTACTCCCCTCTTAATTCCTCCTCTTATATTTTGAACAAAGTATAATATGGAGCCTTACAAGGAGTTGAGGTTAAAAAAAACCCAATAATTATATCAAAGATAATCTTTAGCTGGTGTTGAGCTTTAGGCATGTCCTTGAGTGTGACAATTATTAGGAAGATTTTGACACTAAATTGGTGAGTGGATAAATATTTTATTAAATGATAATAGTTCAAAAAGTGAAAATGTATAAGGTGAATATAAACATTGATTAAGGGATTGAAGATGACAAACAACATATAAAGTCATCTACATACTTAAAAAAGAAATCAAAGATACTCCCATCAACTCTACCCCACCTTTGGAACCTACAACTTAGACCTTCGACAAGATGATGGTCAGTATCATTAAAAGAACATATAAGTAGGTAGAGTGGAAGAAGGAAATAGGAACATATCCCTCAATGTTTGATCCTGCACAAGCCTCCCCTACTACAACCACCACTAGCTCTGTAACCACCTCATCTCTTGTTATTATTGTGTAGTCTAATTAGTCTCCAAGTTGGAGATTGTTGTGATGTGGATCCTAATTAGAATTGTAGGTTTACTTGGTTTGGTTTTCCCCTAGATTATTTGTATGGGGGTTTGGGGCTAGTGCTCCAGGTGTGCTCCCTATCATAGTATAGGGTAGATCAAGGGGCAACGCCCCCACAAGGGTTTTTGGAGGTAGTGCCCCTAAAGACAAAAATGAACTTATGTTGAAAAGGAATTAGCTACTATTTTTCTATTAGATGATTTATTCTAGCCCTAATTTTTAATGGGAAAAAGCTTGTATAAAATAGCTTGGGGTCAGCGATTTCATTAGGTATGGTGATATTATAGCTTCTTGTGGTGGTATTGAGCTATAAGGGATTGTGGATTGTAATCATTAGATAACAATAATGTTGGACTTGATGTTGGTGGATGTAGCCTAGGGATTGGGTGAACCACATTAGATCTTTGTGTCTTGTGTTCTCTTCTATGCGATTTATTATTTTCTAATATTGGTCATATTTGCATGTAACTGTTATTTTTGTCCATGGTTAATCCTAATATCTCTCACACTGAGACCTATACAGACTGCTAGTGGAGGAGACCAACCAACTAATAAGAGCATCCCTATCCAAGAAACATGTGGAAGTGGTTTGGATCCAAATATTAGGGAAATTGGAGAAGCAAAGAAGGATATAGAAGGAGATAAGGGAAAGGATCATGAACCAAAGAAAGATACTAGCATGTAAGTGATCAACCTAGATGGCTCTAACAGTAGTCAACCCTTTAATAGAGGTAATGAAAACAAACCATAATAAGAGACATCACAAAGCTAAGGAGACCCAGATAAATTTCCTACATCTGGAATTTCTGCTAAGAAAATCATATTTCCTTTCTCTTCCAAGAAGAAGTCTAGTCCCTTTTTGGAAAGGAAGATTTGTATGCATATTACCTCTAGTCCTTACTGATTAATGTTTTGGTGGTCGAATAATAACTAGATAATGCTTTTCAAAAGAAAAGAAAGAGGGAAGAGGAGAGTGCTCCCTCAAGGGACCTAATCACACAGATAGTTCTACTATCTACTCCTGTTCAAAAAGTAAAGAAACCACACGGTTTGGAAACTCTTGGGAGGGACACCACTAGTGTTCATGTAGTCATGGAGATAACATAGACTCAAGGTGAAGGAAATTTGGCATCTCTCTCCCCCTCATTTTTTAATGTGTAGACACATAATATGGGTCCTCCTTAGCATGACACAATAGTGAGGATATGGAAATTTACCAATTAGCATGTGGATGGAGAGCTCAAAGAGATAAATATATCAAAGGCTTTTCTAAACGATTCTAATTGGGATCTCTTAGTGTAGATTCAATAAGTAATCTCCCCACTTTCCATTTTCCCAGGATATTCCTCAACATCCAAGTAGTTCAACTCATCAAAAGAGGAAAACAAAGCCCTACTTGTCAGATTGCAAGAGGAAAGACATTTTGGACAAATAGGTGAAAGCTAGGTAGAATACATGAAGGTTAGAGGGTTTCCCATAATAGAAAATCTTGGAAACCTCTACAAAAATATCCTAAAGGGAGGAGTGTAAGGAAACTTGGCAATAAAGAATATAACTGTTTCCACATAACCCATCATAGATCTGAAATAAACACGGAATTAAAATCCACATGCAAGAGAATAGAAAACATACCCACAAAATGTGACACAAGATATACCCTGGGAAACCCTCATTGAGGGAAAAACCTAGCCTCCAAAAGCATCCATCATCATGTATTATTCAGCAAAAATACCATTTCCATACAACCATGGAAGCCTTCATGGCCATAGCCACAACCGAGCAAACTATGTGAACAAGCATGAATCCACACATCCCATGCCATGCTTTCAACCTTCACAAATGCTCCCTTGGCTAACCTGTCAAGCCTTGTCCCGCTCGACTCTTGCCTTTTGTCTTCTCCTTGTCACTCTCTCTTTTTCTCTCTCTACAACAACTACCTTTGTGGCTGCTTATATAGTAGCAAGTCCCACAAAACCACCAAGTGGTATTACATAAACCATGTGCTAAAACCATGTGCTACCTAACCCACTGACCCCACATTTAATATTGGGCATTTAATTCTTTTCCCCAATATTAAATAATTACATAAAATATTTTCACAATGTTACAATACAACTCATCAAGAATATTCCATGGGAATCTTTACATGTTGCACGTCCATCTAGGTACAACATTACATAATAAAATAAAATATAACAATATTATGCAATGTGTGCAACACCCATTATCTCAACAATCTCCCACTTGTTGTATACATTGCATAGGGTCAATCCGTAGCCACATAAATGAACAAGGGAACAATCCCTCCTAGCACATCCACCATCATGGATCAAAATACACCAAGTGCTCCATCCTGGTACCCACAACAAAATCAAAGTATCCAGCATCTCAAACATGAATGATCTCACCTCCTATTATGTCACTCCCACTGGACATACATAGAAGCCATCCAAAGAGAAAGCCACCCAACCTGTTGCATTAGAAGATCATAAAATCCTGTACCAACTGAAAATTCTGAGCACAAAAACTTGATCCAAAGGTAATCACATGTATCCGTAGTTGTCAAAATATCCATAGCTGAAATAGCACCCACAACAAAGTGCCAAACCCATCCAACTATCCATACCTCAAAGGTATAACAAGTGACTCTCATATCACCGACATATCCAATCTACAACCTGCAATTACAAGCCTCAAGAGCAATAGCTGCCACATGTATACCAAGAAGCTCCTACTGCAAAAGATAATGTCAAATCTATAACCAATCCACTCACAACATCTCAAAGAAGTGAATCCATGTAGTATCAAGGACATCCACAACACATAATCCAATATCCTGCAAAAACAACTCTCATAACAAGTCTCCAATAGTCTCCCAAATTCTCCACAACCAACAAAGGAAAGAGAAAGAAATAACCATGTCATCTCTCACATGACATACATGAGCACAAACCAGTGATCACAATCTCCAACCAATCTCAAATCCAATGTAAGCAAAAACTGAACATCCAGGAAGATAACCAAGACCAAGAGAAACCATGCAAATCATAACCTGTATCATGTCCTTCTACACACACCTCTAGATGTAAACTGTGCAAGTATGATCTCCTCCATAAAACCCCAACAAGAAGCCTCAAAAAACACCCAAACCATACCATATAACTCATCATGGATGTAAGCCTCTCACAAGAAGATCAAACTCAATAAAACCATTCCTAAACCAAGGAATAACCATTCCTAATCCAAGGAATATGCCCAATATAAAACCATCTCCCAAACTCAACCAGTATAACAATATATGCACATGGAGATAACTAATGCTAAACCATCTCTCAAATGAACCCTCTAGAACTAACTCATGTACCATAGCTCAAGATCCATATCCATGAAAGACAAGCATAAATATAATGTACTTGAGAAAAAACAATGGGCTATACCTCTCAAGTAGCAAACCGCCGAGTAGACCAAGAGTGGGGAATGAGAATGCTCATCAAGATACCCAAGTCTCCAACCAAGACTCATCTAAGAATAATCTCCTCTCAAGTCCATATCAGGTGACTGCCCCTCGGACTTCCTGCTGAAACCATCAACTGTCCCAACAAATACTTCTCTAATCTAAGAGAAATCAGCGTCACCACCGTCTCTAAGTATCCATGAGCACTTGTAACCAATCAATTCATGCCAACTCCAAATGCAACATAGCAATATCATGAAGTATCCAGCTTATGATCAGTGTACTCAATACCAAGAAACTAAACCAAGATCAATGTCAAAGTTCCAACCATGGACTCAGGAACATAAACATGACAACATGATCTTACCATCTCAACTAAAGAGATAACATGCTCCATATGAACACACCATGAAGAAAACCATCTCCACATACCAGGAAGAACCATCTCCATACACCATGAAGATAACCAAGAACTCCATGAGTCCTCAAGATCTAACCATCTTCAAACACCATGAAGATAACAAGTGCACCATGCAAATGTCAAAGATGCTTCTGCAGCAACAGGATCTAAGACAAACCTCCAACATCTGCAAACACTCAATAAATATATCAATGCCAACAAAACTCCCACTCAACCGTGGTACCAAGTCACCTATGGCATCATAAAATCCATCCTCTCCAAACCAAGAAGATATAAACCAAACCAGGAACTAATCCTGCACTGTCACCCCATCACTGTCACAAGCTCCCACTAAACCGTGTATCCAAGCTATCCATGACATCATGATGAAAATACCATCTTCTAACCATGAGAATCAACCAAGGCATCAAACTATCAAAGAACTCAAAGTGCACATCATGAGCTCCTCAAAAGAAACCAAATAACCATGATCCTCAACCAAGAAGATATACCACCATAACTGAATCAGAAATCAAAGCTAATGAACATCAAGGATGTACCTATATAACCAATCATGTCATGCCAAAATCCATGGCACCATGATCACATCCATGAACCGAGCATCTGGTTCTCAATAGTGTCCAACCTGCCAGCATAGTCAACCATAATCCTCCACCATGACTGTACCTGGTAACAACATCTCATCCCTTCTACATGAAGATAAAATAGTAAATCATGTGACTTAGGGCATAGACAACCCAAATCCAAGCCACCAATCTGAATATGCATCAATAATGAAAGATCAATGGGCAAAGACAACCCATAACCAAGCTATAAATGCAACTTGTAAGTATAGACCGCTTACAACACTGCACAACTTGTAGACCCAACAAGTCATCATGCATATCCAAACCAAACACTAATAACCATATCATCATGAGACCAATCTAAAATATGAATTGAGTATACAATGACATCAAATCTTAAATCTCCAATGCCATAAACTCACAATGTTACCATAGTCAAAATATATCTATAAACTGTTCAGATAAATATATCAACAAATAAATCATGCCAAACCTGCACCAAATCTGAACCAATGTGTAGAGCTCTCCAAGAGCTTTCCGTTGACTACTCGAAGTCCAAAATCCGACTCCGTATGCCCAAGTTATGCCCTAATCCGTGCTCAAAATAAATAACATCTAACTTTAGGGCTCTTAAAACCTGACAAAATTTTAAAATCACAGAACCAAACCTATACCATCTTGTAGTGCTCTGAATTAGCTTTCCAACGCCTATAAAAACTCTGAAATCCGATATTCTGAGAGAAAGTTATGGCCGTTTTACTAAGATAGTCTTTTTACCATTTTCAGTACGGTTTTTCATTTTTTAATTTTTCAGTGACGAAAAATTCCGACGGGATTAAATTTGACGGCCATCATGGGCTGAAACCAAAAAACTCTTTCATTTCCTTTGAACATGGCCAAACTAGAGCATATTATATATCAAAATTTATGGAAATGTCGACCCGGATCCAATGGTGAGGTCTGTTTTTACCCAAGAGGTCATTTCTGCAAGCTACCCCCCAAAACCCTCATTTTAAATGAAACATCCGAAATACTCTTTTGTCCAACAATTTCCCATGCCCAAATTTTTTAACATCCCATCATAACAACAAACCCAAAACCCTCAGATCTGTAGTATATCATTCATATATCTTGCCCTTTCTTTTATCCTCTCATGCATTCCCATGGATTCAATCTAGGGTTACAAATAATAAAACCATAGCTCTGATACCACTTGTAGGGCCCATTTGCCGTTGCACCAAAAGCCATGACTATTAGTGAACATGGAACACCACATAATTAACCACCTGTGGGCAGGGGAGCGCGTCGCATCACCCAACAATCTCCCCCTCGACGCGCATACCAGGTGCTTACGCGGGTCGAGAAGGCACCGGGGAGATTTGAACCCATGACCAGGCCAAAACCAAGCTCTAATACCACTTGTAAGGAAACTTGGCAATAAAGAATATAACCGTTTCCACATAACCCATCATAGATCTGAAATAAACACGGAATTAAAATCCACATGCAAGAGAATAGAAAACATACCCACAAAATGTGACACAAGATATACCCTGGGAAACCCTCATTGAGGGAAAAACCCAGCCTCCAAAAGCATCCATCATCATGTATTATTCAGCAAAAATACCATTGCCATACAACCATGGAAGCCTTCATGGCCATAGCCACAACCAAGCAAACTATGTGAACAAGCATGAATCCACACATCCCATGCCATGCTTTCAACCTTCATAAATGCTCCCTTGGCTAACCTGTCAAGCCTTGTCCCGCTCGACTCTTGCCTTTTGTCTTCTCCTTGTCACTCTCTCTTTTTCTCTCTCTACAACAACTACCTTTGTGGCTGCTTATATAGTAGCAAGTCCCACAAAACCACCAAGTGGTATTACATAAACCATGTGCTAAAACCATGTGCTACCTAACCCACTGACCCCACATTTAATATTGGGCATTTAATTCTTTTTCCCAATATTAAATAATTACATAAAATATTTTCACAATGTTACAATACAACTCATCAAGAATATTCCATGAGAATCTTTACATGTTGCACGTCCATCTAGGTACAACATTACATAATAAAATAAAATATAACAATATTATGCAATGTGTGCAACACCCATTATCTCAACAAGGAGAAAAGGTGTTCAAAGACTTCAAGGTAGTAAAGACCAACCCTGATAAATATAAAGAATGCATGGGTCTTCTACAAGAAATCATTGCCCTTAAGGTTGATAATACAATCAACCTCAAAAATTTGAAGATAGGGAAAGAAACCCTAATGTATTGGATGTAGTCTCTAGAGTTCAAGAAAGAGAAATTAGTCAAAGTAGAGAAATATCTAAATAAATTATGTGAGACTGTGAAGAAGGAACTAGAGACATTGGACAAATATTTGACCAGTTTGTATGCTAATTCCCATATCTGTAAGAGTGGGGAAATCTTCAATATTGAATAATGAAAATTGTATAACAAGACAACATCAACAACATTGTGCACCCTTCTAACTTCTAAGTCTCTAACCTTCACAAGCTTACTGGCTTGGATGAGATGGTATCCAAGGCCACAAAGAAGATTCATAAAAGACTAGATGCACTTGTCAAGTTAGAGCATGATCATATTTATTATAATAATGTGCTTGTTCCTAACATAGACAACTTAGCAGCCATCTTACAAACTATGAAGAGCTACCAAAAAAAATAGGAATAGGACAAAGGAGATGATGAGGGAAATGATGGCAATTCAATTTCCTAATTTTTATAATAATTTCCCAACCAAAAATGGTAGTTTCTCTTCCTCTCCACCCTCCTCTTTTGTCTTCTCCAAGATTGTAATGATGTAACAACTAGAATATGAAGGGTATGTATCTATCTTTTAAAATATTAATACAAGAGATCAATAAATTTTGGTGTAAAATTCTCCACCTATTATCGAGACAACTAAGTAAGTCTTGAGAGTTTTTGTTGGAATTACAAGTGGGAAAGGAGTAAACTTTTGAGAGTGGGGGCAGGGGGGGGGGGGGTGGTGAATTAGGACTTTAAACTTGGACCCATAAAAATTTCACCTTTCATACATTACATGCATTAATATATTGAAAAAATATATAAATCATTAACATCAATCATGTAAAAATATAATCAAACACACACACACACACACTTAACACCAAATATGATTAGCCAAAAACCCTCCGAATGAAAAGGTAAAATTGGGGTGTGGATGGCACCCACAAACCTTCACTATTTCAATAATAAAGTGTATCCAATTAAGGTTACAATGGTTTGATGATGAATCATGGTTTGCCCTGTAAAAGGTCTACCCTATTAAAGGCTTACAAAGACTGTTAAGTCCCACTTGTTAGAGGATTTAAAAACCTTGTTAAAAGTGTTCTTGGTTAGAGGACTTCAACTTACATTAAGTAAGAACCTTTTTAAAGGATTTCATACATACTGTTAAGACTACACTGCTTAAGAGATTTAACTAAGATAACCTGTTAGAATCTCTTAGCATAGATCTTGTGATTGGCACTTGCTTGCCTAATAACTATCACCTCTATTCAATCATTGGTTTGATCCTTCATGATCTTATGTATCAATGTTGTATCCTTCTTTATCATCTATTCTTTACTTAACTAATTCTGCAATTCACTCTCACTGTTAAGTCACCTTGAATATTTTGCAAACAATTTTGTTTGCCCTTCTAGTTTGATCATTCATTCTATGTTACACCATTCTCTCATCATTAAAATTTAGGGCTTCATCCTCCTTAAGAAGACCTAGGTGGCTTAGGGTTAGGCATGAATTTGTTGGAAATCTGATTGAAAATGAATACTATCATAGAGGGAGATTGTTGCAAAGAAAGAAAATGGTTGATAAAGAATGTTTTCAATCCTCGTTTTGTCATTGATGTCAAACTTGCTACTTGCTAGAATGACAATTGCTCATAAGATCCAAGTAATATCACTTAGTTGATTGATGAAGAGGATTTAATCAAAAAGATGTAACAAGAGCACCTAAGGGAAGGTTGAGTTATGGTTTTGTAATGAATTGCAAGGATTAGATAATAAATTGTTAAAATAATGTATTGATAACATACTTGAAGATATAGAGGTTGGTCACACTTAGAAACATTAAAAGTGTAAGATGAAACAAGGTTGACTATAAAGCTTAAACTAAGTTCATTAGTGAATGCCGAGCAAGCTAGTTCAAGTTGAACAAATTTTTAGTTAGTGGTGAGCAAATGAAAAATCTTGTGTGTGCCAAGTGATACAGAAGGAGTCGAGCATGTTCAAGTGTCGAGAAAAGTAACAGGTGGTGAGCATCAAAAAAACTTAGTGGATGTTGAGTAAATCTATAGTAGGTGTTGAGCATTAGTAAAATGTAGTTGATGCTGAGTAACATAGTATGTTCTAAGCACTAGAATTTCAATAGTGTCAAGCTGCTGCATTACTAGAAAAATCAAAGACTCACAAAATCTGAGTTGACAAGTTTGCTACCTTCAATTTTGTGAACTAGTTGGAGGATAAGGATGATGAGTTGGTGGCACAAAATTCTAAGTAAACTATGTTTGAGCAAATTCAAGAGGATTCTTCATGATGTTTCTAGAAGGAAAAAAATATGGGTTAGATACAACAAATTCTACCTAATCCATTCAAACTAAAATTAAAGGAGGGAAGAATCGAGCAAGAAAAAAAATTCTAGACTTTTATTTAAGGAGTCACAGACCATGAAGAAAGACCTACTGGAGTGCCAAATTGTGAAGTAGTTGAAGGGTGTCAAGGAGAAGACATCAAGGAGGAGGAAGAACAGAGCATAGAGACTCTACTTTGATAAGTGGTCAAAAGGAAGATTGCACTGGTACATTGAGCATGAAGACTTAAGGAAATAAAACTTGAAAAGAGGGCAAGTTGTCAAGAGTTTTAGAGGCTAAAAGCCAAGAAATATGAAGAGTGGAATTGTGATCTAAGATTTACAAGATAAGTTTTGAATTGTAATCAGGTCAAAACCCCTTATTATTACTCTCTAGTAATTGTATTAGTTAAGGTAAAAATCCTATGAACTTAGGTTGGTCTAACAACCATTTGTAAATCCTTTAACAGGGTGGCATTCCAAGTGAATGTTTTAAAGTCCTCTAAACAGGTCCACTTTAATAGGGTGGTTAAATCCTTTAACTAGGTCACATTTAATAGTGTGTTGTAGGCTTTAATAGGGTAGGCCTTTCATAGGGCATCACTTTAGAAGAGTGAGAATTAAGTAGCATGTTACTAGTGGTTTTTCCCAAATTGGGTTTCCACCTAAATCACTATGTTATGTGTTGATCTTTTCATGTGTTATGTTTGTATGTTGATTTACAATAATCTATTAAGTAGGAAACTCTAAGCTTGAATGAGTGAATAGTTTTTAAGGCTCACTTTACTTGATGAAAAAGTTTTAATTGGAAATTTTGACCTTGAATAACTAATTCACCCCCCTCTAATTTATTCTGAAGTATTTCTAACAATTGGTATCAGAGCCATTTGCTAATTTAGTTTAAAGGTACTAGAAGTAGGAAAATCAAGATGTCCAAGAGAGAAGTTACCAAGCTCAACAAAGATAAATTCATTGCATGGAAAAGTTTGATGAAATTGCACCTTGGATTAATAGGTGATTATGAAAAAACCTCAACTAGAGTGGAACATATAGATCCAACTAGACCCCTCTCTACAGATGACCTGAACAAAAGGAGGAGCATAACCAGGCAATGCCAGAGATTGCCTCTACACTTAGTTATGCTAAATTTGATGACATCAAAGGATGTGACATTGCATTCAAGATGTGGAAAACCCTATCAAATATCTATGGAGGAGATCAAAATGTTCAAAGAGCAAAGAGAGAAAGTCTTAGAGGAAATTTTGATAACATGAAAATGGAGGAAGGTGGGAATGTTGGTTAATATGCATCTAGAATGAAAGAAGTGGTAAGAACAATAAGGAGTTTAGGTGGTGATTTGGAAGATGATACTATCAATAGAAAATACTTAAGAACTTTTCTCTCCATCTATGCTATTAGAGTTTCATCCATCCAAGAGCTAAGGTGTGTATGAGGAAACATGCTAACCTTTGAAGGAATAGTAGGAAGACTCATTGCTTTTGAATTGTCCAATTATGATAACTACAGACCTGAGAATCTTGAATCTTCTTTCAAGGCTAAGGCATCATTGAGAGATACTAAGGAGGTGAAATCAAAGAAGAAGAGTAGAAAGGGAAAACATGCATCCAATGATAGCAGCACAGATGAAGAGGATGTGGAATAGTTGGAAGCATTATTGGCTATAAGATTCCATAGAAGCAAAGGTAAATTCAAAGGTAAGCTCCCTATCATTTGTTTCAATTGCAATGAAGCAGGACATATTGCTGCAAGGTATAAATAGAAGAAGAAATACAAGAACAAAAGAGAAGATGACAATAGAGATTACATGGATAAAGGCAAGAGATGCTACATTGTTGAAGAAGATTTTGATGAGAGTGATGATGAAGTAGTCTATGTAGCCATGAAGGATGAATCAAATAAAGATGAAACAAAAACACTGGTGACTTGTGTAAACAAGAATGACAAATGGATCATAGACAGTGGATGCTCACATCACATGACAGGAGATAAAAGTAAGTTTATTACCTTTACTCAGTATGATGGAAATAGTGTTAGATTTGGGAATGATGCTCCATGTCAAATCAAAGGAAAAGGTTCTATTAAAATTATAGAGAAAATTTCATGTGGCAATGCATACTATGTTGAAAGACTGAACTATAATTTGCTATGTCATAGTTAGACAATGTAGGTTGTAGAGAAGAATTTGGAAAAAAAACTACCAAAATCTATGATACTGATGGAAATCTGATAGGAAAAGGTGAACAAAATAGGGATAATGTATTTTACCTAGATATGAAAGATACAACATGTCTTGTTGTTAGACTTGATGATGTGTGGTTATGGCATAAAAGGTCGTGTCATGTTAATTTTGACAATCTGATTAGCATAAAAAAAAAAAAGGAATTCAGAGGATTGCCTAATTTAAATAAGCCTAAAAATACAATGTGCAAACAATGTCAACTAGGGAAGATGACCAAGTCAAGCTTCAAAAGAAAATTCTACACTTCCAAAGAAGTACTAGAACTAGTCCATACAGACTTGTGTGGCCCAATAGAAGTGCAAAGCTACCTAGGAGATATATACATAATGCTATTTGTAGATGACTATTCTAGGATGATGATTACCATGTTATTAAAGAAAAAATTTGATGCATTTCAAATGTTTAAGTGATATTTGGCTAGATTTGAGAAAGAAATAGGGAAGAGTCTAAAGTGCCTAAGATTGGACAGAGGAGGAGAATTTGCATGAAAAGAGTTTGAGATATTTTGCAATGACAAAGGAATCAAAAGGAAAACATTAGCACCAAGAACTCCCCCATAGAATGTAATTGTAGAAAGAAGGACTAGGTTAGTAATAGACTATGCCAGAACAAGACTGTGGAGAGTGAAAATGTAAATTTTGATGAGCATGCAGAAGTCTAAGTTGAAGAATCTAAAAAACTAAAAGATTATAGATCCTTTGTATATTTCTATAAAGGAATACCAATTGAAGATGAAGCTGCCAATAAAGTTGGGAATCGACAACAAATTTTAGTATCAGCTTATTCACAACCAGTGAATATCGAGCTGCATTTAGAATTTGAGTTGCAGAATGAAGAGAATGTACATTGTAACTCTAAAATTAGTACACATGGAAGAGATGATGAAATACTAGATGGAGAAGTTCTAAATGACTTTGAAGCTGAATGACCAAACATGGAAAAAAGGAAAAAACCAAGACTAGCCAAGTATGTGAGAAGACATCACCCTATAGAAAAAATCATTAGTGACAAGGATGCAAGACCAATGACAAGGAATAGACTAAGGAGTGAATCATGTTTGATGAGTGAGATTGAACCCAAAATAGTAAAAGATGCATTACAAGATGATAATTGGTATAAAGCTATGGAAGAGGAGATATATCGAATTGAGAAGAACAAAACTTGGACCCTAGTTCCAAGACCAACTGATAAGAATGTAATTGGTACCAAATGGGTCTTCAGGAACAAACTTGATGAGAATGGTGAGATAATAAGAAACAAGGCCAGACTAGTCTGCAAAGGCTATGCACAAGAAGAATGACTAGACTATGGGGAAATATTTGCCCCTATTGCAAGAATGGAAGGAGTAAGAACATTACTTGCATATGCTACTTACAAAGGTTTCAAAGTCTACCAAATTGATGTGAAACCTACTTTTTTGACTGGTATATTAGAAGAGAAAGTCTACATAGAACAACTAAAATGATTTCTTTATCATAGCAACAAGGATATGATTTTCAAATTGCATAAAGCACTCTATGGTATAAAGCAAGCACCTAGAGCATGGTATGAGAGACTACACAAATACCTTCTAAAGATAGGATTTGAGAGAACATATGACAACAACAACCAAACCTATACATTTAGATAGAAAAAGGTAAAGACATTTTGATAGCTAAAATCTTTGTTGATGATATAATATTTGGAGGAAAAGATGTCCTATCCGAAGATTTTTTTGATCAAATGAAACACAAGTTTGAGATTTCAATGTTTGGAGAAATCAAATTCTTTGTTGGATTGCAAGTACATCAATTGAAGCATGGCATATTTGTGACCCAATCAAAATATATCAAGGAGATACTCAAGACATTTAGATTAGAAGACTCAAAACCAGTCAGCACACCAATAGTAATAGGACATAAGTTATCCAAGAATGATGAGTTAGCTGAAGTGAATTAGACAATGTATAGATCAATGATTGGAAAGTTGTAGTATGTTGTACATTTTAGACCAGACATTGCATTAGCAGTTGGAATAATGGCAAGATTTTTTGCTAATCCAAGAGAAAATCATTTGATGATAGTAAAAAGAATATTGAGGTACCTAAAAGGAACTGATGACTTTGGTTTATATTACAGGAAAGGTGAAAAGTTTGAGTTGAGAGCCTACACTAATGCATATTGGGGAGGTAATAGTGATGATAGAAAAAGTACTAGTGGAGGAGCACTTTTCTTAGGTAAAAGATTGATTACTTGGACTAGAAAAAAGAAAAGTTGTACCTCACAACCCACAACTAAAGCTGAATATGTTACAGCTACTATCAATTGCACCAATATTGTATGGATCAAACATCTACTAAAAGGTATGCATAGGTAAATGAACTTGTGATACTTTATTTGGATAATAAAATTGCCATCAACATATCAAAGAATCCTGTGATGCATGCCAAAACAAATCATATTGCAATCAAGTATCATTATATAAGAGAATTGGTGGAAGAAAAGCAAGTAAGAATGGAATATGTTAGCTCAAACGAATAGATTACTAACACCTTTAAAAAAGTACAACTTAAAGATGCTTTTAAGTATCTTAGAGGTAAGTTAGGGGTGATACCCCTAGCCAAGGCTACTTGAGATAGGCAAGACTGCCCTACATCAAATGAGCTGATTGTTTACATATTACACATCGATGCAAAGGATGTTTACTTTAGGATCATGCCTAAACTAATTAAAGTGCTAAAATTCCAAATTAGTCACAAGCAAGGTGACAGAGGGAGAAATTGGAGTATCTACAAATACTACACTTGCATGTTAAGATGCTAAAACAATATGTCTTTGGTATTGTTGTCAAAGAGGGAGATAATAAAGAAACTAATTAACTAGATCAACAGTTGAGGGAAAAGAATGAGCATTCAATTGGACAAAAGGAGAAATAATCAGGAGCAACACAAGAACAAAGTGAATAGTGTTAAGACATAGAAAAGAGGGAGAAATAAGATGATTAGAAAGAAAGAGACTATAGCAGCTCAGAGGGAGAAATTAGGAAATGAATCAGAGAAGACAATTTATCAGGAAAAGAATTTAGAGGGAGTCATAAGTTAACTTATGTTGCTGATAGAATGAATAGTTTTGTAAAGTTTTCTTTTTGGCATTTGATTTACTATTTTAACCTAGTCAGCATTTTTTTAACTTGGTTTATTAGTCTCATTTTCCATCAATGCCAAAGAGGGAGATTGTTGGAAATCTGATTGAAAATGAATACTATCATAGAGGGAGATTATTGTAAAGAAGGAAAATGGTTGATATGTAATGTTTTAAATCATTTTTTTGTCATTGATGTCAAACTTACTACTTGCTATAATGACAATTTCTTATAAAATTCAGGTACTATCACTTAGTTGATTGATGAAGAGGATTTAATCAACAAGATGTAATAAGAGCACCTAAGGGAAGGTTGAGTTATGATTTTGTAATGAAGTGCAAGGATCAGTTAAGACATTGTTAAAATAATATATTGATAACATACTTGAAGATACAGAGGTTGGTCACACTTAGAAACATTAAAAGTATAATGTGAAACAAGGTTGACTACAAAGCTTATATTAGGTATAAGATGATGAGCTTGTGACACAAAATTCTATGTAAACTATTTTTGAGTGAATTCAAGAGGATTCTTCATGATGTTTCTAGAAGGAACAAAATATGGGTTAGATATAGTGAATCCTACCTAATCCACTCAAACTAAAATTAAAGAAGGGAAGAATTGAGTAGGAAAAAAAATTTTAGACTTCAATTTAAGGAGTCATAGACCAAGAAGCAAGACTTGTTGGAGTGCCAAATTGCAAAGTGGTTGAAGGGTGTCAAGGAGAAGACATCAAGGAGGAGGAAGAATAGAGAACAGAGACTCTACTTTGACAAGTGCTCAGAAGGAAGATTTCATTGGTACATTGAGCATGAAGACTCAAGGAGACAAAGCTTGAAAGGAGGGCAAGCTATCATGAGTTACAAAGACTAAAAGCTAGGAAATGTGAAGAGCTGAATTATGATCTAAGATCTGCAAGATAAGTTGTGAATTGTAATCAGGTTAAAACCCCTTATTGTTACTCTCTAACAATTCTATTAGTTAAGGTAAAAATCTTATGAACTTAGGTTGGTTTAACAACCATTTGTAAATCCTTTAATAGGGTGGCATTCCAAGTGAATGTTTTAAAGTCCTCTAACTAGGCCCACTTCTAATAGGGTGGTTAAATCCTTTAACTAGGTCACATTTAACAGTGTGTTGTAGTCTTTAACAAGGTAGGCCTTTCACAGGGCATCACTTCAGAAGAGTGAGAATTGAGTAGCATGTTACTGGTGGTTTTTCCCAAATTGGGTTTCCACGTAAATCATTGTGTTATGTGTTGATCTTTTCATGTGTTATGCTTGCATGTTGATTTATAGTAACCTATTGAGTAGGAAATTCTATGCTTGGATAAGTGAACAATTTTTAAGGCTCACTTTAATTGATGAAAAAGTTTTAATTGGACATTTAGACCTTGAATAACTAATTCACCCCCCCCTCTTAGTTATTCTAAAGCATTTCTAACAGAATCTACTATTGAGATTCATCCTTTTTTTTTTTGCTTAAACCTTCCCACTTTCTAATTGGTTGCATGCAATTACATAGGGAATTTGTATATAGGTTCATCCTTATCTTCAAAAGATCAAAATCTATCCTTAGGTCAGCTTGAAAATAGTTTAAATAGTTTTTTGTACCATTACAATCAAATATGTCCAATCTATGTCACTCAACATATGAAGTCTTTGATGCTCAACATTTATTGTATTTCTACTTCTGACTTGACACCTAAACTATTCAACATCTAGTGTTTACTCAACACTTGAATCACTTGGCATGGTCTATCTGCTTGACACTTAAGTGACTTGATGCATGAGTGACTTGGCACTCATTGCAACTCGGCATGGTCTAATATTTAAATGTTGTACTCAGGATGCATTACTAGTTCGACATGAACTAAGTAAATGACTTAAGTGTGTTGACACTCAATTGTAAAAACAATCTGAGATCAACAATCTCTCCCTTTGACATGAGTGTCAAAAACACTTGAATATACATAATCAATGTAATCTCCTCGAGTATAACATATCCATTACTCAGCTTATACAAAAATTTAAAATTTCAAAATTTTGCAATAACCTATATTCCTCAAATTTTATAACTCCCCTTGAGTTAATATGTCTATTATGTATCCAAAATCTATTCTCCATTCTAAGTAGATTTTTCTTGGATGATACTCTTTGACTTCAATGCGCTTATACTCTTACATGCTACTCTATTTCTATCTCTACATTATATTTCTGCCCCTTTTTTATTCTCCTCCATAACCAAGGGCAAGATCAGGGTCCTACATGGTAAAGGGAAACCACTGACTTAGAGGCTAAAGTTAAAGTTTGGAAAAGTGAACAGGTCACTACTCCCATATTGAAGAAGAAAAGTGAAGTAAAAAAATTAATCTCCCAGGATATGAATTGTAAGTAATGTGAAATGATGATGTAACTTTCCTACTATTAATCATTGTGCATTAAACTCAATTTTTATTATTAAAAAAAAAGTCCACTTCCCATGTAATGCATATACCCTTCATTTGTATGATGCAAGAAATTCAAGTCAAAATATCATAAAGGAATGTTTCTAACAAAGGATTTGGGTAAAATCATCATCATCATTTTTTTAATGAGAATTTTTTAGTACTATAGTAGAGTAAAGCTATCATAATTTTTTATATGTTCTAAATTATGGAAGCCAAATTTGTAAAGTTATGATAAATTAAATGGAATTTATTATGAATTCAAGAGCACAAGTGACACCTAGTTGAGGTCTTACAACCTGGACAATCTGCATAGAAGGATGAACTTCAACCCTACACATGACTACCTAGAAATTGAAAGAGAGTGGTCTTGTGGAGGCTATAGGGTCCCTAGTGGTTGTCTAGGATTCATTGTTGATACTCGAGTGTATTTATTGATAGAACCTGTCTACACACCAAATAAGAATGCTCAATAATGAGGTGTTACTCACCATAGATAGGTATTTCATGCATAATTATTTATGGCTTCTTGCTAACAAAGTTTTAATGTAATGAATTTTTGGAGTTCCACATCAAGCTGCAATGAAAAGAAAATTATTAATAAATGGAACCTATTAGCCACATGGTTCTAAACACCAAAAGAGAGACAAATAAAGTTTCGAAAGAATTTTTATGGTGCCAATCTAAAGTAGGAAATTATAGACATCTTATTATTATTGCACCAATTAAAGGGAAATGAAGATGCCTTGAATTTTGTTGAGCATCATTAATACTTGCTACAATTGGTTTCCATAGACAATGAGTATATAGATTAGGCTGAAATTTTGAGCAACCAATTAGCCTCATAGTTGTAGACTGCCAAAGTTCAAATGTATCTCTTTATGTCTACATTTCTAATTTATGCACTAGCTACCATTCAATTGTGTCCCACTCTGCCCCATGTCAAAGAATTTGATGATGAGATTCAAATATAAATAGTTTCTACCCTAATATTTAGCTCTATAAGAGTTATGTATCATTCACAAAGGTGAGAGTCACCTTCATGATGAGGTTATGTTAGGAGCTACATAGTTTTCCACAAAGGAGATTATCCCCTAAGGATTCTTCCAATGTCACCTAGTTTGGTAGTTGTTTTATCTAGTTCCCTTTGTTCTACTATATTATGATAGCTTGATTTGATTAATCTATGTGGAAACTACCATGATATATAGATAATAGAATCATTATGGTGGAGCTTTGTTGGAAGATCCTAGAAGTTAACACTTTGTATAGAGACGTGAGAAAGAAAGGCATTTATTTTCCTATCACCATTAGAGCCTATTCATGTGCATCGATATTGAATTTAAAGAACATGTTGGAAGTATTCAAGGAGAAGTATAATATGGTTTCTTATAGGGTGTTGAGGCTTAAATTTTATCTAGTAAATTACATTAGAGATAATCTATAGCTAGGATCAAGCTTTAGGCATGTCCCTAAGCTCAAAGATTATTGGGCAGATTGTAATACTAAATTGGTGAGAAGAGAAAGATTTTATTCAAAGCTGATAGTTAAACAAGTGAGAATGTATAAGGTGAATATTAATGTTGAAGGGACATAAAAGATATCCCTATCAAATCTAGCCACCTTTAGAACATACAGCTTAGACCTTAGACGAGGTAAGGGTTGAAATCATTCAAAGAATGGATAAATGGGTAGAGAGAACCAAAGTAAGGAAGAAAATAATAGGAGCATTCCCTTTAGCCTCCAATCCTACAAAAGTCTCCCCTACTACAACCAACACTAGCTCTATAACCACCTCATCACTTGCATCAAACCCTGCACAAACCACAGGTGAAGGAGACCGACCACCTAAGAAGAACATCCCTATCTAGCCAACATGTGAAAGCAATATGGCTCCAAATATTAGGGTTATGAGGAAGTAGAGAAGGATAAACAAGGAGATAAGGAAGTTTCTATTAAGCAACTAATCAACTTTAATGGCTCTTATTGTAGCCATCCCTTTAATAGAGGTAACATTAGAGTGCCACTAAAAGAGACATTGAAAAGACAAGGTAACCTAAGTAAAGCTCCTACATCTAGACTTTTTGCTAAGACAATTGTATTTACTTTCTCCTAAAAGAAGAAGTCAACTCCCCTAGTGCCAAGAAAGATTTTTGATGCAGATTCCCTCTCGTCCTTGTTGAATAATTTGGTAGTCAATTCATGGATAGAAAACACTTTGGAGAAGAAAAGAGAGAGAGGAGAAGAGAGTGCTCCCTTAAAGGACCTGATCACCCAAATAGTTCATTCATCTACTCCTATTGAAAAAGTAAAGAAACCATGCACTTTGGTGTCTCCTTGAAGGGACACCACCACTAGTCATGAAGAAAACCCAAGCTGAAGGTGAAGGATATTTTGCATCTCTATTCCCCTCAAATTATAATTTTCAAACACATGATATGAATCCTCCTCATCATGACATAATGGCAAGGATATGGAAATTCACCAAAAAACATGTGGAGTGAGAACTCTAAGAGCTAAAGATATCTAAGGCCTATCTAAAGGCTTCCAATTGGGGGATCTCATAGTACATTCACTAGCTTCTCACTCCACTTTCTAGTTTCCTAGTAGATTCCTTAACCTCCAAGCTACTCAACCCATTAGTAGAGGAAATTAAAACCCTACTTGCCAAGCTGTAGGAGGAAAGACATTTTGGACAAATAGGCCAAAGTTAGGTAGAAGACATGAAGGTCAGAGGGTTGTCCATAATAGAAAATATTGGCAACCTCTACAAGGATATCCTTAGGTAAGGAGAGGAGGTGTTTGAAGACTTTAAGGATCTGAAGACAAGCATATTGAAAAAATTGGTTAATTGTGTATTGTCGTTGGTGTTACACAAAATGTCATATCATTTCTAGTTAGTGTATGTTAAGCTCACTTGGGAACCAAAGATAGTTTCTTGTTTCTCCCAAGAATTCTAGAGTTTGCCAAGTTTAGAAGATTATGTCTACCAAGTTCACTTAGGTGACAAAGGGAAGATCATAGAAGTTGAGAGTTAACCAAGCTCACTCAGTTAATGAAGAAAAAGTTGGATGGAACAAGTATTAAGCAAGCTCACTTAGTTACCAAAGGAAATTTGTGAATATGCAATATTAGCTAAGTTTACTTGGTTAACATAGGAAAATCATTTTTAAGTTAGCGTCTACCAAGCAGGGTCAGTTAATAAAGGATTTTCTTATTTTAGTGTTTGTTGAGTTACAACATTTACTAGTGTAAACCAAGTGCTTGTGTATTAACTAAGCATCAGTAATTTTAGAAAAGTTTATGTTATGTATTTACATATAAGGTATTTGGGATTTATTTTAGTAGTAATTGATTCACCTCTCCCCTCTCAATTACTCCTCTTATATTTCCAACAATTGGTATCAGAGCTAATTGGTGCTTGTAGAGAAAGGTTTCAAGGACCTAAGCTAAAGATTAGGATGTCTTATAGGAGAGAGATTTTGGAGTTGAGCAAAGATAAATTCTAGGCATGGAAGGAACTTATGAAGTTGTACTTAGCAACCATCAGTGATTCAAGTTTGAAATACTTGGAAAATTCTTACAAGGCTCCTACTGGAACATTTACTATGGAAGAGATTGCTTAAAATAAAAATCATAACATCATGATGATTGGCATTGCATTAACTCTTAATCGTGCTAAGTTTGATGAGGTAAAAGGATGTGCTACTACTCATGACATGTAGAACAAACTAAAGGATACCTATGGAGATGATGATAACATAAAAAGAGCCAAGGTAGAAAGCTTGAGAGGTTAATTTGATCAAATGAAAATGAGAGAGGATGAAAACATTGAAAAATATATTGAGAGAATCAAAGCTAGTGTTAGTGCTATCAAAGCCTTTGAAGGAAAAATTGAAGATGTAATAGTGGAAAGCAAGGTACTTAGAACCCTTTTTCCTATCTATGCAATCAAAGTGTCTACTATTTAAGAGGTGAGATGTGATCCAAATAACAAGATAACTTTGGATGATCTAATCAGAAGATTAACTACATTTGAACTAGATAACTATGATAATTATAATCCTAGTTCTAGAAATCTTGATTTTGCATTTGAAGCCAAGGTATCACTTAAGAAGAAAGCTAAAGGTCTAAATGAAAAAAATTTGAAAGTGAAAAGGAAGATAGTTCTAATAGTGATCTTGAAGCCATTGATGCATTTATTGCAAGAAGGTATCCCAAAGGAAAAGGAAAGTATAAAGGTAAAATCCCTCTAATATGTTTCTCTTATGAAGAAGTTGGACACATTGCTGTAAGATGTTTAAACAAAGAAGACAAAGATGAAAAGAAGCACATCAAGTAAAAAGGAAAGAAGGATTTCAAGAACTTCAAGGGCTACAAGGAAAAACATAAGAAATCTTGTTTTATGGATAAGGATTCAGATAGTAGTGAAGATGATGAAATGGTATATATTGTTGTAAACAATGAATTTGATGATGAAGGAGATAAAATGACACTTATATCTCATGTTAGAAAAAATGATACATGGATTATTAATAGTGGCTGCTCACATCATATGAGTGGTGACAAAACAAAGTTTGAACATACGAAACATTATGATGGTGGAAGTGTGAGATATTGAAATAATGAACCATATTACATAAAGGTAAAAGGTTGTATGTCACTAACCAATGAACTTAGATGTGATAATTCTTATTGGGTTGAAGGACTAAAGAATAATCTACTAAGTGTGGCATAGTTGAATAACATTGAGCTCAAGGTAGAATGGGAAGACCAATTTCTTAGATGGAAAAAGAAATCCAGTTGGCTCTGACAAACAAACAAAAGATAACCTATTCTACCTAAATCTCAGTGAAAGTTCATGTTTTATTTCTGAAGTATAAGAAAGTTGGTTGTGGCATAAAATGTTATGTCATGTGAAATTTGTTAACCTAATCAAGATAAGAAAGAAGAGAAGAGTAAGAGGTATTCCTAGTATGAGAAAAACCGATATGGGCCTATGCAAGGATTGTAAAATTGGTAAAATGGGTAAGATAAGTTTCAAAAGAAAGGACTATCAGATAGAAGAGTCTTGAAGCTACTTGATACAAACTTATGTGGACCTATTGGAATAAAGAGTTATAGTGGAGATACATATTTTATTCATTTTATTGATGATTACTCTAGAATGAAGACTATAATGCATTTGAAAGAAAATTTGAAGCATTTCAAAAATTTAAGTGGTATCTAGCAAGAGTAGAGAAAGAAACTAGAAAGAAGCTAAATTGTTTGAGATTATACAGAGGTGGTGAATTCATTTCCAATGAGTTCAATGAATTCTACATTGAAAGATGAATTAAGAGACAAGTATTAGTCCCTAGTACACCACAACATAATGGTATAGTTGAAAGAAGGAACATATCTATCATGGATTGTGCAAGAACTTTAATGATAGAAAAGAGTGTTGCAATCAAACACTGGAAGGAAGCAATCAATACTATAGTGCATATCTTGAACATAGTAGAATTGAAGAAAGACTCAAATAAAACTCCTTATAAACTATGGTATGGCTACAAACCTAATGTGAGTTACATGAAAGTATTTGTTAAAAAAATGTTATATCTTGAAGGAATCTAGGAAAGGTAAATTTGATGTTAAAGGTGATGAAGGAATATTCTTAGGATACTCCTATAGAAGCAAATCATATAAATTTTTTAATTGATCAATTCATAAGATCATAGAAAGTGCACATGTAAGAATTGATGAGTATGCAAAAAAGAGTGAAGAAGAAAGCAATAAAGAACTTGAGGATTATAGAAAGTTTATCTACTATGAATTTGATACATTGCCAATTCAAATTATAAATCAACAGAGTTCACCTTTTGAATCCCTAAAATATCCAAAAGCCACTGAGTTACAACTAGTGTAATCTAAGTCAAAGTTTAAAGGACTCGAGTCGCAGTTAGAAGCTACTGAGCTATTGCTGGAGAAAATTGAGTCTGATGGAACCAAGTTACAGAAAGTGGAACCTGAGCTTGATACAAAAGATTATGGTGAGGTTAGTGGAACACAAATTTCTAATCCAAAGTACTTGTGTTAGAAATATATGTTAGAAGGCACCATGCACCTGATGAGATCATTAGAGACAAGTCAGCTGGAACAATGACAAGAAACAAATTAAAATGTACATATTTGATTGTTGAATTTGAACCTAGATTAGTGAAATATGCTTTGGATAATGAAAGTTGGATTGAAGCTATGAATGAAGAAATAGAATAGATAGAGGGAAATAAGACATGGACTCTTGTTCCTAGGCCAAAGGACACAAATGTAATTGGCACAAAATGGGTTTTCAAAAATAGATTGAATGAAGATGGAGAAGTTTCTAGAAATAAAGGAAGGTTAGTATGAAAAGGTTATTCTTAATAAGAAGGTATTGACTACAGTGAAACTTTTGCTTCTTTTTCTAGATTGGAAGGTGTTATGATACACATAAAGGGTTTAAAATCTATCAAATGGATGTAAAATCTGCATTCTTGAATGGGATTCTTGAAGAGGAAGTTACATAGAACAACTTAAAGGTTTTTTGGATCCTAGAAAAAAGGATATGGTTTGTTAATCACACAAAGAATTTTATTGTCTCAAGCAAGCTCCTAGAGCTTGGTATGAAAGACTTCATAACTACTTGATAAACATTGATTTTTAAAGAACAAATGATAACAATAGCCTGTATATCAAAGAAGGACTAGAGCAGAAAATTGTGTTGGCTGAAATCTTTGTGGATGACACTTTATTTATAGGAAATGATAACTTGTGCAAGGCATTTTTAAAAAAGATGAGTAAATAATTTGAGATGTCAATGTTTAGAGAGATAAAATTCTTTTTTGGGTTACAAATCCAATAGAAGAAAGATGGTATCTACATTACTCAATCCAAATATATCAGGTATATACTAAAGAAGTTTGGAAGGGAAGATTAAAGACCAGTTGGAACATCTATGTCTACTAGACATAAGCTTTCCAAAAATGATGATTTCAAAGAGGTAGATCAAATCAAATAATAATCAATGACTAGAAAATTGCAATGTGTAGTGCACACAAGGCTTGATATTGCATTAGTAGTCGATATGGTGGAAAGATTCTCAAAAAATATGAAAGAAAATCATATGATAACAATCAAGAGAATCATGAGATATCTAAAGGGTTTTGAAGACTATGGATTATGGTACAAGAAAGGAAGCAATTTGGATTTGAAAGCCTTCATAGATGTTGATTAGGCAAGAACTGTTTATGATAGAAAGAGCACTAGTGGTGGAGCATTTTTTCTTGGTAAAATTCTAGTGTCTTGGACAAGAAAGAAGCAGAACTATATTTCTCAGTCCACATCAAAGGTATAATATGTGGTAGCATTAGTTAATTGTTCCAATTTTATTTTTTTCAAACAATTGTTGGCATGTGTGAAGATAGAAATCAAGGATCTAGTGGTTATATTCTATGACAATACTAGTGCAATTAATATATCAAATAATCCTATGATGCATACCAAGACTAAGCACATTTGTATAAAATATCACTTTTTGAGATAATTGGTCCAAGATAAAGAGGTAAGATTGGAATATGTGAATACTAAAGAAAAAATTACAGACATATTCAGTAAGCCATTACCTAAGGATGCATTTTTGTATCTAATTGGTAAGTTAGAGGTTATTCCCCTATCTAAAACTCACTAAATGAAGTTTAGTGATGCATCAACTAGAGCATGTTGAAGATTAGTCAGTTGATGCAATATTGAAAAAGGCACATTGCATATGAATTAATACATAAGGTACACTAATATTCTTTGAATATTGTGTTTGGGATGAGATGTCAAAGAGGGAGAGTTTTTTGTCATATTTTTTGTCATATAACATAAAATTTTATAAAGAGGGAGAGTACACATTTCACAAAATTTTTTTTTGAAGATGTATGAGAAAGGATATGAACTTGGTATGATATCAAAAAGGGAGAGTTTTTTTATCAAAAGTTGTTGAAGATAGAATTTTGCTGATAGGGGGAGAAAGTAGAGGCAAAGGGAGTTTAGACTAATAGAGGGAGTTCTCATGGATGAGAATTAGAATGAAAATAAGGATATGTTGCTTACTTTATTCTTTCTTTAAAATTTTATTGTATTATGACATGTTGTGTTTCCATCAATACCAAAGAGAGAGGCTGTTGAAAATAATTAGTTAATTATCTATTGTCTTTGATGTTACACAAAATGTCATATCATTCCCAGTTAGTGTATGTTGAGCTCACTTAGGCATTGAAGACAATTCCTCATGTCTACTGAGAATTCCAAAGTTTGTCAAGTTTAGAAGACAATGTCTACTGAGTTCACATAGGCGAGAAAGGGAAGATCACAGAAGTTGAGTGTTAACTAAGCTCACTCATTTAATGAAGGAAAAGTTGGATGGAACCAATGTTAACCAAGATCACTCAGTTACCAAAGGAACTTTGTGAATATGAAATGTTATTTGAGTTTACTTATTTAACACAAGAAAATTGTTTCTAAGTTATTTTCTACTGAGTAGGGCTGACTAACGAAGGATTTTCTTATTTTGGCATATTGAATTCAATTGATTTGTTTGTTTGTTCTAGCCAACTAAAGAGATGAATATTAAGTATTCTAAGTTGTATTCAAGCTAACTTGACAATGTGTAAGATATAAATATAAGGTCAAGTTGAGAATTAAATGTGTGCAAGTAATAGAAGATTTGAAGATTCTTAGAGGAAGTGAATTAGAAAGATAAGTTAAATATCCTTGTTGAGCTACAAAGATACATTCATTTAGAAATGATCAAGTATACTAGACAAGATTGAGATCTATAATAAGAAATTTAGTTGCATCAAAAATTAGGTCATCTCATTATTACTCTCTAACCATTGTAGGAATGATCTAAATCTCTTAACAAAGTTGGCTTAACAACTATTTGTAAATCGTCTAACAAGGTGGTATTTCTAGATTGAAGTGTCTAAAGTCCTCTAAAAAGGCCACACCTATCAAGGTGATTAAATTCACTAATACAATCAGACCTAATAGTGTGTTTTATAATCTTTAACAAGGTTGGCTCCTAACATGGCTCACTTTAGAAGAGTGAAAATTAGTAACTACTTGCAATTGGTGGTTTTTCCCAAATGTTTCCATGTTTAATCTTGGTGTTACTTGTGTTCATGCTATTCATGCAACTAAATTAAATAAGGCTAATCATAAATAATATCTTAAGATTTTTATTTTTTGAGTCCCTGTTGCTATTTTTGTGTTTTCTGAGTTACAAAATTTATTGGTGTAAACCAAATGCCTGTGTATTAATTGAGCATCATTAATTTTAGCGAAGTTTATGTTATGTATTGACATCTAAGGGATTTGGGATTTATTTTAGTGGTAACTGATTCACCCTTCCCTCTTCATTACTCCTCTTATATTTCCAACATGGGCTCAATAAATATAAAAAATGCATGAGTATTTTGCAAGAATTCATGAATCTTAAGTTTGATAATGCAATCAACATCACAAATTTGAAGATCAGCCAAGAACCCCTAATATATTGGATGTAATCTCTAGATTTCAAGAAAGAGAGCTTGGTCAGAGTAGAGAAACATCTTAAGAAAGTAAGTGAGATCGTAAAGAAGGAACAAGAGATAGTGTACAAATATATGAGTAGTTTGTATATTATGTCCCATGTCAATAGGAGTGGGGAAGTTATGGATATTGAACATATGAAAACTACTCATCAAGACTAAATCAACAACCTCATGCACCCTTCCAAATTTTGAGTCTTTGAACTTTATAAGATTACTAACTTGGATGGTATGTTAGTCAAGACCACATAGAAGATGCATAAAAGACTAGATCTAGTTGTCAAGATGAAGCATGATCAAAGTTACTGGGCCATCCATTATGACAATGTGTGTGTTCCTAATGTAGATGTCTTGGTAGCCATCTTGGTAGTTATGAAGAGCTACCTGATAAAATAGGAATAGGACAAAGGAGATGACAAGGGAACTAATGGAAATTTAGTTTCCTAATTTTTGTAATAATTTCCCCACCAAAAATGGAAATGTCTTTTCTTCTCCCCCCTCTTCTTTCCTTTTCTCCAAGATTGTAATGATGTGTGTGTGTGTGTGTGTGTGTGTGTGTGTAGTTGAAACTTAACACAAGATATTGAAAAATTTCAATGTGAAATTCTTTCCCTATTACTAAGACAACTAAGTAATTCTTGAGATTTTTACCATTGCTTGTTGTTCAAATAGTTAGTTACTTTATGTTTTACATAAGGGGAATGAACATAAATTGAATTAAATGGCTTTCAATTCAAAGTGAAGTTGAATCTTTCTTTTAATTTGTAGTTAATAGTAATCAAGGTGTTAATACATCTTGGTTATGTTCCTTTCACTATTCATTTGCATGTATAGATTTTCAGTAGCATTAATTAGATCATGTATATATGGAAATATCATAGTTGCATGTTTAGTTAGAGAAATTATTTGGGAATTTTTTACTCATTCATAGTCATGAGTGAGACTTAAATCAATTGCAAAATAATTTCCCTACCTAAACCTTTTATGGAGATGAAGGGTTTGGATATTACCTCTTCTTCTCTAAGGTTAAGAGAACCACCATGTTTATTAGGAATCATACCAAATTCATTGCACATCTCATAAACAAGGGAGTTGTACCTTACAATTCAAAGGTAATTCTGACAGCACAACAAGGCTTTCCAACTATTGAGAAATAATTATTTCCCCATCAATTCAATGTCAAAGTGGAATACAAAGGGACATCAAAGGTGACAATTTGTTAACCAAAAAGGAGTGATGAGGTCTAGATAATATTTGGGGAAAATAATCTAACAAGGTCACACTAACAATGTGTAAGTAACCTTTAATAAGGATGCCTCTTAATAGTGCTCACTTCAAAAGAGTGTAATTTTGGGGTTGTTGGTCACAAGTGGTTTTTCCCTTAAAATGGTTTCTATTTTAAAATACTTATGTAAAATTATGTTGATGCTTATTTGTGTTTCATTTTTATTTTTATGTTTACTATTTACTACTACAACTTGGTATTGTATGCTACGAATTCATAGTATTCAAAGAACATTAAAGTAAATCTAACATTCACAACTAAAGAAATACAACAATACATATGAGAAGACAAAGGAGACACATAAAGAGGAAGCAAACCAAGTACAATGAACTCCCCAAGTGTGACCTTGATACTTTGATGTGTCCAATGATGGGGATTGTTAGAATTTTAGGTGACTCTACAACACCCCCAAGATCAAATGAAAGACCAAAATAACTTCCACAAGACATTGGCAAGACAATTGCATGAAGATGCAAGAATGCTATTATTGATAATGGACTTGATTTACATCCAACGGATTCATTTGAATTGTACATAATAGGCCTCCTTATATAGGAGAGTCAATAAGAGACAATGATAAGGAGAAGATAAGCTATCACCCACAAAAGGTAGAATCACATGTCTACAAAAGGTGGATCATCCTAAATTATGCAATTAAGTATGTGTTTTGATGATGATGATAATGTGATATGTTCACTAAAGGTGGAATGGGATAATAACTATGACCACCTAGAGTAGAATTCTCCTACACCATGTGTTTAATTGAGGTGCAAACTCCTAAGTGTCTCAATCACAAACTACTATTCAATGCATTATCCTAAGTAAGCTTAAGTAAGTGTAATTAGTGAATATTTAATTACACCAATAGGGATGTATTCTCAATTGTGCTTCAAGCTTCAAGTGATGGGTTATATTTGATCATGAGGGTGAGTGAATGGTTTTAACAATGGGAGCATAGATGGATTTTTCCATTATAGATGGTATTTGGTAATTTTTAGGCCCTCAAAATAGCATTATAACATTAGCATAAAAGTTTTTTTTTTAGAGAGTGGAAGTGTCAAATTTATAGGCTAAGGGGTGGTGAGATGGATGGCTGGGATGAAAGGGTCAAAAAAGGATGAGGGAGGGCTAGGATGGAAGGAAGGGGAAGCACATGGATTATGCTTCTTCAAATTCATAGCCTTGCAACAAGTGTCATGAGGGGATTGGATGGGGGAAGAGGATCAAAGTGAAGGGTCAAAGGGAGTTATGAGGGAGAAGGAGTGTGGAAGAGGGATGTAAGAGGCATTAAAGAGCCATTAAGGCATGTAAGAGCCTTAAAGTCCTTGGATAGGAATGTAAGGAGGATGGGATAGGACATTGACTTTGGCTTGGGTTAGGAAGTCTTAACCCTTGTTTAAAGTTATGCACACTTTTAGGAGGGGGATTAGACTTAGCTTATGAGGGGATTATGATGTAAGTGGCTTGGCATTAATGAGATAGGTTAATTAGCTGGCTAAGTGAGGTTAGCATGAGTGAATCGATTGCGTTTGGATAATGATAGGGTTTAGGAATGGTTAGGGGTTTGGGATTGATCTATTAAATGATTCATTTAATAAAAGGGGATGTGGGATTAAATTAAATAGGTATAGTGCAATTATTTAATTTGATTTCATCAGTTGGACTAAATGAGATTATTTAGTGATGTAAACATATTTAGGTGTCTACAGGTATAAACAAGAAGTTTACTCTCATAATTAGTATACGAGGTTAATAGTTTAGTAGAAATATTAAGTTAAATGATATTGTGAAGATTGATCTATTTACCAAGCTAGTTAAATGAAAGCTTAAAGTATTAAGTTGTTGGAAAAGTATTTAAGGACCTGTAAGATAACTTGTTATAACTGGTTTACCCCCTCACCAGTTATCTAACAATACTAATTTTCAAATTTAACAATAAGAGGAGTCCTTATGGATCTCCTATTTTCCTTGTGAGGTTGAGTTGTGACCTCTACCTATAAAATATTAATAATATGTGTATCATGGACCTCTATATCCCCTAATATACCTTCCTTTGCATGTTCTACACTTGTACCATGTATTTATTCCTTAGTGTAATCATCACTACCCTTTTTTAATGTTGTCCACTAGTCTTTACTCAAACCTTAACTTTCTATAATCTTCTCTACAAAATTTTGAACTTTTCTCTTCCTAGATCGCTTATACAACTCTTCCCTAGCCTTACTGAACTCCTTATAAGTTACCCATCATTCTACACTTTTGTATCTTGGAAAATCCAACATAACCTTTGTATATTGCTTAATTATTTTTGGAATAGCCTCATATCCAATTGGTTGAATCCATATTTCTCTAAGCTCTACTACTTCAAGACATGTATAATTAGTTTCTACCATGATACATATAGTCTCTACATACTTTTCCATAATTGACCTTGGAATTATAACTCTTTGATTCATCTCATTTAGTTTCAGTATTAGTTCCTACTCCCTTCTTGACCATTTTGGTTACTAGTGGCACTAACCCTACATTATCTAGGTTTATGACTATATGAATCAACTCCAAGTAGTAATCATAACCAGTTCTCCTTCAATCCAAAAAAACTAATCATGAATCCTACTTAATACTATCTCAATATACTCTAGTTTATCAAACTCCTCATTGTTCATATACTACAATATGTTTAGGTTCTTCAAGTGTTGAAATTCCCTTTTGAGGGTTTCATCATTATTTTATATCTCACAAAATTTTTCCCAAATATGCTCATTTTTTATTGACTCAAGTTTGTAATGTATATAGGCCCTTATATCCTCAATATGAAGTACACCTCTAGGGTTTGCAAGAATGCACCATCAAGATCTTCCACCATAGATATAGACTTAAAAGGATCATTTAAAAACTTATACCTAGGTCTATTCTTAACATCACATACTTATGTTTTATCCATATTTTCATAACTAAAAAACAATTGTAAATTTCTTTTTTGAAAGCTTTGAGTGCATGTAATACCTTATGATGATTGAACTAGGGCTTGCACAAATTGCTTCAAAATCCTTTCACAAGCTCTCTGATCTCCAACTTGAAGTTCTCTAACATCTTTGGTTTCTCAAATGGTTAATAAGCTTACATGATTAACAATATATTCTCAAATGTATAGAAACCACCTAGAATGACACATACATATCTATGAACATAGATACATGATCATTAATGTCTCGCACACCTCATACTGATCTCATATACCTTGGTATTATAATTCTAGGGTATGATGATTTACTGATAAAGTAATCCCCCTAAGGCTATAAAGCCCGATTAGGTTGATGATGAGGGATTAGTGCTTGGTTTTGTTTCCCCTTTGTTATCTACACCAATCTACTCTTTTTCTTTCCATGCCTTTCTATTTTCAGCATAATTATTCCTTTTATGTTGAGTTGTGTTGATATTGTTAATTCTTTTTCCAACTTAATTGTTCCTTGTAACATTAGATGTTCTCATATTATTTATAAATCCATTGAATCTATAATATCTAGTTGTGTATCCTAAATTATTGTAATTATAACATTTAATAACAAATTTCCACACCTTGGTCCATTTTGATTCAGTTATGATCTACAATATCTGGCAATGTGTCCAAATTTATTATACTTGTAACATGTGACACTATTGGCTATGACATTGTTGATTCTCAGAGGGATTCTTATAGTTATGTTTGATCTTGAATTTTTTCTTGTATTAGATTATTTATTAGATCTTTTGCATTCATGTAATTTATTTCCATAAAACCAACAATTGAAACAATATCCACTAAGTGGTTTAGTATTTGTAGTACCTTTGTAATCTTTCTTCATGTGTCCATATTTGTTTCATGTAAAACATCTTCCTTCAAATGATTTCTTTTATTGTTTTGGTTCTTCAATATGATATATTGTTTGATTAGGATCTTTCATAACTATGTTTTTTGATTCTTTTAAAGATTCACCTTCCACATATCCAATTCCTATCATTTCTCCTTTAGGCTTTAGTTGCATTAATTGTTCATCAAATTTGTTAATTCTTGAATATAACTTCTCAATATGTAACTTAGTCTCAATAAGCTCACCTCTAACACTATTAGTGTATTTCTCATGTTTGTTAAATTTAAGCTTTGAATCATCAAGTTCAAATTTTACCTTTCCAACTTAAGCATTGAAATTTTTCCATTCATTAGTTTGAACATTTAAATTTGCTTCAAGTTTCTCTTTCTAAGATTTGTCTTCTTTAGCTACCTTAGCCAACTAAAGTGACATGACTTTAAGCTCATGTTTGAGTGCCTTATTTTCCTTCTTGAGTTTAGCAATGAAATGTAATTCATTGTTTGATTTAGGCTCCTTGATATGTTTATCTAGGTCCTTTCTTTTTATCCTTGAAATATCAATATGATCCTTGAGCTTCAAATTTGATCTTTCTTTTCTTCATTATCCTTTTCTAATTCTTCAAGTGTTACTTCAAACTTCCTTGCAAATAATTTGTATCAATTAAGATTCTCCTCAAACTATGAAACTTTTTCTGAGTAACTAGGCTCTAATACCAATTGTTACAAATAGGCAATATTGAGAGGGGGATGAATCAATATTGTAGAACTTTTTAAATAGGTAAATATTTCAAAACTTAACCATATGCACCTACAGGTAATAGAATTTACAAATTTATAAAGTTACCTTGTAATATATATTTTTTAATTGATAACTTTATAATTAATTCCTCCTAAAAAAATAAAAAAAAATGGGACATTACAGGTTCGCCCCTCCTAAAATTGCTTGGCCTAAAGCAATCTCAATGTTGGATGATGCAAAATCACTTCTCCCTCCCAAGTAGCATCTTCAATAGGTAAATCTTTCCACTTAACTAGATACTCTTTGATTACTCTCCTATGAAGCTACTTCTCTCTACTATCCAGAATGAATTTTGGCACTAAGATCAATTTCCCTTCATCATCCAAGGGAGGTAATACTGCAGAAGGCATTACATTTTGACCCAATGCCTTTTTGAGGCATGATACATGAAACACATTATGCACTCGACTATCTGTGGAAAGCTCCAACTCATAAGCCACCTCACCAACTCATTTGATGATCTTGAATGGTCCATAATAGCGTGGCTTGAGTTTCTATGTACCACTCTTCTTGAGAGTGGACTACTTATATGGCTGAAACATGAGGTAAACCATATCATTTATATCAAAACTACGCTTAGTCCTCTTCTTGTCTGCATACTATTTTTGCTGGTTCTAAGCTCTAGCAATGTTTTTTTTTAGAGTAGCAACTATATCCTTACTTTCTTGTAATAGTTCACCTGCACAGGGTACTCGACTGTCTCCCAACAACAAATCTAACCATAAATTCCATGAAGGGTGTCATTTGTATAGTCATATGATATGTAGTATTGTAACAATACTCACAGAGATATAACCATCTGACCCAAGCTCGCTGTTGATCTGCCACATAATTCCTCAAATACCCTTCCACCCATTTGTTTACAATATATGTCTAACCATTAGTCTGTGGGTGATAATTGGCACTAGGTGTAAGCTCAGTGCCAGACAACCAAAATATCTCCTACCAAAAGTGACTCATGAAGCGGCTGTCCCTGTCACTCACAATGCTCCGAGGTAACCCGTGTAATCTAAAAATCTCCTTGAAGAAGACCTCTACCACCTAAGTTGCTAAGTATGTAGTAGCAATAGGGAAGAAGTGAGCATATTTTGTTAGCCTATCCACCACCACATAGATACAATCATGCCCCTAGGCCCTAGGCAAGCTTGTAATAAAATCCATAGAGATGCACTCCCACTTCCTATCAGGAATAGGAAGTGGTTGTAGGAGCTCTGCTAGATAAGTGTGCTCTTGTTTGTTCTACTAGTAAAAATGACACTCACGCACATACTGCAAAACATCAGCCTTAAGTCCCTTCCAAGTGAATCATTCCTGTACTAACCTGTAAGTCTTGAAATACCCAGGATGGCCTACTGTAGGTGAATTATGGAATGCTCTCAAAATTAATTGCTTCACTTTCGATCTTGGGACTAAGTAAATCATGTTCTTGTAAATGATCAAATCATCTATGAGAGTGTATCTGGTGTCAATTGTTGTCCCCTCCACTATAGCAGTGGCCCACATGTCTTTGGCATATTCTATTACAATCAAGTGTCGCCAATCCTCTGATATCTGAATCATAGAAGTGAGGTGTGGCCTATGAGATAAAGCATCTACAACAATATTATGTGTCCCCTTAACATATGTGATATCAAAATCATATGCCTGTAACTTACTCACCCACTTTTGCTGATGATCATTTAGGTCCCACTGTCCCAAAAAGTGCTTCAAACTATTATGATCAATTTTAATACAAAATTTGCTGCCCACAAGATATTGTCTGAATTTGGCCAAGGCATGCATGATGGCCAACATCTCCTTGTCATAAATGCTAAATGATCTCTTAGCCCCTCTAAGTTTCCTACTCTCATAAGCTATAGGATGCTTGTCTTGCATGAGTAAAGCACCAACTCCCTCTCCAGAAGCATCACATTGAAGCTCAAATGGCTTCGTGAAATCATGCAATGCTAATATTGGGTATGTAGTCATTATTTCCTTGAACTGCATAAAACACTCTTGTGCCTCCCGAGTCCATACAAATGCCCCTTTCTTCAGAAAATCCATCTTGGGTGCTGCATGTCGTGAGTAGCCACTAACAAACCTATGATAGAATCTACATAGACCAAGGAACCCTCTTAACTGTGTAAGGTTCTCTGGTGGTGGCCAATAGACAATAGCACAGATCTTTTTAGGATCCATTCGCACTCCTTCCGCACTAATGATGTGTCCAAGATACAATAATTTTGTCATCCCCAAATCACATTTGGACTCCTTGGCATACAAGGACTCGCTCTGTAAAATGCTTAATACTATCTCCAAGTGCTCTAAATGTTCCTACCATGTCCTACTATAGATCAAAATATCATCAAAGAACACTAGCACAAATTTCCTCAACTGATGGTGGAAGACCTTGTTCATAGTGGACTAAAAAGTGGCAGGTACATTAGTCAAACCAAAAGGCATGACTACAAACTCAAAATGACTGTAATGACATCTAAAAGAATTTTTTTCAATATCCTGCTCTCAAACTCTGATATGGTGATAGCTTGATCTCAAATCAATTTTTGTGAAATAACAAGCCCCATGCAATTTGTCTATTAGTTCATCGATGCGTGGGATGGGATACTTGGTCTTTATAGTTCTCTTATTCAACACCCTATAATCAATACACATTCATAGAGTTCCATCCTTCTTTTTTACCAAAACAATAGAAGATGCAAAAGGTGACTTACTTGGTCTGATGTGTCCCATTGCTAGCAACTCATTGATGGTCCTCTTGATCTCATCTTTGAGTCATTTTGGGTGCAATTATGGCATGATCATGATAGGCTTAGCACCTTCCTCCAACTCAATAATGTGCTCAATACCTCTGTCTGGTGGCCTTCCTGGTGGAATCTCATTGAATACCTTCCCATACTCGATTCTTAATTTTTGAATATCTGGATGACATTCAGTCTTATGTTGCTCCCCCTGGGTAGGCATCAAGGCACATATTGTTGTCCATTCTATATTATTATGCCTAGCTAATCTCTCCAACTGCCTAAATGAGATAGTCCTAACATTACCATTACAGATAGCCTTCAACACATGAGTCCTGCCATCCACCATGAATCATATCTCCATATCCTCCAATCTCAAGGTAACCTCCTTCAAAGAATGTAGCCATTGCATCCCAAGTACTATGTCCATGTCACCCATGTTGACCACATGAGAGTCCACCTTAAACTCATAGTTTTTTAGGTGCAAAGGTAGATCTCACACCATCCTATCACAACGAAGAGTATATCCATCAGCTACCTTAACTCTTAGTCCCTTGAACTCCTCAGTAATGAGTCCACACCTCTCCACAAATCATGCATCAATGAAATTATGCATGGCACCTATGTCCAACAGAGTAATAATCTTTTGTCCTGCCAAGACTCCTCAAAATCTGAAAGATCCCTCTCTTTGAATACTAGACAAATGCGCCTCTTGTAAATGTATCTCTGGAGCCTCTTTTTTCTCAGCATTATCTACCTCTTTTTCACCCTCTACCTCATTAGGATCCTCATCATGGTGCTCTGAGATGTCTGAATCTAAACTTCATAATAAGACCACATCACCTGGTTAGCCTTCCCCTTAGGCTTCATAGGACAATCATGACCAAACTCATAGGGACCTTTGCAAAAGAAGCATAGCTTCTTCCTACGCAAGTCATTAAGTGTTTCCTTATCCCAAGGTGCAGCTAGCTTGTCTTTTGAGTCACTAACCTTCTCTTTACCCTTGCTGAATTCCCCTTTGTTATCTCTAAATGATGAAGAACCCTTTGAATTAAACCGGTTTGCTGGAGCTGCAAGTTCCATACTGCAGGCTTTCTTCATGGCTTCCTATAATGTAGAAGGATCAAAAGCATTTACCCACCCCTTGAGTGGTTTAGTTAATCCCTCTGTGAATAAAATGACTAGCCTCCTTTCTGAAATATCAGGCACCATTATTGCAAGCTTCTAGAAGTCATTGATAAATTGTTCTAAGCCTCCTGACTATCTCAACTTAGCTAACTCCCAAAAATAAACTTCAAGATTTTTTTATCAAACCTTTCTATCAATCTATCCACAAACTTCTGATAAGTGGTTACCTAATTGCGTTGCAATGTGATCATGCCATGTGTCCACCAATCATGTGTTGCCCCATCTAAGTGTAAAGTGGCATACTTGAGTGCTTCAATTTTTGTCATAGTCTTCAGAGATAGGAAAGTATCCACCTTATGAATCCAAGCACGAGTAGTCATTTTTCCACTGCCATCAAATGTGGGTAATACCAACTTGTTGGTGACCTGTTGCAACTCACTGTGTTTATCTACTTACTTTTTCCTAGCAACTCTATAGTTTAGGTACTTCTCAAATGTCCATCCATCTGGTACATATTTTGTTAATGAATCCCACTCATTCCTTGCTTTTCAGAGTTCATCTACAATATCTATTACCATAGCATCAGGTGTGTGTGTTGGAGTTTCTTCTCTAAATGTAGGACGTGTGGGTCTATCAGTTGTTCCAGACCGTGTCCTATGTTGTGATCCTGCTATGCTTCTGTCATCCTGATCATGATTATTTCTCCTATTTTCCCCAATCAAATGTTGCATCATAACCATCATTGCCTATGTACTTGCCTCTATTGATTGTAGAAGCCTCTCCTATTGCTATAAAGTACCATCATCTCACACACTTCTGGATGGGCTTGGAGAATGTCTCTCAGCCATATTCATAGTTATGTTGGTTCCTTTGTAAACTAAATTAAATGGTGGCTGGGTAACCCTATCAGGCTGGAAAGAAACTACTCCGATACCACTATAATGATCCGCACCAATAGGCCACTAAACAAACTCTAGATTTAACACACTGCTGAAAAATATTGCTGAAATAAAAGAAATAATAGTGCCAATGTATTCATTCAATGAAAACCAAATGTTTTTACAAATGATATGGCAAATTTCAGCAACAAACCATTATGATATAGCACATTACAGAGAAACCCTAACTAGCTGTATACAATTGAGTACTTGTTGCAACTACAGATTGAAAAGAAAAACTTGGATTGATCAAATACTAGAGACTGACTACTGAAGATAATATTGTGAAAGTGCAACTCCAACTGAAACTCCAAATCAGAAATTAAGCACAAATGAAAGGACTAAAATATCCTTCCCATAGCTACAATAATTCAGGTGATCTCACACCCTCAAAATTGCGTACCAATTGAGAGTTTTTGTTCTCAATGGCCAATTGTGATTATTTGCAGAAACCCTAGGCTCCATAATGCAAATAAGCAAAAATCAATAATTAGTCTCGATGATAGACAATGAGCCCCTCAATGCCTATTTATTCTTTTTTCCTTGATAGGTCGGCCTCCCTTTATAATTTTTCTCCACTTCTTCCAGCAACCTCTAGAAGCTTTTTTTTAAAATTTATAAAGTTACCTTGTAATATATGTTTTTTAATTGATAACTTTATAATTAATTCCTCCCAAAATAAAAATAAAAAAATGGGACATTACACCTTTCTATTATCAAATTTAACTTTGCAACTTGAACTATTCAATTGTGACACCATCAATAGATTATAGTTAAGCCCTTCCACATAGTAAGCATCGTCACACATTATATGATCTATCAATCTCATTGATTCTTTTCCTTTAATTAGATAGGGTACATCATTACCAAATCTAACACTATTTCCATTGTAATACTCAAGGGTAATGAAATTACTTTTGTCTCTAATCATGTGATGTGAACATCCACTTTCAATTAACCATCTATCACTTTTGTTCACATAAGATAGTAATTTAGTTTCCTCGTCTTCATCAAAATCATCCTTCATAGAAACATAGACAACTTCATCATCATGATCTTCAAATTCTATCATTTGACTCTTCTTTAACAATGTAACAAGCCTTCTTTCCCTTGTCCTTGTAGCCTTTGTTACTGTCATCTTTTCTCCCTTTGAATTTGTCTTCATTCTTATTGTTTGACTTATTAGGACATCTTGCTACAATATGACCAACCTCATGAAAATTAAAGCATATAATGGGTAGCTTACCTTTGTATTTTCCTTTGCCTCTATGAATTTCCTAGCTAGCAATGCTTCCAGTTCTTCTAGCTCTTCATCATTTGTATCATTGTCACTAGCAACAGGTTTGAACTTTTTCTTTTTCTTATCTTTAGGTTCTTTTAGTGTCATCTTAGCTTTGAAAGTAGATTCAACATTCTTAGATTTCAAATTATCAAAACTTGAAAATTCAAAAGTAGTGAGTCTACCAACCAGTCCTTCAAGGGTAAGATTACTATTAGGGGTACACCTCAATTCTTGTATAGAATACACCTCAATTCTTCTATAGAAGAGACTCTAATAGCATTTATAGGCAAAAGGTTCTCAATACTTTTTTGATCATAGTCTCATCTTTATTCTTTCCATTAGATCCTCAAATTGCATTAATAATATCTTTGATCCTTGCACAATATAGTCTATAGTCTCACCATCTTGAATTCAAATTTCATTAAATTTTCCTCTTAGGCTTTTAGCTTTGGCTCTCATCACATTCTTGTCTCCTCCATAGATCTTCTATAGGGCATCCCACATCTTCTTAGAAAAATCACATCCTTTCATATCATCAAATTCTAAGTAGCTTAAGGTAGATGCAATCTCCAATATTGTCTAATTGTGTTCCTTCTTCTACTTCAACTATTCAATAGTTGGCGCTCTAGTTGGATCAACATGCTCAATGGTGATAGTTGACTATGCATAATCTCCAAGACCTCCTAGATGTATCTTCATCAAACTTTTCCATGCAAGAAATTTTTCCTTGTTTAACCTAGGCACCTCCTTTCTATACATCTTGATCTTTAGCTTTAAGTACCTTTAAACTTTTCTCTCAAGCACTTAGTGCTCTAATACCAATTGTTGAAATAATTTAGAATAATTAAGAGGTGGGGGTGAATCAGTTATCAAAGGTCCAAATGTACAAATAAAAATTTTCAGTATTGTAACTTATTCTTATGCATAACTTGATCATTCAATAACTTAAAGATATGCATATTATTGTCTTATGTAAAAAGAATTTTGCAGAAACATAAACATGCATTACCACAAAATAAATCACACATTTTGACACAAGGATTATATGTGGAAATCCAATTTGGGAAAACCCACTAGTAACATGCTACCAATTCTCATTCTTTTGAAGTGAGCCCTGTGAGGAGCCAACCCTATTAAAGGTTACAATTCACACTATTAAATGTGACCTAGTTAAAGGATTTCAGTCACCTTGTTAGGAGTGAGCTTTGTTAGAGGAATTCATAAAATTCTATTAGAATATCACCCTATTAAAGGATTTACTAATGATAGTTAGGTCAACCTTAAACCAAAGGATTTATCTAGACTAATACAATTGTTGAAGAGTAACAATAGGACTTGATCTAATAACAATAAAAACTCACTTATACATTATAGATCTCACATTTAGTCCTCTATTCTACTTGACATTCATCCTCTTCATCTTTGATAGCTTCTTCACCCTTCAAGCCTTCATTGCCTTAAGCCTTCTTGCTTTTCATACCAACTGCAGACTCTTCTATTCAACCACCATATGAAGCAACACCCTAGACTTCTTGTCTTACTTAGGTTGTCGCACATGACAACAATTACTTCTAACCTATTATCTCTATAAATAAATAACTTAGATCTTTTTTTTCTTAACCATAATCTTCCATTCTAGGGTTAGGTCAAATTCATTGAATCTACCCATCTTTCCCTTTTATCACTTCTAGAAACTTCCTCTATAATCCTCTTTGAATTCACCTCAAAATGGTTTATCTTGAATTTTATGCCACCAACTCATCATATTTATCTTCCACACACTTCACACAATTCTAGAAATCAAAATTTTTGGCTTAGATTCATTAAATCACTAATCTAACTCATTTTACTGGCACTCACTAATAAAACTTTACTATCTTCTAATGCTTGACAACCACTAGGTTTCTTGGCATCCTTTAAGTCTTTACTGGTGCTTGACATATACTAAGTTTCTTCACTTTGCACCAAATATATTTCTTTTTCTTGGCTTAGACTAAAAGTACTACTTGGCTTCAACTAATTTTCTGTTTGGCCTGTACTAACTTTTCTCAACTTGCACTGTTTGCTCAATCAAGCTTGGCAAACATATTTCTTTACTTAGCCTTCTTTTAGTCTTTTCTAAAGTATCCTTTCATTATATCCTTAAGTAGATAAAAAATACACAATATCATAAATGTCTTTCTTGGTCTTAGTGCTTCTTTTATTCACCAAATAACTTAACCTTTCTCTAGGTTATCTTGTTATCCTTTCTTTTCAAATCCTCTTCATTAACGAAACAAATGATAGCATTCAGACAAAATTAAGCAATTGTCTCACCAATAATTAGTAGGTTTGACATTAGTGAAAAAATAATTATTGTTCCATGATAGGTTTCATCAATCTTCTTCACTTGAACAATCTCCTTTCAACATGTTATTTCTTCAAATATTGAGTCCAAATATCTTCAGTTTCTTGTCAAGGTTCAAATTTCTCTTATTTCAGAAGAACGAAAAAAATGATATCTTATACCCCATTTTTGGTCCCCCATCTTTGTTCACTTACCCTAGTGCTATTTAAATACTATTTAACTCCTTATGATGGTTTAATGAACCTATGCTTGTTTAACTTCCCATGATAGTTACAACCAAACTAATCAGCTCCCTAGTTTGTAATTATTGTGCAATATTTTTTTAACCTGCAACTTGCAATGTTTAGTACTTGTAGAATAGAAAAAAATTCATAGTTTTTCCATTCACCGACTCTTGATCTCACAAATGATCTCACAAAATAGTACAAGTTGTAGAGAATCTTTTCTAGTAGGTAGATTAATTTCTTGGCCGAGCAAAAAATATGACTTTATTTTGTAAAGCACTGCAAAGGCAAAGTATGTAGCAACAACAAATAGTTTAATCAGATAATATGGATAAAACAAATGTTGAAGGATATTGGAATTGGGTTTACAAAGCTTGTTAATCATACACTATGATAACATAAGTATAATGAGTCTGTATAAGAATTATGTATTACATTAAAAAATAAAGCATATACCTATAAAGTATCAATTTTTTGATAGAAAAAGCTCCAAAGAAAGAGACCAAATTGGAGTATGTAAATACAAAAGAGTAGATAGCAGATATATTTACAAAGCCCTTTTGTAATACATTTGAGAGGTATTCTTGGGGTTATGTCCCAACCTAATTTTTAGTAGTTGATGCAGAAAGTCATATAAGTTTAGTGGTAATGGAGCATTATTTCATTATCTAGACTGGATGCTTGATGCTTCCTCTATGGAGCAGTATCAATGTTTGAGTCGAGTCATGGAGGACTCTGGGTAACTAAGATTTAATAGTGTTAGAGAAATAAAGTATTTTCATATTAATTAAATCATATTGATTTAATTATTAAGTCATTATTAACTCTAGTTTACTTAAGCTAAACTTTGAGCATATAATAATTAGTTCTTTTATTAATTATCATCATGCAACCTAGGTTAGATTCCTATTAGGGTTTTGATCTCCTTTATAAGGATGATCTCTCTTTGCAATTCATTGATTCACTTTTGATGATAGAAATTTCTCCTTTTTCTCATCAAGAATGTCTCATCTATGGATTTGGGAATTCTAGCCTCCACAACCTTTTCTTCTCTCTTTCTATGATAGGTGTTTTTATGCAAGCAATTCTTGTAAGCCATAGGATTAATCTTTCAACAACTTCAACATGGTACAAAGTACAAGTCATCAATTCAAGTCCCTCAAGTACTTTGTCCCTTCACTCATGTAGGCTTGGATTATGAATATGATATTGTTGGGATGTTGGTGCCTCCATCCCCTCTAGGTTGGTGCCTCTTTCTAGCATAGACTGATGGATTTGTGACATGTTCTTAACCTCCTCTCATGGATCCTTGTCTCTAGCTATTATAACATTCATTAATAGCTTGATATTTTGGTGTAATAGTAGTAGTGATTCCAACAAGTGGTATCAAAGCATTGGGACACAAATTCAAATTCCTTAGGTCATGTTGAGGGGGGGATTGTTTGGAGGGTGTTGCCTCCACCCTCTCTAGGTTAGTGCCTTTATCAAGAATAGACCAATGGATTTGTGACATGTGCTTAACCTCCTCCATGGATCCTTGTCTTTGGCTTTTGTAACATTCATTGTGAACTCAATCTTTTTGTGTAATAAAAGAAGTGATTCTAATAGGTATGCAGTGGGTGCAAATCCCACATGATAAATGGTTGTATCCAACTACCATCGTGGGGGGGGGGGGGGGGGGGGGGGGGTGGGGGTGTGTTGGTGTAGTGATTATATCCCTAATGAGACCTCTCCACCACTAGTACATGATTTGGTGTGATGGAAAAATCTAAAAACAATGTCTTTGGACACTTGAGCTTATTGAAGATCTTGAGAAATAAATTAACATAATGATAGCTTTTTCATTGATGTAAATGGGGGAGAAGAGTGCATGAAAAAAATCCTCTAAGTATGGATGAAAGTAGCACATTGGGGAGAGAAGAGAATATAAGTATGGGGGAGAGGAAAACACTTTAATATATTGATGATAAAGGAAAAAAACACATATAATGGAGGAGAGATATGTAAAGATGAGAAATACAATAGGAGAGATGAGTCAATGGAGGAGATGTACTTATTACATGAAAGTAATAGACATTTGATTAATGAATAGAATTTGAAAATAAAAGGAGAATTTGTTGCAGAGATGTATTTTGTGTTCATGAAACTTAGACATTTTTCATTTATGTTGCCATCAATACAAAAGGCAGAGATTGTTAGCACGAATGCTAATGATATTCCCATGGGGGAGTATACCAGCATTGTGGTAGACATGTTTAATTGATTGTGTGTTGTATTCATGATTTTTTTTTCATTTATGTTAACATATTGATGATTATCTAAATAATGACAAATTAATAGAGAGAGATTGAGGTTGTGTGGTTTGAAGATTATCAATAAGGTTATATGCGGTCAAGGATGTGTTATGCAAGATTTATTAAAGACAACATTCTGGTAGAGCTCTTAAGAAATAGTTTGTGATGTTTGGATTATATCTCCTAACAGATATAGAATCTAATTAAGTGTAGTAAGACAAAGGTAGAAGACATGTTGAAGATTTCCTAGCTAAGTGGGTAAAGTCAGATGTTGCATGTGTGAAGAGTTATGAAGCTTGAGAACCAAAATTTTTATGTAAATATAAAAATGTAATGAAACATGTACTATATTATCTTAATGAGGTCCAATATCGTAACTATAAATTTACAAAGCTTCAAGGCTGACTCAATAATGTATTCTAGGACTTGGTATAAAGAAAGGATTATTTCCTTAGTTGTGATTGTGACTGTAAGTTGAATTGCATAAGATGCGAGTATGAATACTTGGATATGAGATCTAATGAACTTGATATCAAATATCTTGAGAGTAGAGGAGTGTTTTCTGCAATAGAGGCATGGTGAGAAGACATATAATTTTTATGTGGAAAAGTAGTTATTTTGGATAGTTGTTATTGGTATTATTCTATACAGGATAATACAAATATCAGTTGGACAATGAGTTCAATAATCTTGCCCCTGAAGCTATTTAGACAATGGGCCTTTCTTCCTTCAAAAACTCCTAATAGGGTTGATGGAACTCTGAACAGGGTTGGAATATCCTCCTATAGATTTAAAGTCTCCTAATAGGGATTGAGATGTACTAAATGTAATACAATGAATCCTAACAGGGTCCATTCTCTTACAAGGAACTTATATATTAGTACATCATTTTATGGGTACTATCCCCATTGAGGTTTTCCTTTTGATCAAGGGTTTCCCTAGTTGAAAAATATAGCATTATCATTTATACTTATCTTCTTATGGTTTTTCATATTAGTGACATGTTTTAGATTTAATAAGGATATTAAGACTAGTTTTTATCAGATAATTGATTCACCCGCCCACTTTCCCCCCCCCCCCCCCCCCCCACCCAAAAAAAAACAAATTAAATTATATATATAAATATATTGTTTCCTAATTTTCCTTTACTCCCCCTTTCATGTTGCCCATGAATGTAAACATACATCTCAATATCAAACAATTTGTAAAGAGTTTTCATGTTCTAATCAAAACCATACAATACATCAAGGAGTCAATATGCACAAAGAATGTGTTAATCTCCCCCATACATAAACATCAATAATAACCATGTATTACTTACATCTTTCTTCATAAGAATTACTCCCCCATCCCCCATAAAGAATTATTTTTATGTATTTATATTCTCTCCCTCATTGACATCAGTGACAAAGGTATCATTATGTCTATTCTCAAAGTTCAATAATTTCTAATCTAATATGAAAAATCTCAAGTGTCCAAAGAAACTATTAAATATTAGTACCAAGAGTCCTTAATGACTTAGATCAAATGCAAATACTCCCCTATAGGAGAAGCATCAAGCATCCAATCCAAATAAAAGCAATAGTGTTTTGTTACATAATGGTGTGATGCAATCTCTACATCAACTACTCTAAAATTAGGTTGGGGGCATGACCCCCAGAATAGCTCTCAAATATTCAAATGTATCCTTTGTGCTAACATATTCCAATATGACCTCTTTCTCTTCTACCTTTTCTCTTAAAATATGATAATTAAATTGTTATTTTTTTTAATGTAAAACTAGATTCTTTGTGATGTGGGGCAAGTCCAAGTGAACTCCCAAAGGAGGTGACAAAGCCCCTAGTAAAAAACCACACAACAAAAAATTGAACAACACATGATATGGTATAAAACTAACTCTTTATCCATCAATAATTGATTACATGCAATATGTTGGGCTATAAGGCCTTTGTGGTTATGACCAACATAAGAAATTATAGTAATAGTTGTGCAAGATCTCACAAGATCTAACCCAAACCCTAGCTAGCCTAGATTGTTAAAAATACAACAATATGATAGAAACACCAAAAAAAAAACTATACTTGTGCTTGTAAGCCACAAAGAAACCCTATTTTTCCTCAGCCCACATAGCTACTAGCTCTAAAAATAGGAGAATAAACAAGACCCGTAATAGGTCCTCACACATCCTGAGATTGATCCACATCATGATCATAGACAACACAAATTAAATTCACTAGTCAGCCAATCAAATCTCCCAAGACACCTAGTCAGTGAACCAAACCATTGAGCTATAGTAGAAACCATCAAGAATGCCAAGTATAAACTTGTCATACCTAGAAATAATGTCCACCAAGATCCCTATTCACTAATCATGAGATCCACCAAGTAAATCATCAATCAAGCACCATAAGCATAGCTAAGTTCCTTTAGTCACAGTGTTCCCTAGATGAAATTGAAGTCAAGAATTACCCCAATAATGATCAAGAATCACCTCTTTTAACTAAGTTTACCAAATCAAAGGTCATAATCCACTCCATCCTATAGGATTCCTAACTACCCCAGGATACTTCTATATCGCACCCTAATTGTGAAAAGGAATTCTCAAATTTTGGAAGCACATCTTTTGGGATTTAGTAAATAAACCCCAAATTGGTTTATCACATACATGTCCTTCAATTTATCAACTTGTACACTTTTTCCTTTGTTTCACATCTATAAATCCTTTCCTAGAATAGACAACTATTTACGTTGCTTGTCCACATCTTTCCTTGGTATGCCATAGGTCACCTTTTCACACTAATCTCATCTCTTTTTAGAATCCTTCAATTCAACTTTCTTACCGAAACTTAGGTTCCTCAAACTAAGTTTTGTATTTTGCAAAGGAATCAACAAAAACTTCCTCCCACCCTTCTCAATAATAAACACATTCTTGAAATAATCATGCACTGCCCTACAATCATATTGCCAAGATTTACCAACTAATATGTGAAAAACTACTCATGTCCACAATATCAAACAACACTTGATCCACATTGATGCATCATGATTCTATATATACCCCAAAATGAGGTGATCTAAAAACTAGCAAACAAACACAAAATAGAGAATGAACAATAGGAATGAGATTTAGATCTAGAGAGACAATATTCCATATATTCAAATCAAGGAGTTTACATCCAACATGCTTGATTGTACAACCTTCCAAGTTATGGCCATTACAAAGAAGAATACATCTGTCAAAGAAGAACAAATCCCAGACTCAAATACAAACTTCTATCTCCAAGCTACTCTAGGCTAAGACTCCACACTTCCAAATTCTACATCTCCATGCCTACATAATAATCCCTCTTTAAATAATAATGCCTAAGACTCTATCTAAGACCCCTTTAAATACTTGCATGAACACAAGTCAGCCTATTAAAAATTAATAATTAAACAAACCCTTACATTAAATTCATAACCAAGCCACAAGTCAACTCTCAACAAATATTAAATACCCATCATGAAATTAAACACATGCCAAGTTGGCCCAAATTGGAAATATATGTAGAAAGCTAATATTGGTGCTGACACATACAAGATCACTCAACACTAATAGGAAAACTTGGTACATAAAGGAACACTTGACACATGAAGGAACACTTTGCACACATTGCAAGTCAATAAACACTACAACTCAACAAATACTGCAACTCGACGAATACTACAACCAACCAACTCAGCACATGAAGGATTGTTTAGTCGATACTAGTAGAATAAATGGGATAGCATGCTAACTATTATGTCAACATGATGTGGGATGAATTCAATTTGGAAATGACTAGAAATTTACTGGAACTCGACAATGTCTGAACTTGGCCACAACCAATAGAATCAATGAGATAATACAATGGCTAGGACGCTCTTGCATCAGACTGTTGTGGTAAATAGAAAAGACCTTAGATACTCCTATATCAGACTCCCAAGGTAAATAAAAAAAATGTGTCCCACATTTTTCTTCTGAAAGAAATCTCTTCACTTAGCTTCATCTTCACAAAAGGTTTCCACTCCACCAAAGAAAAGAGATCAAATTTGAAAATCTACCATCTATGCTTAATCCATTCAAAAATTAGAATCTCATCCAACCAATCAACATACTCACTCAACTAAAAGTCAAATTGATCCATCTACAACTTATCATCATAATCATCCATAATATCATCCTTATACATTAAAAATAGATTAACAACAATATCCAAATCACAAACTCGGTCAGCAACAATATATGAGCTCAAATCCATCAAAGAAAAATCATATAAATCCATAATATAGAAATCCTCCACTAAGTCAATAGTAAATGAATCCATATCAAGAACATGCAACAATAATCTTATTTCATCCATAATCATAACAACAATAGTATGCATATTCATTTCTCTAGCAACATGTGAATCAAAAGAATCATCAAAATCCACATCAATAGCAACATTCATATCCTTCAACATCTCAGTAATAGATACGTTCATATCCATATCAAGAATAATAATATCATGTAAATCCACATCAATAACATCTTTGAAATCCTCAAGCATATTACCAGCAATTAAATCCATCTTCTTACCACAAGCAACATCTAGATCAACAATAGAATGAACATATAACTCTAGATCAGCAATGACAACAACAAATAAGTCCTCAATCACATCCATTTAAATATTAACATCATATTGAATAATAGAAATATCTAATTCATTACCAACATAAGTGAAACTCTCCTCTTCAGCAATCTCATTGCACACAACAAGGTGCTTTGCAATTTCCATGTATGATCTATCAATCTGCTTATGAAAACCAAAAGATACTTCATCAACTTCAGCAAAATCATTATGTACTTCCATGATCTATCTTTGTCTCTTCATAATCTCTTTAACTAGCCAATGAACCTTCTTTCTAGTCCTTAGATGCCAAATCAATTTAGACTCTTCTAGATTATAAATCCTTTCATGTAAATCATCACAAAAAGAATCATACTCGTCACTCTCAACATCATCAAGATGTCTCCAATGATCTTACACTAACTTAATAGCTTCTACTCTAGTAGAAAATTAAATAACAAAACAATATCTAGTAGAAAACAAAGTCTTTATTCATCAACAATTGTTTGCTTGCAATATGTTGGGCTATAAGGCCTTCTTATTTATGACAAATAAAGAAACTACAATAATACTTTTTCAAGATCTCATAAGATCCAACCTAATGTTGGAAATATAGATGGAGTAATAGCGGGGGGGTGGGGAATCAGTTACCACAAAAAAAAATCCAAATATCCCTTAGATGTCTTATAAAACTAGTTACTAATTTTCACTCTTTTGAAGTTTGCCTTGTTAGGAGCCAACCCTGTTAAAGGTTACAAAACACACTATTAGGTGTGACCCTATTAGAGGATTTAATCACCTTGCTAGGAGTGGCCTTGATAGAGGAATTTAGAACAATTCAATAGAACTATCCACCTTGTTAGAGGATTTACAAAATGGCTATTAGACCAACTATGTTAAGAGATTTAGGAATCATTGCTACAATGATGAGAAAGTAACAATGAAGTGACCTGAATGAGATGCAATTGAATTACTGATACAGATATCTATTTTGCTTCACTAGATCCTCTTTGATTGAATAAAATTTTTTTGCTCCTCAAGGATATCTAATCCTTCTTCAAAATTTGCTCATACCTTCTTCACAATCAATACACTTGCATGCTCGCTCATTCATGCACACTTTTGAATTCACAACTTGACCTTTTATTTATACCTTACAAATTGTCAAGTTGGCTCTTTTTCAAGTTACAATTACCAATAATCATTACATCAGTCAGCTACATTCATTACATAAAAAAATTAAACTTTATTAACCAAAAAAGTGAAATCCTTCATTAGCTGACCCTACTCAATAAACACTACTCCAAAAATGATTTCCAGTGTTAACCAACTAAAGCTCGATGAACACTAAAAACTCTAAAAAATCCTTTGGAGACTAAGTGAACTTGGTAAACATTGAATTTCCTTTGCTGACCTTGTGAGCTCGATAGAAACTGACTTTTTCCATAGAAACCTTCGACACCTGAGTGAGCTCGGTAGAAACTATTTCCACAGAGTAACTTTCAAGAATGCTTAGTAGACTCTTTAATTTTCTTTGCTAACCAACTAAGCTCGATAGACTCTATCTGATAACTAATATGACATTTGTGTAACATCAAAGACAACACATAATTGAACAATTTTATCCAACACCTAAACTCTAGCTAGTCCAAATCTATAACATCACAACAATATTGTAGAAACACCAAGAAATATCTAAACTTCTTCTTGCAAGCCACCAAACAAGCCTATTGTTTCCTAAGCCCACATGAATACTAGCTCTACTCTCAAATTTTTAACTCTAGATTCCTTCCTTGAATATTTTCTACTAGTACTACTCACTATCTACAACACCACCCGACCCTTCCTTTTATACTTGCATGGCCACAAGTCAACCTATTACAAATATAAAAATCTAGAATATAAATAAACATAATATTCCTTAGCCATAATAGGTCCTCACATATCCCAAGATTGATCCATGTCAAGATCACATGCAACATAAATTAAATACACTAGTCAGCTGATCAACTCTCCCAAGACACTTAGTCGGTGAATGAAACCACTAAGCAATATAAAAAACTATTGACCACATCCAAGATACACTAAGAATACCTAGAAAGAACATCCATTGAGCTCCCTATTCATGGAGAACAAGATCTACTAAGAAGATCATCAACTAAGCATCATAAGCATAAACAATTTCCTTTAGCCACTAAGTTTCCCAAGTAAAAATACAACCAAGAAATACCCTAGTAGTGACCAAGCATCACCTACTTTTAGTTGAATTCACCAACTCCAAGGTCAAAAGTGACTCCACCCTACATGATTTCTAATTACCTTAAGATACTCCTATATCACTTCAACATACTCATTGTACTTGTTTTATCACAATGTATGATAATAGGCCCAATAAACTTAATTCCAGTATCCTTTATCATCCACTTTATCCAAATTATCTAATTACAATTATTTGTTTCTACTACATATTTTTCCTTTATTATGCTCTAGGAAATACAATCCTCCTTATTTCTTATCCAAGAAACCAATATTCCTCCCAAGAAGAATGCTTTGCCACTGTTCTCTTTCTATCATCTACACTTCCTACCCAATCAACATTAGTGTATGCACACAATGTGAAATAGTATTATTTTTCATACCATAAACCATAATCAGGAGTTCTTTTCAAGGATCTAAATTTTTTTCTTACTATTGTAAGGTGTGTCTCTTTAGGATCTCTTTAGGATCTTCTTGAGATCTTGCCACAATTCCAAATGCATTACCTATATTAGGTCTAGTATGTGTTGGTAGGTAAAAGTATGATGAGGTATTAAGAGGGGGGGAAGTGAACTAGTACCTTAAGTATTTCACCTCTAAACACTTTCTTTCTTTTAACTAATAGTCAACTTCAACATTTATCTAATAGTGTCATTAATAATCTCCTTAGTATACCTATAGTTAATGAATTCTAAACAATAAAATAAAACAAGCATTCAAACCATAAACTTGAAACTCATAACACACTGATTTTGGTATCATAGAAAACCCTTGGTCAGAGAACAAAAAATTGGTAGGGATGATACCCACACCTCATCACTAAATTAATAAGGTTCTTGATTAAGATCTTTACAATAATCTCATCTTTTAATGACTACACTCTATTAAAAGTGTCTAATACCCAGCTAAGAGTATCAAAATTCCTAGTATAGACTACTATATTAAGATATTTAATCACAGACTTACAATGTTCACCCAATTAAAGGATTTACATAACGAGTTCAAAATAAGAACTATAGTGTCCTACTGAAGATCACCTTGTAAAAGGATTTAACAATCTTTTTGATTAATTTATTAGGAAACAACAACAAGAGATTAACCTATGTTTTCCTTTCCTTTGCTTGATAGGTATGTTACTTCTAAGTATTCTCTTTCTAATAGCTTTTTAAAAAAATCTCATCATCAATAGCTTATGTTTTGTCCTTTCACTAATAGTTGTTCATAACAATATTTCTTCTAATTGTAGACACCTAAAAACCTTTAGAAAATAAAGTATTTTTATTTTCTGAAAAATTCCTAATGACATCATCATTTATTAATTAATTAATTTATTTATTTATTTATTTATTTTTATGCCATTAAATCCCTTTATCTTAATTAAAAATATTTAATTAAGGAATCCCTCCCAAAAATGTTTAAATCTTATTTAACCATTATTTCCTTATTTATTAATTATTTAATTAATAAATTGACCAAAAAATCCAAAATGAATTTAAAAAATATTTTTTGCCCAAAACTTGGCCAATTTTCTTAAGACCACTAACCTCTTCCAAAATCTTCTAATCCTTCTTTAATTTTGATTAAAGGCTAATCCCATCATTTCCTATCCCTAATCCCAACTCAAAATATTTAATTAAGATTAAATATTAATCCTCATGTTTATTAAAAATGTTTTAATAAATATCTCCTCAACCCAAACCCTTGAAATAAATAAAACTTTATTTATTTCCTAAAAATCTAATTTATCCTCATCCTAAGAAGTTCTAGACTCTTCTAAAAAGTCTTCATCCTCATCCTAGGAAGTTCTAGACTATTCTAGAAAGTCTTTATTCTCATCCAAAGTCTAGAATCTTCTAGAAGATGTCTTTAAACCTAATCCTAATCCCCTCCTAACCTTGTCACATTCCCTAAACATGGGTTAAAACTTACTAACCCAAGCCAAAGTTAACAAATATCTCCTCCTTCACCCACCCTCATTAAATGCCATCCACTTGCCTATCCCTAAGCTAATCCTAAACCATCCTAATCCATCCTCTAATCATTTGCACAATCCTAAGCAAGCTTAAAACCCTCCTAATCAAGCCCAAGTCGAAATTGCTCTCATCTCCCTCAAAATATCTCAACCATAAAATTTTATGAAGCCCACTAGGCCATAAATGACTCTTCCAAGCCCTTTTATTGCTCTTACAAGCCATTATGAGGGTCTTTATGAAGATTTTATCCCATTGGGCCTCCTTTTTTGACTCATCCTTCCCCTTTCCTCCATCCTCTCACCCTATGACATGTGTCACTCCCTGATTGGTTGTAAAGAAGCACAATCCATGTGCTCTCTTCTCATGCAATCTAAGCCCTCCATGAGCTTTTTCTCATCCTTGCATCTTAGCCCTCAATCCCTCAAGCCTCTTGCCTATAAATTGGATCCTTCCCCTTTGAAAAAAACACAATCCATGAAGTAAAGTCATAATGCCATTTTGAGAAGCCATTTTACATCAAAACCATACACTCACACCCAAATTCCAACTCCATTTGAAGCCTTTTTGAAGCATAAAGCTTGAGCATACATCCTATCTATTTAGACAAAGCTACTCAACAAGAGAGCTTCTTATTGAGAGAGCCCATTAATGGCTCATATTCTCAATTGAGAGCTCATCTTAGTCTATCTTGAAGTTTATGAATTTTTTTTAGTTTGTAGAAGCTTTATTTAAATTTGGTTTCTATTAGCATACTAACATTGCTCATATACATTTTGGCATGCCCGGTGGGACCTCGTATGGGTCATCTTCATTAGCTTTTTTAGTCAACTTTTGTATGTCATTTGCTAATTTTGGCTAATTTTTCTTGTTTTTTTGATTGGTAGGATTGTATAAATTGGTTTTGTAGGTCCACATGAGCATGAAGAAGACAAAGGAACTCATAGTCTATCTCATAGTATTTGCAGATTTTTCAAGCTTATAGGTGGACAAAGCACTTGGAATTATTCTTCCTCTTCTTGTCTATATTCTTCTTATTCCATCTACTTCTTCTTCTTCTTCTTACAGGAGATCTTGGCCACTTTTTTTAAGGAAGCAAAATCATACACACTTCTTTTTAGTGATTAAAATTAACCCCCAAATCATACTTAAATCCATTAAAAGTTTAAAAATTTGCAAAAAAGAAAAAATCTTTTAACAAGTGAAACTAAACCAATCCAATCATTTGCATCCTTGCAACATCAAGGTTTTAGATGCATTCATGCAAAGTTAGGAACACTTCATTTTTGGGAATTTAAAAAGAACTTTAAGTTTCCATTTCAAAAGGTTCAAAATCAACACTAAGTGCACACTAAAATCTAAATCAAACTCAAAGCATCAGGTTGCAATCTAATCGCCATCTATGGGGATGGGTCTACCTAAGAGGGTGTTAAGTGTTCCACAAAGATCAAACTCCACTCACTTGGGTCTTTAGTGGTTTTTTTAAGTTAGAAAATTCTTTGAATGTGCATTAATCTCGCTCACACTTCATTTGGGCATAAAAATTGGACAAATCTTGATGTGGAGGGCCTCCGGGTGCACGCTTGGCAATTGAGTGTCACACATCTTTGTTTTGGGCTTAAAACAAACTCACACTCAATCTTGAATGCCTAACAATCAATGAACATTGCATGGTTTGAACACATTTTCAATGATGCTTGCATTTCTTATGTTGACGATCTCTTGACTTTCATTATGTTGACGATGTTGTCAAATTGGAATGAACATTGTATGCCATAATCACAAGTGTCTTCAATCATAGCTTACAAAATCTAAATCATCAATTGGAATAAACACGTATCTTTTGAAGCCCAAGATCATGTATGTGGTCTTGTTTTACACTTTTTAGGAGGCCTGCTTGGGGATTTCATCACCCCTTGGGATGACCTCAACTCTAGCATTTCAGCAGAGTATAAAAATTGGGAGGTGAATCCAAAGACACCTCTCTTAGAATAAAGATTTTTTCACTCGAGCTAAGCCTCAAGGAACTTTATACCCTTGAGAAGTGAAAGAGGAGAAGTGGGTTGCCACTCCTCTCGGCTGTGTGACATCTTTTTAGTTTCATCTATGGATTTGGGCCTCACGTACCTTGCGTATATCGAGGACTCCCTAGCTATAAAAAATTTCATCCTTGTAGAAAGCTTCCTAGGATGTTGGTGTGTTTGACGTGCTTGCTCCAAAATTTTGTTTGCTTGTTTGTTCATAGCTTTTGAATGAATTTTTACCAACTTTGGTCAAAATCCCAAAAAAGCAAAAATCTCCCAGCTCAAGACATACTTAGCGTAGTCACTACCTCATTAGAAAATCATCCAAGCTCCCCTACTGCAACTGAATCTATCTAGTTCCTTGCTTTAGAACAATCCCAAATCCAAAGTATCTCCAAATCATCCCCCCCAGCCAGCTAGCAACCCAATCCAAAATCACACCCAAGCCTTTAGAGGGTTGTTGTCATTCTGCTAGAATTTGCTATCTAATCAATCCGACCAATCCACCAGCCTCACCAAGGTTATCCCTTTGACAGAGCTTTGTCTAGCATAATCTAGCTTTGTCACTTGTTATCCCTCATCACCTTGAGCTAAAGGTTGGGATCCACAAGTGGTCAATCTTGTGTCATGCCCATAGGATCATTAGTCTATCCTTAAGTTGACACAATCTCCACCAATCCAGCACATAGGAAAGCAAAACTCACTTTTTGACAGCATGCCCTTGAAGTCTTCCATCCACAGGAAAGCCAAAAATTTCCAACCAATCCTCCTTAGGTCTGTCATACAACTTTGACTCTCCCTAGGAAATCCTTCATCAGCCAATCCAAAATCTGCGCTTAATCCAAATCCAACCATGAGCTTCCATGTTCATCCATATGAAAGACCCCATCCCCATCTAACTCATCATCAAAGCATGAAATCCCAAACCTATCATGATGTGTTCAGTTGTATTGTCCTTGCTCCTGCCACCTCCTATTCCAATGATGATGAAAATCTTGTTGACTATGATGGGTATATTGAAAGCCTTAGAAACATTCCCCCAAGCATCCCACAAAATCCATGCATTCTTCCAAACTATCTAGTCATCCCATCTGATATCCCAACTTCTCCTCCATCACCCAATCAACCAAGCTTCCAATCTTCCACCCCCATCACACTAGCTATTCCTATCAATCCACCTCCACCTCTAACACATGAGTCTCCAAGGAATCTCCTAGAGGAAATACAAGAAAAGTTGCCTCCAGCAGTCGATAAGCCAAGTCATCTAATCCAACCATGTGAAGTAGTTAGTAATGAAGCTTCCCCATCTATTATATCACCTCCATCTCCCATAGCTATCATCCCCATACCATCCATCAAATTGCTTAAAATCCTTCCACTTCCCGCAAGCATCAAAATCCCACCATCTGTCAAAACCCTCCAAATCCTATCCACATCACCTCCAAGAATTTCCAAAATCTCCCATAATGACCCTTATGCATCCATCTTCTACTCACCCATCTCCACTACTAAATCTCCCATCTATCCATCCGCTGCCTTTGAAGAGCCCATCCCTTCACCTCCTATTGCACCATCCACTCCAAACCAATCCTATCAAGATCCTGGCCAAAAGCATGTTGACATCCCCCAAAGCATAAATGAAGATATCATCATACCATGTCTTCCATCCATAGTGCATTCACTATCCCCTCCATCTCCAAAACCTCAAGCCATACCTCCTCTACTACAGGATATTTTTTCATCCCATCAGCTAAATCAAGATCCTATCCTACCATCTCCTCCACTCCATGCTTCCATCTTATCACCTATCCAAGCTATTTCACCATCTATAATATACCCTCTTGGTTCACTTACTTTCATCCATAGTGGCCTCCTCTCAGCAGAAGAATTAAGAATAGTATCTCCCTATTGCAGTACATCTGATAAAGCACTTCCACCATTTTCTACAAGCAAAAAGTATCCTCAGCTAGTTCAAATGCTCAATCAATGGCATTATCAAGGTCTAAGTTTAGGACCACAAGAGCAAGGAATCAGAAAGCCTATTATTGCACAAAAAAATCTAGGATTTCATGGTCTTGGATATGTATCCAAAGGCTCACCATCTAAAGGTGTTGGTACACGCCATCCCCAAACTAAGCCTATCTCTAGGCCCACCATGCCATCCTCCCATCATTCCTTCAAGAAATCTTATGTCCTCTCCCCTCCACCATCTTTGCAATCGAAAAAAACCTACCATATCCCCCCTTCATCCGCTAAATCCATTTTGGGTCCCTATGTCCCAAAATATACCATCCTCCATCCTCCTATCAGCCATCATTCAAATCCTATTCCCTCCATTCCTATGCAAGATCAGAAAAGGCACATATCAAGGCACATCATCCATCATCATCCCCCTACAAGCTCTCTCATATTCTCTCCATCTCACAAAGCTTCTCCTAACCATCTTCCCAAAGCTTACCACAACAATGTAAATGCCAACTTCAAAATGCATAAAGCTAAAAATCCACATCCTAGGCACTCATATGTCTATTCTAACAGACATACTCCAAAAAGGAAAAATCCAATCGAAGAATGCAAAATAATGCAAAAGCCTATGAAAAGAAAATCCAAAACCATGTGGATCCCAAAGAAAAAAGTTGAAACCCAATGCATAATGACATCCACCATTGCTAATCCTCCATCCAGTGACTCATGTCCCCCATCTCCTAACTCCATCTTGGGTGCCTATATCCCCAAGCATGCTTCCACAAATCCTCCATCACACCTGCATCTACCATCTATCCCCCATATGCTCTTTTCACACCCGTCCCAACATGTGCCAATGTTTCTCTTGCAAGCATCCCCATCTCATGCTCCTTTCCAACCTTTTCATCCCTCCATCTCCTACCATCAATCCCATCTAATCTGATCTATTGCATAAATCACACATCCGGTGTATCAACAGCTAGCAACAAAATTGAACATTCCAATAGCCAGTGAAAAATCCCAAAAAAGCCAAAATAGCTGAGGAAAGCCAAAATCATTCCAGCTAAGTCCAAAGTAAAAATTCAAAAAATAAAAATAAAAATAAAATAAAGCGTCCATTGGTGAAAACTTGGCAATTCAAGCACCTTGGACAAGTACCATGATGAAAACTTGGCAAACAAGCATCATGTGTAATCTTGCCATCCCCAGCTTAGCCTATCACCCTCATGCTTTTGGTCATCTCTTGACATCCAACTCCATCTTCCAATCTATACACCTATCCTGCATCCTCCAGCTTTCATCTCACACCATCCACTAATCTTCTGCAGCTTCAGCCAATCATCCTAGCTATCATCCATCTCCCTAGTGCCTTCCACTTTTCTATCCTAGCTTGAATCCTATCACATCCATTCTAAGACCTCCTTCCACATGTCATCTTCTGACTGGGGGCACTGTATTCCTTGGAGATCTTGTCTTTTCCATCCTCCCTTGTCATTAGTATCCTGCTCTAGGCTATCCTCATGCAAATCCAATGTCATCCTCTCATTACCCATTCACTCTAGCGCCATCTATCAATTTAGCTACCACTAACCTTAGCATTGTCCCCATCATCATCATTGGATGCATCTTGTCAAATCCATATCTTTCATTATCACCTCATCCTTAGCTTCTACCTCTTGCACCAAATTGAGCCATCTCGCTATCCTCTCATCTTGAGCTTTTTATCCATTTGTATCATACTTATCATTGGTCCGTTAGCTTGTACCATATCTTGATTAGCCCGCTTGTAAATATCTTGGTCTGTCAGCTTGTACATCCTCTTTGGCTTAGTACCATTGTATCTATCCAATTTTTGTGTTAGATCATCCTTGCTCAACATCTTGCACACATCGCACAACCCTTGGTTAGCTATCCCAATGCATCCTTTAGCTAGATCTCCTATCACCAAAGTGTTATCCTTCTTAGTTCAGCTTGCCAGATGCATCACTCATCCAGATCCACTAGCTTAGGTGCTCTCCAATAGATCCTTGTAGGATATAGCTTTCCTCATGTCTGATCTTGGTCTATTAGTACCTCATCCTACCCATCTCGTTGGCAAATGTTTCTCTTTTGGATTTTCACTTTCTTTTGATTTGGAATCTTCCCTTTTGGGTCTTGAAGTATCTTTTCCAAACAATCTTTTTGTTCCCTCAAATTTGCCACGATCTTCCATATCATGGTATACTACGAATGGGGCATTCTGGGCATAAGGTCTTGATCAAGTCTTTTGTTTGTTTTTCTTTTCTGCTTGTGGGTTACCCAGTGTCGATTCCACTCTGATTCTTTCGAGATTCATGTGTGATGCTGGGGCAATCCTTGCGTGTTTGTTTTGAGTCAATCTGTCAGTCCTCTGGATAGTTGGTGAAAAGGCCTTGATGTTCTTGGTAACCTTGGCAATTAACCAATAGTCCTATAGCAAATCTAGTGCTCAACTACATGGTGGTACTTCTCTTTAAAGTATCCCCCTACTCAAAAAGCTTCAATGGTTTTCCTTCATCTCCATTATCCCCCATCCATATCCAACATTCGTCTCTCCTACCCCAGCTTATGCATCAGTATCTCTTTGAATCACTCCTCACCTTTAGCTTTAGGGATCCACAATCCTAGTCTTAGGGATCCACCAATCCAAATCAATCCACCAAGCCTCATCTTTCGAGATCCACAATCCTAGTCCTAGGGATCTCCGAAACCCATCTTCGGCCAATCTGACTCTTTGAAATCCTGTTGCATCAGCTTTTTAATCCCCTCATCCATCTCCCCATCCTGGATTCCTTTTTATAGTGCTCTGCTCCTTCATCCTCCACCTTCCCTAAAGTCTTAAGCTTGCTTCCTCTTGTGCATCTAATTCTCCTTTATCATTCTCCCATAGTGAGAGTTTGAGCTAATTCAGCCCCTTCTCTTTGCCAATCTGAGTTTCCTTGCTCATCCAAGATTCTTGTACTTTTCAAGAAGCCATCAAGCCTCGCTTTCTCTCCTCGCTGCCTTCTTGAGGGGGCATCTCATAGTCCATTCTCTCCTCTTCTGCTCTACCCTTGGGCATCTTATTTTCTTATCTTTGATGCCATGCCACTTGCGGCATCACATCAAAGAGGGGCAAAATGTAGACACCTAAAAACCTTTAGAAAATAAATTATTTTTATTTTCTAAAAAATTCCTGATGACATCATCATTTATTAAATAATTAATTATTTAATTAATTAATTTATTTTTATGCCATTAAATCCTTTTATCTTAATTAAAAATATTTAAGTAAGTAATCCCTCCCAAAAATGTTTAAATCTTATTTAACCATTATTTCCTTATTTATTAATTATTTAATTAATAAATTGACCAAAAAATCCAAAATAAATAAAAAATTTATTTTTTGCCCAAAACTTGGCCAATTTTCTTAAGACCACTAACCTCTTCCAAAATCTTCTAATCCTTTTTTAATTTTGATTAAAGGCTAATCCCATCATTTCGTACCCCTAATCCCAACTCAAAATATTTAATTAAGATTAAATATTAATCCTCATGTTTATTAAAAATGTTTTAATAAATATCTCCTCAACCCAAACCCTTGAAATAAATAAAACTTTATTTATTTCCTAAAAATCTAATTTATCCTCATCTTAAGAAGTTCTAGACTCTTCTAAAAAGTCTTCATCCTCATCCTAGGAAGTTCTAGACTATTCTAGAAAGTCTTTATCCTCATCCAAAGTCTAGACTCTTCTAGAAGATGTCTTTAAACCTAATCCTAATCCCCTCCTAACCTTGTCACATTCCCTAAACATGGGTTAAAACTTACTAACCCAAGCCAAAGTTAACAAATATCTCCTCTTTCACCCACCCTCATTAAATGCCATCCACTTGCCTATCCCTAAGTTAATCCTAAACCATCCTAATCCATCCTCTAATCATTTGCACAATCCTAAGCAAGCTTAAAACCCTCCTAATCAAGCCCAAGTCGAAATTGCTCTCATCTCCATCAAAATATCTCAACCATAAAACTTTATGAAGCCCACTAGGCCATAAATGACTCTTCCAAGCTCTTTTATTGCTCTTACAAGCCATTATGAGGGTCTTTATGAAGATTTTATCCCATTGGGCCTCCTTTTTTGACTCATCCTTCCCCTTTCCTCCATCTTCTCACCTTGTGACATGTGTCACTCCCTGATTGGTTGTAAGGAAGTACAATCCATGTGCTCTCTTCTCATGCAATTTGAGCCCTCCATGAGCTTTTTCCCATCCTTGCATCTTAGCCCTCAATCCCTCAAGCCTCTTGCCTATAAATTGGATCCTTCCCCTTTGCAAAATAACACAATCCATGAAGTAAAGTCATAATGCCATTTTGAGAAGCCATTTTACATCAAAACCATACACTCACACCCAAATTCCAACTCCATTTGAAGCCCTTTTTGAAGCATAAAGCTTGAGCATACATCCTATCTATTTAGACAAAGCTACTCAACAAGAGAGCTTCTTATTGAGAGAGCCCATTAATGGCTCATATTCTCAATTGAGAGCTCATCTTAGTCTATCTTGAAGTTTATGAATTTTGTTTAGTTTGTAGAAGCTTTATTTAAATTTGGTTTCTATTAGCATACTAACATTGCTCATATACACTAATAACTTCTTCTTCCAACCAACATTCTTCTTCCTTTCCTTTATCATGCTTCCCTGCTATTTTCACTTGCTAGCCTAATTAGGATTTCTAGATTCTTTTATAGGCTACCTTGACCTATTCTCTCTTTTCACACAGATAGACTTTAACTGCTCTAATAAGCCAAGTCTTGTTATGTTCCTAATAACATATTTGTCTCTAATAGAAATATTCTTCCCTAAAAACATATTTTTCTCTAATAGAAATATTCTTACTTAAACATGTCATATATCATAATATAAGATAATAGAATATAGACCAACAATGACAACATTACAAAAATCATACCAACAAGGTTGTAGGATTTTGACTAAAGTAACAATCTCCCCATTTGGCATTGGTGACAAATATATATATATATATATATGTATACGACTCATATTTCTTAACTACTCCCTATTATAACTATTATCCTCTATACATTACTCACTAGTTAAACTTCTTTCTAATTTATTATTATTCCTCCCCTTTGACAATAGTGCTAAAGGCATCAAAAATTGGTTTAGCCTTTACTATGTTGACTCTATGTACTTCATTGTGCTTGTTATATTCATCATTATATTATTACACATGTCCTACAAACTTGAGATACTTGTGATGTAACCTTTGACCTATATCATTTGTTTAGGAGTATCTACACTTGTTCCAGCTGATAATGCTTCCAAGAATATATCTATCATCTCCATTTTTTTTTTACATAATATTCATGTAGAATGATAAGCTTTAAGAATCATCATTTATATCTTTAGTCACCAATAGAAGTATCTGCATGGATCTTAGTCCTCCTACTATTGTGTTCCTCAAGTTACTCTGTTTCTCTAATAGTGGTTCAATAGCTTCAACTAATCTGTCCTTATCAATTCCTTGTTGCAACTTTGTAGTCAATTCTTCCTTAATATTTTGATCACTTTCTATAATATGTAGAAATTTTTGTAACTATTTTCCACTTCCCATCTTCTTACTGATATTTATCTCTAGTAAATGATGACATAATCCACTCAACATTCTCTTGACTATCCTTGTTCTTTTCTTATATCCCATCTTACTCAAAAAAAATTCTCTTTCTTGTAATCTCTTTGCATATATATTTCTATTTAGATGATACATCTCTACACAAGGTCTTTTAAGTATCTCAAATTTAACTCTTTTATATGTCTGCTCCTCCTCATTTTCATCTTCTCTTCTTCTCTTTCTTGTGATTCTTGTAACTTGTGTCATGTCTTGCAATGTCTTTTCAACCTTCACTTCGAAAGACTCATTCGTTGTCTTGCACAACTTTCACTTTGTCTTCTTGTTCCTGCTCAATAGTCATTTTCTCCAATAATAGTACACTTATCAATATTTATTGCTTCTATTTTAGTTGCATCTATAGTTGATTCATTTCTTTGTTCTTCACTCTTCTCTTTAGTTGTCTTACTCTCTTTCCTTTAATTTATTTTACCTAATTCTTCATTTCTTCTAGTCTCTTCTTCTAATGCTACTTCTAATTTTGTACTTGATATAATTTCACATTCACTTTATAATTCTACTAGGTTGTCTTCATCGGTAAGGTCAATATGTTCACTTAGTTGCTCATTTAGATCATAAATTGTTCCAATCGATAGTTCTTCCTCTGTAGTAGTATCAAATATGAAAGATTATATTCCACATTCTCTTAATATAATTTTCAATATATTAAGTCATATGTGCAATGATTTTGGCATTTCTATAATTAATAGAAAAATTATTCTCATGTTCATCCAATAACCTATCGATCTCCATGATTGATACATCTGGTCTTACCATATGTAATGTTCTTTCTTGACTCTTTCTTTTTAATTGATCTGCATTTTTCCACTTGACTAGGACTATGACATACAACTCAGTTGGAATTTTATCTTCTAACTTGCTTGGAAAATATGAAAACTTATGCATAGTATATACCACAACTTTCTCTATTACTTACTTTTCTTCTTCACTCCATTTACTAAATTTATAGTCTAATATGGTTCCAATCGCTAGTTGATCTCTCAACATTTCACTCAAATCAAATTATTTTCCTTCAACAATGGTTTCATTAGCCACCTATATGGCTCCTCCAAGTATGTTATCAATTTTCTAAACCTTATAGATCTTATAGCCAATTAGAAAAGAAGAAAATCTTATGCCTTTGTCTTTGATTGTTCTTGCATCAGACGTATTATGATATTTCCTATACCCAACCAATCCACCAATCATAATTTTGGGGTCCAACTCTTTCATATACATTCAATTGTTACATGGTAGTCCTGTGATAGTGCTTATGATTTCCTTTGTATTTTCCACTTTTCTTTTTTCTAGCCATAGGTATTCTCCATGCATTTTGCTAAGTATAATTTTGATCCATTCTACATCAAGATTTTTGGGTAGATTAACAATAAGCATAGGTCCAAACCTGTCATTCTATAGTTCCTTAGTCTTTAATAGTTCTTCATAATCTAGATCAACTACCTAATTTCCAAATTCAATTTTCTTTCTTTGAAGATATCTGCTTACATACTTCATTAATAGTACTCCATATGGTATTCTTGATAAGGCTCACAGTCCTACTAGGTCTTTGAATCTAAGTGAGCATACACTATACTCCAGCTCATCTTCATCATATCTTCATAACAACATGTTTCTACCTTCCATCTTGCTCACTTTCAATTTTATGATCGTAATCTCTCTTAATTTGTTAAGATACTTGGCTCTTTTTTCTCATTTGCACACTTTCTTTTTCTCATATATGAAAATTTTGAAAAAGTGTTACACTTTTTTATTGCCTACATATTCAAATGGCTATCATACCAAAAGTATTAAATTCTAGCCGACAATAGAAAATTGTCTTTTTACCAATAGCAAAAAATATTTTTACTCTACTTATTACTAACCTATACCTATAAGAATCCATTTACTTTTTAGGACCTTATAAATAATCAATCATAGTTGTGTGTCCCAACTATTTTCTTACCTAGTTAGTTTTTAAATAAAGTTCTCATGTCATGCGATAAGGGTTCCTTAAATGTATTTAGTTTCCTTTCCTTTTCTTACCCATATTATTTGCATCACATTCCTTGTTCTTTATCTATGATTCCTTTAACTTTTCCAATTTGATTACTTTCAACATTACACTAATACCAACAATTATTGGTGGAGGCTTTCTATTATGAATTAAATAAAATGTCATCTTTAGTGATATTCATGGGCATTTTACTCTTGATTTCCATTCTAAATTTATATGTCCCCTTCCTCCAAATTGATGTTCATTATGAATTTATCATAAGAGTGTCCATTGAATGATGTTCTTCTTGCACTTGTTTCTTGTTTGTACCTACAAGCATCCTTTGTATTATTATGTTCTCCATAATAGTAATAGATAGTATGATAGTTTATTCTTCACATATCTTCCTCTTTTGTCATTGAATACTTAGAATTTGATGTTTGGCATTTCTCTTTCAAAATATTTTTGATAGGGGGTCTTATCAGCAAACAATTTATCCTTTTGCTTTACCAATAGTCTATCCAATTCCAACATACTTTTTTCAAATTTGGTAAGTCTAATATTCTATATTGTTCTTCACTAGGGGATTCATCTTTTGTAGATAAATTACATCCAATTAGCATAGTTGTTCCAACAGGTTTATAATTTTCTAATACAAATATCTTCAAAAAATACTTATGATACTTAAGAATTGAAAATGCCATCTTTATATTACACAATTTGCAATCCCAATAAATATTTTGTCTCTCCAATCATACTCATCTCAAATTATTTCTTCATTTCTTTTTAAAATGTCTTGCTAGCTTCATCATTAGCTCCAAAATAATGTCATCCTCAAATACTATAACAATTAGGAAATCATCTTCATTTTTTCTCAAGTACAAATTACTATCAACATTACCTTTCACAAATCCTCAATTTGGCAGTTGTTTATCCAATCTTGCATATATTTTCTAGGTGTTTTTACAGTCCATTCAATGCTTTATTTAATCAACAAATCATATTGTTTTCTTTTGTAAAAGGAAAACCATAAGGTTTTTCAATGTATACTTCCTCTTCAAATACTCCATTCAGAAACATTGACTTAACATCCATTTGATAAAATTTTAAGTTCTTGTTAGTTTCATATGCCAAAAATATTCTCACTACCTTTAATTTGGCAACATATGCAAAAGTTTCCTCAAAATAATTTCTTTCTTTCTATGAATATCCTTTACAAACTTATCTTTCATTTTTTCTCACATCTTCACCTTTCTCATTCATATTTTTTTAAATAACTACTTAGTTCCAATAACATTCTTATCTTTAGGTCTAGGAACCAAATCTTAAGTTTTGTTCTTTTCAATATGCTCTAATTCCTCTTTCATAGCTTTTATTGAAAATTTCTCTTTGCAAACTTCATCAACATTGTTAGGTCTAACTTGAGATATTAAACATAGTTCTTTCCTAGCCTTTCTTCTTGATATAACTCCTTTGTTTACACTTCCAATGATCAATTCCATAGGGTGATTCTTTACCACATTTATGTTAGTTGTCAATTGCTCAATTCTAGTTTTTGTTCTAGGTTTAGATCCAAGTTCTTCTCTTTGTAATTTAGTCTATAAACTAGTGTTAGTTTCATAAAATAATTCCTACTCAATATTTTGATTATTAGGCCTTTTATTAGTCTCATTATCATTAGCACTTTCAATAAACAATCTTCAATCTTTGATTAAAACATCTATATGCTTTACTCTTCAATGAATATCCAAGAAACATTCCTTCATCATTTCTATAATTAAACTTCAAAATATCATCATCTCTCTTATTATAGCATTTACTTTGAAAGATTCTAAAGTATTTCTTAGTAGATGTATGTCCAAACCAAAGTTCATAAGATGTCTTACCAATGTCTCATCTTATTTGCAATATGTTCATACTGTATACTATTGTGTTTACTACTTCTCTCCAAAATATATGTGATACATTGTTCTAAAACATCATGGCTCTATCTACTTTTGTCACTCAACTAATTCTTCTTTCTCCTATCCCATTTTGTTGTGGAATCTTAGGGGCTCAAAGTTGTCTCTTTATACCATTATCCTCACAAAAGTTGTTAAATTCATTTGAAATAAATTCTCCTCCTCTATCCGATCTCAAGCACTTTCAAACTAGATTCATTTTGAACTCTATTCTTAAATATCTTGAATTTATCAACAGATTCAAATTTATCTCTAAAAAATGCAAATCACATCATTCTAGTGAAATAAGAAATAAGAAGCATAAAGTACCTTTCACCATTAAAAGATCTTGTTCTCATAGGGCCACTCAAATCTATATACAAAATCATCAACTTTTCTAAAGTAGTAAACATATTTCTTAATAAAGAACTTTTATTCTACTTTGCCAACACACATTCTTTGCAAATTATATAATAAGGTTTCACAAGTTTAGGAAAATATATAATTGATAATGTGAAAGCTTTAAATATTTTACCTCTCCATATTTAGTTCCAAAAATATTTGTCAATAGTGCTTCTTTAGCAAGCATATTCTGCATTAGTAGATATTTTTTGGTTTGTTTAGAGGAATCAAGGTCATCTTCATCAACTATATACTTCTTATACAATGTAACCGACCAATATTCCTGAGACATGCATGATAAGCAAGTCTTCATCTTCTCCTTCCAGTTGTCATAATTAATCTCATCAAAATTTGGACTTTATTTCCTAAAATAAGCATCCATGGATCTCTTGAAGCTATTAAAATTTTCCTTCAAGGACCTGATGTTCTGATACCAATTTTTAGAAAGTAAATACCACCAAGATAACTTTTGGGGGGGAGGGGAGGGTTAAATAAATTGTGCATTAAAATAACTCTCAATATATTTAATAATTCTGAAATATGTAAGTGATCATTGCAACAACCATAGAAAGATAACCATGCACAATAAAATAAAAATGTTAATTAGGGAAACCCATGATTAGAGGGAAACCCCCAGCAAGAATGATGCCCACAAGATGATGTACTAATATAAAAGTTTCTTGTGAATGGATGGACTCTATTAGGAACCATTATAATAAATTCAATACATATGAGTCCTCTTTAGTAGACTTTGAATCTTTGTCAAGAGATTCCAACCCTATTAGGAGTTTAAAGGAGGACAATTGAGCCTACTATTCAAATAGCCTCATATTGCCTTCACTAAATAATGTTTAGGCTAACATATCCAAAATTTGAATTGGCTAAATAATAACTTCTTTGCTAGTATAGTTCCTTTGAATCTCATAATACATCTGATGCAGGAGCATCCAGAGGTATAAGGGCAATCCTATGTCACCCAAAAAAAAATGTACTTAGACTTAGTTTTTGTTTCATGTCTTTACATTTTTCAATACCCATTTGGGTCAAATAAAGGTTCCAACTCTCACAGTTCCACTATCAGTGCGTTTAAAAATCCCAAAAAAATAGGAGCATGCAATTTGGCCATCATTTTGGTGACCTAGAAGGTGTGAATTGACCAAATGAATGTAATTATGATTTAGAGCATTCCAAAAAAAGAATCAGGTCAAAAGACCTAACGGTTTGAAAGTTATTGCAATTTTTCAGGTTTTGGAGACCCCCTAAGAATGCTTCGAAGTCAGGTTAGGGGCATTAAATGACCTCAAAAAGGGCCAAAAAATGGGGGATGAGCGAAGCTATCCATAGGGCTATAGAGCGCTATGAGAGCTTTCTGAAAATGTAAACAGTTCGTCAATTGGAGCTACGGTTCAAAAGTTATGCCTCCCAAAAGTTCGGTTACCGTTTCTAGATTCTTCTAGAATTGTACCGACTTCTAATGCAGCTTCTAGAACCTTCTATTTGGTGGGTGGATGCCTACTAGCACTTTCTAGAATGTACTTCTAGTCCTTAACCCTCTGGGGTCTATTTAAGGAAATTTTTGGCATTGTAAAAGGTAGTTCGGAGTGGAGTTTGAGAGGAGGTGCTAAAAGGAGAAATATTCTCCAGATTTATGCTATTGTAAGCCCTTAGGGCATGTTCTAAAGTTTATTTTCTCTATACTATTTGTACTAGCTTATTTTCTTAGTTAATATAATTTTCCTTTTTTGTTGTGTCCAATAATTTCTTGGGTTGTGTTCCCATCAACATCTATTAGTTGTAACTGATAATGCTATGAATGTATTATGAAAGAGTCATATCAGCTATTATGTTGTCATTGATTTCAAGTCTTAATTGATTAGACCTTATGCTAATTCAGTATAGTGCCATATCATTTGATTCATGAAAAGGATTCGATGAAAGCATGTTGATGACTTAGAGTGATGATATGTAAGGTATTCAATGGGTACTTGAATGAGTTGGAGAATGATAGTGTAATGTTGGTTTGATTTTTTTACAATCATTTCATCTTGTAATGTATTGAGCTATTCAAAGATACTAAGTTACTAGGTAAAAGAAGGAATACAATTTTTATCGAGTAAAGGAATACAATTTTCATTGAGTGACTACAATATTGACCAAGAAAGTTGGAAAGGATAAGACAAGTTTAGTATTACCTAAGAATTTCTAGTATTGATCAAGTGATGTATTACCTGAGTCAAATGATATGTTCACTAAGGAACAAATGGAAGAACAAGTTTGGAAAATTGGAATCCAAGACCGACTTATGATGGAAATTATGAATACTTGAGATGTTCAAAGGTTAAAGTTAAAGTTTTTTGCAAGATATATGGCTGGGAAAATTCAATAAAGATTTGATGATGGAGATTAAAGAAATATAGGGATGAGCAAAAAGTTCAATGGAAGTTTTACTTTTTGAATGACTACATACATTGAATCTATTAATATATAGTTTGAATTAGGAAATATTTGGTTTGAACCTAAGATCGACAATTGTGATTAAGCGATAATAGATGGAAGAATATAGAAGCAAGGAGAATACTATATAAGGAGATTTTCAAGATAGTTTTTAATTTCTATTTGAGTAAATGTTGCTAATGGTGATGATTTTATTGATGTTTCTATAAATAAAAAAGTATTAAGGAAATTTAGAAGAAGAATAGAGAAGGTGAACTAAAAAGAGAAGAGGAAAGATAAGAGTAGAGTTGATGAAAGTGAAAGAGAGAATCAACCAAGTAAGAAATCAAAAAGAAAAAAGAGAAAGGAACATAGATCTAAACAAGAAAAAATATTTTCTATATCTAATAGAGAATTTCTACTATTACTTCCTAACAATTGTAGAAAAAAATCTTTGAAAACTAACTAGACCTAATAAGTCTATGAAATCCTATATGGTAACATTGATTAGTAATATTTGTAAGTCCTATAGAGTAGGTCACTCTTTAGACAAGATCAAGGAGTGATAAGGTCTATATGATCTTTTGGTTAAAATCCTCTAACAAGGACACATTGATAATTTGTATGCAACATGTAATAAGGTTGGCTCTTAGCAGAGTTCACTTTAGAAGAGTGAATATTTTTGGGTTTCTAGTCCCAGGTGGTTTTTACCTTTATAGGGTTTTCACATTAAAATCTTGGTGTAAAATATGTGAATTTTATTTGTGTTATAAGTTATTTTACATATTTTATATATTATGACAACTCGGTAACAACTAGGTAAATGTAAGGTAATAACTAAGATAGTTTATTGATACTTGATAATGCAAAGAATAGTAAGATAACATTTTTAAGTAGATTTTTTAACAAAGTTAATTGATAAGTTGAATGAGATTACCAAGTGTTGTTTATTTTTATGAAGTTTAAATTGGAACTAAAGTGTTCGAAGGGATTGCAGGATTACTAGACATAAATGATTCAACCCTTGAACCCCCACTCTTAGTTATCTGATAACATCCTTAACATATATCTCTACTCTTAACTTTATCAAAATTTTAATTCAATCTTGCATAACCAATTAAATAATATAACTGATGATTTACTACAAGGAAAAAAACTTTCCTTTGTATCAAGTCCTAAAAAAATTATTGAGCTAGCCTTGAGGCTTTTTGAATTTACAATGAATAATATAGGAGCTCATCAATATGTTACATTAAACATTATATTATAATTAACACTTCCCATAATGATTATATCAATAGTTGACTACCTGGGAAATATATGTTGAACACTCTTCACCAAACCTCACAGAATGAAGATTTGATTCTCCGTGTTAACCATAGCATCTCAAACATGTCTACAACTATAATTCAAGTGTGCTGAAAAATCCTCAGCCTCACAAAAAAGATACAATGGAAATACCATGAATTTTCATCTAGAAACTATCTCTAAGTACGGTCTTCAAAAAACTTTTTATAGCTTACTCAAATATTCATTACTCTTTCTACAAACATAGACATAGCATCAGGTTGGGTTCTTGGATATACCTTCAAGTGAACATAAAATAACTATCTAAACATGAATAGTGCCAAATGAATCTTCTTCTACAACTCTAGTTGAACTATCCATAAAAATGATATGTTGACATCAATGATAAATATTTCCATAAATGCAATAAATAAGCACCCAATCATATCTCTAACATACTGAGAAAATTCCCATATAAATGCCTCACAAGTATTCACAAACTAAAAACCAAATTCTGCCATCTCAATCATAGCATCATGAACATGTCTCCAACCAAAATCTAAGACTATTAAAAAAGCTTTAACTCCATCAAAATGATACAACATGAATAATGACATATAATTTCCTATACACTAGCTACCAATCAATCCTTTACAAAAAATTTATAACTCACACAAAAGACCATAATAGTTTTCATAAATATAGATCTAGTATTTATACACATCCATGAACATACTTCTAACTGCACTAAATCTAATTGTGCAACCACACAATGCACTAAATAAAACTCTCTCTGCAACTCTTTCTAAAGTGTTTAGAAATATGATATATTGACATCAATGACATACCAACTCATGAATACAACACATAAGCACTCAGTCATCTCTCAAAGGATATTAGCAATATCCCATAGATATTCATGCCAAAAAAGAAGAAGCTCCTACTAATACACCAGAGCATTTCAACTTGTATAACCAAATAAACATATTGAAATGAGAAAAAATAGATTTGACAAACTAGAGTTTTTTCCTAATAGAACAAACAATGTTCTACTTAGTATCTTAGAGAATTTTAGCAAACCAAAATAAAAATATTAAGAAAGATTTTAGTTACTACCTTCAAAGAGGAAAAGAAAAACAAGAATTTTGAAATTATTTAGGGCATGTTTGTTTAGGAGAATTCAACTAGAATAAGAATTGGGAATTCAGTTTTAATTCTTAGTTTGGTGTGCCAAATCAAAATTGGGAATTGGAATTCATATTCCCATTTAGGCTCCAAAATGAGAATTTATAATTCCACCAAAATAGGTGTTATTGGAATCACAATTTCAATTCCTATTTTGACTTTCACAAATTTGATCAAATTTTTCAATCTGCTAAAAATTTCAAATGCTTAATCTTGTTATTTCATTGAATAGAATTTGTAGAATATAAATATAAGTTTTAATTTTTGAAATTTATTTGATCCTTACTACCTAAAGTTCTTCATTTAATTCCTTTTGAATTAATTATTTAATCACTCTAGAATGTTGATGAAATTCTCTAATGAATATCCAATCTCCAAAAAAAAAAACTCTAAAATATATATTGACTTGTAGATGGATAGATTGACAAATAAAAATTATGCCCACTCTTATGCAATCCTTGACCTATTTCCTGGACTTATGTACTAATGGTGGCTATGCTACTGAGGAAACATAGATAGAATGAGAAGGATTTGACTTGAGAAATTCCATATACTTCTCTTTCTACTCTTTCCATTGGCTTTTGCCAAATAGTTAACAAGGATGTAGAAGAGAGTGATAATATCCTATGGTCATTTGGACATATGCAATGATACCTTCTTCCTATGGCCTTCTAGTAAATTTATGTACAACACAAATAAATCTTTATTAGGTTCTACCCAATTAAAAATAATGTGTAAGCTCAATTGGTGTATGAGGTGGTGATCTAATTTTAGATTGAATCTTGATTCTTCTTAGATTTTTTAAAAAAAAATTTAAATTTCAACTCAAATTCCACTTTTAGTTTTGTCGAACCAAACAAATTTGGAATAATAGATTCAGAATAACAAATTATAGAATGAAAAATCTAGAATAAAAATTTCCAAATTCTAATTCCTGTTCCTATTCTAGTAGCCAAATGGGCATGTAATCATATCCCACAATGTTTTAGCTAGTCTTGTTCACCAAAACCCAAGTTTGGCAAAAACTCTACATTATTAATGGGACATTGATTTCAATCTATATGAATTTACATGGAATCGACTATTTGAGTTGGATTTAGGAAAACTAAGGAGAGAAGTAAAGCCTCTTTAGGAGGATTAAATATTTGACACTAAGGATTCCTTGATGAATTTTAAAATAAGTCGAAAAGGCAATACTCAATTCAAACTTCAAAATTTAGCCTTAAGAAAATATTACAGAAGAAAAATGTTGTTTTTTTTTGCATTCAAGAATAGGAAAAGACTTTCTTTCTCCACTACCCTCATGCAAAACAAGAAGTTTTCCTTCTATAGATACTCTCTCCCCGTAGTTTTTGAAAGAGAACCAAAATGTCCACTTCCAAGGTTAGAGCTATATTTTTAATTTTTAGTTAAAGTCAGACATTTTCATCATTATTATATATAAGTTTAAAACTATTCAACATATCAAATAGTAATTTTAGATTCAATAAGGGACTAAATTGTTTTATTTTTCTCATTTACTAGAAGGAAATTTGAGTAAAGACTACCTATCATCACACATTATAAGTATTTTATTATTTTAATGCATGGTATAGAAATTGAAACTTTAAGTCTCATATTGATTATTGGATTATAAGTTAGAAATGAAATAGATTAAGCTAATACAATTTCATATAATCACATATAGTAATATTTAGAAATAAAGATTATCTCTAAACATATAATTCATCTACATGGTGTGTAAAATAGTGTACCTGTATAAACATAACCATGCTTCAATAAAACATTAGATTGTTACTTCATAATTAGTAAGAAGAGAAAATTATAAGAAAAAATATTAACAAGAGCATTCTATTTCTCTCTATCTAGAATGATAATGAAATGTATCTTTAAGGTGCTTTCAAAAATTATAGATCCATGATCATTGCTAGTACATCCTAAAATAAGAGATTCAAACTGAAATAATGCAATTATAATGCAATGAAGATGAGTGAATAAAGACTAAATGAGTTGATTCCATTATGAAATTGAAGTTATCTAAATGCAAAGTGTGTAATTAAGCTAGATGAGCATGAAATCATGCACACATGTACTTAAGATGTAAGAGTGTGGGATCATATAAGCTTTAAATTCATTCTTTTTTTATGAAAATGGAGAGGAAATGAGTGGTTAAGATTGATTCTTAAAGAGTGATTAGGATTAACCCTTATCTATGTGTGTTAACTCCCATTGACCCATTAAAATTGATTTGTCTCTTAATGATGAAGTGTAATTTAAGAGATTTTATTAATGTATTTTAGTTAATTACTTTAGCCAAGGGGATTTAATTAAATAGATGTTACCGATAATTTTTTTAAAATAGGCCAAGGTAATTAGTGAAGATGCTTGATATCTAATGAGTTAATGCTTTATCAGGGAATTTGATGATTTTTATGAATTATGCAAGTAATTGCATAATTAAGGAGTATATTTTGACGTAGAACAAATAGATCTTCTAGTTAGATTGTTGAAAGAAGGAGAGTATTTAAAATAGATTGATACAAGTATGATAAATGTGTTTCTATCATTGTTTTTTCACTAATGTCAAACCTATTTTTTTGTTGGTAAGACAATTGCCTATATGATTTAAGTACTATCACTTGTTTAATTGATGAAGAGGATTTGATTAGAAAGATGTAACAAAAGCATCTAGAGGAAAGGTTGAGTTATGATATACACAGGAGTACTTGAATCAGCTAAGGTAGTGATATCACAGTACATTGATAATCTACTTAAAGTTGTAAAGATTGGCTACATTAAGCAAATTCAAAAGAACAAGTTAACCAAAGTTTTTCTATCAAGCTTGAATAAATGGATAGTAGGTCTTGAGAAAAGTCATTGCAAGCCAAGAAGAAAATTAGTTGGAGCTAAGTAAAAGATCATTTTAGTGCAAGCCAAGCAAAACAGTGGATGTCGAGTAAAGTTTAGTTAATGTTGAGCACCAGTAAACTTTAGTTCATGCCCAGTGATTTTTTAGTGGATGTCAAGCAATGCAATATGTGCCAAGCACAAGAAGCAAGTTAATGTTGAGTGCCAACATTATTGGAAAGATCATGAACAAGTTTATTTTCTTGGATTATGTGAACCAAGTGGAAGATAAGATTGATGAGCTGGTAGCATAGAATTCATGGTAAACTATTTTAAGGTGATATCAAAGAGGATTGAAGGAGAAGTTTCTATAAGTGATATTGAATTAGGGATAGATTCATTGAATCCTACCTAATCTATCCTAACCCTAAATTGGATGATGGAGTATGAATGATAAAACATATTAATTTTCTATTTAAAGGGATGGTTGGTAAGAAGCAAGGGTTGTCATGTGAGAGAACCTGAGGGAGACAAGGAGTCAAAGGACATTGCTTCATCAAGTGACCTAAGTGAATATTTTGCATTAGTACGTTAAGCATGAAGGCTTAAATGTATGAATTCTTGAAGGGTGAACAAGCTATCAGAACTGAAATGTGTTAAAGCCAACCATAATGGAGGACTAAAATAGTGATATGTAATCTATAAATGGAGTTGTAAATTGTTATCAGATCAAGCCTTACTATTATTCTCTAATAATTGTATCAGTCTAGGGTAAATCCTTTCAATTAAGGTTTTCCTAACAATCATTTGTAAAATCTTTTAACTGAGTGATATTCCAAGTGAATGGTTTAAGACCTCTAACAAGGCTCACTCCTAACAGGGTGATTGAAATCCTTTAACAGGGCACATTTAATAGTGTGTATTGTAAACTTTAATAGGGTTGGCCTTTCTCAAGGCATCACTTCAGAAGAATGAAAAAGAGTAGCATGTTACTCTCAATTTTTCTCAAATTGGGTTTTCACATAAATCATTGTATCAAGTGTGTTGTTGAATCTATTATGTTTCATGTTTACATTCTACAAATTTATTTTTAATAACCTACAAGTTTTAAGTAATTGCCTAGATGAATGCATAATGATAAATGCTTTATGGGTTCACTAAGCTATGAAAAGTTTTATCTATACATATGGACCTTGGATAACTGATTCACCCCCCTCCTCTCAGTTATTCTAAATAACTCCAACAATTGGTGTTAGAGCCTAGTTGCTTAAGAGGAATAGTTTGAAGGTAATAGAAGCATAAAGATCAAGATGTCAAAAAGAGAAGTACCCAAGTTTAATAGAGATAAATTTCCTATATGACAAAGTTTGATGAAGCTACAACTTGGAGGACTTGAAGATCATGCACAATCCACCATCACTACTGAGCATTTTGATCATGTTGGAGCCCTAACTACCAAGGATATGAAAAAGAAGAAAGAACACAACTAGACAATGCTAGAGATTGCCTCTACCCTAAGCTACGCTAAATTTGATGATATCAAAAATCTTGACAATGAAAAGAAGATGTGGGATGCCTTAACCACTATCTATGGAGGAGACACCAATTTTCTAAGAGCCAAAGCAAAAATTCTTAGAGGCAAGTTTGATGATATGAGAATGCAAGAAGGTGAAAATATTGCTCAATATTGCTCAAGGATAAAAGATGTTAATGCAATAAGAGGAGCTAATGGTAAAATATATGATGAGACTATAATAAGTAAAGTTTTAAGAACACTACTACCTATATATGTTGTTAGAGTTTTTGCAATACAAGAATTGAGATGTATCCCAGGGAATAATTTATCTCTTGAAGGTTTGGTAGGTAGGTTCACTGCTTTTGTGCTTTCTAACTTTGATAATTACAAACTTGAGAATATTGATTTTTCTTTCAAAGCTAAATTATCAATAAAGGAACTTGATGAGAAGAAGAAGAATAAAAAGATAAAGTATGTGTCCAGTGATAATGATACAGACTAGGAGGATGTAAATCAACTTGAAGCACTACTAGCAAGAAGATTCCACATAGGCAAGTTAAAAGGTAAATCACCTATCATTTGTTTCAATTGCAATGAGGTTGGGCATATTGTTGCTAAATGTCTAGAGAAGAAGAACTAAAGAGGTGGTGACAAGTACAAAAGTAGAAGAGATGAAGACAACAAGGATTACAAAGACAAAGGAAAGAAGTCTTACTACATTACTGAAGAGAAAACAAGGGATTAATCTAATGAACATGATGATGAAGTGGTGTATGTTGCAATGAAGGAAGAATCTAATGAAGATGAGGCAACTACACTTGTGACTTGTATGAACAAGAATGATAGGTGGATCATTGACAATGGGTTCACATCACATGACTAGAGATAAAAGTAAGTTCATTACCTTGAATTGTTATGATGGAAATAGTGTAAGATTTGGTAATAATGAACCATACTTGATAAATAGAAAAGGTTCTATCAAACTCATAGATAAGATTTTACGTGACAATGCATACTATGTTGAAGGACTTAATTATAATTTCTTAAGTCTGTCACAATTGAATAATTCAAGATGTAAGGTTGAGTTTAAAAACAAGATTGCTAAAATATATGATACTAATGGAAAACCTATTGGAAAGGGTGATCATACTAAGAGTAATCTATTCTACCTTGACACAGAAGATGCTACTTGTCTATTTGTAAAATTTGATGATGTGTGGCTATGGAACAAAAGGTTATGTCATGTTAATTTTGATAACTTGGTTAGTATCAATAACATGACAAAAGTTAGAGGTTTGCCTGAGTTGAAAAAGCCTGATAATATAATGTGCAAACACTGTTAATTGGGCAAAATGATAAAGTCAAGTTTTAAGAGTAAAACTCATACTTCTAAAGAAATACTAGAGATTATTCATACTAACTTGTGTGGACCAATTGAAGTGCAAATCTACAAAGGAGATAAGTACATCATGTTGTTTGTTGATGATTTTTCTAGAATGATGATAGTTATGTTTTTGAAACAAAAATTTGATGCTTTACAAATGTTTAAGTGGTACTTAGTAAGAGTTGAGAATGAAATAGGTAAAAGTTTAAAATGTTTGAGGTCTAACAAAGGAGGATAATTTACATCAAATGAGTTTGAGATATTTTGTAATGACAGAGGTCTTAAAAGATAGGCATTTGCTCCTAGAACCCCTTCACAAAATAGAATTTATGAGAGGAGGAACATATCTATAATGGACTATGCTAGAACACTCATGATGGAGAAAAATGTTGCTTTCAAATATTAAAGAGAAGCTATAAGTATAGTTGTTTGTACCTTGAACCATGTACAAGTCAAGAAAGGTACTCATTCAACACCTTTTGAACTATGGTATGGATACTCACCCAAAGTAAAATATTTTAAGGTATTTGGAAGAAAATTCTATATTCTCAAATACTATAGGAATGGTAAACTAGATACAAAAAGTGAAGAAGGCATATTTCTAAGTTATTCCACAAAAGTAAAGCTTACAAGTGTTTAAATACTAACAGTAAAAAAGTTGTGAAAAGTGCAAATATAGACTTTGATGAATATACAAAAGTATGTGAAGCTAAACCTATGAAAGAACCAAAAAAATACAAATAATTTGTATACTTTATGAAGGTATTCTTGCTGAAGAAGATGTTGCACACTAACAATAGGTTTCAGTGACTGTCGAGTCACATACTATGAATGTTGAGTTGCATTTAGGAATTGAGCTGCATTCAAATGCCAAGTTACACAATGAAGTTGAGGTACATTCTAATTCTAAGCTTTGTGTACATGAAAGAAATGTTGAGCTACCTAATAGAGATGTACATAGTGACTCTAAAGTTGAAAGACCAAATGAAGAAACTAGAGCTGAACAAAGATTATCCAAATATATCAAGAGACATCATCCTGCTACACAAATTATTGGAGATAAAGATGCTAGACCAATGACAAGAAAAAACTTAAGAAATGATGCATGTTTGTTGAGCATGAAAGAACCTAAAATAGTGAAAGATGCCTTAGAAGATGTGGACTAGAGTAAAGACATTGAAGAAGATATTGAACAGATTGAGAAAAACAAAACATGGACTTTAGTTCCTAGAACAGAAGACAAAAATGTGATTGACACCAAGTGGGTATTGATAAATAAGCTAGATGAAAATGGTGAAGTCACAAGGAACAAAGAAAGATTAGTCTACAAAGGTTATGCACAAGAAGAAGGAATTGACTATGGAGAAACTTTTGCTAATGTTGCTAGACTAGAAGGAGTAAGAACTCTACTTGCTCATTTTGCATACAAAGGTTTCAAAGTTTAACAAATGGATGTTAAATCTACATTTCTAAATGACATATTAGAGGAAGAAGTTTACTTAGAGTAGCCAAAAGTATTTTTTGATGTCAATAATAGGAATATGGTATGTAGATTACACAAACCTCTATATGGTTTGAAAAAAGCACCAAGAGTAAGGTATGAGAGATTTCATAAGTATCTTGTGAAGATTGAATTTGAAAGGACTAATGATAACAACAATCTGTATATGAAGACAAAGAAAGGAAAATGTATTTTGTTATCTAAAGTTTTTGTTGAAGAATTTGAAGTGTCTATGTTTGGGGAGATCAAATTCTTTGTGTCTTTACAAGTATATTAGATGAAATATGGTATATACATCACTCAGTCAAAGTATGTCAAGGAGATACTAATTTTTTTTTGGATTGGAGGATTCCAAACCACTAAGTATACACCTATGTTGACAAGACTTAAATTGTCAAATAATGATGATTTAGTTGAGGTGAATCAAAAATTGTACATGTCTATGATTGATGAATTACAATATGTAGTACATAGTAGATCTAACATTGCATTATTTGTATGGATAGTTACAAGATTCTCTACTAATCTCAAGGAGAATCATTTGATGGTTGTAAAGAGAATGATGAGATATTTGAAAGGAATAGAGGAATATGGTCTATACTATAATAAAAATGAGAAATTTGAATTAAGAGCCTATCCTAATGCTGATTGGGCTGGAAACATTGATGACAAAAAAAGCACTAGTGGAGGAGCATTTTTCTTAAGTAAGAGGCTAGGTACATAGACTAGCAAGAAAAAAAACTGCACTTCACAATCTACTACTAAAGCTAAATATGTTGCTACTATTGTAAATTGTACAAACATTGTATGGATCAAATAGCTACTCAAAGGCATGAAAGAAGAGATCACAGAACTAGTGATACTTTATTGTGACAATACTAGTGTTATAAATATATCAAAAAATCTAGTGATGCACACAATGACTAAGTGCATTGCAATCAAGTATCATTACTTGAGAGAATTAGTTCAAGAAAAAGAAGTGGATATGTAATATGTTAATATAAAAGAGAAAATTGATGATATCTTCACTAAAGCACTATTTGAGGATGATCATGAGTATCTAAAAGGTAAACTAGGGGTAATACCCCTATCAAAGGCTCTCTAAGAAACAAAAGGAGTGCCCTACATCAAACAATATTTTTGCCATATGTTACAAATTGATGCAATGGATCTTAATTTAGGAGTTGCCTAAAGTAATCAAAGAACTAAACCTACAGATCAGTCACAAGCAAGGTGACATAGAAGAAACTGAAGAAGTTCATATCTACATGTTAAGATGACAAGTCTTTCCATTTATTGTCAAAGAGGGAGATAGTTACTGATTAGAAAAAATTTAAGAAATTGGAGATTGAACAAAGAGGGAGAAATGCTGACAAAAAGAAAGTGTATCTACTAATAACATCTACCTAGCAAGAGGGAGGTAATTGTAGAAGGGAGATATAAGAAGTAATTTAGAGGGAGTCATAAGGATGAATTGATTGTCTGATTATCTAAACTTTTGTAACCTACTCAAAAGGTGGAAGTTTCTGATAGAGGGAGAAATTCCAATACAAGGAATTATTTTCTTTTTTGGTATTTTGTTGGTCTTACTATTTTAACCTAGTTAGTTTGGTTGCTTAGTTTGGTTTGCCATCAATGCCAAAGAGGGAGATTGTTGAAAGAGGGAGTCTTTTGAAAATAGATTGATACAAGTATGATAAATATATTTCTATCATTGTTTTGTCACTAATGTCAAACCTACTATTTTGCTTGTAAGACAACTACTTATATGATTTAAGTACAATCACTTGTTTGATTGATGAAGAGGATTTGATAAAAAAGATGTAACAAAAGCACCTAGAGGAAAGGTTTGGTTATGATATACAAAGGAGTACTTGAATCAACTAAGAAATTTATATCACAGTGCATTGATAATCTACTTAAGGATACAAAGTTTGGCTACACTAAGCAATTTTAGAAGAACAAGTTAACTAAAGTTTGTCTGCCAAGCTTGATCGTATAGATAGTAGGTGCCAAACAAAGTTAGCGTAAGTCAATTAGAAAATTAGTTGGAGCCGATTAAAAGTCTATTTTAGTGAATGTTGAAAAAAATAGTGGATTTCAAGTAAAGTTTAGTTGATGCCAAGCACTAGTAAACTTTAGTTCATGCCGAGTTATTTTACAAAGGATGTCAAGCAACATAATATGTATCAAGCATCAAAAGAAGGTTAATGTTGAGTGTCAACATTATTAGAAAGATCATGAATTCGATGGATCTAAGCTGACAAGTTTGTTTTCTTGGATTGTGTGAGCTAGGTGGAAGATAAGATTGATGAGTTGGTGGTATAGAATTCATGGTAAACTATTTTTAGGTGAATTCAAAGAGTATTGAAGGAGAAGTTTCTAGAAGTGATATGGAATGAGGAGTAGATTCATTGAATCCTACCTAATCTATCCTAACCCTAAATTGGATGATGGAAAATGAATGGAAAGAGATCTTAATTCTCTAACAAGGTCACATTTAATAGTGTCTATTGTAACCTTTACCAAGGTTGGCCTTTCATACGGCATCACTTTAGAAAAAGTAAAAAAGAGTAGCATGTTATTAGTGGTTTTTCCAAAATTGGGTTTCCATGCAAATCATTGTGTCAAGTGTGTTGTTGATTTTTTTATGTTTCATGTTTATATTCCTGCAAAATAATTTCACAATCACCTACAAGTTTTAAGTGATTACATGGATGCATGTGTAATAATAAATGTTTTATGAGTTCACTAAGCTATGAAAAGTTTTATCTATACATCTAGACCTTGGATAACTATTTCAATCCCCCAGTTATTCTAAAGAATTCCAACTGTTAGACTAGCCCATTTTATCGTGGTTATATTTGGCCCTCTTTTAATCAATGTGCAAGCAACACATTGATTCAAAGAAATAATGATGCTAACACATAGAATAGTTTGGTACATTAGTGATGAAACTATTCTTGATTCATAGATTGTGAATTCTAAGCTTAATCAAACAACATTAAGATGGTTGAAAGTTTTAATCCATCAATTTGAACTTGATGGAACAAGAACTAATAATTTCAAGAAATTAGTGAGAGCTAACACCACTTGGAAACCTCTTATGTTCACTTGGTGTTATCTTAATTTGGATAATATTGTGAGAAATGTGTTTCCTTCTGGTGGAGGTAGCATTAGAGACCACAATGGTTACTTATTGTTTCATATTCAGAGCATGTTTTGTTGGACTCTACCAACAACCAAGATGAGTGAATGACACTAGGAAATGACACTATTTTGGGGAATTAAAAATTTCCCTCTTAATTTTCATTAACTCTGTTGTGATTGAGGGAGATTCTTAGTTAATTATTAAATTTATCAAAGGAAATCATTCCCTTGGTTGAGCTATCCAAGGTTTAATTGATGACGTCCATGTCATCTATAATAGATTTGATGAATTTAATATCCAACATATGTATAGAGAAAGTAATTTTGTTGCTAACCATCTAGCTTGTGTTGGGCTAGATCTCTTATGTATCAAATGTTGGTGAAAGAAGAACTCCCTCCCCCTTGAGACTCAATTTCATGAGAAAAGATGCTACTTTATACTGTTATGATGATTAACAATTTTAATGAATGTTTTTTGGGTGTAAGCCTTTTTAGTGTTAGAAATTTTTAGCAGGAACTTTTTGTCACACATTAGAGACCCTTCTCTATTATGATTCAAATTTGTTACATGGATAATTTCTTCTATTCTTAAGTATCCCCTCTTTTGAAAAATATGATCCTCAAGGTGAATATCTCATAATTTTGTTAGAAAGTAAAGTCCACCAAGATAACTAAGAAGGAAGGAGGGGGTGAATTAGTTATCTATTTAAAATAAATCTCAATATCTTTATTAATTTTAAAACATGTAAACAATAGATGCAATAACCATAGAAATATAACCATGCACAATAACACCATATATGATAACTAGGGAAACCCTAGATCAGAGGGAAAACCTTGAAGTTAATGATGTCCATAAAATGATGTACTAATATAAATGATCCTTATGAAAGGATGGGATTTTTTTAGGAGCCAATGAAATACAATTAGTACATATGAGTCCCTATTAGGAGAATTTGAATCCTTTGTATAAGATTCAAGCCTTATTAGGAGTTTTACCACCCCCGTTAGGAGTTGAAAGGAGGATAACTGAACTCACTATTCAAAAAGCTTCAAATTGTATTCACCAAAGAATCTTCAAGATAATTTATTCAAGTTCTAAACTGACTAAACAATACCTTCTTTTCCAATCTAGTTCCTTTGAAGATTACAATACATACTATCCATCTATCTATACTCTAATTATTGACATTAAGCTCAATTTTTTTATTAGTGACTTAAACCATAGTTAGTTGGTTACATTGCTATTGAGCTCTATAATTTATACCAAGCTAAATAGTCAAAGTTCTATTCATGTTGAGCTTCACAGTGTCTACCAAGTAGTTGAGACAGTTTACTATATTGCTCGAGTGTAGCAGAGTCTACTGAGCTATTCCAGTAGAAGTGATGAAGATCATAGTGGTACCTCAACCCTATAGTGTTAACCAAGCATATCTAATGGCTACTAAGCTTGTTGTGCTAACCAAGTGAATCTAGTGTTGACAAAGCCATGGAGTGTCAACCGAGTGATTCAATATCTACCGAGTTTCTTAGTTTTCATTGAGTCACATAGCAATAACTAAGTTTTTGCTACTTGAAGTGATTAGTATGGAATGAGCTTCAATGTCAACCAAGTGCCAGAGCATGTTGAGCATTGACAATGGTTTCCAAGTGTGAGAACATCACTAAGTTGTCATTTAGAACCTAAGTTACAAAAATTGGGCGAACTTTGTGAATTATGATTAATTGGGTATTGTAGCCAACTCCAAAAGGTAATCAAGTGGATTGATATGTGTGTGTGTGTGTGTGTGTGTGTGAGAGAGAGAGAGAGAGTGTGTGTGTGTTATATTATATCATATCCAATGAGTATGTGTATTTATATGTGAAGTAAGTAGTAGATGAGTACAAGATGAAGAAGGCTACAATTAGTAGAAGGAAAAATAAAGACTTATCTATCACAACAAGGTGATTATTGTTTTACAAGGAATTTCATTCAAAAAATTAGATGTGCAAATCAAAGATCAACCCTTGGTTCATTGTAATAGGTACATCATTCAAATCCTCTAACAAGGTGGACCTAACAACCTTATTCCAAATCTCCTAAAATAGTGCATAATTAATTGTATGTTTGTAAATCCTTTCACAAGGTGGACTAGTAGTCCTTATTGCTCCTAACAAATCACTAGAAGTGATCAATTATAAGCCTTAATAGGCCAACTTTATATTGCAGTACTAAATCTTGTAGGTATCATCCCCTCCTCAATTTTACATTCTATTTGGAAGGTTTTTGGGTCACCATATCTAGGAAAATAAATAACCACACAAATGAATGACAATCTCTACATTGAAGAAAAGATTGAAGACATATGTCATGATAGAAGTTTAGACAAAGCTACTGCAACAATCAAAGACCTACTTGAAAAGAATCTCACTCTTTAAGAAGAAGTTAGAAAGTAGACAAGAGAGCAAGAGATTCAATCAATAAGGATGTGTAAAATCTTGGAACAAAAAGATAAAGCCAATGAAGAGAAAATATTTCTATCTGAGAAGATAGAAGAAAAGTCTAATAAAATCTATCTATATCTTCAACAAGAAAATTTTATTGATCAACTTAGTGGTGAAAATGAGGAACTTATGAATCTAAGATCCAAGAATGAAATATTGAAGGATGATCGAATCTTGGAGAAGAAAACCAATGAAAGGATGATGAAATCTTGAGAAAGCATGAATGAAATGGATAGAAAAATTCAATCAAGACACAAAGGCAAAGTTGGCTTAAGCTATATAGATGAAGGAGAATCATCTAAGTAAGGAGCCCAAAAGAAAAAAAGGCCTACTTCTACACACTATGGTAAGATAGGTCATACATCAAATAAGTTTTGAGCAATGAAAAAGAAAAATTCAATAGAAAGTGCTACAATTGCAACAAGCATGAGCATAGAGCAAGTGAGTGCATAGAGAAGAACAATTTTGAAGGAAAATGTTTTAATTGCAACAAACAAGGACATAAAGCCTCATAATGCAAAACCAAGAGGTTGAATCTAGCAGAGAAAATTGTAGAAGCAATATTTGGTTAGAATTACAACACATGGTGTAGATGTCAGTACTGTGTGGAGTTTGGACACATTGGAGAAAATTATGTAAAACATCATATGAGGAAAAGAGACACTCCAAAGAGATTTTTTATTTGTACAAAACTTGTGCATCTTTCCAAGAACTATATGAATAGAGGCAGAGTAGAAGATGAAAAGAAAGGCAAAGATGACAATGTCAAAAAACAAATGAGGTAGCAATGGGTGACAAATTCTTGAGAGAATGCAAGTCAAAGTCTTGAAATTATTGACACCCAAGTCAATGAGTTGGGTGACTCAATCATTTCAACTTAAACATCCACAAAGATCACTAGAATTGTGATTCAATAGAATTCATCTAACATCAGTTTTGTTTAGAAAGAAAATGATCTAATTAACATTCAAGATGCACAAGGATCAATAAGAAATTATAGAAGTAGGAGACCATACTGAGTAAGGTCGGGTCGCAAGTCCTTACCAAGAAATATCAGGTTTCACTAAATTTGTGTTGTAGATGGTGATTTGGTAACTCTATTGAGTACCAAGTTTTGACCAAGTGATGGTGACTTTATCGAGTTCATAGTTGGTAGTTCCTACTGAGTTGAGTAATGTTACCAAGTTATAGAGATCTTCCAAGAATTAAATACCAAATCAAGTGGAGGATAGTCTATCATTCAGTGACTATACATACAAAGCATTAATGGTGATTGTAAACACTAAAATTCATTAAAAGAGGGAAATTGATTATATTATCTCACTATGAATTTTCAAAGAAAAGAGCAAAGAGTGAATTCAGAACCTTTGAGTGTTTCAAGTAGTTTTTTTCAAAGATCACTTTCATTTTTGAAACCCTACCGAGTGATGGCATCTTCAATCAACAATAGTAGGAAAGGTTTTGAAATGTTGATTCGTGGAAGTGAAAATAAAGCCCCTACATTCAAATTGAGTCTAGCTATAGTAGAAACACTTGAGCCTGTTAGAGCTCAATCCTAGATTCCACCAAAGGTATTACTTGTATCATTGTTCTATTGAAAATCTAGTAACCCTAGAAATGAATGAGGCATTCAAAAAAATTTGCATGGATGGTGTTTTAAAACATGAACATAAGCATTTGGAAACAGATGGTTTGACACATATTTTACATATGCTAAGGGAATTCCAAGAAAAATGGATCAGATTGATCTTGAGTTGTGTTCATAACATACAATTGTGGTTGGATCAACCTATCCAAATCACAAAGAAAATGATTCATAGAATCACTGGTCTACCTATGTTGAATAAAGCCAAAATTACTAAAACCCTAGGTTAGGTTAAATAGGAAAAGTGAACTCTTTCTCAATGGGATGGAAGAGGTGTGAAATTGAGTGGTGTGGTTGACATGGAATTGAATTTTGGGATCCATGTGATAGCTCAAAAAATTTACAGCTTGAGGTGGTTGAATAGTGTTTCATGTGAAGTAGTTGACCTAGCATACAAGGTAGTGAAGAATAACTTGTCCTTTGACCTTGTCAAGCTGCTATTGAATCAATTAAGAAAGAATATGGAGAGCATCTGAGTCTCTAAAAGCAGCCCATGTAAGCTTGGTTCTCTCTTGACTTGTTTATTTTTCTATGTTCAGAAGTTTTTTCCCTCTAAAGACATTATAGTATGGAAGAAAGATACTCCAATTTTGTATCAAATCAATGAATTCATAGCAGAGATGGGAGGAAACTTTGACATTATTATGGATAACTATTTTGAAATATTCAAAGAAAATATGCAAAGAAGATTTAGGATTCCCAAGAAACTAGTAGAGGATTATGTAGAAGATATTTGTTTTATGGTTGACTTCGATGAGTTATAGATTCAGGTAGAAAGACCTAGAGTGGCATGGGTTAAACCTCTAGAATATAAGGTTAACATAGATGACACCAAAGGCATCATTGAGGCCCTACTAAATGAGCCTATGGATCCTCAAGCCACATACTTTGGTACATATGATGAGGCTAAGGCCAGGATAGAAATTGAGATCAAGTTACCCTAGGCAGTAAATAGAGGAAAGAAAAGAATTGAGAAAATGATGAAAAAAGTCAAGACATCAAACTCTCCTCTAATGCTTACCAAGTGAAAAGAAGATGATATTGAAGATAAATGGGATGATGTAGAGGAAGTAGAACTTGAGGAAGAGGAGCCACCAAAGAAGAAAGGGAAGGTTATTACAACCAAACTTGCAAAAGCTTCCACTGTTGTGTTCACTAGAAGAGCAACCAAGTCAAGAAAGAAACTTAAGTTGAGAGATGATGAAGATGAAGATGATTAAATCATACTTCAAATGACTACCCCTACCTTTCAAGACAAATTAAAAATATTTGATGAAGGATACGGTGTGATAGGTTTCAAGCCACTCAAGTTTAAGACCAAGAATCAAGAATAAAAAGAGTAGATTGAAAATATTCTTCTAGAAAAATTGGGTAAGTGGAAATACTCACCTATAAAAACCTTCACAATAAGCTCCTAATGCTTGTCTTAGTGCAATTAAACCAAAGTGTGATAGTGCAATGAAAACTAATAAGGACATCAATGAACAACCTTTGAGACAACTTATGCTGAGTCTCAGTGATAAAGAGGTGAAGGAAGCATTGAAACAGAATGAGAACAAGCTCACACCCAAGTTTAACACATGTCTTATTATGATGACAGAAATTGAATTTGTAGTGAACTTTGCTACTACCAAATGGAAGAATATCTATGGGCTACACAAGCCTATTGATTTTATTGTATAGATTAATGATAAAGATGAGGAGGATGAAGATATGGAAAAAGACAATGAAGATATTTATGATGATGAAGTTGATAGAATAGATGTTGATGATGCTAATGAGGAAGAAGAATATAAAGACACTAGAGGAAGTCTTCTAGAGATAAACAGTATTGAGGAATCTGATGTAGAAAAGATTTCAGAAAAAGTTATGACTTCTTTTCCTCATTCTCCAAGAAAAGCCTTAGTGTAATTAGGCTCAGAGATAGTCTCTATCAGTTTGGTTGTAGTCCCTAGCACACAACCAATCTTTGCAGTTACTCTTCCAAGAATTACAATGACTAAAGTGCCCAACACTTCATCTATCGAGCAACAAGTCATCCAAGCATCCAGATCTACTGAGCTACAACAAGGTATTCCTATTTTTAGTATTATCTCTTCTATTCCATCATTTATTTATGTTTCTACCATTTCTACAATTATTTATACACTAGTGTAATGACAGATGAGACTCAATCTGAACTGAGTACTAAAGTTCTAAAGAAGGGCAAAGAAATTGTTCAATGTGCTATTCCATCATAAAAGGGTAAAGAAGAAGAAATTGATCTTGAAGAAGATATTGTAATACCAAATTGGGATCTATCCAATCTGACACCTGATCACATTGATACTCTGGGAGAACTTTGGAAGAAGAGGGATAAGCAACCTAAGCTTAGAGAAGAGAAGAAAAAGAAAAATCAAGTTCTTGAAGACATAAAGAGAATATTTTTTGATGCTCTAAGTATTGAGGTTGATGAAAAACAACCTATCCTGGATCAATTAGTTGAAATTGTCTACAAATATAATGAAGATCAAAATGGACAAAAAAATTTGATGCAAAGAGCTAAGCAAAAATTTGAATATAAAGTTCTAGAATAGGTAGCAAAGAAAATTTTAATTGATCAAGTAGAGTTATCTACTACTCTTGCTATATTGGAAACATATTTAAGTAATGTTGTTTCTTTATTTGTCAAAGTAAGTGATACATCTATCTTTATAAAAGATATAAAAGAAAAATTATCCAAGATAGATGAAGATATTAAGTGCACATCAGATGTCACTTCATCCTACTTGTAATTCTACTCACTTTACAAAGATCAGATATTTGACAAACCTTCAAGCAAAATTACTAAGGGAAGAAGCTAGAATTAGGGCCACATTGATAGAAATTCAGGGCATGATTCTTCTAAATGTGGATGCACTATAGAAGCATATTGAATATGCAAAGACACTCATCCATGATAATAACTTCTCCATAGTTGACCACATGATGAAACTATAAGCAGAAATACAGATAGCCTTGTATGCATCTAAGGTATTGCAATAAAATTTGGACAAGACTATGGTAATAATTTTGAAGGTTCATTCTAATTTCTTGTCACATTTTGGTATTAACTTATAAATATTATACACCTTTGGCATTAATGTCAAAAGAGAGGAGTAGAAGAGTAAAATATTAGATCATCTATAAAGGGGGAGAAGATATTGTCTTGATAAAAGAGGAGAAGAATATTATACTCCAGATATATGTATAGGAGAAACATATGTAAGGGGAAGAAAAAGTAGTTTACAAAAGTAATTTTGAAAAATTTTAAAAATAGAGTAATTTACTAAGCTAAAATAACAATTAGTCAAAAATTGAGTTGAAGACACCAAATGTTTTTTATAAGAAAAATATGTTTTACAGGGAGCCTGAAACCCAAAAGTTAATACATATCAAAAGGCTGAAAATAAGCAACAAAAGCCTAGCCATAGTACTGCGACCACCAAAAGGCTAGGATGACATATAGGAAAAAAGCCAAAAGCCAAAAACTAGTGAAACTAAATAGTCCAAAAGACAAGTAATGAACAACCTTTGTTACTCCTTTGTCTTTCTTTCAAACTCTTGCATCATTTCCATTGCTTCTATCCTTTTCCTCTTTATCCTCGAGGAAACCTCGGGCTTTCAACTTTCTAACAAGAGAAGAGATGTTATCATTTGGAGAAATTAGAATTGAAATCATTTGGTTTTCCACATTATGATTGTAATTTTCCATATTTTGAATTCTTTTTTCAACCAACCTGAGGCCATCCCCCTTATCTATCAATTTTCCATGTTCTAACTTCTTCCCTTAGTTTTCTAGCTAACCCATTCTTTCTTTGACCTCCTCCAGTTCATGGTAGAGCCATTTAATTGACCTAAAATTTTCAATCATACTATTTCTAGCATTATTAATCAAATTCATGCCAATTTCCCTTGTATGATCAGTAATAGCCACTAGTGCCAGATTATTGAGTTCCTCCATCTGGAGCTTTCCCTCTTTACCTTCAAGGATTTGGGGAATAATTCCCATTTTTGAGGTTCTAACATTAAAAAAATTCTAGGCCATGTGCAAGGCATATGCACCAAGTTGTGGTGCCAAAAAGGTGACAACAAATTTTTTTTTTCCTATTTTAAACAACGCGTACGCGCTATAGCGCGCACGCACTATAGCGCGTGCACGCTTTCTAAAAAATAAAAAGTATGTATGATGGGTTGCAAACCCGCAACCCATCATTTTCATTACCATTTTATTTTACTCCTACAGTGAGCAGCGCGTACACGAGTTGAAGACTCAACATTTGGACCACCATTTGCCAAAATGCCTCCTCGTCGACGAAATCCAAGACCACAAGCGCACCCACGATGACGCTGTAAGTGATATAAACCTAACTTTGCATTGTTTGATATATTTTTCATATTTTTTTGTAAGTTTTGTTTTATATTCTTTTTTTTTTATAAACACATCACTCTCCACCCTCCCTACTCTCTCTCTCTCCCTACTCTCTCTCTCTTCCTACTCTCTCTCCCCTCTCCCATCCCCTACAAACTCTCTCTCTCCCCTCTCCCATCCTTTACTCTTTAGATCTCTCACACACACTCCCATCCTCCCTCTCCCACTTCTTACTCTCTCTCTCTCTCTGCCGCCTCCTACTCTCTCTCACACTCTCTCCCATCCCCTACTCTCTCTTACACACACTCCCATCCGCTACTCTCTCTCTCCCCTCTCCCATCCCCTAAACTCTCTCTTTTGCAGATACACACTCCCATCCCCCTCTCTCTCTCCCCTCTCCCATCCCTTACTCTCTAGATCACTCACACGCACTCCCATCCCTCTCTCTCCTCCTCTCCCACTCCCTCTCCCACAACCTACTATCTCTCTCTCTCAAGTTCTCTCTCCCTCTCTACTCTCTCTCTCTCTCCCATCCCCTACTCTTACTCTCTCTCTCTCTCTCCAATCCCCAACTCTCTCTCACACTCTCTCCCATCCCCTACTCTCTCTAACTCTCTCTCTCATCCTTTCACTCTGTCTCTCTCATCTCATACTCTCTCTCTCTATCACCTCCTACTCTCTCTCACACTCTTTCCCATCCTTTCACTCTATCTCTCCCATCTCGTACTCTCTCTTTGCCACCCCCTAATCTCTCTCACACTCTCACACTCTCTCCTATCCCCTACTCTCTCTCTTTCACAGACACAGACACACACTCACACTCCCATCCCCCCTCTCTCTTCTCTCCCATCCCCTACTCTCTAGATTTTTCACATGCACTCCCATCCCTCTCTCTCCTCCTCTCCCACTCCCTCTCCCAAGTCACCTACTATTTCTCTCTCTCAAGTTCTCTCTCTCCCTCTCTACTCTCTCTCTCCCATCCCCTACTCTTACTCTCTCTCTCTCCCATTCCCAACTCTCTCTCACACTCTCTCCCATCCCCTACTCTCTCTCACACTCTCTCCCATCCTTTCACTCTATCTCTCCCATCTCGTACTCTCTCTTTGCCACCCCCTACTCTCTCTCACACTCTCACACTCTCTCCTATCCCCTACTCTCCCTCTTTCACAGACACACACACACACACTCACACTCCCATCCCCCCTCTCTCTTCTCTCCCATCCCCTACTCTCTAGATTTGTCACACGCACTCCCATCCCTCTCTCTCCTCCTCTCCCACTCCCTCTCCCAGGTCACCTACTATTTCTCTCTCTCAAGTTCTCTCTCTCCCTCTCTACTCTCTCTCTCTCTCCCATCCCCTACTCTTACTCTCTCTCTCTCCCATTCCCAACTCTCTCTCACACTCTCTCCCATCCCCTACTCTCTCTCACACTCTCTCCCATCCTTTAATTCTATCTCTCCCATCTCATACTCTCTCTTTTCCACCCCCTACTCTCTCTCACACTCTCACACTCTCTCCTATCCCCTACTCTCTCTTTTAGAGACACACACACACACTCACACTCCCATCCCCCCTCTCTCTTCTCTCCCATCCCCTACTCTCTAGATTTGTCACACGCACTCCCATCCCTCTCTCTCCTCCTCTCCCACTCCCTCTCCCAGGTCACCTACTATTTCTCTCTAAGTTCTCTCTCTCCCTCTCTGCTCTCTCTCTCCCATACCCTACTCTTACTCTCTCTCTCTCCCATTCCCAACTCTCTCTCACACTCTCTCCCATCCCCTACTCTCTCTCACACTCTCTCCCATCCTTTCACTCTGTCTCTCCCATCCTGTACTCTCTCTCTCTGTGCCGCCCCCTACTCTCTCTCTCACTCTCTCCCATCCTTTCACTCTATCTCTCCCATCTCGTACTCTCTCTCTGCCACCCCCTACTCTCTCTCACACTCTCATAATCTCTCCCATCCCCTACTCTCTCTCTTTCACAGACACACACAATCTTATCCCCCTATTATCTTCTCTCCCATCCCCTACTCTCTACATCTATCACACACACTCCCATCCCCCCTATCTCTCTCCCTCTCCCTCTCCTACTGCCTACTAGATCTCTCTCTCTCATGTTCTCTCTCTCCCTCTCTACTCTCTCTCTCTCTCTCCCATCCCATCCCTTACTCTCACTCTCTCTCTCTCTCCCATCCCCTACTCTCTCTCACACTCCCATCCCCTAATCTCACTCTCTCTCTCCCATCCATACGAGCTCTCTCTGCCACCACCTACTCTCTCTCACACTCTCACACTCTCTCCCATCCCCTACTCTATCTCTCTTACACACATTCCCATTCCCCCTCTCTCTCTCTCCCTCTCCCTCTCCCTCTCCCCCATCCCCTACTCTCTCTCTCCCCTCTCCCATCCCCTACTCTCTCTCTTTCATAGACACGCACTCCCATCCCACCCCCTCTCTCCTCTCCCATCCCCTACTCTCTAGATTTGTCACACACACTCCCACTCCCTCTTGCACCACCTACTATCTCTCTCTCTCAAGCACTCTCTTTCCCTCTTTACTTTCTCTCTCCCATCCCCTACTCTCACTCTCTCTCTTCCATCCCCTACTCTCTCTCATACTCTCTCTCTCTCACCCCCATCCTATACAAGCTCTCTCTACCACCCCATACTCTCTCTCAAACTCTCACACTCTCTCCCATCCCCTACTCTATCTCTCTTATACAGATTCCCATTCCCCCCCTCTCTCTCTCTCACTCCCTCTTCCATTGCCTACTCTCTCCCATCCCCAACTCTATCTCTCTTACACACTTCCATTCCCCCTCTCCCTCTCCTTCCCACTCCCTCTCCCATCGCCTACTATCTCTCTCTCTCCCTCTCTCCCTCTCTCTCATCCCCTACTCTCACTCTCTCTCTTTGCCACCCCTACTCTCTCTCACACTCTCTCCCATCCCCTACTTTCTCTCTTACACACACTTCCATCCCCCCTCTCTCTCCCTCTCCCACTCCCTCTACCATTGCCTAATCTCTTTCTCCTCCATCCACCCTCTCTCTCCCTCTCCCACTCCCTCTGCCATTGCCTACTCTCTTTCTATCCCATCCCCTACTCTCTCTATCTCTCTCTCCCCTCTCTCATTCCCTACTCTCTCTCTCTTTTACACACACCCATCCCCCCTCTCTCCTCTCCCATCCTCTACTTTTTCTCTCACTTGCTCTCCCTCTCCCACTGCCTACTCTCACTCTCTCTCACTCTCTCTCTCTCTCTCTCTCTCACTCTCTCTCCCTCTCTACTCTCTCTCTGCTACCCCCTACCCTCTCTCACATTTTCACACTCTCTCTCTTTCTCTCTTACACACATTTCCATCCCCCCTCTCTCTCTCCTTCTCCCACTCCCTCTCCCATCGCCTACTCTCTCTTCCATCCCCTACTCTCTCTTCCAGCCCCTACTCTCTCTCAAGCTACTCTATCTTCCCCCTCTCCCATTCCCTACTCTCTCTCTTTCACACACATGCACTCCCTTCCTCCTCTCTCTCGCTCTTCCTCTCCCACTCCATCTCCCACCACCTACTCTCTCTCTCCCCCATCCCCTACTCTCAATCTCTCTCTCCCAACTTGTACTCTCTCTCACACTTCCTCTCTCTCCCATCCCCTACTTTCAATCTCTCTCCCCCATCCCATACTCTCTCTTTGCCACCTCTACTCTCTCTCTCAAACTTCCTCTCTCTTGCATCTTGTACTCTCTTTGCCACCCCTACTCTCTCACATTTCCTCTATCTCCTATCCTATACTCTCTCTGCCACCCCTACTCTTTCTCACTTCCTCTCTCCCCTCTCCCATCCCCTACTTTCTCTCTATCTCTCTCACACACACAAATAGCCATTCCTTCGCCCCACCCCCCCAGCTCTCTCTTGGTTTTGGTTTGCAATTTAGGTCTCAATAGTGTGTGCGCACTATAGCACGTGTGCACTATAGTGTGTGCGCACTACCTCGAATTCAATAGCATTTTTATAGGGCGTGCACGCAATAGGGCGCACGCGCTATTCAAAGCTTTGCACTAAAACCAAGCCTAAGGCTTGGTTTTGCCTTGGAGATCCAACCCAAAGGTTTGGAGTTTATAAACAGGTCTGAGACATGTTTTCCAATAAACATACAAAAAATGATTGATTTTTCTTGTGTGCTCCCCTTCAAGATTCTTCGTGGTTGGGTATCGATAAGATCAGGTTACATAACATAATAGGTCTCTATGTTAGCTATCTAACCATATAATTTATTTTTAATTTGAACTATTTTAAGTCTTTCATATATAATTTCTTTTGAATGTATGTTCATTTTTTGTCAAAAACCACCATGTACTAATTGGGCTGTAGATTTTAGCTCATTCATCGAATTTTGTAACAACTTAGTTTTTTAGAAACTAGACTCCATTCTAAACACTTTGAAAAAAAGAAGTTTTGATTTTAGATTAGTTTTCAATCATTTCTAGGGGGAGCACACAGATATTTCACATTTTTGGGATTGGTCTAATTTAAAAATTCATTAAAAAAAATACACATTATAAAATTACCCAAAAAATTTGGGATAAACTACATAGTGTTAGGTAACTTTTGACTAGAGCGATTAAAGCATTTCAAAAAAAAAGTTAAAATTTTAGGGGGGCCACACTTTGTACTCTGTTATGTTTTTTTGGAATAAACAGTACCACTTTTTGTGGCCCCCTTTTTTGAGGATTTAAAACTAAACCATTTTGAAAAAAAATTAGTAGTTTAGAAACTAGATTCAAAGGACTATGACTTTTGTTTTTGTCATATCTTAAAATTTTGAGCGTAACTATCTTCAAATTCTTGTTGAAGTCCAAAATTTTCTGATTTTAGGAAAAAGGTGTCCACTTATACCCCCCTTTTGGCACCACAACTTTGTGCACTTACCCTACATGTCTTTTATAACCACCTCTCCACTCTCATCCTCTATTTTCTCCTTATCATGTTCCTAAGGGGAAATTGGGGAAAGAGGAATGATGGTGATCTCCGGCCTAGAATCCATTTTCCCCTCTGGAGGCACATCATTCTCCTTAGACCTCCTATATTTTTTATCTATTGGCTCCTCCCTCTTAACATCCTCCTTCTCCTTATTATCTTCATTAGTATCCACATCATCCCTTCCTCATTGTACTCTTAATCTCATTGACCAACAATTTTAAACCCAAGTCCCCTAGGGCTTTTCCTACATGAGGCTTTAGTTGACAAAGGTGATTTCTTCTCCAAAACCTTAGCCCTCTTTCCAGACAAGGGATTAACATCTTCATCCTCTGAACTTATACTTTAAACATCATCTGCATTAGACAAGAAGTTTGAACTCCCCATCTCCTTGGATGTGGCAGTTGCCCGGGTGAGGGTTTTGCTTCTAGATTGGCCCTTGAAATGTTCATAAATCAAAAGTAGTAAACCCTCATGCAGGGCTGGATTAGAAGTAGGCTTTTTCTTGTGCACAAAAATATTCCTATGCATGGAACTATATAAATAAAAAGGGAAAGAAACCTTAATCCCATAGCGAAAATGATTGAGCAGAACAAAATGGTGTATTCTAACCCTATCAAATCTCATATCCAAAGATATATACTCAATAAAACCCCTCAAAAAATACCTCCATGGTTTCTTTATTGAGTCCATCTCATAGTATGTGTCACTTTTGACTAGGTCCTTCTTTTCTTCCATATTTTTTGCAAAATCTTTCGTAGCATTCGCAAACATCTTCTTATCTCTGTAAAACTTCAATCCCTTATCTAGAATTTTAGTTATATGAGCAATGATGTCCATAGTCACCTGATACAAGACTCCATCAACTTTGACCCTTCCATCCTTCTATGAATTTACCATAAGATCAATAATCACAGGATCATATCCATGGAGTTTGGCTATGTAGTTGGCAATTCCTCCCTTTTCTAACTTCTCCTATACTTTAGTTCTTTGTTTCCATTTTTCCACCTTGCCTATTGGTTCTTTCCTGCTTCTTTCCCCCATCATCTCTATAGTCTTAGCACTTACTATTCTCATAAACTCTGTCCTTTGAGACCCTTTCTCAACCCTCTATATACTCTGATGGAAACCACTTTGATTTTTGCCAATTTGTCTTTCAATACCACTAAAATGGTACATACAATAATTGACCCATAAAACTTGTTAATTTGACACTAATAACATCATCCACTTGTTCCATTCATATTTACCATTATTGCATTTACTTACACCCATACTCTCATTTATATCCATAATTATCTTTGGATTTCACTTGTACCTCCCTAGATTTTTTCTAGCTCAATTAGGCTTTTTGCACCTACCAAAATATTCCCATTGGTATTCCAAATAATCACCATGTCTTTCTTTATTGCATCATTGGCAAACCAATCAGCCATCGAGTTTGCCTCCCTATATTCATGACTGACATGGATGCTATCAAATTTGCCAAGTGTTATACAGATTTCTTCAATGATGTTAGCTATTGTCCATGATGGTTGGAGAGCCCCTTTGATACATCTGATGATGTTATTTCAGTCCCCCTCCATCCATAATTTTTAAACTACCTTATCCAAATAAAATTTCACCATGTGAAGAGCTGCATTGGCTTTGGCATAATGGTTTTTTTGATGTCCCAATGGGTAAGAGAGAGAAATAATCCCTTCACTGTAGTTGTTTCTTATAATACCTCCACATCCCAAAGGACCAAGATTCCTTTTTTCTGCACCATCAAAGTTTTCTTTATGCCATCCCTTAGGTGGAAGCTTCCATTTGACCTCCTATCTTTTAGATATCCTATCCTTCTCCTTTTTCTTACCACCATCTTCAATGTCTCCCACCTTTCTAATTTGGTAATTTTCCTTCATATGACTATTGATTTTATCTGCCATAACATAAGCAGGTTCCTCCCTATATTTGAATATTCTATTGTTTCTTTCCTTCCAAACTCCCTAGAAGAAGTGAGGCAAAGACTAGGTGCTTAAATTCTCCAAATGTGTGCCTTTATACATGTTATTCCATGGACAAAAGAAATCCAACACATTACTTGGTTTGTATCAACTAATGCCAAAATTCTTTGTAATAAGGTCCCAAACTTCCCTAGAATAAGGACAATGGATAAACATATGAATAAACCACTCCTCTTTATGCTTACACAGAATACATCTATTTGGGATATAGTGGCCCCTCTTCATCAAGTTTTCGAGTGTAAGAATTTTATCTTATAAAACTAGCTAAAAAAACATATTAATCTTAGGAGTAAGGCTAGGCACCCAGGCCTTGGTCTAAGGAGGTTTCTCCTTGAAGCTCGAAAGAGGATTATATCTCGAAGCAACTAAGTAACAACCATTAGGATTATCTTCCCATATTAGTTCATCCCTCTTATATTATTAAGAATCATTGAGTTTAGCATCAACATTATTGTCTTGAGGTCATTAGAGATAAAAGACAGGTCTCTCCATCCCTAGTCAACTCTATAGTCTCTAACATTTAATCCAAATTTCTTGATACAAATATTTTCCCAATTACCATGAATAGGATTATTAATTAGAGGACCCTGAATCAACCATTTATTATGCTAGAAGAGAATGTCATCATTATTACCCACTTTCCACTTAGTTTTAGCTTTGGCCAGGTCTCTTGCCTTAAGGATACTATTCCAAATAATTGAACATTATTGAGCAAGAACTTTAGAGAAGAGCTTCTAATATACTTCTCCACTAAAATATCTCTCCATTCCCCCATGTTGTTGAAAATGCGCCAAATCTGTTTGGCTAGAAGAGCCTTATTGAGAAGTTTTAATTTCCTTATACATTGAATGTTGATAAAAGAATTTTATGACTTAAAATTTTGAGAAATCAATGTTTTTGGTTTGATAAGTGTTTTTCTCTCTAATGCCAAAGGGGAAGGTTGTTAACATTATGGTCAATTTTTCTATTAGCGACTTAATACTTAGTTAGTTGGTTACATTGCTACTAAGCTCTACAGTTGTTACTAAGCTTATCATTCATCTAGCAGTGTTAACCAAGTGTTTCAGTTGCTTCTAAGCTAAATATTCAAAGTGTAGTTCATGACAAGCTTCATAGTGTCCATTGAGCAGTTGAGATAATTTATTGTATCGCCTAAGTGTAGTAGAGTCTATCAAGCTATCTAGTAGAAGTGATAAAGATCATAGTGTTAATTGAGCCTTGTAGTGTTAATCAAGCATATCCAATGGCTATCAATCTCATAGTGTTGACCAAGTGAATCTAGTGTTGACCGAGCCATGAAGTGTCAACCAAGTGATTCAGTATCTATCGAGTTTCTTAGTGTTCACTGAGTCACACAGTGCTAACTAAGTTCATGCTACTCAAAGTGATCAGTATGGACTGAGATTCAACATCAATCGAGTTCCAAAGCATGCTAAGCATTGACAGTGGTTACCAAGTGTTAGAGGATCATAGAGTTGTCATTTAGAGCACAAGTTACAAGAATTGGGCTGACTTTATGAATTATGATTAACTGGGTGTAGCTGACTCTAGAAGGTAATCAAGTAGATTGATATATATATATATATATATATACACACACACATTAAATTATATCATATCTAATGACTATGTGTATGTATATGGGAAATAAGCAATAGATGATTGCGAGTTGAAGAAGGATACAAGTAGTATAAGAAAAAGTAGAGACTTATCTATCAAAACAAGGTGATCATTGTTTTACAAGGGATCTCACTCATGAAATCAAAGTTACAGATCAGAGATTAGCCACTAGTTCATCCTAACAGGTGTGTTAGTCATATCCTCTAACAAGGTGGACTTAATAGTATTATTCCAAATCTCCTAATAGAGTGCACACTTCATTGTATGTTTGTAAATCCTTTCACAAAGTGGACTAATAATCCTTATTGTTCCTAATAGGGTAGATCACTAGAAGTGATCAATTGTAAGCCTTAATAGGCCAACTTTATACTACAGTAATAAAGCTTTTGGGTATCATCCCCACCCCAATTTTACTTTCTTTTTGGAAGGTTTTTGGGTCGCCATTGTTATGAATGTTTTATTGCATTCATTCTTTCATGCATGCAACTAGATCAAATTATGTGGTGATAGTTCAACTGGTGAATTAAGTTTAAAAGTTTTATTGGTTCCTGATTCACCCCTCCCCTCTTAGTATCCCAGTCTACATTATATTTCCAACACTAACATTATCCAAATTCACATTAAAGCTCACATAAATAACACAACAATCTCACTTATCTAGTTGCCACACTTACAACCAAGGAAATGACCTTTCCCCTAAACCAAGTCCTAAAACAAGTATTGAGTTAGCTTTGAGGCTTTCTAAATTTACAATGAATAATATATGAGCTCATTAATATGTTACATTATATTAAACTCTTTCCTCAAAGATATTTTTAATAGTCAACTCAAAAGAAAAAAAACACTAAACAAACTTCATAGTCATCTGAAATTTCATATCTAATATCATCATCTAAAACATAGCATCTCAAACATGAATTTAACCTTCCTATAAATGGGTTGAACACAATTCCATCTCTTCTAAAAGATTCAACTAATTTACTAGTACTTACTTTTCAAAAACTCTCTCTGAAAGCTACCTCCAAAAAATATCACATAACTCGATCATATCTTCACATATCTTACTACATAATTGATGGTGGCATCTATAGACATATCTAAATATCTTCTTAACTCACAAAACCCAACTCATAATACTCTAACTATGTCAAACATATCTTTCTCTACAACTCTAGTAATCTTCACTAAATAAAGTATTTTTTGACATCAATGAAAAATGATATCATAAATACAACACATAAGAACTTAATCATGTCTCCAATAATGCTAACATACTCCCCCATAGGTTACATTCAATCCATCCATAAAGTAAACATCCTCAGTGTTGGTCTTTCCATCAAGAGTAACATATCCTTTTCATTTTTGTGACATGTTGAATTATTTCTAGTTTTAACTATTCCTCCATCATAATTATTGAATTCAACAAATTTGTTCATATATCCATTCATATGATGAGACCAATCACTATCTATTGTCCAATTAGACTTTTTCTTCTCAATCTATGATACTAAGGCTTTTTCTTCTTTTCCTTCCTGTTTTATTTTTTCTTCAAGGATTTCTTCTTTAATAGAAACAAGTCCTATCTCATCATCCTCATCATCACTATAATATAGGAAATTCACCATCTTAAAACCAATTTCACACTCCTCATTAACAAAGAAGCAATCCTTAGGTATCTGTGACTTGTAATGCTTTCTAAGCTTAAAATTATTTTCTCTCTTAGGACATTTAGAAGAATAATAACCAAGTTTTTTATAGATCCAACAAACAAGATTTTTGTTACCTTTAGGTTCTGTCTTCATAAGTAAGGAAAGTCCTTCATTAATATTTTATCTTCTTCTTCCTTTGTCGATCGACTACTACTAGTATAATCTCCAATTATAGTCACACTTATTTTCAATGTAGGTATGTTTCTTTGTATATTGAAAGAAATTTCCACACTAGGAAACACTTCATTTTGTTTTGTCCATAATTTATATGACTACAACCTTTTGAAGAAGAGTCTCTTTTGTAAAGTTAGGTGTAAAAGGAATAATTTGTCCAATCATATGTTCTCACTAATGGTAAGCAGGTGTCAAAGTCTTCAAAATCTTCCACAAGGTGAATTAGTTACATATTTAAAACAACTCTCAATATCTTTATTAATTTTAAAACATGTAAATAAAAACAATAAAAAGATAACCATCCACAATAACACTAGATATTTTGACTAGGGAAACCCTTGATTAGAGAGAAAACCTTGGTGGGAAGGATGCTGACAAGATAATGTAGTAATATAAAATTTCCTTCCAAAGGTTGGACTCTGTTAGAAGCCAATGAAATATAATTAGTACATATGGGTCCCTATTAGGAGATTTTGAATCCTTTTTAGAAGATTCCAACCCTATTAGGAGTTGTGTTGACCTTGTAAGGAGTTGAAAGGAGGACAGTTAAACCCATTGTTCAAATAGCCTCAAATTGTCTTCACCAAACAATCTTTAAGATAATCAATCCAAGTTCTAAACTAACTAAACAACAACTTCTTTGATAATACAATTCCTTTGAAATTCATAGTACATCCTCAACATCAATCTCTACTCTAACAATAGCCAAATTTGTATCCAAGCTCACATAAAAAATACAATGATCTAACTAATATAATTAAACTCTTTCCTCAAATATATTTGTAATAGTCATCTCAAAGGAAACCAACATACTGAACATACTTCACAAGTCAGCTCAAATTGCATATTTGATTTTCCATCTACAATATAGCATCTCGAACATGTCTCAAGTGTGTCTCTAACATTCCTCTAACCACATTGAACATAATTCAATTTCATCTAAAAGATATAGCTAATTTACCAGTACCCTCTTTCTAGAAACTTTCTCTAAAAGTTGTCTCCAAAAATCATCAAATAACTCTGTCATGTCTTCATATCTCTTTCTACACAATTAGTTGTAGCATCTATAGACATGTATGAATATCTCCTTAAGTGCACAAAACCCAACTCATAATACTCTGGTTGTGTCGAATGGATCTTCCTTTGCAACTCCAATAATCTTCATAGAATATAATATATGTTAACATCAATGATAAGCATTGTCATGAATGCAACACATAAGCACATAATCAAATCTCCAGTAATGCTAACATACTCTCCCATTGGAATATCATTAGCATTCATGCTAACAATTTTTTCATAGCACCTCAAGACAAGTGGGATTCTTTATACAATGGTAAATCTTACTAAAACCCTCACCATATCAGAGATCATTATTACCTTCATTACTTACCTTGTGAAGGACTTCTTCCAAGAAAAATGTACCCATTTGGAGCTAGGTGAAACTAAGGGTATAAGGCGTAATAATTTGTTCATCATGTTGAAATTTGGTGGTGTTTTATCATTATGTTTACGATGTATACCATGAATTTGGTTATTATGCATGATAATAATGATAGTTTTGTCTTTTTTGTTTCTAAAGGTTTGCTACGTTCCTTTTTATCTAGTGATGAGTGGTTGATTATATTTCTTTCTGGATGGTAAAAATTCTAACTTTTTATTTCTCGATGATTTCATTGTGTTGACAATGTTCTACTATTGATCACTCTTTGGGGTGGACTATAGAGAGGCAATACCCAGTGTTTTTTTGTACTATTTTATCAAAAATATAATAAATAATTGTATATTAATAATCTATTGATAATGAAATATAATTGAAAATGAATATTAATATAGAAAATAAATATAACATACTAAATATTAAAATTCTATTAATTTAATAAATAAGAAAAAAATTCTATAATACATCAAAATAACGGAAATAAAAAAATTATCTATTATTTTTTTTATGATAAAAAAAATTAAACCATTAAGACTTTAGAAAATAATTTTAAAACTTATAAAATAAAAAATATATTTTATCACATATTATTTCTAAAGCAATGTAATGTCTATGCACACCATCAATTCTCTATTTTAAAAAAATTTCTAATGGAAAATTTGAATGGTGCACTAGAAGTTTTATGGGGTCACATATGAAAGCAATATATATCATCTCCTATGCTAGAGATGGCTCCATTAGAATTAGAAACTAAAATGACAACATCACCAAGACATTCATTAGAGTGGAATACTTTTTAAAAACAAGAACTCTTGTAGAACTAAAGTCTTTCCCTACTATTTTAAAAAAAAAACTTAGTGCATTATACCATTAGTTGTTTACCTGTTTTGGCATCAAGCATATCAATACAAACTAATTTTAAAAATAAAAATTAAATAATTTTAAACTTAGAACTTAATTAATTTCCTTTAATTAAATGAAAATATAATATAAGAAAGAACTAATAATGTAAAATTTATTACCCTAATTTCTTTGAACTATATCAAATACATCTTGCAGAAACAAAAATCTCTTGAAAATGTTCTTTTATAAAAATAGCTATTGTAAAGATTATTACACAACTTTAGGATCAAGCCACACTAAATTTAAGAATGAAAACCATATCAAAATATAGTAATTATTTTTCTTATTAGATCTAAACCTTATTACAGTGGCTTCCTTAATAGAACATTAATTAGGCAGGTCAATCAAAGTATAGAAAAATAATAATCAAACGATTTTTAAATCACATATTTAGGAAGTCTAGGAAGTCTTCTAACATTTTTAAATCACTACTCATGAAACATGGGCCAATAAGTTTGACTCAAAATCACACAGTTAAATCATGATAGCAATATCACAATGATCACTTGTTTACCCTCTTGTTCATCACAAATCTCAAAGCAGTGTACCAAGCTACCTAGAAGTTGAAACAAAAAACGCATAAAAGAAAAAGAAAAATCTCGACATTTAACATATCATCCACGATAAATTCTAGAGTAATTATGGGATGCTCCTAAAAGGTTATGTATGTAGCCTCATCTTTTAAAGGAGAGCTTATATAGGTTTGTTTAATCAAACTATATTTTCCCTATAACGTTTTTTATAACTTAAGTTTTATCAAGAATCTAATATTTCTATAACTTCATGTTTTTATGTTTATTTAGATTTATTAACTTTTAAATAAACATATGTAAATTCAATTATTATATATATATATATACCTTAAAATTACTTAATTGCATATTATATTTGAAAAATTAATACAATTAGAATTATTTAAAGAAATAAATATATGATCTATTTTTTAAACATATTAAAAAATAAAACTTAGAAAGTAATCATATTTAGCAAATACTTATTATGTATAAAAATTTTTAAAAAAAAATAAAATCTAATATAATATTTTTGCTGTCAAAATAAGATAAAAAATAATAAGAAATATTTACAAGCTTAAAAAATTAATAAATTAAAGAACACATTCTTGGGGGATCTTGAACCTTAGAATATTTGATGTCTATATTGGAAAAAAATTTAAATGTAACAGTCTCATGACTAATATACTAGCTTATATACATTTTATATATATACAAAAAGCTGAGAGATATCCTTTGAGGTGCCTATTGCACTGAGTCCGATTATGAAAATAGGTGCCTCGAGAAGGATATCTCTTGGATTTTTGTATATATATAAAAAATATATAAGCTAGTAGCAGCCGCGGAACAAAATTAAAGACATTATCATAGGAATATATAATATTTTATGGTACATTATATATTTTATATGTATGTTATATATTTTATGTGTTTACCTCAAAAAATGTTTAATGTAATAGATTCCCTTTGAAACAAAATGTGTTACCACTTATATGATAATTAGTACAATCAAAATATATATATTTTATTCAAACAATTAGAATTAAAATTATAGTTTCAGTTTGCATTAGTGGTAGCATAAATTTGTATTGTTAAGGTTAGATTATAATTTGAAATAGAGAAAAGGTCATAGTAGGGCTTTTATATATATATATGAGAGAAGAAAAGAGTTATCAAAGCTTTATTTTTAATAATATATAATTTTTAATAAATTATTAAATGAAAACATCTCTCTCACACTCATGTCTCTTTATCCCTCATCCTCTTACTCTATGTATACCTCATGTCTTACCCTCATCCCTTGTATCACTCTCTCACATTCTCCCTCCTATGATTACCCATCTCTCTACACTACTCTTCCTCTCCTCATCACCATATCCACCATTTTTTGCCTCAATTGTCCTCTTTTTTATATTTAACTCTCCTCTCTCTACTTCTCCTTCTAGATTTCTTCAATCTTCCCCCCTTACCATTGCTTCCACAATATGACCATCTCTCCCTCCCTCCCTCCATGGACACCTATTACATGTCATAATTATTCTCTTTATCTCTCTACCTCATTTGACTCCTCATCCCCATTCTTTCTCTATATGATTTATCCCCTTCCATCTTCTCCCTTTCTTCCATATCCATCCCCCTCTCACCATCTATTCCCTCTAGTTACCATCTCTCTCTCTCTCTCTCTCTCTCTCTCTCTCTCTCTCTCTCTCTCTCTCTCTCTCTCTCTCTCTCTCTCTCTCTCTCTCTCTCTCTCGCCCACATACACACACACACACACACACACAAATTCTATCCACTCAATTCCCTAATTTATACCATATACCTTTTCATCTCTCTCTCTCTCTCTCTCTCCTCTCCCTCCTCTCTCTCTCTCTCTCTCTCTCTCACTCTCTCACTCTCTCTCTCTCTCTCTGATAGTATCTTTACCACTAACCCTCTCTCTTAGTGTCTACTTCACGTCTCACCCTCATCTACTTATTTCATTTTCTCTAACACATATTTCCTATAATTACATCTCTGTCAATATCTCTCTCTGACACACACACACACACACACACCTCCCCCTAATTAATCTCTTTCACTCTCTCCCCTCCCTCATCTCACATTTTCATCTTTCCGTTTATGCTCTCTCTCTCTCTCTCTCTCTCTCTCTCTCACACACACACACACACCACACACACACACACACACACACACACACACACACACACACACACACACACATGCGTGTGCACACCCCCTGTCTTATGTCTCTTGATTTGTAAGGTTCTCTATCTATGTCTACCTCATGTCTTTCACCATCTCCCCTTATCTCACTCTTTCTCTCTATCAAGTCACCTTGCGTTATTTATCACATATATCTCTCACCCTCTCTCTTCGTTTCTATTGCATTTCTCACCCCCATCCCCTTCTTTTATTCAATATCACATGTCCTCTCTCTCTCTCTCTCTCTCCTCTCTCTCTCTCTCTCTCTCTCTCTCTCTCTCTCTCTCTCTCTCTCTCTCTTGTGGACCCAAGTTATCCTCTTTCTCTCCATATCTCATCTCTTCCCGGACTGCACTCTAGTTCCAGTCTCTGCATGGCCTTCCCTGAATGACAGGTTCTTCTACGCTATAGCCTTTCCTTTTCGAAGTCTCATCTTTCTCCAAGTCCTGTTCCCTATAGAATTGTAGGGCACCCCACCATATACAAATATTGGAGATATTCATCTCCCCCTATATAGATAGGCAATCTTCATTCCTTCGATATCTCCCATACCATTTGTTCCTATCTAGAGAGCTGGGGTGCCCGTCTATTAAATAGGGGCGATGGCTACTGCTCGAATCACCTGCCCTAGTGTGTTGGCTCGATCGCCCATAGAATTGTAGGCCCGATCAAGAACCCAAGTCCCCATTGTTTCTATATCCACATGCCATAGAATAGAATAGTAGGGGCCACCCCTACATGCAGGGGGAAGATGCTACTCCTCTCCACGTTCGGATCCCCAGCTGGGTAGCGGACCCTACTATTAGTAGAGGTGCAGAGGCCCCTACAATTTATTTTTTATGGCACCCCAGAAATTGATAGAGGTAGGGGCCCCGACTTCTAATGGCTTGAGTAGGGGGAATATAGTATTATATACGTAATATAGGTAGTTGGTTGTGATAAAAAGTGGCCCTCTGCATGCATACATGCACTGGCAGAATTATAGTTGTTCAAGCCATAGAATTGTAGGGCCACCCACCCTGCCTATAGAACGGTAGGGCTATCCTCCGTGTGTGGGGTTTCTTAGCCTTAGCCTTAGCACCGAGGTAGGGATATGCCAGAAGGGGTATGCCAGCAGGGGGTATGCATGTGAGCAGGGGCCCTTCGAAGATATACCATATCTAGTCATTGGAACCGCACGATTCCAAATTTCTAAGGGAACCATTGGAAAGCGCTTAGGAAGTGCTTGGTCAGCACATGGGGAGGAAACAACCCTTGGATTGAGTGCCCATGTGGGTGATTGGTGTGTGAGCACTTGGGAAGCCCTAAGGAGAGTGGGGAGGGAGAAATTTTAGTCAAGGGGTTTGGGGTACTTGTCTTATGCATGGTTAGAATAGGGGTTAAGTTTAGTGGTTAGTTGGGAGATGGGTTAGGTTAGGGAGGGTTAGTATTAAAGTAGGAAGTGGTGGGTAGTTAGTTTAAGTAATTGTTTAAGTTAAATGTTAGGAGTTTTAGATGGTTCAGGGGGTTAGCTTAATAAATTAAGTTAATAATTTTTGCTTTTAGTTAGGAGTTAATGGTAGAATTTGTTAAGTTAGGATTTATTTAGGTTTTTTTTAGTCAAGTTTTATGTTAGTAGTTTAATTTATATTTTTTTAATGTTGGTTAATTTTTATATTTTTTACATGTTAATATTTATTATTGTTTTGTGTTTGTAGTTAGTATCATCTTATTAATAGAATTTATTTTATTATTGAGTTAGTAATAGTTGTATTAGTAGAACGAGTTAATTTCTAGTTTTAGTTAATTATTAATTAGTTAACTTAAGTTTAAAATATTATTGTTTTATATTATTTAATCACTTCCGATTTATTTATGTGATAAGTACAAAGTAATTTAAATTAATGTTAGAATTGAAATTTATCTTTTGGTTAACTACATTGATTATTTAATAATAGTTAAGAGCTTTGTTAAGTAAATAAATTTATATGTTTCCTTAATATTAGTTAGTAATTATTATAAATTTAAAATGCTTAGTAAATTTAGTCAATAGAAAGTTAAATAGTTTAAAAGTTATGTAAGTTACTTAGTTTAGTTTTAGTTTATAAATATTAATTAGTTTTGATTAGATTAGTAAAAATTTTGGTTAAATGAAATAACGAAATCAAAAGTTGATATGAATATTATGACGAATATTTACTATAGAAATGGATTACTTCTCATGATGTTAAACTTTTGATGAATGTAGTAAATCCGTTGTTGCAATTCAACTCTTAAACCTTAGTGAACTTTATTATTATTAAAAAATAAATTGGTGTGTGTTTTTCCCCTCGAAATTTGGGCATGACAATGTCAATCTTAAAAAGATAAGCAGAGAGATTTCTAAAGTCTATTATGCAAAAATATTCTTCTAACACAAGATTTTATTTCTGTGTAATGGAGCTATTTTTGGCTTTTCAAGGACATGGAAGCCGAATGAGGAGCAACAATAGGGGAAGAATAATGATAATTGAAACCACCATAAATCAGGTGATTGACATTTTAAAAATGATTAGTGTGATGAGTGTAGGAGAGTTATAGTGAAGTGGACAAGGCAGCCAGAGTTGGGTAGCAAAATGCATACCTCACTAGACTATTATACTATAGACGTGGAGCTTGCAGGGAGATGCAATAATTTTGTGAAAGCCACGTCATATGAATTGAAGCCATGGCCTTCGATCCAGTCCTCTCCTCTTGTTCCACAAATGGAGGCATTAAGCTTTAAACAAAAAAGAAACTTGCACAAACTTTCACCTCTGTCCTCTTATATTCCTCCAACAAGTTTTCTAGATCCTTGTTGGATTTGATCAAAACTAGGGTGTTAGAATCCTTGGTCAACAATTGGAACTTTTAGGTGATGCTTGAACCAAGGATCTCAGTCATTTTTGTTACAAGATCTGCGAAAGAAAATGGATCAGCCTAAAACATCACAGAGAAACCATAGGTTGTAAAGCTCACATAAATTCATACAAATTTCACTCATCCAAACCTACAAAGTTAATGCTTTGATCAAATACTTTGGTCTCCCCTCTAATGTGCCAGAGCTTCCCATCAACGAGACAAGGAAGAGTTTACCTGCCATAGATGTAGACAAATGATCTCCATCAAAGAGAGTGGTAGATGAGGAAATGAAATATTCACCCAACTACTAAAATGAAATTTGTTGTAGAGTTGAATAATACTCTTCACTTATCATTTTTCAGAGGTAGTGGCCATGAATAAACTTAATCTAGTACAACATTCACTCTCCTTCTTTACTCTCATTAAATATTAATGAAAATCGCAAAGCGCGGCAGTTATTGTTTGCAGAAAATGACTCTTTAATATTTGTGCATTATTATCAGTTTTTTGTGGTGAATAGATTTAAAAAGAATTATTAACTATTTGACTCTTAAATGAACGTCAATTTTTTTAAAATTGTCAAAATGTTTACAACCATGAATGCTTCCATTGTAGAAGTCTCTCATTCATTAGATTAGAATACTTTTTAAATTAAATTAATTTTGATATTTAATATTTTTTGAGAATTTTTTTGGCTCAATCTCAAAGAAAGAATAATTTGAGATAAAATTTTATGGAGAAATATGGAAGAAAAACATCCTTTTCAAACTACTTTTAACAAGTGATGGAACTAGATTATTTTCAAAGAATGCTTTAGGATAAGACTTTATATAGAAATATATAGAACATCATATTAATAAATGTTTAAATAAGCATTAAAAATTATAGTGAACAATAATAAAAAGAAATTGACATTTCTGATTAACAGCAATCTTGTTCTGATTATCTGTCTCAAGCTTTCTCTCTGCCTTGTATGGAGACATCAACTTTGAATCCATAAAGAGCTCCATATCAGATTTTGTATAATACAAAATCCACGGATGGTCCGTAAAAGGAGACAATTGTATAAGAAAATTGTACAACAAATTGTTCAAATTTATAGTATAAACTGTGAAATGATGACGTTCAATTAGGAAAAATTCATGTTTCATATATGTTGAAAACAAAAACTATGATTATGAACGTAGGTTCAGTTTTCGTGATTATTGGAAACAAAACAATTCTTGCATTGTTGTTAAAATGGATCATTCAAACTTTTGGTATATTTAGTTTGTAACTAGTCCTATTAGATTGATTTTTAAAAAAAGGAAAAAAAAAAATATAAACCCTCTTGGTAATATATCAACTTGAAAATCTATACTTAGCATAAATAAAGACCTTCAAAAAAATATATATCTATCCTAGAGCCAAAAAGGTCTCTGGATTTTGTATAGAGAAATGATTTATCCTTTTTTTTTCAACAGAGAATCTTTAAAGATTCTCCTAACTATGCTTCTTTGAATAAAATGAATAAACTAAAATTTGAATTAATTATATATATAAGATAATTCAAAATATATTTTCCAAAAATCCCTTTACTTCTTACCTTTCCACTCACCAAGAAAACTTTTAAACTTAAAGTCTCCCCCTCCTTCCAAGGCGTTGATTGGAAAAGTGTCATCATGATGAGATGACATCACCCTGCCATGTCTCTCATTTTGGTCATTGCATGTGTTTGAGGAAAGTGGCTGCTTAAAGTTGCATTAAGTCAAACCTTCACATTCACCAATTTCCATTGGAAGGAGGCGCTAGTGTTTTGTTATGTTTTGCAGATTGCATTTGGTTTAATGCAAAATTGTCCCCTTATCCTTGGATCGCCACCTCACACATCATTGGTTAGCGCATGGTCGTTTTGGGCAGGGTACCATTGGGAAGCGCTTAGGAAGTGCTTGGTCAGCACATGGGGAGGGGACAACCCTTGGATTGAGTGCCCATGTGGGTGATTGGTGTGTGAGCACTTGGGAAGCCCTAAGGAGAGTGGGGAGGGAGAAATTTTAGTCAAGGGGTTTGGGGTACTTGTCTTATGCATGGTTAGAATAGGGGTTAAGTTTAGTGGTTAGTTGGGAGATGGGTTAGGTTAGGGAGGGTTAGTATTAAAGTAGGAAGTGGTGGGTAGTTAGTTTAAGTAATTGTTTAAGTTAAATGTTAGGAGTTTTAGATGGTTCAGGGGGTTAGCTTAATAAATTAAGTTAATAATTTTTGCTTTTAGTTAGGAGTTAATGGTAGAATTTGTTAAGTTAGGATTTATTTAGTTTTGTTTTAGTCAAGTTTTATGTTAGTAGTTTAATTTATATTTTTTTTAATGTTGGTTAATTTTTATATTTTTTACATGTTAATATTTATTATTGTTTTGTGTTTGTAGTTAGTATCATCTTATTAATAGAATTTATTTTATTATTGAGTTAGTAATAGTTGTATTAGTAGAACGAGTTAATTTCTAGTTTTAGTTAATTATTAATTAGTTAACTTAAGTTTAAAATATTATTGTTTTATATTATTTAATCACTTCCGATTTATTTATGTGATAAGTACAAAGTAATTTAAATTAATGTTAGAATTGAAATTTATCTTTTGGTTAACTACATTGATTATTTAATAATAGTTAAGAGCTTTGTTAAGTAAATAAATTTATATGTTTCCTTAATATTAGTTAGTAATTATTATAAATTTAAAATGCTTAGTAAATTTAGTCAATAGAAAGTTAAATAGTTTAAAAGTTATGTAAGTTACTTAGTTTAGTTTTAGTTTATAAATATTAATTAGTTTTGATTAGATTAGTAAAAATTTTGGTTAAATGAAATAACAAAATCAAAAGTTGATATGAATATTATGACGAATATTTACTATAGAAATGGATTACTTCTCATGATGTTAAACTTTTGATGAACGTAGTAAATCCGTTGTTGCAATTCAACTCTTAAACCTTAGTGAACTTTATTATTATTAAAAAATAAATTGGTGTGTGTTTTTCCCCTCAAAATTTGGGCATGACAATGTCAATCTTAAAAAGATAAGCAGAGAGATTTCTAAAGTCTATTATGCAAAAATATTCTTCTAACACAAGATTTTATTTCTGTGTAGTGGAGCTATTTTTGGCTTTTCAAGGACATGGAAGCCGAATGAGGAGCAACAGCAGGGGAAGAATAATGATAATTGAAACCACCATAAATCAGGTGATTGACATTTAAAAAATGATTGGTGTGATGAGTGTAGGAGAGTTATAGTGAAGTGGACATAGCAGCCAGAGTTGGGTAGCAAAATGCATACCTCAGTAGACTATTATACTATAGACGTGGAACTTGCAGGGAGATGCAATAATTTTGTGAAAGCCATGTCATATGAGTTGAAGCCATGGCCTTCGATCCAGTCCTCTCCTCTTGTTCCACAAATGGAGGCATTAAGGTTTAAACAAAAAAGAAACTTGCACAAACTTTCACCTCCGTCCTCTTATATTCCTCCAACAAGTTTTCTAGATCCTTGTTGGAATTGATCAAAACTAGGGTGTTAGAATCCTTGGTCAACAATTGGAACTTTTAGGTGATGCTTGAACCAAGGATCTCAGTCATTTTCGTTACAAGATCTGCGAAAGAAAATGGATCAGCCTAAAACATCACAGAGAAACCATAGGTTGTAAAGCTCACATAAATTCATACAAATTTCACTCATCCAAACCTGCAAAGTTAATGCTTTGATCAAATACTTTGGTCTCCCCTCTAATGTGCCAGAGCTTCCCATCAACGAGACAAGGAAGAGTTTACCTGCCATAGCTGTAGACAAATGATCTCCATCAAAGAGAGTGGTAGATGAGGAAATGAAATATTCACCCAACTACTAAAATGAAATTTGTTGTAGAGTTGAATAATACTCTTCACTTATCATTTTTCAGAGGTAGTGGCCATGAATAAACTTAATCTAGTACAACATTCACTCTCCTTCTCTACTCTCATTAAATATTAATGAAAATTGAAATATTAATGAAAATCGCAAAGCGCGGCAGTTATTGTTTGCAGAAAATGACTCTTTAATATTTGTGCATTATTATCAGTTTTTTGTGGTGAATAGATTTAAAAAGAATTATTAACTATTTGACTCTTAAATGAACGTCAATTTTTTTAAAATTGTCAAAATGTTTACACCCATGAATGCTTTCATTGTAGAAGTCTCTCATTCATTAGATTAGAATACTTTTTAAATTAAATTAATTTTGATATTTAATATTTTTTGAGAATTTTTTTGGCTCAATCTCAAAGAAAGAATAATTTGAGATAAAATTTTATGGAGAAATATGGAAGAAAAACATCCTTTTTAAACTACTTTTAACAAGTGATGAACTAGATTATTTTCAAAGAATGCTTTAGGATAAGACTTTATATAGAAATATATAGAACATCATATTAATAAATGTTTAAATAAGCATTAAAAATTATAGTGAACAATAATAAAAAGAAATTGACATTTCTGATTAACAGCAATCTTGTTCTTTTTATTTTTTTATACACCTTTTACTTTTATTTTTCATAGCAGCCTTATCCTCAAAATTTAATAATAACATAATTTGATATTACCTTGTTATACTTTTTTTACAATATAGTACAATTTGTTATTATCTCTTAACACTAGTATGCTGCAGAACAATATGGTATTTATCTGTTAATCCAATTATATCCCAATAAAATGAAAGGAGACAATATCTCAATCATGACAAGCTTAATTCTCCTCCACTTAGTATCGCCACAAAATATGAATTTTCCAGTCATCAAATTCATTGAAAGTGTGACCAAACTGTCTCCACTTCGAAAAATTAGCTGTAGAATTAACCTCAAAGAATATCAGTATAATTAATTATTTTCCTTCAATCTGCCATATACCTCATCATTTCCTAAAGTTAAAGTTAGCATTCTAGGACAAACTTGTTTACCATCATGGGTAAACTAGTTTTAATACATGCTACAGAAGTAATGGAAGAACATAACACAAAAGTAAACGTAACACAATGCTTCAACAAACCAGATTTCTTAGCACAATGCTTAGCATGCTGTACACAGGGGCAATGTTGAATGTATAGGGTTCTGCCCAAAGTAAGGATAGGCAGTTGCATTGAATCTGCTCTTTGTATGTTTAGATATTCTTATTTGTGAAATTGCAGCACACAGAACATCTACAAGATCTACATTTGTTTCTTGCATTTCAAAATCTCTCTCTGAAAGTGATAACAGAGCATGATCAACTGCATCAACAAGTGAAGACTGTAGATTCCTACATATGCAATTCTTTTCTGGGCTTGAATTATCTGTCTCAAGCTTTCTCTTTGCCTTGTATGGAGACATCAACTTTGAATCCGTAAAGAGCTCCATATCAGATTTTGTATAATACAAAATCCACGGATGGTCTGTAAAAGGAGACAATTGTATAAGAAAACTCTACAACAAATTGTTCAAATTTATAGTATAAACTGTGAACCTATATAAATAAACATAAATTGTGAACCTATATAAATAAACATACTCAAAACTTCATCTGGAGAGAGTCTCTTGTCAACATCCCTTGACAGCATCCTTGACAGCAAATCCTTGGCCGGTTTAGAAATGGACTTCCACTTTTCAGTGTGGAAATCCAACCACACATTTTTTATTTCCTCAAAAATTGCCTCTACAGAAGCCCCAGAAAATGGTAAGCTACCAATTAAGAGTCCATGGAGGAGGACTCCAGCAGCCCATACATCCACCTTTTCAGTATATTTCCCCGCTAAAACTTCAGGGGCAACATACGCTGGACTGCCCACCAATCCTGATAAATTTTGCCTTGTTTTCAAAATAAACAAGATGTCAATAATCTTGCTAATTAACTTCTTTCAATGAACACACAATCGGAATCCAAAAGAAGAAAAAAATTTCTACAATAAATTGTGGAAACACATGATTATTTCAAAGAGTTCGGATTTCATGAAAAGATAAGACCTGGAATTTATGAAATTTTGAATCCCATACCATTTGAAACATGCAAAGATAGGCCAAAATCAGCTAGCTTCAACTATCCATCATCGGTGAAAAGAATATTCTCAGGTTTTATATCCCTGTGAATAACTCCCATCTCATGACAATGCTGAATGATGCTAACCAACTGTTTGATTAACTCTGCAGCTTCCCTCTCCGAAAAATGTCTTTTTTTCATGCAATCAACCAATCGCCCCCCAGAGCAAATCTCCATTACAAGATGCAAACAATTTTCATCTTCGTACACTGAATGGAGTGTTACAATGTTAGGGTGTCCAGATAAGTGTTGCATGATTTCCACTTCCTTGTGTGCATTTTGTGCACAACTTTTGGGCAGAGTCTTACATGCCACGTCTTCTCCTGTGACCCTGTTCTTGCACAAGGTTACCACTCCGTATTTCCCTCTGCCCAAAATTGGGCCCATGATATAGTCAGATTCTATTTTGCGGTCTCTAATGATTTGTGTGGTTTCCTCTATGCAACCACATTTTCTCTTAATGCCTCTTGGAGTTGTATCAGTCAAGCAGATCCCCCTTCTTGGAGTATAAAGAGTTGCAACTGGTGCTGGATGATTGTGAGAAAAGCTCAATTGTTCTAGTGAAGATGGAGAGGCGGAGGATGAGGTTGATGCACCATCATCACATGAGCAGATCACCTGCTGTGATTCAATCCTATGTAGATCTGTGTTGTTCATCCTCCTCTTCTTTACAGGAGTCATGCTTACCTTACAATTCCTGTCAGAAAGTCACAAAGAATGATGAGTTTCAATCTTGTATAGAGTATTAATTCGAAGCTAGTATGGATATCATTTGGCATGCTTCAATCCGCTCAAAAACATCCCCTTCAAATCCGCGCAGGACAGCGTCTTTCTTGATCTAAACAGACTAAGAATTCTTGAGAAACGGTTCAAAACCAAAACTCAAATCCCCGAATTTCTTGCTTTCATACGAAAGATCAAGGAAAATACTATTTAAAAAGCGCATAAACCAAAATAAATATCTAATTAAACGAAAGAAAGCGATTAACCTGTGTTTCAGCTTCAATCTGCTATGGAGATAATTAGGAGAGAAAACAAAACACTTCAACCCTCGCTTTCTCTTGTATTTCAAAATTCTCTGCAATTACAATACCAAATGAAGCTAACAATCGTTTCGCAATCCCTCAATTATTAGCGCAGTGAAAACTCAAGAGAATTCGCATGCAATTGTTGAACTTCTGTTACGGGGAAAGTTTTGTTGAACTTCTGTTCCTTTTGGAAAGATTCGTTACTTTTGGAAGAATTTCTAGAGGCGGGAGAAAGAAAGCTTCAAAATGGATGTTTACTTGTCAAGCCGTTTAATATGATGCCTTTTTAAAACACGTTGATGTTTTATGATGCAATTACAACGCCTAATTCAACTGCCACGTCCTCAGCTCATTGGCGTTGGCTGCCCGCGCCCTTCAATAATGGTGTTTACAAACAGCACTTAATGAATATTTCATTTGAAAAATAAATAATTCAATAATAAAAATCAAAATGAAGTGAAAGGTAGGATGAAGTCGTTTTTTAACACCCTAATGGAAATTTTCACATTCAAAACTATCACAAAACACACGTCAGACGGCAGATTGCCACGAATATTTGGAATGCACAGCTCATCACGAGCTGAGATAGGAGTAATTATTTTAGATAACAGTGATTATTTAGCCTTTCAAATTATGAAGTAATTATAGAAGAGTAAATTAATGGGAGAATCATTAATATTCTACAGCTTTTTTGTTTCGTTACCATTTGAGGACGACATGAAAACATTAATTTTTATTATTTTTAAAGTTTTGATAGTTCTTATATTTTAATATAATATATAATTAAATAATTTTATAATTTATAACAAGATAATTTTAACAATATTATTATGAAAAATATAAAATGAAATAAGTTGTATAGCAATTATAAGCATTAAGTTGTACTTTACATGTTACTAATGTTTATATTTCTAAGATTAGTATTTTTAAATGCTATTTCTAAAATTTAGATGCACTCTTTCCAACAAAACGCTTTCTAATAGCTACTTCTTTTTACTTTCCATTTCAAATTATTCTAAAAAGAAATTGAGTTTCAAGTTCTAAACAATTTATTTATTTATTTTTATTGGAAGAAGAATTAAGTCCCAACATTGGTGTCACAATATTTTATATAAAAAATACAATTGAAATCTTAAGACATCTTTGTATAAGTGTTGTATTAATCTCTAACCCTAATACAATTACGACACTCTCTTATAACCATAATGCCATAGTTAGGTTTAGAGTTTTGGCTACAATCTTATTTAGGAGTAGAGTTTATTGTTTGGGTTATGATAGGGCTAGAGTTAGGGTTGGGATTAGGCTTGATAATAAGGTTTAGGGTTAGGGTTACAATTATGGTTATGTAAGGGGTTACATATTGGCTAGTATTATGGTAAGAGCTATGATTTTGATTAGGATTAGGGTTAATGTCAAGATTGGGAATATAGTTTATTTTATGGTTAAAAGTTACAATTTTTATTTTGATTAGGGTTGGGATAATGGTTTAGGTCACGCTGAGGGTTAGCGTTGTGTTTACAATTTGGGTTATTGTTCACTATTTTAGCCCACATTTAGCCCAAAAGTGATATCTGATCTGAGAAATCTTTAGTGGTTTGGATTCATTGTAAAGGGATAACATGATTTTTTGAGTTGGCTCTTGTGGGTCCACGATTAGCAGAGTTATGTCAATGTTGATTCGTCCATGTGTGTCATCTCAGCTTCTGTTGATCTGCTGGTGACAGAGTTTTTTTGTCCATGATTGGTCCATGTACTTCCATGTTAGTAGTTGGCTAGGTCCAGGGTTTTATACGCATGCAAATGAGATCAACGGTTGTCATGTCTTTGTGTTTAGCTCAGTGGAGTTTCAAAAAAACATGAGATGTTGCCACACATCTTCATTCTAGCATTTCTTCATGTTGTAGTGCTTCTTCAATGCACACGCACAAATCAACAACGAAGATTCAACGAAAGATTAAAAGATTGTGGTCAGTTTTGTCAAACATCAAAATACATTGATGACTCCCATGTCGTGTGATATCTGCTCATCGTCATAAGAACACAAGATGCTACCACGCATCTTCATTCTGACATTTCTTCATGCTAAAGTGCTTCTTCAATGTTCCATAATCAAAATTGCACCACATGGCAGAGAGTCCCACTTCCCGCATTATATTTGTCATATTTTTGGGTCTACGCAGGTGGTTGAGTTAGTTTGTTGTCCAACATCATGGTGCCACATGTCTCCATTCCAATGTTTCTCCATACTGCAATGTTTTTGCGAGTTTCCATAGCCTAGAATTGCACTATGCGGTGGAAGTCCCACCTTTCATGTTATTCGCTTCCTTGTTTGCTGAGATTTCTAAATCTGATGACTCTCATGTTTTCACATCTCTACCTCGGCCTCTTGTGATGCCACAATCATTGAATCTAGTGCATCTTGGAGATTTCCCACAACATCTTAGCTATCCATTTAGAAGGAAGGATCTTGATTGACAACTATGACTTAATCCTTCGTTGGGAGGAGTTTCTTAGTTGCATCTGGGTTGTTCATCTCAAGGGGAAATTTGCATCAATGGTGGTGACTTAATCTCTTGTTGGGGAGATTCTTGTAGCATCCAAGCCATTTATTTTGAAAGGAAGATCTTCATTGACGACCACTATTTATTTTTCAGGAAATCAGATCCCCCCCCCATGCAGTCAAGCTTGCATTTTGTGGGTAGATAACACATTGTGTTATCCCTCCCCATAGTTTTTTCTACCAGCAACATGAATCAACTTCTTATGGCCATGGCATGCTACTAAGGCTTGTTCTTTATTGCAAAGCAACTTCTTGGGCCTTGTTAGCATGATGCTAATGCCCTTTGTACTTCTTTAATGCATGTAATTCAAATCTTTGGTGATTTGATCTCTTTTATGACTGAGTGCATTTTTTTTGTTCTTCCTACCACTTCAAGCAATAGATTGCACTTCATAATCAGATTTCACTCTGACTCTTTAGTTATTGCTTCCTCTGCAACTCAACTCCACCTTGGTTGGGGTTTCAACTCCATAGTCAAATCAAAGTTATGCTTGAACTCTTTAAAATGCAGTTGTAAATATGTTTTTTGGGTTCTTCTCTATTGTATTTTTGTAGTAGCATTATGCTTTGCAATTGTATTCCTTTTGCCTTCCATTAATGAAATTTTTGCTTTTACCTCTTCTTGCCAATCATGATTTGTGCATGTATTTTGCCTTGTTTTGAATATTTTTTTCCTACTTCTTAGAGTTATATGTTGTGTTTAATCTATTGAAAATTGTTGTATTGTGAAAATATCCTTCCTTTCAGCATTTAATCAATTCCAAACTTGCATGTGAATTCTTAGGAAATAGAATAAAATTGAGATCTGTGTATTTTGGGTTTTCATTAATATTTTGTTCAGTCATAGGAAGAGTTACAACCATAGTTCTATCTTGGTGCATAACCCCCCTTTCCCTTTCTGCATTTTTAATTTCTGCATTCCTTCTTCCTTTTCCCTCAAAGCTATAGTTTAGGTGCACCTTGATAGTAAGGAAGGTAACCTTCTTTAGAGTTTCAGCCTCATAGTGTAAGTCCCAAACTTGGAGGTCGTTTGCATGTTACATGATGTAGCCAAAATCCAAGGGTACCCATGCTAGAGGTAATCTGGATCCCTGCAAATAATCACACAATAGACACACAACAACAAGATAAACAAATGCAAGATCCGATACCCAATGCATCTCTCTATTCATAAAACAACTTTTTGCAGGCAATATGCTCAACTGTAAGGCCTTTTGGGTTAGGGCCAAATACAATAACAATTACAAAATAATTATGCTAGATCCCTCAAGATCCAACTCCACACTAATCCTAGCTAGTCCAGATCCACACCCTAGTAGAAAACCTCAAGGAAATCTCAAATTGTGCTCACAAGCCCACTAAGAAATCTCCTAGCTACTAGCCCTTCAATGTTCTCTCCTACACTTCATCCTCTTCTCCAAGCTCGATGATCTACAATCTCATTTCTTAAGACTCCACAAAGCACCCCTACTTATATCCAACTAAGCCACAGGTTGACCTAGCCATTACAAATTAAAATAAACCCTTACATTAAATGTCCATGCAAGCCACAAGTCGACTGCAACACAAATTAAACACCCATACATAAATTAAATGCCAAAAGTTGGCTCACTGATCGGGAACCACAGGAACCAAGACCAAATCGAGTGTTAAAGAAAACCATGCTGAGTGCTAGCATTCTACTAGATATAATTGAGTTCCTTCACTAACTGAGCACAAGCATGTGCTAAGTCTTTAGAAGCAACCAAGTCCCATCATTGATCAAGCTATTCAGGCAACACTGCCGAGTTCCCAGTGCAAACCGAGCTCCTAGTATCTATTGAGTTCCCCAAGCATCATTGAACATCTTCATTAATCGAGTCACTCGGTTAACCCAACAACTAAACCAACTCAGTATCAACTGATTCACACTTCATTCAAGATCAAACCATACCAACATGTAGGTTTTCTAGCCAAACAAGGATGTTCCTGCATTAGACACCCCAGGTTTGAAAAGATGTTCTCAGTAGCTAGAAGAACATCTTCTTGGATTCAAAACATAGTACTCAAATTGGTTCTTCACATACATATCCTCCTGTTGCACCAACTTTTCTTCTTCTATTTGATTAATACAGTGGAAATTTGTGGTGTTCAAGTATAGATCTAAGCCCCCTATGTGGAATGAGTTTTCATCAGATTTTTCATTCTCCCCTTCCCTACATTTCAAAGTTGGGTGATTCTCCTTTTCGAAGTTGGGATTTTGTGGGTGGCTTAGCACCTAATCTGATGGAAATTCACATTGCTCATGCAAATATCATTTTTCAAAGTTATTCTACTTATGATTTTTTGTTTACTCAATGAAAACAGAAGCCTGCAGAAATCCAAATTTTGTCTTCTCCTCGACAGTTTTTCAACCCATGAAGACGATTTTCCACAAAGAATTTTACATGATGCATACGGGTCAAAATAAGGCCGTAGTGAAGTAATTTATGATAATTTCCATTTCCCTTAATGATTATCTACCTCAAGGAATATCCAAGATTCATCATGGCTCCAATAGTCATTCTAGGTGGAAAACTCAAAATCAACTTCTCCTCGACGGGTTTTCTACCCATGAAGTCAATTTTTCACGAAAGGAAATTCCAAAGGAAAGTAAAAAAGAGTAGGCCCCTAATGGATTTTCACACTAACTTTAGACTTTCCTGAACCCAAAGGTAACCATAAACAAAAGGTGAAGTAAGATGGAAGCCTGGGCGGAGAAATGGAATTGTCTTCTCCTCAACGGGTTTTCAACCCATGAGGACAATTTCCCAAATTTTAAAGAAAATTCAACTTAGAAGTAGATTGGACCTACGAAATGTGTGCAAAAATTCCAAACATGACAATAGGAGTATCTTAACTATGGTGGGAAAAAGTTACTAAAGCAAAATTTGACTCAGTGGGTTTTCTCTTCTAGAGTATTCTATTTGTGACTTTCTAAACTTAATGGGAAATAGGAAAATAAGTGTGAAAGGATATAAAATTATCATTGAGCCAACAGAAAGGTGAAAAGACACTAAGATGTCTTTTAAAACCACACATTTAATACTTCAACAAACCTCTCCTTCAATTCATTTTTGTGGTGTGGATTCTAAAAATTAACAGATGAATTGAATCTCCTACATAAATGGAGGCACGAATAGTGCAAAATTACTGCTCTTTCTTGAACAGTTATTTTGTTAGTTTGCACAACCTTTTTCGAAAAGATAATATCTGTGTATTTTTTATCCTTTTCTTTTTGGATTTTGAAATTCATTCTCAAATAGAATGACAACTAAATTCATAGGTTTCGACGGATTGATTGGAATTAAGTCTTCACTATAGAATTTCATGGACACTTCTCTTCACTTCTTTGACATGCAAGATTTTCAGAGGAGAGTGAGATCAAAGCCAATCCATCCCATTATTGAGAAGCTCCAAGGATGCATGCTATTTGAGTCAACTAGCTTTCTAGTTGTAGTCCAAGCTATTGAACTAATTTATGAATGTATAAACCATTATAATCTAGATACCAGGTAGATTGTATTGCTAGATAACACAATATTGTTTTCTATTGATAGGAAAATGGTGGTAAATTGCCTCTGAGTTCCTAAGCAAGAGGAATTCTCATATTTAACATTTGGAGGTGCCATTTCTAAATTCTTTGTGAAGAAGATGATTTGGAGAAAGGAGATCATGCGATCATTGTTCCAAAAGCCACAGAGCACCAAGAGTAAGTTCCTAAAACTCTATATAGAAATAATCTCAAACTTGAGATTGTTCACATCATGATCCTCTTGCATAGATTGAAAGGTGAGGTAGAACCTTTAAATTTTGTTGAGCAATATTTCTTCTTGGTGTAAGTTATTTGTTCTGATACACAATATATTTATTGGGCTTATGAGGTAAGCGAGAATCTGTCCAATGCTCTTTGTGCCAAAATATTCTATAACACATTCTGTATGTCTTCTTTCTTAACTTACATGTTAGCTTCTCTGCAATTATGGCTAGGCCTCCCAAGGGTGGAAAATTTTCTTGATGATGTGAAATCTTATGAGTTCTACACATGTTTACTATTGGAAAATAGTTATGCGAAGTATGTGAGAGTTAATGATGCATTTACCATGAGAATTTGTAGGAAGCTAGAGGACTGCTTAGAAAGGAGATTCAACCCTGAAGCTATGACAACTATTAGTTAGTTTGGGAGCTTTTTCATCCAATTCTCATCCTTTTCATATTTTCATCTTGCAGCTTTTGATGGATTCCCCTTGAAGCTATTGAGATATCCAAGTGATATGATTGTGTTGATCGAGATTGTGAGGCAAGCGATTCAAGTGAATGTACTGAGTGGGAGTTCAAAGAAGAAAGGTTACAAGTTCCCTATGAAGGTGGGAGACTTTAGTTGTGAGTTTCAATTGGATGTAAAGAACATGCTAAAAGTGTTCAAGATGAAATACAAGTTGGAGATGTATGAGGTCTTCAGACCTATGTTTGATCCAAACGGGTATGCAAGAGATGTTCTTCAGATTGGAAGTGTGATTAAACATATCACCACCATAGAAGACTACTGGGCCGATTGTATGTTGATATCTGATTGAAAATATCATTTGAGTAGAAAGATTTTTGAAGAAGACTACGTGTTTCAATCATTATTTTGTCACTGATGTCAAACTTGCTACATGTTGGTAAGAAAATTGCTTATATGTTTCAAGTACTATCACTTAGTTTATTGATGAGGAGGATTTGATCAAAAAGATGTAACAAAAGTACGTAGAGGAAAGGTTGAGTTGTGATTATGTATTAAAGTGCAAGAATTAGTTAAGATAGTGATAACATAATGTATTGATGATCTACTTGAGGTTACAAAATGACAGGTTACACTTAGAAAGTTCTAAAAAATAAAGTTAAGCAAAATTCATTTGCCAAGCTTGACCAAGTTGATAGTAGGTGCCAAGCAAAGTTGATGCAAGTCAAGCAAAAAGAAACCAAATTCTAGTGGATGCCAAGCAAGTTAGTAGATGCCAAGTAATTTTTAGTTGATGCCAAGTGCCAGTAAAGCTGACAAGTTTATTTTCTTGGAACTTGTGAATTAGGAGGAAGATAAGATTGATGAGCCAGTGGCACAAAATCTTACATAAACAGTTTTGGAGGAAAATTCAAATGGATTCTAAGAGAAGTTTCTAGAAAAGACAAGATATGGGATTGATACATTATATCGTACCTAATCCATCAAAAACACTAATTTTGGTGATGGATAATGAGAAGGAAAAGTGTTCTAATTTCCTATATGTAGGAATTTCTAGTCATGAAGCAAAAATTAGAGAGTTTTGGTGCAAAAATTTGATAAGGAGAAGGAAAGGGGTTTTGCTTCATCAAGTGACCCAAGTGAAGAAGTCTACAATGACATACTGAGCAAGAAGGCTTAAAGAGGATGAATGCTTGAAGGGTGAACAGGGTGCCAAAGCTACAAAGATTGAAAGCCAAGTAGAGTTGAGGACTAAATAGTGATCTATAATCTACAAGTAAGGTTGTATGTTGTATCAGATCAAAGCTTTATTATTACTTTCTAACAATTGTATTAGCCTAGGTTAAATCCTTTGGAGTAAGGTTGACTTAACAGTCATTGGAAAATCCTTTACCATGGTGGCATTCCAAGTGAATGGCCTAAAGTCCTCTAACAAGGCTCACTTTTGACAAGCTGACTAAAATCCCTTAACTGGGTCACATTTAACAGTGTGTATTGTAACCTATAATAGGGTATCACTTTAGAAGAGTGAAAAAGGAGTAGCATGTTACTGGTTTTTTTTCCAAATTGGGTTTCCATGTTAAATCATTGTGTCAAATGTGCTGATGGATATGTTGTGTTTCATGCTTTACATTTTTGCAAGTTGATTTGATAGTAGCATATCAGTTTTAGTGAACACACAATGAATGCATGCATGGCTAAGAATGTTTTATGGGTTCACTGAATTGTCAAAAGCTTTATTGGTGTCAGAGCCATCTACTTAAGAGGATTAGTTTTAAGGCACTAGAAGCACAAAGATCAAGATGTCGAAAAGAGAGGTACCCAAGCTCAACAGAGATAACATTTGTACATGGAAAAATTTGATGAAGCTACACCTTGGAGGACTTGGAGATTATGCAAAATCTTGTATTGCAGTAGAACATGTTGATCCAGTAGGAGCCCTGACTAGTAAAGATTTGAAGAAAAAGAAAGAACACAATCAGGCATTGTTGGAGATTGCCTTTTCCCTAAGCTATGCTGAATTTGATGATATCAAAGGCCTTAAAAGTGCAAAGAAAATGTGGGATGCCCTATAAACCATCTATGGAGGAGATAAAAATGTTCAAAGAGCCAAGTCAGAGAGCCTTAGAGGTAAGTTTGATGACATGAGAATGGAAGAAGGTGAGAATATTGCTCAATATGTTGCTAGAATAAAAGAAGTTGTTAGTGCAATAAAAGGTGCTACTAGTAAAATAGATGATGATACTGTGCTAAGTAAAGAATTGAGAACATTATTTCCTGTGTATCCTATTATATTATTTGCAATCCAAAAGTTAAGATGTATACTAGGAAATGATAGCAGTTGCAGAGGTGGCGCCAAATATGATGGGCCTAGGGTAAGGAAGGTATGGAGTATGATGAGTCTTCATGACTGTCAGATCTAGGCCGATCGATGGTCATCGCTACCTCGCTATGGGTAAGTTGCTCGAGGTTTATGTTGGCGACACAACGACTTGTTGACGTGTGTCTCTTTGGCCCGGTCAGAAAGGACGATCGGTGGCTGGCAGTTAATGTAATCATCACAGTTAATATGAATATCTGAAAGGGTGGCGCAGTTAGTTCAATGACGGAAGGTTAACCACGAAAGACTTCCCCATGTGGCAAAGCGAAGAAAGGTCATTGGCCCACATGACCTAGCTGGCTCATATAGCCTGTTTGACTTGCTTCAACCCTGTTGATTCACAAACCAGGAAGCAAAAATGATCAAGGTTATCTTGCGATCTGATCTTCACGATCAATTTCGACCTACCTGAAATGAATGCAAGGCATAGGGAAACACTCCACTATCTAAGTCGATCCATCTACTATGTCAAGATCATTCATTGGTGCCACTTCTGTCTACTCGAGGTGTTCTTTCAATTGAATATCTGATTTTGTACTTCAGAACCATGCTCGAGTGTGAGCTTTGATCAGATATTTTGGGGTGCAATGGCAGTAGTTGAGCAGTTAATGTAGAATCATTTCCCTCAGTTATGCCTGAACTATAAAGGCAATTTTGTAATCTTTTCCAAGGGTCGACTCTTTCTGATTTCTCTGATATTGCTCTGCAACTCTTGGTGTAACATTCCTTGTGCCTTTGAACCAAATGATTCTTTGTTTTATCCCTTTCAGCCATTGATGTGTTTGTGCATCCCTTTTGCCTCTCATTGGTGTATTGTCGAGATCTGTAACCTACATACTGTATCTGTTTCTTGCCTACTGGATAATATATGAGTGAGATTCCTCTTTCCTTGTGTTATTCAGTTTGGTTTCTTGATCTGCATGAGGTTATTAGATCAAAACAAGCCTATATGTATACATCCTTAGTTTCATTCTGGTGCAATAGTGCATATATGGGCAGAAATGGGTCTAAACACTCTATTTTGGTGCATCACCTCCATAGTTTAGGTAGGGTAGAGTTGTTTTCTACATCTCCTTCTTCCCCTTTTCCTTCTGAGAGTAGTTAGCTGTGCCCTGATAGTAAGAGGAAGCCTGCCTTCTCCGAAGACTCAACCTTGCAGTTCAAGTCCCACATCTTGGAGGTTGTTTCGATGTTTCACTAGGTTGTCCTCATGCATAGGCCTTGGACAAGGGTGCAAACCTAAGTGACAATAGTTTTTTGGTACGCCCGGTGGGACAATCCTATTGGAGATTTAAAGTCTATTGGTTTCAAAGAAGGAAGAATTTTAGAGATTAATACTGAAGAGATAGTGTTGGCTTCAGTATTCAAGCCTTCGAGAGGTTGGTCCTTCAAAGTACTTGGTGACTCTGAACATCAACAAACCTGGTTCCAGGCTAAAGTTGCAGTGATTCATGCCTAGAGCTGAAACAAGGGCGTCTTCTAGAGGTAAATTTTAATATCAAGAGCTTTCCCTTTCAAATCCTAGAAGAAGGAGGACTAGAATTTCATTATCACTAGTTAGGGGTGAAGAAACAGTTAATATACCTATAAGGTTTGCCTCTACTCCTCCTACTACTCGAACTCATCCTAGATTGCCATCAACACTCATTAATAGAACACTTGTTTATATGGCATAGCCAAGAGTTCATGCTTTTGCCACCTCTAATGGTGGAAGTCCTCTGTTGTTAGCCCAAAGACATGATATACCAGTATCTGCACTAAAAAGCATACCTGATTTTACTGGTGAGACTTCTATCTCCCCTTTAGAGCATATCCAAGAAGTAGCAAATGTCTGTAATATTCATGGTATTACAGAGGATGATGTTGCTATCAGACTTCTAGCCTCATCTTTAAAAGGAAAAGCATTACAGTGGTATAAGGGCTTAGCTCATGGTTCTATAACTAATTGGGATGAACTAGGAGTAGGATTATGTAAACATTTTGAGGATAAGAGTGACCATTTGTCACTATTAGAGCAACTGACTACAATAAAAAGAGCCCCCCATGAGTGTATGATTGATTTTAATTATAGATTCCAAAAGATATGGGATAGAATAGCTACTGCAGTGAAACCTACCCCTGGTAATGCCTTTTTGCATTACCTTAGACCTTTTGACAGTGATATTGCCACTACAATCCAAACTATGGGAGGGGATACCTTGCCTAATGCTTTTGAGATAGCCATAAAAGCTGAGAACATCCTAATACAAGGAGGAAAATTGGCTCCAAGGCCCCCTATGCCTTTCTTTCCTGATGCTCCTAATCACCAACCAGCAATGGCCCCTCTTCCTACAACTTCTACATCACAAACCCTTACTCCAGTCCCTCGAGCTTCTACATCCTCAAATGGGATAGATGAGCTCAAAGAAATGCTCCAAGGTCTAGTGCTGAATACAGATAAAAGAGAGAAGACCCTGGATAAAAAAATTGCAAGAGCAGGGGAGGGAGTTGAAGGACCAGGGGAAGAGATTAGAGGATAGTCTCTCTATGAAACAAAAGATGAGTAACAAGGTGGTGGCCTTAGAAAGGTAGCAAGCTCAAAGTGGCAAGCCTCCCCAAATTTAATATCAAGCTCCAAGTGGTGGTAGGCTTCCTAATAAGTGGAATAGCTCCTTTGATCAGGGTAGGAAAAATTGTCATGCTTCTGCTTCAAGCTCAAATCAGAACAGAGCCATTGTCCCTCAAAATAACTTTGCCCAAGATCAAGATTTCTGCCCTTGTTGCAACTATTCTTATACCTATTGCATGTGCCAGAACCCATAATCTTATATGGTCCTAACTGTCCAAGAACCTGCAGCAAAGCAATCATACGAGGAGGATCATCCCAAGAGGCATCATATATTCAAGGACGTGATGATTGCTCTTTCATGAATCATCAGGATGGGGAGCATTGTAGTATAAACTAGGATTCCGTTGCTCATAACACAAGGAGTAGGAAGAGAGCTATGGAGCATGCTGCCCCTCTTTCTCCTAAGCAGGCCTCAACTTCAAGTGCTACACCTCATATACAAGAAGCAAATGAACAAGCAAGTACTTCACAACAGCAAGAGCAAGATCAAGGAAAGAAAGATGCAAGCGGTCCTTATGTTGCCCCACCTCAACCTCTTATAAGTGCAGCTCCCAAAGTTTCTACCAAAGTTCCTAATGCACCTTTCAGTGTGGTAGAGAAAATGAAGAAAAATAATGTGAATATCTCTATGGGGGATGTTGTTGCTACCATACCAATGCAGAAGAGGATGCTGCAGCAAGAATTAGAGAAGATTGAACTCAAGGATCAGCCATCTATCATGGAGAATGTCACAAGTCTAGTACAACCAGTTGGGGATGTGGAGACAAATAAAAAGGTTAGACCTCCCCCATTCTATGTTTCCCTAATTATAGGAGGCAAATCAGTCCACAATTGCATGATAGATTCAGGGGCTAGTAGCTCAGTAATGCCTAGGTGTGTTGCCGATGCTTTAGGGATGAAATATGAGCCCATTGTTAGGGATGTGTTACAACTAGATGGTAGTACTGTCAAAACCATAGGTATCCTTAGGAATGTAGAGATGACCCTACATGCATGCCCTGGTTGCACTATGATTCAAGATATATCTGTAGTTGAAGTCAAGCCCTATTTTGCCATCTGTCTTTCAAGAGACTTCACTGCTCAGATTGGTGGATTCATATCTGCTAATTAGTCATATATGTCATTTAAGACCAGATATGGAGCCAATGCCTCAATTAGAGAAAAACCTCAAGCCCTTCATCATACTGAATCTTACACCCCCAACTTCATTAATATGAATTACCCTATTCTAGAGATGGATGAAAATGACATAGTAAATGAGCCTATCACTTTCATAGTAGGGATTCCTGATTTCTTCTTGGACGAGTAGGCAAATGCATATCAGTTTGAGCCTATGTCGGAAATTCTTGAGACAGGCCTTAGTACATATTGCATAATAGAGAAAGAGGCTCAAGTCCCTAATCTTGTTGGGACTAATGATGATATACACGGAATATGGAGTATGTACTTTGATGGCTAAAGGAATAGAAATGGATCAAGGGCCGGTGTTATGTTGGTCTCTCCTACACAAATAAGATACTACTTCTCCTTCAGGCTCCAATTCAGTTGCACCAATAATGTGGCCGAGTATGAATCCTTGATTCAAGGTCTCTTACTTGCCTAAAAGAGGGAAATCCAAGCCTTGAAAGTATATGGAGATAGTGACTTGGTAGTGAATCAGGTGAGAGGCTAGAATATCACCAAAAATGGCCTGCTCAAGTCTTACAAACATAGAGTTTGGGATTTTCTTGAGGGTTTCAATGCATTTAATATTCAGAGCATTCCTAGGAAAGAAAATAAACATGCTGATAGACTTGCAGTGGTGGGTGCAGCTTATGATGTACCAGGGAATCTTGAGGAGGAGAAGAAGAAATAAATTAGGGTGGTAGTGAGGCCTGCCATCCCTAACAACAACACTCATTGCCAAGTGTTTGACTCTGATGAGCAAATTGTGAGTTTCTTGCAGAATGAGGCAAAATTCTCAGATAGAAACCAGCCAAGGCTGCAAGATCAGTATGGTGATCATATCATTCACCTTAGTTATAACAAGGTACCCAAGGGTCTCATTACTTTGGAGAGTGTTTTTAATCCTGATGATCAAACAAGAGGCAAAGGAATAAATCTAGCTGCAAAAAAGGATGATTATGCCCCAGTTACAATTGTTGATGGAAAATCTCTGAATATGGGGAAGGTATGTTCTGAAACTAAGCAAGAAAAATTCATTCATTTATGTCAATAATTTAATGATGTATTTGCTGGGACGTATGATGAATTAAAAGGTTTTGATCCTAGTTTGTTTCAGCATACCATAGACCTAGTTGATAAGGCCAAACTAGTAAGGAAAAAATAGAGGCCAGTGAATCCTAAGATTAAGCCCCTAATGAGAAAAGAATTATCCAAGTTGATAGAGGCCAATATAATATTTCCTATCAAACACTCATCATGGGTAGCTAACCTTGTCCCTGTAAGGAAGAAGAATGGGGAAATGAGATTGTGTGTGGACTTTAGGGATCTTAATCAGGCTTCTCTTAAAGATCACCATCCTCTCCCTTCAATGGAGCAAATTCTATCCAAGGTCAGTGGGTCAAGGAGATTCTCTTTTCTTGATGGATTCTTTGGTTACAACCAAGTGCTGGTTAAAGAATCTGATAGACATAAAACAACATTTACTAATAAATGGGGCACCTATGCTTACTACAAGATGCCATTTGGACTAACAAATGCAGGCTCCACATTTTAGAAGGCAATAGAGATGGCCTTAAAAAAAAAAATTGATAATTTTGTCTTCGTATACCTTGATGATATAACTGTATATTCAAAAGATGTAGAAGATCATTTTGATCATCTAAGGCAGGTATTTCTAAGATGTAGAGAGTTTGGGGTTTCCCTCAACCTAGCCAAGTGTGTCTTTGCTACAAGCCAAGGAAAATTATTGGGACACATTGTATCTAAGGATGGTCTAACCATTGATCCAAAAAGAACAAAGGCAATACTTGTCCTTCCTCTTCCTAAACACAAGAAGAGGCTGCAAGGTTTCCTCGGTAGAATAAACTTTGTGAGAAGGTTTATCTCTAATCTTGCTACCATGGTGAAACCTCTTACATCAATGCTTAAGAAAGACATGGTTTTCTAATGGACCAAGGAGGGGAAGGAGAGTTTTGAAGAGATAAAGATAGCCATAGCCTCAGCCCCTACTCTCATGAACCCAAATTTTGAGAAAGAATTCATCCTCTACACTTTAGGTGGTGAGTCGTGTATCTCTATTGTCTTGACTCAGACAAATGGCAAGGATGAGGAGCAGACCATAGCTTTCTTTAGTGAAGGGCTCAAAGAATATGAAGATAAGTATAGCTTTGTTGAGAAGCAAGCCCTTGGAGTCATCAGAGCCTTGAAAAAATTCAAGCACCTCTTATCCCACAATAGGATCCATTTGTTGGTGCCCCATGCCAGTGTAAAAGATTTTTTGTTAAGCAAGGATATCAGTGAAAAGAGAGCTGGATGGATCACTAGGGTAATGGAATATGATGTTGATATTCAGATTACCAAGCTGGTTAGAGGGAGAGGATTGTGCAAAGAAATGTTATCAGGTCAGGATTCTGATGAAGAGGCTGCTATGGTATTAACAGAGCAGCAGGAGGAAGGAAATGTTAACAACCCAAAGAGCTAGATAAATAAAATGAAGAGCTTCTTATCAAGGGATGGATACCCTCAGGGATTGGATAGAGCTAAAAGGAGACAATATAGATTGCAGTCCATTCCCTACATTATGATTGATAGTATCTTATTCAGGAGGGATTTTAATGGGACCCTGTTAAGATGCATTGAAGAGGACCAGGCTGAAAGGATGATTAAAGAACTTCATGATGGCCCTGATGGCGACCATTTCTCTACAAGAACAACTGCTATGAAGATCATGAGGTCTGGTTATTATTGGCCATCTCTGTTCCATGATTGTTATAGGTATGTGAGAAAATGTGAGAAATGTGCTTTCTTTTCAGGCAAACAAAGGCTTGCAGCTCTCCCCCTTCATCCTATTCAGGTGGATCAGCCCTTTACCCAGTGGGGGTTGGATTTTATAGGCCCTATTAACCCTCCATCTAGTGCAGGTCATAAATGGATTTTGGCTGCTACTGATTATTTCACTAAGTGGATAGAAGCAATTGCCTTGAAGGATGCCGTAGAACCATCAGTTGTTGGATTCCTTGATGGGATTGTGTCTAGGTTTGATGTTCCTTCTACTATCATCTCAGATAATGCTAAATCTTTTGTTGGAACCTAGATTTGTGCATGGGAAATGAATCACAATATCTACCTAAGCACATCATCAAATTATTATCCCCAAGGCAATGGTTTGGCTGAGTCTTCCAACAAGAATCTGATCAGAATCATGAAGAGGACAATAGAAGACAATCAGAGGGTCTGGCATAAGAAATTAAGAACTGCTCTGTGGGCTGATAGGATAACGCCCAAGAGATATATTGAGAATTCACCTTTTGTGCTGGTATATGGTAGGGAGACTAGACTCCCAATTTCAATGTAATTCCCTTCCTTGGAGTTGGCTCATCAGCTGGAATTAATTGAAGATAGTGCCATGTCAGTAAGAATGGCAGAGCTAATGGAGCTAGAAGAAAAAAGGGATAAAGCTATGAAGACCCTGGAGTTGCATCAGTAGCAAATGAAAAGGAGTTTTGATAAGAATGCAATGGACAGAACCTTCAGAGAAGGAGATTTAGTCCTCAAGTGGGACTCAGACAGAGCAAAACTAGGAAGACATTCCAAGTTTGATGCATTGTGGAGTGGCCCTTACCTAATCGCCAATTGCAAACAGGCTATTGCATTCCAACTGAGCAGACCTAACGGTGAAGTTCTGTCCATCCCAGTCAATGGGATTTATCTTAAAGCTTGCTTCTGATGAAGATCATGAATCCATGTACATAGTTAGTCTAGTTCCTTTTCTATTATTTCCTACCTTTCAAGAAGTGGGCATGCACAGGGTTCTCCTTTTGTGTTGCCAGCTTCCGAAGTTTTGATAGTCTCAAGCTGCAGATGAAGTTTTGTTTTACTTCAGTTACAGAGGAAAATCTAGGGTTTTCAATGTTTTGATTTCCTTGCAAAAAGGGTTAGGGTTTTGCAGTTCTCAGATTTGTACCTTTCAGACCCATTTTTTGACTCCATAGCCCAATGGATTGTTTACAAGCAATGGTCTTATGCATCGAGTAGGCTCATGCCCCCTGTGAGTTGCCAGAATGTTACCACATTTTGTTACCACATTTTGTTTGCCCTGCCAAATTTCAAAATTTGAATGTTACCCCACCCAAAGATTGCCTCCCCGATTACTAATATTTTAATACCCACGAAGATATCAAAATTACCTAAGTTTCAAACCTTATGATACTTTTACACCTCTCAAGTTCTCCACCATCAAATCAGGGCTGATCAATGGTTGTCGCCATCTTGCTATGATGAAGTTGTGTGAGGGTTACTATAGCGACGTATCGACAGGGCGCCACATGTCCGGTGGGTCCAGCTTGCAGGGTAGAGGATGGCACAAGTCAAAAATTTCTATGGCAACATAGCGCCCGTCAAAAAAGATGTGCTGACGACGGTGAGTCAGCATGTTCAGCGATAAGGTTTGGCGGGCCGAAGAAGATAACAGCAACGTTTTAGGTAAGCGGTTGGGTTACATTAGGTACCTCATCTACCCAGTTGGCAGAGTCTAGTGTCATGGCAGCGAATTAGAGGGAGCCACGTGTGCCAGATCTTTAGTTCAGCCAGCACAGTCAAGAGGCGAGTCTTTACGATCGTCAGATCTGCAGAGATCTATGGCTGGCGCTATCTCGCAATTAGAAACTGCTCAGGAGATAACATCGGCGACGTAGCGACAGGGTGCCATGTGTCCTGGTGGGACCGTATTTCATCCTGCCAGTGTAGTAGGGATCAAATGACTGACTGACCAACAGGGAAGTGCCACACGTACCACAGGCCCAGCGAATTACGAGGGAGGAAGGTTGCAAGAAAGTGGGTCTTCGTGGCCGTTAGATTAGAGAAGATCAATGATTGTCACCATATTGCCATGGCAAACATGTGCGATCTTTACCATAGTGACATAGTGACAGGTCACCACGTGTCAGTGGGGCCAGATCTCGCCAGGGTGTGGTCACTGAGGTGTTGCCAAGTGTTGGTTGGATATGACAGTAGTTGCAAAGGTGGCACCAAATATGATGGGCCCAGGGTAAGGACAGTATGGAGTATGATGAGTCTTCATGACTGTCGGATCTAGGCTGATCGATGGTCGTTGCCACCTCACTATGGGTAAGTTGCTCAAGGTTTATGTTAGCGATACAATGCCTTGTTGATGCGTGTCTCATTGGCCCGATCAGAAAGGACGGTCGGTGGCTGGCGGTTAATGTAATCGTCACAGTTAATATGAATATTTGAAAGGGTGGGTCGGTTAGTTTAATGATGAAAGGTCAACCACGAAAGACTTCCCCAGGTGGTGGAGTGAAGAAAGGTGATTGGCCCACATGACCCAGCTGGCTCGTATAGCCTGTTTGACTTGCTTCAACCCTGTTGATTCATGAACCAGGAAGCAAAAATGATCAAGGTTATCTTGCGATCTGATCTTTGTGATCAATTTCGACCTACCTAAAATGAATGCAAGGCATAGGGAAACACTCCACCACCTTAGTCGATCCATCTACTGTGTCAAGATCGTTCATTAGCACCGCTTCTGTCTACTCGAGGCGTTCTTTCAGTCGAATATCTAATTTTGTACTTCAGAACCATGCTCAAGTGTGATCTTTGATCGGATATTTTGGGGTTCAATGGTAGTAGTTGAGCAGTTAATGAAAAATCATTTCCCTCAGTTATACCTAAACTATAAAGGCAATTTTGTAATCTTTTCCAAGGGTCGACTCTTTCTAATTTCTCTGATATTGCTCTGCAACTCTCAGTGTAACATTCCCTATGCCTTTGAATCGAATGATTCTCTATTTTATCCCTTTCAGCCATTGATGTGTTTGTGCATCCCTTTTGCCGCCCATTGGTGTATTGTCGAGATCTGTAACCTGCATACTGCATCTATTTCTTGCCTACTGGATAATATATGAGTGAGATTCCTCTTTCCTTGTGTTATTCAGTTTGGTTTCTTGATCTGCATGAGGTTATTAGATCAAAACAAGCCTGTATGTATATATCCTTAGTTTCATTCTTGTGCAATAGTGCATATATGGGCAGAAATGGGTCTGAACACTCTATTTTGGTGCATCACCTCCGTAGTTTAGGTAGGGTAGAGTTGTTTTCTACATCTCCTTCTTCCCCTTTTCCTTTCGAGAGTAGTTAGGTGTGCCCTGATAGTAAGAGGAAGCTGGCCTTCTCCAGAGACTCAACCTCGCAGTTCAAGTCCCACAGCTTGGAGGTTGTTTCCATGTTTCACTAGGTTGTCCTCGCGCATAGGCCTTGGACAAGGGTGCAAACCTAAGTGGAAACAACTTGTTTTAATCTAACAATCATAGATAGATCAAAAACCCAAATAAATGACACAAGGAAGAAGAGAATCCACTTATATATCATTTATAGGCCAAAAAGAGATATAGTCATGCAAGATTGCAAAGATCCACAATACACTAATGAGAGGAAAATAGGTTTTTGCTCAATGCATCAATGTCTAAAGAGATAAAGTATAATGCCATATAGGTTTAGAGGCAAAGGGAATTTATAGTGAATTTGTAGAGCAATATCAAGAAAATAGAGAAAATTCAACCTTAACAAAATTTACAAAAACTACCTTTATAGCTCAGGCATAACTAAGATATTTTATATCCTAAACCAAACTCAACCACTACCATTTAAGAGTAAAGAGAAAAATCATGCAAATCTGGGGAAAATCTCATCTTGGCATAGAGTCAAATATAAAGAAATCCAACATTTTTCCAAAATAGAGCCTTGAGAAGATATAATGATGCCATTAAATTACTCTAACCAAGCAGATGGACAAAACCAAAGATGGTGGAGTGTTTTCCTTCTTTCACTAGGCATGGCATTCATTGGAAAATGGTTGGAATCAATCATGAAAATTTGGATCATGCAAGAAAACATTTCTTCTTCATAGTTTTCTCGAAAAATCAACAAAGTCAATAGGTCAACTAAATTTTGAAATCAACATGGGCCACATGGGCCAATAATCTTATTTCATTTTTCCACCTAGAAAAGTCTCCATGCGGTTGACCATACCACCTACTAACTATGTCAAACTTCTATCTTAACCATGATGTCACATAACTGTTAGCCTTAATTGTCACTACTTTTCTTTCAAACTAGGTCCATGAGAACACATGGTGATTAGGCACATTCCCACATTGTCTAAAATCCTTGTAGCTTCAAAATGTAGGAAAGTGTTGATCATCAATCTCCACAAGATCAACGATTGGGAAGATACCAATTATCATGACATTTGATTTTAAAACTTTCTAGCCCACTAGACACTTAACATTCGACTCATCAACATGTCAGCCATTGGTGAATCAAAACGAAGCAATTGGACCAAAATTCCACGTCAACACTTATCTAGCAACTATCTAGCATTGCCTTTTTTACCCTAGCGGTCCACACTAGAAATAGGTCCTATGTGCCACACATTGCATTGTTTCTTCCCTAGAATGTTTAAACATAATGCATCTTCAGGAAGTGGGGAAGTGCCTATCATTGACCCATCTAAGATCAGATGACCTAGAAACATGCAACCAACAAACTATCCATGTGAATACCTTCAACCAATGTGCTTTGATATCTAATCCACCTTGTCTATGGTAGCCCATTGAAGAAGCTAGACCCATGAATCCACATGACAGAAAGTCACTTTCCCGCATTGTCAAAAAGTCTGACAAAAGATGAAATGCTGGAAAGAGTTGGCCAATAAAAATGCCAACTTGATTGATAGCTTCCTTTTCTACAGTCCACAAGAGAAAATGGACCCACATGTTTCTCAAGCAGAAGATCAAAACCAAGAAAAATTCCCTTTACAACCTTACAAGATCTGATAACTTCATAAGATCTTACATCTTAACCTTTGGTCTTACGATCCTAGAACATCCTCTTTGGCTATTTTTGGTGTAACATTAAAGCCTAATCTCTTTAATTCCTATCATGATCCTATGAAGCATCTCAACTTAGTAGCATTGTAATGCTCATTTTTCTTTCTCTCAATGCTATGGTTAATTTTTTTTGTAACATCGTAGATGAACCCTTTAAGGCCTCCAACCACATTGTAGCATCATGAACCTTTTAACTTTCCCTCCTAATGCTACACCATATCATAATATTGTAAACCCTTGAAAATTGCCCCACGATCTTCCAGTCACATATCATCTTAGGACTTAAAACCTTGTCTTAGAATATTATGATGACCTCTGCTATTATGATCTTACAATCTTATAGTGGGCATCTGGTCATAGCATCTCACCTTTACTTCTTGGGCTTCCTGATCTTACAACCATTGTAACATCGCAAGCCTTCACCTTTCCTTGCATGATCTTACAAAGTTTTGTACCGTTGTAGGCACTTTAATTTTGGTTTCTAACCTTATGATATCATATTTGCATGGTATTTTAAAATTAAAAAGCATGGGAAGTGGTCATTTATCTTTTAAATTCAAAAGTGGTGATTTTGGTAGGAAGGAAAATTTGGCCAACAATTTTGGCAACTTAGAGGGGATGCAAGTTGGCTATGCATAGACTAGTGGCCTAAATGATCCATCAAGTTGTAAAAATGGGAGAATCTACCTAGCAAAAACCATAAAAATTGTAGAAAACATACCCAAGAAACTTTAAAATTGCCTCTCTGCAACTAGAACTAGGAACCCAAAAACCTTTTGCAACCTTTACAAAACAAAAATGCTTGTGAAATTCTTGGGAAACAAGAAATAAGAAAGGAATTCATCCTAGAATCCATTTTCCCCTCTGGAGGCACATCCTTCTCCTTAGACCTCCTATATTTTTTATCTATCGGCTCCTCCTTCTTAACATCCTCCTTCTCCTTATTCTCTTCATTAGTATCCACATCATCCCTTCCTCATTGTACTCTTAATCTCATTTACCAACAATTTTAAACCCAAGTCCCCTAGGGCTTTTCCTACATGAGGCTTTAGTTGACAAAGGTGATTTCTTCTCAAAAACCTTAGCCCTCTTTCCAGACAAGGGATTAACATCTTCATCCTCTAAACTTATACTTTAAACATCATCTACATTAGACAAGAAGTTTGAACTCCCCATCTCCTTGGATGTGGCAGTTGCCTGGGTGAGGGTTTTTCTTCTAGATTGGCCCTTGAAATGTTCATAAATCAAAAGTAGTAAACCCTCATGCAGGGCTGGATTAGAAGTAGGCTTTTTCTTGTGCAAAAAAATATTCTTATGCATGGAATTATATAAATGAAAAGGGAAAGAAACCTTAATCCCATAGCGAAAATGATTGAGTAGAACAAAATGGTGTGTTCTAACCCTATCAAATCTCATATCCAAAGATATATACTCAATAAAAGCCCTCAAAACATACCTCCATGGTTTCTTTATTGAGTCCATCTCATAGTATGTGTCACTTTTGACTAGGTCCTTCTTTTCTTCCATATTTTTTGCAAAATCTTTCATAGCATTTGCAAACATCTTCTTATTTCTGTAAAACTTCAATCCCTTATCTAGAATTTTAGTTATATGAGCAATGATGTCCATAGTCACCTGATACAAGACTCCATCAACTTTGACCCTTCCATCCTTCTATGAATTTACCATAAGATCAATAATCACAGGATCATATCCATGGAGTTTGGCTATGTAGTTGGCAATTCCTCCCTTTTCTAACTTCTCCTATACTTTATTTCTTTGCTTCCATTTTTCCACCTTGCCTATTGGTTCTTTCCTGCTTCTTTCCCCCATCATCTCTATAATCTTAGTACTTACTATTCTCATAAACTCTGTCCTCTAAGACCCTTTCTCAACCCTCTATATACTCTGATGGAACCACTTTGATTTTTGCCAATTTGTCTTTCAATACCACTAAAATGGTACATACAATAATTGACCCATAAAACTTGTTAATTTGACACTAATAAAATCATCCACTTGTTCCATTCATATTTACCATTATTGCATTTACTTACACCCATACTCTCATTTATATCCATAATTATCTTTGGATTTCACCTGTACCTCCCTAGATTTTTTCTAGCTCAATTAGGCTTTTTGCACCTACCAAAATATTCCCATCGGTATTCCAAATCATCACCATGTCTTTCTTTACTGCATCATTGGCAAACAATTCAACCATCGAGTTTTCCTCCCTATATTCATGACTGACATGGATGCTATCAAATTTGCCAAGTGTTATACAGATTTCTTCAATGATGTTAGCTATTGTCCATGATGGTTGGAGAGCCCCTTTGATACATCTGATGATGTTTTTTGAGTCCCCCTCCAACCATAATTTTTTAACTACCTTATCCAAAGAAAATTTCACCATGTGAAGAGCTGCACTGGCTTTGGCATAATGGTTTGTCTGATGTCCCAATGGATAAGAGAGAGAAACAATCCCTTCACTGTAGTTGTTTCTTATAATACCTCCACATCCCAAAGGACCAAGATTCCCTTTTTTTGCACCATCAAATTTTTCTTTATGCCATCCCTTAGGTGGAAGCTTCCATTTGACCTCCTATCTTTTAGATATCCTATCCTTCTCCTTTTTCTTACCACCATCTTCAATGTCTCCCACCTTTCTAATTTGGTAATTTTCCTTCATATGACTATTGATTTTATCTGCCATAACATAAGCAGGTTCCTCCCTATATTTGAATATTCTATTATTTCTTTCCTTCCAGACTCCGTAGAAGAAGTGAGGCAAAGACTAGGTGCTTAAATTCTACAAATTTGTGCCTTTATACATGTTATTCCATTGACAAAAGAAATCCAACACATTACTTGGCTTGTATTAACTAATGCCAAAATTCTTTGTAATAAGGTCCCAAACTTCCCTAGAATAAGGACAATGGATAAACATATGAATAAACCACTCCTCTTTATGCTTACACAGAATACATCTACTTGGGATATAGTGGCCTCTCTTCATCAAGTTTTCCAATGTAATAATTTTATCTTATAAAACTAGCTAAAAAAACATATTAATCTTAGGAGTAAGGCTAGGCACCCGGGCCTTGGCCTAAGGAGGTTTCTCCTTCAAGCTCCAAAGAGGATTATATCTCGAAGCAACTAAGTAACAACCATTAGGATTATCTTCCCATATTAGTTCATCCCTCTTATATTATTAAGAATCATTGAGTTTAGCATCAACATTATTGTCTTGAGGTCATTAGAGATAAAAGACAGGTCTCTCCATCCCTAGTCAACTCTATAGTCTCTAACATTTAATCCAAATTTCTTGATACAAATATTTTCCCAATTACCATAAATAGGATTATTAATTAGAGGACCTTGAATCAACCAGTTATTATGCTAGAAGAGAATGTCATCATTATTACCCACTTTCCACTTAGTTTTAGCTTTGGCCAGGTCTCTTGCCTTAAGGATACTATTCCAAATAATTGAACATTATTGAGGAGGAACTTTAGAGAAGAACTTCTAATATACTTCTCCACTAAAATATCTCTCCATTCCCCCATGCTGTTGAAAATGCGCCAAATATGTTTGGCTAGAAGAGCCTTATTGAGAAGTTTTAATTTCCTTATACACTGAATGTTGATAAAAGAGTTTTATGAATTAAAATTTTGAGAAATCAATGTTTTTGGTTTGATAAGTGTTTTTCTCTCTAATGCCAAAGGGGGAGGTTGTTAACATTATGGTCAATTTTTCTATTAGCGACTTAATACTTAGTCAGTTGGTTACATTGCTACTAAGCTCTAAAGTTGTTACTAAGCCTATCATTCATGTATCAGTGTTAACCAAGTGTTTTAGTTGCTGCTAAGATAAATATTCAAAGTGTAGTTCATGACAAGCTTCATAGTGTCCATTGAGAAGTTGAGATAATTTATTGTATCGCCTAAGTGTAGTAGAGTCTATCGAGCTATCTAGTAGAAGTGATGAAGATCATAGTGTTAATTGAGCCTTGTAGTGTTAATCAAGCATATCCAATGGCTATCAATCTCATAGTGTTGACCAAGTGAATCTAGTGTTGACCGAGCCATGAATTGTCAACCAAGTGATTCAGTATCTATCGAGTTTCTCAGTGTTCACTGAGTCACACAGTGCTAACTGAGTTCATGCTACTCAAAGTGATTAGTATGGACTGAGATTCAACATCAATCAAGTTCCAAAGCATGCTAAGCATTGACAGTGGTTACCAAGTGTTAGAGGATCATAGAGTTGTCATTTAGAGCACAAGTTACAAGAATTGGGCTGACTTTATGAATTATGATTAACTGGGTGTAGCTGACTCTAGAAGGTAATCAAGTGGATTGAAATATATATATATATATATATATATATATATATATATATATATATATATATATATATATATATATATATATATATATATATATATATATATATATATATATATATATATATATATATATATATATGCATTAAATTATATCATATCTAATGACTATGTGTATGTATATGGGAAGTAAGCAATAGATGATTGCGAGTTGAAGAAGGATACAAGTATTATAAGAAAAAGTAGAGACTTATCTATCAAAACAAGGTGATCATTGTTTTACAAGGGATCTCACTCATGAAATCAAAGTTGCAGATCAGAGATCAGCCACTAGTTCATCCTAACAGGTGTGTTAGTCAAATCCTCTAACAAGGTGGACTTAATAGTATTATTCCAAATCTCCTAACAGAGTGCACAGTTCATTGTATGTTTGTAAATCCTTTCACAAAGTGGACTAATAGTCCTTATTGTTCCTAATAGGGTAGATCACTAGAAGTGATCAATTGTAAGCCTTAACAGGCCAACTTTATACTACAATAATAAAGCTTGTGGGTATCATCCCCACCCCAATTTTACTTTCTGTTTGGAAGGTTTTTGGGTCACCAGTGTTATGAATGTTTTATTGCATTCATTCTTTCATGCATGCAACTAGATCAAATTATGTGGTGATAGTTCAATTGGTGAATTAAGTTTAAAAGTTTTATTGGTTCCTGATTCACCCCTCCCCTCTTAGTATCCCAGTCTACATTATATTTCCAACACTAACATTATCCAAATTCACATTAAAGCTCACATAAATAACACAACAATCTCACTTATCTAGTTGCCACACTTACAACCAAGGAAATGACCTTTCCCCTAAACCAAGTCCTAAAAAAAGTATTGAGTTAGCTTTGAGGCTTTCTAAATTTACAATGAGTAATATATGAGCTCATTAATATGTTACATTATATTAAACTCTTTCCTCAAAGATATTTGTAATAGTCAACTCAAAAGAAAAAAAACACTGAACAAACTTCATAGTCATTTCAAATTGCATATCTAATATCATCATCTAAAACATAGCATCTCAAACATGAATTTAACCTTCTTGTAAATGGGTTGAACACAATTCCATCTCTTCTAAAAGATTCAACTAATTTACTAGTACTTACTTTTCAAAAACTCTCTCTGAAAGCTACCTCCAAAAAACATCACATAACTCGATCATGTCTTCACATATCTTTCTACATAATTGATGGTGGCATCTATAGACATATCTAAATATCTTTTTAAGTCACAAAACCCAACTCATAATACTCTAACTATGTCAAACATATCTTTCTCTACAACTCTAGTAATCTTCACTAAATAAAGTATTTTTTGACATTAATGAAAAATTCTATCATAAATACAGCACATAAGCACTTAATCATGTCTCCAATAATGCTAACATACTCCCCCATAGGTTACATTCAATCCATCCATAAAGTAAAGATCCTCAGTGTTGGTCTTTCCATCAAGAGTAACATATCCTTTTCATTTTTGTGACATGTTGCATTATTTCTAGTTTTAACTATTCCTCCATAATAATTATTGAATTCAACAAATTTGTTCACATATCCATTCATATGATGAGACCAATCACTATCTATAGTCCAATTAGACTTTTTCTTCTCAATCTATGATACTAAGGCTTTTTCTTCTTTTGCTTCCTGTTTTTTTTTTTTTTCAAGGATTTCTTCTTTAATAGAAACAAATCCTATCTCATCATCCTCATCATCACTATAATCTAGGAAATTCACCATCTTAAAACCAATTTCACACTTCTCATTAACAAAGAAGCAATCCTTAGGTATCTGTGACTTGTAATGCTTTCTAAGCTTAAAATTATTTTCTCTCTTAGGACATTTAGAAGAATAATGGCCAAGTTTTTTATAGATCCAAAAAACAAGATTTTTGTTACCTTTAGGTTATCTCTTCATAAGTAAGGAAAGTCCTTCATTAATATTATTATCTTCTTCTTCCTTTGTCGATTGACTACTACTAGTATAATCTCCAATTATAGTCACACTTATTTTCAATGTAGGTATGTTTCTTTGTATATTGAAAGTAATTTCCAGGCTAGGAAACACTTCATTTTGTTTCGTCCATAATTTATATGACTACAACCTTTGAAGAAGAGTCTCTTTTTTAAAGTTAGGTGTAAAAGGAATAATTTGTCCAATCATATGTTCTCACTAATGGTAAGCAGGTGTCAAAGTCTTCAAAATCTTCCACAGGGTGAATTAGTTATGTATTTAAAACAACCCTCAATATCTTTATTAATTTTAAAATAGGTAAATAAAAACAATAAAAAGATAACCATCCATAATAACACTAGATATGTTGACTAGAGAAACCCTTGATTAGAGAGAAAACCTTGGTGGGAAGGATGCTGCCAAGATAATGTAGTAATATAAAATTTCCTTCCAAAGGTTGGACTCTATTAGGATCCAATGAAATGCAATTAGTACATATGGGTCCCTATTAGGAGATTTTGAATCCTTTTTAGAAGATTCCAACCCTATTAGGAGTTGTGTTGACCTTGTAAGGAGTTGAAAGGAGGACAGTTAAACCCATTGTTCAAGTAGCCTCAAATTGTCTTCACCAAACAATCTTTAAGATAATCAATCCAAGTTCTAAACTAACTTAACAACAACTTCTTTGATAATACAATTCCTTTGAAATTCATAGTACATCCTCAACATCAATCTCTACTCTAACAATAGCCAAATTTTTATCCAAGCTCACATAAACAATACAACGATCTAACTAATATAATTAAACTCTTTCCTCAAATATATTTGTAATAGTCATCTCAAAGGAAAAAAACATATGAACATACTTCATAAGTCAGCTCAAATTGCATATTTGGTTTTCCATCTACAATATAGCATCTCGAACATGTCTCAAGCATGTCTCTAACATTCCTCTAACCACATTGAACATAATTCTATTTCATCCAAAAGATATAGCTAATTTACCAGTACCCTCTTTCTAGAAACTTTCTCTGAAAGTTGTCTCCGAAAATCATCGCATAACTCTGTCATGTCTTCATATCTCTTTCTACACAATTAGTTGTAGCATCTATAGACATGTATGAATATCTCCTTAAGTGCACAAAACCCAACTCATAATACTCCGATTGTGTCGAATGGATCTTCCTTTGCAACTCCAATAATCTTCATAGAATATAATATATGTTAACATCAATGATAAACATTATCATGAATGCAACACATAAGCACTTAATCAAATCTCCAATAATGCTAACATACTCTCCCATTGGAATATCATTAGAATTCATGCTAACAATTTTTTCATAGCACCTCAAGACAAGTGGGATTCTTTATACAATGGTAAATCTTACTAAAACCCTCACCATATCAGAGATCATTATTACCTTCATTACTTACCTTGTGAAGGACTTCTTCCAAGAAAAATGTACCCATTTGGAGCTAGGTGAAACTAAGGGTATAAGGTGTAATAATTTGTTCATCATGTTGAACTTTGGTGGTATTTTATCATTATGTTTATGATGTATAGCATGAATCTGGTTATTATGCATGACAATAATGATAGTTTTGTCTTTTCTGTTTCTAAAGGTTTGCTACGTTCCTTTTTTTCTAGTGATGAGTGATTGATTATATTTCTTTTTGGATGGTAAAAAATCTAACTTTTTATTTCTTGATGATTTCATTGTGTTGACAATGTTCTACTATTGGTCACTCTTTGGGGTGGATGTAGAGAGGAAATACCCAGTGTTTTTTGTACTATTTTATAAAAAATATAATAAATAATTGTATATTAATAATCTATTGATAATGAAATATAATTAAAAATGAATATTAATATAGAAAATAAATATAACATACTAAATATTAAAATTCTATTAATTTAATAAATAAGAAAAAAAATTCTATAATACGTCAAAATAATGGAAATAACAAAATTATCTATAATTTTTTTTATGATAAAAAAAATTTAAACCATTAAGACTTTAGAAAATAATTTTAAAACTTATAAAATAAAAAATATATTTTATCACATATTATTTCCAAAGCAATGTAATGTCTATGCACACCATCAATTCTCTATTTAAAAAAAAATTCTAATGGAAAATTTGAATGGTGCACTAGAAGTTTTATGGGGTCACATATGAAAGCAATATATATCATCTCCTATGCTAGAGATGGCTCCATTAGAATTAGAAACTAAAATGACAACATCACCAAGACATTCATTAGAGTGGAATACTTTTTAAAAACAAGAACTCTTGTAGAACTAAACTCTTTCCCTACCATTTAAAAAAAAAACTTAGTGCATTATACCATTAGTTGTATACTTGTCTTGGCATCAAGCATATCAATACAAACTAATTTTAAAAATAAAAATTAAATAATTTTAAACTTAGAACTTAATTAATTTCCTTTAATTAAATGAAAATATAATATAAGAAAGAACTAATAATGTAAAATTTATTACCCTAATTTCTTTGAACTATATCAAATACATCTTGCAGAAACAAAAATCTCTTTAAAATGTTCTTTTATAAAAATAGCTATTGTAAAGACTATTACACAACTTTAGGATCAAGCCACACTAAATTTAAGAATGAAAACCATATCAAAATATAGTAATTATTTTTCTTATTAGATCTAAACCTTATTACAGTGGCTTCCTTAATAGAACATTAATTAGGCAGGTCAATCAAAGTATAGAAAAATAATAATCAAACGATTTTTAAATCACATATTTAGGAAGTCTAGGAAGTCTTCTAACATTTTTAAATCACTACTCATGAAACATGGGCCAGTAAGTTTGACTCAAAATCACATAGTTAAATCATGATAGCAATATCACAATGATCACTTGTTTACCCTCTTGTTCGTCACAAATCTCAAAGCAATGTACCAAGCTACCTAGTAGTTGAAACAAAAAACACACAAAAGAAAAAGAAAAATCTCAACATTTAACATATCATCCACGATAAATTCTAGAGTAATTACGGGATGCTCCTAAAAGGTTATGTATGTAGCCTCGTCTTTTAAAGGAGAGCTTATATAGGTTTGTTTAATCAAACTATATTTTCCCTATAACTTTTTTTATAACTTAAGTTTTGTCAAGAATCTAATATTTCTATAACTTCATGTTTTTATGTT